>CM042138.1:92380173-92407673 GCA_023376005.1 Doryteuthis pealeii
TATATATATATATATATATATATATATATATATATTAGAAGTAAACAAACAAACAATTTGTTTGATATGGCTTTTTTTAGACGACAATTTTTGGAAGAATATGTGCTTATTCGAAGCCGTACCTAATTTTGAAAATTAATTTATTCATAATTAATGAATTAGGCGGGCATACCTATTGAAATGTAAGGCTAAACAAATCGAGAAAAAACAATCTCTGTATGTACATTCTAACCCTGACTGTCAAGCTGACTGGTGGGGACTCTAACCATTACACCAGCTTGTTTTTTACCAGATTTTTTCGTTTGTTTTGAAGTAGGTTATATTCCTTTTTATGGTGACTTTGCTATATATATATATATATATATATATATATATATATGTGTGTGTGTGTGTGTGTGTGTGTGTAGTAAGATCAGAGGGAGAATTGTGGACAAAGGAACAAAACTAAGACACGTATATGTAGGAGATATATTTCGCTGTGCATTGAGCTCGGCTTCATCAGTCATTTATAATAAACGACTGATGTGGCGGAACTCAATGCACGGCGAAATATATCTCCTACATACTCGTGTCTGAGTTTTGTTCCTTTGTCCACATACCTCCCTCTAATATTTACTACATTCTATCGGATTTACTCTTATCCTTATACCTCACACACACACACACACACACACATACATACATATATATATATATATATATATATATATATATGTGTGTGTGTGTGTGTGTGTGTAAGTGTAAGTGTATTTAGTTTTCACTAAACATATTCACTCGCCACAGCTATATATTTTTTGTCCGAATTTTTGTGGCTTGTCAACCACTTAGAAAAAGTTTCTAAAAACAATTTCTTTCACAAAAAATTTCTCCTACCGATGACCCAAAGCCGAATCTTGATGAAAACAATAAAAAAATAAATATCATAAAAGAAATATTCGTCTTTTAGACATGATTGTATTTCAACTTCATAAAACAATGTGAACATTTTACACGAAATTCCTATACTTTTTCTATGAAGTATGTGCTCGTAAAAGATGTTTCGTGTTATTCAATTCAGTTAAAAACATGGAACAGCGTGGGGTCAGGGTGAAAGATGAAACAGCTAGAAGACGCGAAATGGCTGACAGAAGAAGAGGAAAAAGAAATCATCATCATCTTGTCACGCCACTAGCAGGGATTTTCATGACAATCTATCGCCAACCATACCGATTGTTCATTGCTCTTCGGTGGTCCTCCGGCCAGCATTCAGTATCTGTATAAAGCTGCAGAGCGGTCCTCACTGGCGAGCCCGTGCCCTAGTTTTCATAGGAGATATTCACTTCATCAGCAGTGCCCAGCATGTCTTATTCGTCTCACACGCATGGTCTATGTGATAGGTGGTGTGGCTGTACAGCTGCTTTCTTGTAGGGGGCCGTTTCCACGATTTGAATAAGATCGCGAGCAACATCCCTGAGCAAATAATAATATTGTTATTGTATCACTTATTTTATCAGTGCTACTGTATGGCTGCACCTCTCGGACGCTAACGAAGCGCCCAGAATCTAAGCTAGATGGGATTTGCACAAGAAACCTAAGTAGAATCCTCTTAATATTCTGTTTTTTTTTTCATATCATTGAATAAACCATGGCATATAAAATTGCCCTAACCTTTTATATAAGTGACGTAAGCATTTCTATATCAAGCATCTTAATTCGTCTCGAAAGTCATTACTTACTAGTTGATATTTCGGACCATATTACATTAGGCACCCCTATTTGATCTCTATTAAGAAAGGACATGTTTTTCATTTACACCGTCAATATCCGATTGTTTGTTAGGGTTTAGGGTTAGTTAGTTTTATAATTTTTAAAATATAAAAAATTTTCTGTTAAAACAACCGGATATTGACGGTGTAAATGAAAAACATGTCCTTTCTTAGTCGAGATAAAAAGGGGTTCCTAATTGTTTTAACACCTCTAACCCTAACCCCTAACAAACAACCGGACATTGACAATGTAAATGAAAAACATATCCTTCTTAATCGAATCAAAAAGTGGTACCTAAAGGTAATATGGTCCAATTTGTCTTCTGTGACTTTGTACCGACGATAGTAAACTTTATAATAATCCCTATAGAATTGACACTTTCCTATAATTTTCTTCTGTGACTTTTGACTTTCCTGTTTTTACTTCAAGAATTGAAGTCGAGCCAATCAACGAAACAATTTCCAGTTGACAGTCGCAGCAAACTGATGCGATTGGTGGACATGATTATATTTACTTGTCATTTGATTTAAGACATCGGATTACTATCGATCTTGAGAATTACGAGCTCATAGAAGTATCTTATTTCGTGTCGGTTGAAATTGAAAATCACCTGATAATTCCTCAAGCGGCTCTTACCTGTTTCAAATGACTACTCTGGTAGAGAAACCACGGCATTGACAGAGACCACACCTAGTTCATCAGACACTTATAACGTTTCGTATTTTCGGCTATTTTCTGCTTGATTTAATTTGCAAGCATCCTCAGTGTCCACCATCTTAGCGATACATGACCTACTTATTTATCTATACTATGTTATATCTACTAAGAATATGATGTGAGCGTCAAAGCGAAATGAGTCTTGTAAAACATCGTCGAAATGCATTAAAGGAGGTCATTAGTGATGTTACACCTGTATGCTTACAGATTTCGGGTTTCGCAACATTATATCTGTTCCACCGGTAGATCTGACGTTATTATGCTACCTCTTTTTCGGATTCGCTCTGTGTATTTTACGAATAGATCATGAATTCTTATATATTGGCACAGGGATACGTAACAGCCACGCAGAGACTTACTCGGTACCTATATACGCTAGGAGACTTGAAGAAAATACTTGACTAAAAGTCAATCTTTAAATATATATATGCATTTTACTACATTTTAGAGGGCGTCAACAGTGGTGTCAATGCTTGGTTCCTCTGGGTGTTTCGGGTCTTACAACATCTAATCCCCTCACCAGGCGGATCCTATCAGAGAAGATGAAACTCTGATCCATCCTCTTTTATCTACAAGGATATATAAAAAAAGTTTATTATAAAGAAATAAAGGGAAGAAAACGGACATGCTACACAGAAAACATATAATAAGAAATATACATAGATAGTGAGTAGGGGGAAAGATAGAGAACGTGGAAGGGATAACGCTAATCTGTTTTAATCGAACATGATAAAAAGATGAAAATAAAGAAAGAAAGGTAAAATGTGTGAATGAGAGAGAGTTAAATCAAGGGTATACTTTTTTCAAAATGGATTATTTAGCAATAGCTCTTAAGTAAACATATCAAATGTTGTAATGATTAAAATACTCTGACACACGTGAATAATAATCTAATTTAATTAGGTGTGCTAAAAAAACGGGGCAGAAACTTTAGAAACAGTTGTTGCACAATGTATGTATGTATTGAACTGGATCTTAAGTAAACATATCAAAGGTTGTAATAATTAAATTATCATATAGTGATATATTCACAGGTCCCGCTACTTTAATCTAATACAGTATTAAAATTAGTTCGTGGGAAGTTTTGAAAAATTGAAAGCTTGTATTTGATCAAATAAAAATAAATAATAAAGAATTAACTTAAGGAAGAACTTATTGATTTATTAGAACAGGGAACATAAGTAAAAACTGATAAGAATCAAACTGGTTCACTAATGATAAATAAATATCACATCTATTAATTATGGAGTATATCTGTCTTTAACAAAAACTACGTCATAGCTCTACGTCACAGCTTACGTCACAACATTCTTATGCTATATACACCCAAAATTTGAGTAAGCAATTTTAAAAATTGTTTTTTACTCTCGTTCTTTTTTTTTTACAGTAACAAGAAGTTAACTAAAAAGTTTACAAATGAATAAATACTTACGATTTTGTGGAAAATTGTTGTGGAAAATATTCAAAATAATTGTTTGATTATTACATTCATGCAACATGTTTTTTGGGAGGGACTGGGCTCAGTTTTCATTTCAAAATTTTTTTTTCTTTTTTGCTCCTTTAATAAATATGAGGATTTGTCTTACTTATGATACAAACCCGCTGCCATTGAATTTTTAACTCCCACCCACTCTATCTTTCAAAAATTAATGTTTACGATTTATAAGAATAAATAATAAATAAATGTGGCATAAGGAATAGTTCATTGATTTATTAGGACAGGTGAAATAAGTAAAAAAATGATAAGAATCAAAATGCTTCACTAATGAGAAAGAAATATCAACACATAAAAATATAAGATTTATTTTCAGTCGATCTTTTTTTACTTGAAATTCAAATGTAAGAAAAAATTGATCTTCGAAAATGGATATATGAAATTGAAGAGATAGTGTTGAAAATGTATTAAAAAATCTGCATGAATATTTAAATGTAAAGAGATACAATATTGGATTCAAACATTAACTACAAAACAATATAATAAGAAAGGCAGATAGTTAAGAACTAAAACAGTTGACACATTTTCCTGAATTTTGAAAATGTTTCATGATATGAGTAAAAAGATTTTGTCTCATGATTCTATTTTCCCGTGGAAAATTTAAACATTTAATTTAGGTTCATATTCTAAGCAAAAGGAATTGAGATAATTATCTTTGTATCTCACAATAGAAATCTGTGTTAAAAATTTGATTTTAAATATCCGTTTTCAATATTCAATAATAATCGAAGAGGGAAAAAATCAGAGTGCCGTAATGATGTTTAATGTTTATTATTGTTGGTGCTATTAATCCATATCTTTCTTTTGATTGGTTGAATAGGTATCGATGTCACATTACCTGCTAGTTTTTGGACCCATCTTTTGTTTCTAATTGAATTTGTAATTGACCAGGGCTGACCGGCAACGAAGGGGTATTGCTTTATTTCGGTTTTCTTTTGTTTCACTACTAATACAAGACCTACGAGGTTTAGTCAATGTTAAAATTGCTTCTCAACGTAGCAACAAGACATTGTTGCAAATTCAATTATCTCCTACAAATAAGGTAAGTCGAAGTTTTCCTTCTTAGCCTAAAATTGCAGACATTTTAATGTGATCTATCTCGCCTCTTGATTTGATGGTTGGCTTTTCCCCCCACACATATTACCAACTGGACGCATGTCGGGAGTCAGAGATGGCAATTTCTGTCTGAAGAAACGTTAAATCTATTTCAGAAGTTCTAGAGTCATCTGACCAGGTTAGTGTCTTGTCTAATGAAAAACAAGATTTCAAATAACCTCGGGATCATCACACATCAATTCCACTTGTTTTCTTCCACAATCTTCTTGCCGTTCTATACTGACCTACTTACATCATTTATTCTTCGTGGAATTACAAATCGAACCAGGTGTTATATCCATGTATGTATACAATTCTCCATGCACTGTTTTTTTTTGCCTTGGGATCTTTTCTATCCATTAATTCGCATTTCTAGTTATTTCCCCCCTCGTAACTTCAATTTGCTTCCCGGGTAAAGCCAGGCCAAAGGAATTTGAATTACTCACTTCTACGGATATTTCTACTGGAATCAGTTAACCAATATTTCCATCCCCTAGGCCAGACATGTGCTAATTCACTGATCAATTTTACGAGCCTTAAAACTAATGATATTTATTCAGGATATTTAAACTGATGAAAATATTCATAGAGTTGTATATCTTTTAAAATTAACTAATGCAAGATATACTAAGGCTTAATCGAAAATAGTTATAATTTAGAAAATACATTATATTTAACGTTCTTTTTTAGCGAATGGGGGCGCTGCCGATAATAGCCAATGATCTGTTATAGTTTTGCTCATATTCATTAAGATAAAACCAAACAATTAGAAATCAATAATACCAAGCATATATTTATTAAAATCAATTTTTAAATATCAATATGCAAATTAGCCTTCCCGTTTACACTTTAAACTGCTAATTTGTTGTGTATATAAATACAATTTCATGTTATTAGTATAAAGATAGGGTCTATGGTATTTATAATGTAAAACAATTTTACTGATAGTTGAGGTTTAAATAAAAATGAAATCATGAATAATGTGACGCAAATTAAGGGAATTGTGACTTGTGTAGTGATATAGATTCAGTTACAGATTGAAAACACACAATCTTCATTATAATAAGATACAGTATTAAATCAGTTCGTGGGAAGTAGAAAGCTTCTATTTGATCAATAAAATAAACAATAAAGATATAACATAAGAAACAGTTCATTGATTTATTAGAACTGTTGAAAAAAATAAAAACTGATAAGCATCTGTTTCATTAATGATAAAGAAATATTACATAAAATATAAAATTGATGAAGATCCTGGATTTCTTTTCATTCTATTTTCTTTTTACTTGAATTTCAAATTTTTAAAAATGATCTCCGAAAATGTATAAATGAGATTAAATAGAGAGAGATGAAAATGTATTTAAAAATATGCATGAATATCTAAATGTAAAGAGATACAATATTTGTTCTCAAACATTAACTACAAAACAATAAACCGTTGTAATAATAGATTATCATACTGTGGCAAATCCACAGGTCCTGCCACTTTATTCTAATACAACATTAAAATTAGTTCGTGGGAAGTTAAAAGTAATGAAAGCTTCTATTTGATGTAATAAGAATAAATAATAAATAAATGTGGCATAAGGAGTGGTTCATTGATTTATTAGAACATGTGAAATAAGTAAAAAATAAGAAGAATCGAAATGCTTCACTAATGAGAAAGAAATATAAACACATAAAAATATAAGATTCTGGATTTCTTTTCATTCGATTATTCTTTACTTGAAATTCAAATTTAAGAAAAAATAGATCTTCGAAAATGGATAGATGAGATTGAAGAGATAGTGTTGAAAATGTATTTAAAAAATATGCATCAATATCTAAATGATACAATATTGGTTCATAAACATTAACTACAAAACAATATAAGAAAGGCAGATAGTTAAAACTAAAAGAGTTGACACATTTTCCTGAATTTTGAAAATGTCATGATACGAGTAAAAATCTCATGATTCTGTTTTCCTGTGGAAAAGTTGAATAATCGAGGTCATCGGTAGGTCACACTTTAAAAAAAAAGAATTGGGACAATTATTTTTGTATCTCACAATAGAAATCTGTGTTACAAATTTGATTTTAAATATCCGTTTTCAATATTCAATAATGAAAATCGTGACGCTGTCTTGCTATTGAAAGTTGTATAGCCCATAGGGGGTGCTTTATGTGATTGTGTTATGATTTGTTGGTCATTGAATCCTTTGATCAAAACTGAACACTTTAGAAACACCGAGCCTCACTTTGAGATTACTTTTTCAAACAAAAATTTATTAATTTTTTTTAGTCGAACTTTAGAAACGGAAGGCAAGAGGGAGATAATGTTCTATATGCACGCCTTGATGATGATGATGATGATGATGATGATGATAGTTTTGTATTATGCATGGTAAAATCACACAACATCACACAAAAACGAAAGCAAAGTTTTCGTAGAAAATAGTTCTCACACAGGTGACTTCCTGATACTATCATGTACCGTAAGAAATCTGAGACCTGTGTCTCACATTTATCGAAGTTTAAGATTAACCCACTACCGGACAACTTTTGACTATTCCGTGCCGGTATACACATTTTTAGTTGATTATGACATCAACTATTCTTATCTAACACAAATAATGTGCACATAGTTGTAAGGATTCGAGATGTTCTATCGAATGCAAATAATTTACATAATGATGTGATTTAGATGAATTACTCCTATTTGATAATAATGACTTGTTTACACAGTTATATGACTTGAAGTATTCCCATCTGGCACCGATCATTTGTAAGCAATTATATGGTTTCCAATAATAACGAATGTTGCAAAGAAACAGGTGGAACAAATGATCTACTCAATACAGATCAGCACATTCTTAAAGGTGAAAAAATCTAGCCAGGGCATAGATTGACTACGGAAAATACTATGGAATGATCACACACATTTGGATACTTGAATATTTGAAGATGTAAACAATATCTAAGAAAGAAATACAGGTTATCAAATGAGCCATGGGAAATTGGAAAGTGGAATCAACAGAAGGAAAACAGACCCTGGCATACGTGAAAATCCAAAGGGACATATTCCATGAAGACTACCTGTTACCACTGCTATTTATTATGGCAACGATGTCACACAACTATATACTTAGGAAATGTACAGGAGGCTACAAATTTTCATTATCACAAGAAAAATAAACAACCTTATGTATATGGATATCAAAATTTGGGTATTTCGCATAAATGCATCCTGGCCTCATGTTCTAAAAAAGCTAAGCGGTGTTTGTCCAAAATCCGACCCGTGCTACTGGTTTGGCCTTGATTGTTTTTGTGACATTTGTTTTGGATTAAAATAAAATAAAAATATCTAAGTATTTTTATTTTTCATTTGTATTTGTTTAATAATGTATTGATTGTTTTCATTGCTTATTGATTTAACTCTCCCTCCCTCACTCATTCTATTTATTTATTTCCTTCTTTTATTCTTTTCATTATGTTCGATTGAAAAAGATTAGTGTTATCGCTTCCGGGTGTTCAGCCTATCTTTGTCTTTCCTCTACTCTCTTACTTTCTTTCTGATTATATTTTTTCGGTGTAGCATGTCTTTTCGTCTCTTTCTTTCTTCATAATAAAAACAGAATGATCGATTGTTTAGCTGAGGTGACGACACTCATAAGAAATATGAATTCAGCGGATAAGCAAGACCCAATAGCATGCATTTGCTTTTGTGAATTTCATATTTGATGATTTGGACGGTCTGATTTTGAACCAGAGGGTGTTGCAAGATGATAACAATCGAAATATTAAGGAACAAGAATATTATATATATATATATATATATATATATATATATATATATATATATATATATATATATATATAAGTGTATTTTGACAGCATTTTCACTTGCAAACATGTTTGGTTGAACTCGAGTGACAATTCCTGTCGTGCGAGTTTCTGTTCAATCCTTTCAAGGTGTCTGGCCATCTTTTTGTTGTCAGGGTGGAACTGGTGTAGCAATCCACCAAAGGTGTCTCTACGAGCGCTTTCGGCATGTCAACCAAACAATATATATATATATATATATATATATATATATATATATATATATATATATATATATATATATATATATATATATATATATATATATATATATATATATATTACTCGCCAGTTGTTTACAGACTTGCGTTCTCTGGTGATTATAAAACATATATCCTGTAAGTATGTATCAATTAATTGTTCGCCTCTGATTGACAGTCACTGACGGTCGTACGGGTAAGGAGCTTGACAGATAAAAATTATGCCGGTTTCACTCCCGGCTAGAAGTAGCTGTTAAAAAAATGTCGGCCGCACTGATGAGACGTAAACATCGAAATACATGTCTGTGGATGACTGATATATATATAATATATATATATATATATATATATATATATATATATAATGGAATTTGATAATTTGCTTTCAAGCATTGTTATGTAAAGTATATGATTATTATTTATATTTTTGAAGGCAATTACAATGCGTATATCGTATAAAATTCGATAATTATTGAAAATAATCATGACAAGCAAACTCGGCGAATAACGCATGCGACGTGGAATAACGTACAGCTGTTTCAACGTTATTAAGTCTCATCAGTGGTGTAACCTACGATCTTGCTCCGACAGAGATCGAAACCGGGAACCCAACACGCAGAGTCATTCGCTGGGTTTGCTTGTCATGATTATTTTCAGTAATTATCCAATTTTATACGATATATACGCATTGTAATTGCCTTCAAATATATATAATATATATATATATATATATATATATATATATATAACTCTTTTCATCAGAAATTTATTAATTGAAACCTGAAGAAGATACTAGGAGATCCAAAACACGTTTTACTGAAGTAAAATAATACCATTTCCTTGCTGTGACTCCGGTGAGAGACTAGGAGTCTAAAAAAATCGCATAGAATGAAATAATGATAATATAAAAAAAGTTATAGAATTAGACGAAATCAGAGACAAAGTTTGGACTTTATATAAATTAAAAAAACATTCAGGAATGTAAAGTAAAGTCGTCGGGGCGGCCTAATGTCGGTATCGGTCAGCAAGCGAGGGAGTCTATCCCCTTTTCACAAGCGCTAGACCAAGGAGATTATTTTAGCATCTGAGGTGGAGCGCCACAACTGCCATTAGCTTCTCTACTTTACTGCATAGATCCGCGTGCTACTCATTCGCTGAGTTGCCAGGGCCGGTGTCGAACCAAGAACCTTGTGATTCCTAGCCGAACACAACACTGTGCTAAACCGGCCCTAATGAAATTATCGATACGAAAAGAAAAAAAACTTTTAAAAATTAAACTTGTTTATAACGCTATTGGAAATGGACTTGGTTTCATCAACATTCGCTCTTATATAGAATCTTAAAAAACACTTTATAAACTAATGGGCCGTTTATAATCTCATTCACATTAAATTGCATCACTGTTGTCCACTTGAGTTAAAATATGGAGACTATCATGATCGAAAAAATAAGTTAAAATAAAATAAAATCTACTCAACTATTCCACTTGTTATATAGCTCTAATAAACATTGGGTATATGAGATAGAGAGAGAGAGAGACACAGAGAGAGAGAGAGAGAGAGAGAGAGAGGTGAGAGAAGTAAAGTCGTCAGGGTGGCCTAAAGTCGGTATCAGCAAATCAGCGAAGGAGTCTATCCCCTTTTCACTAGCGCTAGACCAAGGAGATTGTTTTTGCGTCTGAGGTGGTGCACCACACCTACCATTCAGCTCCTTAGTTTACCGCACAGATCCTGCGCTACTCAAACGCTGAGTTGGCGAGGGACGGTATCGAACTAGGAACCTTGTGGTTTCTAGCCGAACCCTCCACCGACTGAAGAGAAACAGATAGTTAGATATATTAGATGATAATAGTTGATGTCTTACTTGATTACTTTGCATACATCGTCTACTCGTCTTGACGCCATGTTCTCTTGTTGGGATTCTCTTAGGGTCGGTCTTCTTCTTTGTTCTGGGCTGGACATTGTTCATAATTATTTAATTAACAAAATAAGACATGGTTATTTCTTGTTCAAGCTTTAATTCGCAACCCTGCCCATATTGATTCCACCGCGGGTGAGTTGCGAAATAGGGTGCCGGCTCCCATCTGACTAAACTAAAACCTATTCTCACGCCTGTATACCAGAAGGTCACTTGGAATGTCTCCGTTGTCACTCATCGGTCCTAGTAACTTTCCATGGACTCCTTCATTTTACGTTAATGGACCCTAATTCAAAATTCTAACTACAGGTATAGTAGAGACTCTTGATAGGGACACAGAGCGGTTATTGTATTGGGCGGGGGACATATGTAAATTCAACGTATGGAGATACGAAAATAACCAGCTGAGCTGAGAAGTACACGGAATCACAAAATATAAAAGAATAAAAGTAGGGTTGAACTATACTATAGGAAACATGTGTCGAGTAATGGGCTGGGGAACACGGGAGAATCATGCACTATGTAACATACATAAATGGGTGAATTGAGTAATATATATTCACCAACCCCACCGCCCGAGCAGGATGTGACAGAAGGTCAATTTATTAACCAGCGTTTAATAGTTGGATTCAGAGTTTTCCTTCTCCTATACTGATTGCCAAACCAAAGTTAAAGGGTCCAGTCTGTCCTACTATTTCACCCATAGCCTGAAGGAGAATCGTTGGATTCATACCTTTCGCAAGGGTGTTAGTGCTATGGAATAGCCTCGCCTAAGATTTGAACTCGGGTCGACGAGTCCATTTTATATAATAACATATGTAGTAAATCATAGAGGATGTTTAGATAGAAATGAGTGCTTAACATAATCCAAGAATGCTGACCGCCTGAAAATATTCATAAAAAATGTTGTACTCTTTCAGATATTTGTATTTACCAACCTCTCCGCACGATCAGGATGTGACACAAGGTCAATTTCTTAAGCGGAGTTTAACAGGTTTGAATTCAGAGTTTTCCTTCTCCTAGACCGGTTGCCTAACCAAGGTTAAAGAGCCAAGTCTGCCCTACTATTTATCCATAGCTGGAAGGAGATAGGATTCATACCTTCCCAAGTGTATTAGCGCTAAGTGAAATGCAATTACCACGTCCAGGATTTGAACTCGGAGCGACAAGTCCATTTCCGATGATTTAACCATTACACCACGCACTTCCTTATACCCTTTCAGATATATGTACCAGTACAACAACAATAAAAAGTCTTGTTTTTTTCTTGCAAAGGTATGGTCAAATAAGTTTTCTTCAGTGCTTTGAGCTATAACAAAATATTTTAAAAACTTTAGGATAAATATTTTGTCTTAGTTATTTATTATATGAAAGATTATAAATACTTCGGGAAACATAGTAAAGTACCAAAATCCAATCACAAAAAATATATATTCCATTAAAATATATAGATGTTGAGAAATGATTTTGTCAGTAGCTCATTTTTGCCTTAACCCTTACCTGGCTTGCCATGTAAAATTTATAGCAGAGTTTATAAAGTTATAGCAAGTATTTTCAGGAAAAACGTTTGTCCTATTTGTTTTGTTTTAATAACCACACCATACTTAGTAACAATTGATACTAGATTTTGCCTAATGCTTTAGATATTCTCAAATTTGCAACTCAATTGATAATGATTAATTTGTTTAATGTAAATATTAGAAAGAATGGATTTATTAATAACCATCTGTAAATTCTCAATACACATATCTTACTATTAATCTGATTTGTGAAAGAGAGTAGAACGGCACTTGTTTCATTGGTAAATATTAGCCTCTCATTCCCGTTGAACTAATAGCTGTTTGTTTGGTTGGTTGGTTGGTTGGTTGGTTGTTTTTGTGGACTCCCTCCCGATATTTTACTTAATTCTGAAGTCATTTTTGTCTGTAAGGATTTTAAGTAATAAATGTCATTGATACCTTTCAGTGGCTGTTTTGTTAACTCATCAATAGACATTAGACTAACAGATCAGGGGTAGCAGTTTCCTTACTGAACTATTCGATCCTAGCCGTTAACCGTCTTTAGATCATCCACTGCATTTCACACCCACCATGCTGCTACCCATGGATTTCGATTTTACTCGTTCTTATGGCATGTTAATACTCTGTTAAGCAGTATTTGGAGCCTGACGAAGACTAACTAGAGAATAAGCTAGATGGGAGCTGCACGAGAATTTTGTGTGCGATATTAAACAAATCGTGGTGACAAAAGTCCAGAAGAAAGCAGCTTTTCGGCCACTTTCCCCCTATCACAGAATCCCCCCAAATAAGACGAACGATACATGCTGACACTTCTGGAAAAGCAAGAACGAACTCATAAGAGATGTTCTCCAATGAAAATCAACAGATGGGCACGCTAGTGTGGGTCACCCGGCAAAAACCTGCATTCACCAGCTCTGTGTGGATACTGGATGCTGTGCAGAGGACATCCAGAGAGAAATGCATGATAGGGACAGTTGGGGAGAGATTGTCTTGTATAATAGTGCTACTAACGCGAAAGGATGATGATGAAGTAATAAATGATAGTAATCCTGGATTCCTGTGTCCGCATACGTAGCAACACCTCTGGGTGGGACTTTTAGATTCCAGTTGATTAAGTTATAAATGTTATGATGACACTTTAATTTTTATCAAAATATTCCATTTCGTATTGGAGGGGTAGGGTGTAGTGTTTCTTTTCAAATTTCTGACAATTTATTTTTTCTTTTTATTTATTCTTCCTTTTCTTTTCTTTTTCTTCTGTTTTCTTTGTTGTTCTCTTTGGCAGGATTTATCAAAAATCGGCGCTGAATATGATCAAGTTGGACGACTAGAATAATTCTTACCCCAGTGACATTTACATATTAGATATTAAATGGAGATAACATGAATCTATCTGAAAGACTGTGGCATATAATTCAATCTGGGCGAAAAGGTTGAATTCATATGGTCGATATACTAACCAGATGTCAAGATAGAATTGTGAATTGAACTGGTATCCATTTTATTCATGAGATGCGAACAGCATGAATTCTTTTTGTCTGTATTTATAAGGTGAGGTTCAATATGAATAATCATGATATTTCGAACTGTTGCCTTAGATATTTTTTGGTCTCTAAAACTGCGTTTGAATTTATGGGTAATCGTCTGAACATGACTTAGTGTAAAAGTAACAGTAAAGTCGTCGGGGCGGCCTAATGTCGGTATCAGCCACGCAGCGAGGGAGTCTATCCCCTTTTCACTAGCGCTAGACCAAGGAGATTATTAAAGCGTCTGAGGTGGAGCGCCACACCTGCCATCAGCTCCTTACTTTACCGCACAGATCCTTGTGCTACTCATACGCTGAGTTGGCGAGGGCGGGTATCGAACTAGGAAACTTGTGGTTTCTAGCCAAACGCTCTATCCACTGAGCTAACCCGAATTAAAATAATAAATAAAAACACCTAAAACAGTGCCCGATGTTAGAGTGGCCGGAAGTTATGCTTATACACAATAAAGATGAGGACAGCAGTCTGAAGATTACTTATTTTTGGGTAATTAAAACAATAAATTAAAAAAAAACACTTAAATTAGAGCCTGAGGTACAGTGGCCTGAACGTTCTGTTTATTCACAATAAAGATAAGGAAAACAGTCCAACATTTCATAATTATTCCTATTAAGTTTAATCTCATAAATACACATAAAGATATGCAAAAGTTTAGTAAGGACACTATCAATAGATGATTAGATGATCTCCAAAATAGTGACTTTTCCTTCTAATCTATGTTCAACTTATATAAAATTATATTTCAACTTATATAAATTTACTATTTTTTATCGTTTAAAAGATTGTTTCTAATCAATTTTCATAATAAAATGATTTCCTAATGAATTTTCATAGTAAAATTATTTTCTAATGCATTTTCATAGTAAAATAAAAATTATTTTCTAATGCATTTTCATAGTAAAATGCTTTTCTAATCCATTTTCATAGTTTATACTTTAATTAAAAAAAAAGATTCATAAACATTAGATATCTGTTCAATCAGTTTTATTTAAATTTTCAAACCTATTTACTTTTAAATTTTTACGGCTGCGTTCACGGTATGTCTTAACAGGAAGTAGTAAGATGTAATTGTTACATTTTTTGGACCTTCTGATTTTATACTCTTGGTCTGATAAGGTGGTTAGGTAGTATAGTGATAACATTCTTCACGATATTTTGAAATTTCATTTTTTAGAATAAGTAACTTGTTCTATTTAATTTTTTCTATATCTAATCACAATTTTATCATAATTCTAGTGACATTTCTGTGGCTTGGGGCGCCCTTGGTGGGCAGTAGTGATTGAGATCTACACAATCTTCAATGTCGGCGAATACTCTGAAGATTACAACGCACTAAACACTACACCTGAGAGATGACTATATGTGCCAAGAAAGGAAGAAGAAAAAGGCTCTCGCCAACATAGAAGACTGTGTAGATGCGACAATGCAGACATCCGAAGAATGCATTAAAAAGAGCAAAGAAAGACTCGTTAAAGCAGCCAGGAACAGCACTAGTAGCAAATAAACGGTATTTATAAACTATAAAACAGAAATGGAAGAAAATCAACTCTATGGATATTCCAAGCGACAAAATAGAGAGATAGTACATCAGAAGACATGGACAGGGCCAAGAAAAGGAAACCTCGAGAGAAACTAGATCTCTCATAATGCAAGACAATGCCATAAGAACAAACTATATCAAAGTAAAAGTAGATAAGACGCAACAAATAGCAAGTGTAGAATGTATGGAGACAAAGACAAAACGGTTAATCATATAATAAGCGGATGCAGCAAAAAAGCACAAAGAGAGTACAAGACTATGCATAATTGGGTAGGAATGGTGTTCCACTGGGAATTGTGCAAGAAATACAATTTTCACCATACAACAAAATGGTATATGTACAAACCGGAATCTGTCCTAGAGAACGAGACGCATAATATTCTCTGGGACTTTGAGATACAGACATATTACCTAATCCCAGATAAGAGACCAGACTTAGTGTTAATAAACAAGAAAAGGAAAATATGTCATCTTGTGGATTTTGCCGTTTCGGTGGATCATAGGGTGAAAGTGAAGGAGAGCGAAAAGAGATTCCATCTCGTATTATCTCTTGAGTTTGACGCTTGAAGTACCCATCTAGTTGTTTTTCTTCCAATTTCTGCTAATCAATACGTTGCAATTGCTTTTCCTGGCTGCTGAAATTAGTATTTCCTTACTTTTATTAGTGTATTCGTCAAGTGCTCGGATAGTCGTATCTACACTATCTTCAATGTTGGCGAGACCTCTTCCGTTCTTTTCATGGCACATAGAGTCTGTTTATGTCATTTCTCGGCTTGTAATGCTTTGAGCATTGGCATCAGTTTCCATGTACTTTGGTCCATTTGCCGGAGCTCCACTCTTGTCCATTTTAGGAATGGTCCTGAGTATCTTACGAGAGGGGCAGCCTTGTGTTTATTCCCTTGGTAAGGTTTCTGCTACATAGCATGTTTTCTAGGAGCTTTCTTTTCTTCTGAAGTATTCCTTTCTTACTTTTTCTTTCATTTCTGTTTGTTTGATGGCGTCTGCTTCTAATATTCCCATATATTTATAGTTCTCTTTTTCTCTAAGTGTCCTAATTTCTTCTCGATTCGGTAGTTCTATTCCATTCACCGTTTCATTTTTTCCTTTCTTCATCACTAACATGGCGCACTTGTCGATGCCGAACTCCATCCCTATATCTTGGCTGTATATTCTTTTAGTTTGTATGAGGATTTCTAATTCTTGTTCATTTTTGGTAAAAGTGTTGATGTAGTCCATGTACATAAGATGATTTATTTTTTTCCGTGATTTAGTAAATTTGTATCCGCGGTACATTTCTTAAGTATGTGGTTGAGCGGCCTCGTTGCTATGATAAATCACTCCCTATGATTTCTTAACGCCAGTGTTAGCTTATGGTCTTTGTGGAGTCTGAGTGACAACAATTCTTCACAGGTCTCCAGGACTCTACTGAGTATACTAGCCTCAACAATTCTGTTGTCTGGATGGTCTCAATTCTTCCTCTGATTTCCAGTTCCTCCAGTCTCTTTTCTAAACGTGTGGGGACCGTTCCAAATGCACCACTAAAACTGATATAATTTCACCCTCATATTTCACTGCTTTTTCAATTCTCTGGCAAGGTCCAGGTATTTGTCTATCCTTTCGTTTTCCTTCATCTTCACTCTGTAATCTGCGGGAACTGCAAATCTACCAGTTGACAAGGTCTAGTCAGCTAGTTCGGATCAGGTAATCCGTCTTTATCTCGAAGTCACAAAGAATTTTATGCGTTTCATTCTCAATAACAGATTCTGATCTATTAACATATCATTTTGTTGTATGGTAAAAATTTAGCTTTTTTCCATATTTCCCAGTGGATCACCTCTCCAACCCAGTCGTGACTAGCTTTGTATTCTTGTTGTGCTAGTTGTTGCATTCGCTTAATACATGGTGTATTGTCTTATCTCTGTCATCACACACTCTACATTTGATCCAGGTACTTAATATTATTATTATTATTATTATTATTATTATTATTACTACTACTATTATTAAAAATCCCGTTACTTGCGGTGATCTCAGCATCTAATCCTATGAATAAATAATTATTTCTTCTCCATATTAAAAAGAGGAATTTCTAAAATAATTATTCTACGACGTCGGATATTTTAGCATGTGAAAACTGACACGATGTTATTAACTCTTTTTTTTTTTTGGCTTAATATGTCATTTTCATCGTACTATTACGTAATGCCATCTTTTTGTTTTTGTTTTTGTTTTTAAATTATTTCCAAATCCGATAATTTCAAATTAATTCGCTTGGACAGTGACACACACTGTCACAAATACGTCTCCCGTCTCAAACTCATCGGGAAAGGAAATGAAAGTCTTCAACTGACACTGCCTTTTAACGCTACTCACGTGTTGCAGGTTCCCTGGGGGTTGTTTTTTTTTTTTGATAACAGTAAATAATCACAATGACCCCAGTTAGGGGAATCAGAATGCCATGGTAACACTAGTCTTTGGTCAACATCTCATCTATTCAGAAGGTGATTACACTAAATTGAATCTGATGGTGAAGCTCTAGGTGTGAACCGCCCTGTCGGTTGGGGCTGTAGAATACGCCAACCGCACCTGCAGAGGAATAAGATTCCCCCAATGGGGCCATCTGTTGGTCATGGGTAGCGACCCGTAATGCTTAAGAATCGAACCCTGGAAGCTGAAAAGTCCATGACATGCAGCCCTCCACTTTGGAACTTACTTAGGCGAGACGAGCTGTCGAAGAGGCCCCCACTGATCAATCGGCTGGTCATGTCAAGCACTAGCACCTATATGATTGATTGAACCTATTGCACCCATGGAAAGCCTCAACCCTTTTTATCATATCTATGCTAGAAGGCGGTGACTGAATCTTGATGTCCTAGGTATGATGTTAAACTCGTGATCTGATGGGGAAGTACTGGAGCTCTGGAGAATGTGGAGTACCCCATTATCACCCCTTACTTCCTGGTTGAATCTGACCCGGAACGGTAGTACATGTTGGGGTTCCATCCATGGGTTAAATAGAAAAAATGAGCTTAAAAATGTGTTTAAAATTGATTACCCATCAAGATTGGATAAAACAAAAACATCTTCGGCAACAATTACTCAATGGTTGGCAAAACCCAACCAACCAACCAACATCGTTGTGAATATATGTGAATGTGGATCATCTATTTAATGCCTTTACTCCCAAGTCGACTTTGGAGTAGAGGAACTTTTAAGGGTCCATCAATGGGTCAAATAGATCTTTTTAATACTTACTCGTAGTCGTTAGTTAGTTCCTTGGTTAGATTTTACGGCATGTCAACGGTTGGGTTATTTTATGCCGTTGATTTATTCTAAATGTTGGGTATTCAATGTTAAACTCATTTGTAATCTATATAACCAGAGATGGAAGCCTAAAAAGTACTACCACTTTGTGTTAGAGTGGATCTAGTAATAATGGCAATGAAAGTGTACTCCACACTCTCCAGAGCTCCAGAACTGGAGCTTCACCACTAGATACAGTTTATTGTTATACATAGAAAACTAAGCCTCTCAACGACGGCCTTCTAGCACACATATGATAAAAAGGGTTAGAGTTATCTGCGTTATTCGGACTATTGTCCCCATCTTCATTGTTATTTGTACAACGTTTCGGCCGATATACCCTCCGACCTTCTTCAGGTATTTCTTGTCGGACTCGGGAACCTTCTCGGACTCGGGAATCTTCTTTTCGAACTCGGGAACTTTCTTGTATTCGGGAGCCATCACGGAACTTTGAACCTAACTCTTTATTTATTCCACGGGGGTATCCTGTTCTCATTCCGCTAACCATAGCTGACAAGAAATACCTGAAGAAGGCCGGAGGGTATATCGGCCGAAACGTTGTACAAATAACAATGAAGATGGGGGCAATAGTCCGAATAACGCAGATAATACTAATCTTCAAGCCTCATCTCAAACATTCAGAGAGAAAGGGTTAGAGGTTTGCCATAATAGCAGTACAGTCGGAATAATCATATTTGTGTTCAGCCTTGACGTAACAAGCTGATTGGTCGGTGGGGGCCTTTCCTATCGCCCTTCAAGCCTACATAAGGGCCAACTTTGAGTGGTGCATATCATGGACTGATCAAACACCAGGGATCCGTTCTTAAGGATCATAGGTCGCCATCCAGGGGTTAATGGCCTAATGGTTGCGATTATAGAAAATCCACTCGGCGAGACAAGATCAAATCCTAAACTAATTCCGGCTAATGTAATTCAGAAAGGCATATATCTACATCGTGTTGTAATGGTTAATATGCTAGTCTCGCAGACACATTAGTACTGAATAGCAAGTTCGATCCTTGCTGGATGCCCCATACTTGTTACATTGTGTCACATCCTGACAGTGGCAAACAGGTTGGGTATAAAAATGGGGTCCCTAGTCTTGCAGATATATTATTACTGAGTAGTTTGTCGAACCACACTGGATTCCTCATAACTGCGACCTTGTGTCACACTCAGCCCTTGACGAACAGGTTGAGTAAATACCTATCCACATACAAATGGTCTCGAAGAATCAACCCTTTGAAATTTAAACCAGCTCTACTTCGGATTAAAGGAATTGACCTTGTGTCACATCCTACCCATTGCACGTAATTGCTCCCAACATGAGATTATTCAGCATTTTTATCTCGTAATAGAATTCTTGAATAATAATTTTTTCAGATACTAAAACCCATTTGCAGAGTCTCCCATGTTGTTCATATATACGCTCAGAGTGCTGATTGGATGATATGAATATAGCATGTATGTTACTCCATCTATTGCTCTGGGGAATTATCACCATTACTCCCAGGTCCACTCTGAACCGGAGTGTTAGTACCCAGTAGGTCACATCTATGGTTTAAGTAGAAAAACACGAGTTTAAAAAATTGTTTAAAAAATTGAAAAAAAAAATGAGTATCCATCAAGAATCAATAGAATAAAATGTCTTCGGCATAACATGACACAATAAGGGTTGACATGCCGTAAAATCCAAGCGACCAAACAGCCAACTGTTCAAAAGGTGATGTGTATCGTGCATTATAAATGTCTTTTTGATTATTAGGTTGGTCGCTTTGTTTTACGGGATATCAACATTTTGGGGCATTTTAATGCCCAATCAAATCATTTTGATATTCAGTTTACTTACAGTACCTGCTATTGCTTAAATGTCACCCATCTAAGTAATAAATAGGTCATCACTGCTTAACTTTGGTGATCTAGAGGGAACCGGTGTTTTCAATGTGGCTTGACCGAATCAAGTTATTTTGATATTCTGTACCTGCTGTTGCTTAAATAGTCCCCATCTAAGTACTGAACAGGCTCATCACTGCTTAAAATTGGTGATCTAGTGGGAACCGGTGTTTTCAGTGTGACTTGACCAAATCAAGTTATTTTGATATTCTGTTTACTTACAGTACCTGCTGTTACTTAACTGGTCACCCATCTAAGTATTGAACAGGCTCATCACTGCTTAAAATTGGTGATCTAGTGGGAACCGGTGTTTTCAGTGTGACTTGACCGAATCAAGTTATTTTGATATTCTGTTTACTTACAGTACCTGCTGTTACTTAACTGGTCACCCATCTAAGTATTGAACAGCCTCATCACTGCTTAACATTGGTGATCTAGTGGGAACCGGTGTTTTCAGTGTGACTTGACCGAATCAAGTTATTTTGTTATTCTGTTACTTACAGTACCTGCTGTTGCTTAAATGGTCACCCATCTATGTACTGAACAGCCTCATCACTGCTTAACTTTGGTGATCTAGAGGGAACCGGTACTTTCAACTTGACCGTAAGCTTTGTCATTAGTATTGACGAATCTACTAAAAATAAAATCTGAAGGTCACCATGTTTTTGTTCTTGAATCAATTATATCGTTGAATTGCCTTTAGAGTGTTTTCTTTATATTTTTTATTTACTTGAAAAGCATCCAAGTGAATCTAATAGACTTTACGTGGTTAATTAGCCGAAGACTTTCTGTCATCTGTTTTGTAAAATGTCTAAGACACTGTCGGGGGTACTTTTTTATTATCAAATCAGCCCTGATATGAGAATCACCTAATGTTTGACTGATTTTATTTCGATGACCGGTCGCGAATAATAAAAAATCCTCATCGTTGTCTAGGGACCTCATTATCCTTGAACAGAGAATGGACGCAGAATAAATGAATACGCTAGAAAAACTATTTTTGCTCTCAACTCATTCGGATTTGCATAGAAAACTAAGAGAAAATAAAAAAGGAAATAGAGAAAATGGTTTACCTATTCGCAGTCAGATGTTCTTGCTCCTCCATAAAACATTGTTCGTCCTGTCGGTGAGGCTTAGTATACGCTGACTGCATTCCGTGTAGAGGGTGTTTTAGAATATATCTGCTGTTGAGGCTCAAAGATCTGGAGGACCATATTACCTTTAGGCACCCCTTGTTGATCTCGATTAAGAAAGCACATGTTTTTCATTATTTCATATCCGGTTGTTTCTTAGTAGTTAGGGTTACGTTTAGCGGTTAGTTTTATAATTTTTAAAAAATCTAAAAATCGTCTGTTAAAAATAACCGGATATTGACAGTGTAAATGAAAAACATGTCCTTTCTTAATCGAGATCAAAATGGGGTGCCAATAGGTCATATGGTCCGATATGGAGTATGCTGAGTAACCCTTCATTGCCAGTACTCTCTGATCCACACTAACTGGGAGTCGTGTTACATAATTAATAGGTAGCCTAAAATTTACCCATAGCTGGAAGAAGATTAATTGGAATCATACCTTTCCCAAGCATATTAGTGCTATGTGAAATTTAAACAGCCTCGTCCTGGATTTTAACACGTCTCATCGTGCCCATTTCCTATGACGATAACCACAGACCACGTGGAAGAAGATTCATACCTTCCCAAGCGCATTACTGATATGTGAAATGTAAACAGCCTCGTCCTGGATTTGAACCCGTCTCATCGTGCCCATTTCCTACGACGGTAGCCATTAAACCACTTGGAAGAAGATTCATACCTTCCCCAAGCGCATTACTGATATGTGAAATGTAAACAGCCTCGTCCTGGATTTGAACCCGTCTCATCGTGCCCATTTCCTACGACGATAACCATCAGACCACGGGCCCCCATTCACTGCACCCATTTACGTTTGTCTTTTCGACGACCTATGTCTTTTCTGTTTTCTTCTCCTCTGTTTGAATCTGAAGTGACCTTTTATTCCGCCTTTATTTAATTGTACACATAATGACAACATACCTGTTCACTCTGTCAGTTAGTACAAGCTTCGGCATGAACTTAAGACCAAGTGACCCTCTTTTTTTACTACTACACTCCTTATGCACGAGGCAATGTGGTGTAATGGTTATAGTTGTAGGAAATGGACTCGAGTTCACATCCTGGAGTCTGTTTGCATTTCACCTAGCGCTAATATCCTTCGGAAAGGTATGCATCCAACTATTCTCTCTCCAGCTATCAGTAAATAGTAGCGCAGTCTAGGATCTTTAATCTTGACTAGGTAACCAGTATAGGAGAAGGAAAACTGATTTCAAACCTGTTAAGAAATTGACCTTGTTTCACATCCTGCTCCTGTGGAGAGATTGGTAAATATATATACACATATCCCGCCAAAGAACGCGATGATATAATTAATACTTATAGCAAATACTAGATCTCTTGTTACATAATCTATGCGGTTGCATAAGATTATTGTCAAACCCCTGTATATCTAAAGGGATGGCTCTTTTCATATCACGGGCGGGACTTTCCATGGAATAGTACAGAAAGCCTGCGAAATCACGTGAAGTCACGTGGGACCTGTTTTGATTTTCAGTTTTCAATTAGACGTCGGGCAGATAAGGTCTTTCTTTAGCTGAAGCTCGCTGCATACGCACGCTATGTTAGTCAGATGTTAGTTACATGAAATGTTTAGCTAAGGAAATAAAAGTTTAAGAAAAATAACACGGTCTTGTGATTAATGGATATCTTGGTAACAAGACTGATATAGAAGAAATGAATTAAGTGCGACCGACCAAGACGAAGTCACCAAGACGAAGCCCAAGATGTTAGAAGAGACCTAGAAGACGTAAGATATCAAAGGCGTCAGAAGAAGAATAGAAGAATAGAAGTAAAGAGAAGGGTATACAACACTCTTACTTATACCATTGCTTGAGGAAATAGTATCAAATATCTTCTACTAAAATACTACGAAAATCCTCGTTTTCGCAAAATTTAGCACATAAATTGGTTAGAAAATATAGTAATTTCAATTTTGTTTTAAACGAAACGAATAAAATATAACTAGAATTCAAATTGAAAACATGTCCCCCATTACCACATACACCTACGATGTGCTGCTTTTTACCTAATAATTAAGCTGTAAAAGTGATAAAACTTTAAAAGATTGAAATCTATTTCCTCAAACGAAGGCAAATATTTGAAGAAAAATATTTTGTGTGGTAATTCTTTTGTTAATTTGCAACTTTCGCCACATGCGAGACGTTACAGTTTCAAAATCGACCTACCTTATTATTCAAGTCAAAATAAGTTTTTGTTGTTGGTTTGCTTCACCCGACACCAGAGAAAGTTCCTTATCTCTTCATAATGAAATGTATTTGTTGGTTCTTTGTCTTACGAAAATATTGTCATCTTTACAAGCCCAGCATCTCTTCATTCCTGCAGGTTCTTGATATTGTTTTACTGATTCAAATATACTAGTATTTTTTTAGCATTTAGCATTATTATTATTATTATTATTATTATTATTATTATTATTTATATTTTATTCATGACAGTATCAATTTATATTTGTCTGTTTCTTTTCCCATCTTTTATCTTTTCTTTCGGGGATTCTTGTACAAACAATGTTTGACTATTTCAGCGCTGTTTAAATTTTAAAATGTACTTGTAGAATGTCGATAACACTCAAAAGATTACTTTGAAGAATACAACGACCAGATGGAAAATTGCACTTAAAAAGAAATTCCACTGTCGAAATGTTCTGCTGATTCAAATAAAAGAAAGGCAATTCTATAAAGAATATCATTCAAAATATGATAGTATCTCCTTTTAGAGTAATTGTGTTTAATACGCTTTGCTTTTATTCTAATTTGTTTTGTCAAGATTATCGAAGAAAATGCAAACTTTGTGAATTTAAAAGTAGACGTCTATAATACCACGCAAATAAGATTTAGGAAGAAAGTATACTATCAAAAATAGTTGCTGACAAATGTTAGAGGTGTTACTATATATGTTGTATACTCTCTTTATTCTTCTTCTTATGGTCGTCTTTGGTATCCTATGTTCTTTTTATAGTGTCTGGAACTTGTCTTGGGGATTTCGGGTCTGGTCTTCTATTGGGATTTCTCTTTATCAGAAGCCCCGGGTCATTAGTAGTTTTTTTTATAAATAACCCAAGACTTCGATTTTCTTTAGATCATATTTTATTCAGAAATCCCCACCAGACTACTGCGCAGATTGAGTCGGCAGCGCGCCTAACGCGACTTACTACCTTCGTGGTTCGGCCGATCTGACTAACTCTTTCTAATCTAAACCGGAAGAGGGCCTTCCCCACCGATTCTCGCGGTATCCACCGGAAAAGGGATCAGGATGAGATCAATACTTGTCACTCAATCCTTCAAGGCTGCAGGCTGTACTCATTCAGCCATTTTGCTTTCTACACTAACTGTACATAAGTGTTAGGGTACTAACAATTATGCAACAAATAGTCAAGTTGTTGGTTGGTTCGATTTTACAGCATGTCAAAACTGGTTGGGTTATTTTATGCCGAATATGTTTTTTTATCATTCTTTTTTTAACATTTTTTCAAAATCATTTTTTCTATATAATCCATTTCTCATGAGTGTCGTCACCTCGGCTAAATAATGACCTATTCCGTTTTTATGATAAAAAGGAAAGAAAATGACATGCTACATAGAAAAGATATAATAAGAAACAAACAAATTAACAAACAAAAGAGAGAGGAAAGATAGAGAGAGTGTGTGAGAGCACGGAAGCAATAACGCTAATCTGTTTCAATAGAAGATAGTGAAAGGATGAAAAGAAGGAACGAAAGAAAAAAGCGTGAAAGAGTTGAATGAAGATTATTATACTTTTTATATATTGAACAATTTATCAATAACTCTTAAGTAAACATATCAAACTTTGTAATAATTAAATTATCCTACTGTGGTATATCCACAGGTCCTGCTAGTATATATCAGTAAAAATCTTTTTTTTTTTATTATTCTACGGAGATATGTCATTAAATATTTGTTAATTTGTGTGCAGTAAAAACCAATCTAGTCAACTTGATAATCGATTTGATAAAATCAAGTTTGTGTAAGTGCGTATTTCTGTCTTTATTTTATATGCGTGTCTATCTGTATTACTGTCAGAGAGCGTGTATATGTGTGCGTGTCTGTGTGTTAGTGCGTGTCACTATGGATGTCCCTATATTTTTCGAAGAACTAAAAATGAAAAAGACATTTAACTGAAAAAATAGTAACGTGCAAATGGCTAATTACCAAGACATATGATTGATAACATCCGTTAATAAACGGTACCAATTTTATATACACACATCGGACCATATGAACTTTAGGCACCCCTTTTTGATCTCGATTCAGAAGGACATGTTTTTCATTTACACCGTCAATATCCGGTTGTTTTTAACAGTCGATTTTTAGATTTTTTTTTAATTATTATAAAACTAACCATTAACCCTAACCCTTAACAAACAACCGGATATTGACGGTGTAAATAAAAAACATGTCCTTCTGAATCGAGATCAAAAAGGGGTGCCTGAAGGTCATATGGTCCTACACATCAAACATCGGGTATATAATTGACAGAGTGAGAGTTCTTCTCTGTGTGTGTGTGAGAGAGAGAAGAGAGAGAGAGAGAGAGAGAGACAGAGACAGAGACTTACTAGGTTACTTCATTTCTGATTACTGCTTTTGCTGATTCTTGCTATTTATTTGGCTGTCATCTTGTTGTCTAGTTTCTGACTTTTCTAAAAACTTCTTTTGCCTGGGCTGATTTGGTCATTGCATTTAGTTGAACTAACAAGACATGTTGTTGCCTGATCAAGATTTTTATTCTATCTAGCCCATATCACTGCGAGGATAGGAGATCAATCGCAGCAGCAGCACGTCTGCCCTGCCTCGAAGTCCAGTCGAATCTGCAATCTAAAAACTAATCCCATGTTTCCCGTGACCCGTTTTCCAGGGATCGGGGGGTATAACCGTCACTGGTAAATTTCCACTCCCTAATCTCAAAGCAAACAGCCCCATTCCCGCTACATGGCCTGCCAACAAACTATGACACCCATAAATTGTAACACTAACTGTTGTGAACAAGAGTAATTAGAGGCAGTACCTGTTCTAGTAGCCCTGTCGGCTGGCGCTTTGAAATACACCAACTGCCCCTCTGCGGAGGGGTAAGAAACTCCCCCCAATGGAGTCACCTGTTGGTCCTGGGAGGTGACCAGTGATGCTAGAGGACAACACCTTGGTGGCTGAGCAGTCTATGAAAAGGAAACACTCCATCTTGGCCCTTACTTAGGCTAATAGGGCCGCTTGTTAGCTGTGGATGGCGACCCGTGATAGCCAAAGACGGAATATTGTTTAGGCTAGATGGGTGGTCAGAGAAGCCCCTTCCAATCAATCGGGTGGTCACGTCAAGCCCTAGCACCTATATTAATGTCATAATCCTATTGTTCATATTGCAACCTCCCAACCAATTTTATCATGTGTGTTAAAAGGCAATAGCTGATGGTCCTAATATCTTGGCTATGACGTTAAACGCTATCTGATGGCGAAGTTACAATTCTGGATATCTGTTGAATACCTTTTCATCACCATTAGTACCATGTC
>CM042138.1:92412673-92479581 GCA_023376005.1 Doryteuthis pealeii
ACACATGGCCTAGTGGATAAGGTAGTTAGGTTAAGACCGTTCTAAGTGAGTTATCTCTGGATTCTGGGTTCAATCCTGAGTAGCGGCATTAACATAGAAAAATAATTAACACAAGCTAAGAATGAAAACAGGATACCCCCATGAACTGAATAAAGGGTAAAGTTCAAAGTTCCGTGATGGCTCCCGATTACGACAAGACAGTTCCTGAGTTCGAAAAGAAGGTTCCCGAGTCCGAGAAGGTTCCCGATTCCGACAAGAAATACCTGAAGAAGGCCACGGGGTATATCGGCTGAAACGTTGTACAAATAACAATAAAGATGAGGACAATAGTCCAAATAACGAAGATAATGCCTTGGGTCTTATTTGTTTATATTTGACCGGGTTACTTGGGTTTAACGGATTCAATTCCAGATAAGAATTAGCAGCGATGCCGGGTAAACGGGAATCCACCACTTTGGGTCTTATTTGTTTATAGTTGGAAATGTACTGAAATCTGCCTATTGTCTCGAGCTTAAACAACTAGAGAAATATTTTTTTTTAATTTTCTTCTAGTTTTGGCTTTTATTGTCCATATATATACCTATATATATATATACACACACACACACACACATATATATATATATATATATATATATATATATATATAATAAGTAAAGTCGTCGAGGCGGTCTAAAGTCGGTATCAGCCAGTCAGCGAGGGAGTCTAGACCAAGGAGATTGTTTTTGGCGTCTGAGGTGGAGCGCCACACCTACCATCAGCTCCTTAATTTACCGCACAGATCACTGTGCTACTCATACGCTGAGTTGGCAAGGACCGGTATCAAACTAGGAACCTTGTGGTTACTAGCCGAACGCTCTACCGACTGAGCTAACCCGGCCCCTACGGGAGATAACTCTCCCTAACAATGTTGACACTGGTATACATAATCGCAAATGGGAGACAGGAAAGGGAAAGTACATGGCTGCTAAAAGAACACATCGCATGGCTGATAGCTGAACTCTTTTATCAACTCATCCTACTGTATTCCAGGTCGGTGAAGAAAAGAAAAACCAATTGTGTTATATGTTAAACATATCTGTTTTTTTAAATATTTTGTTATTCCTACATCCTGGGATACAATATATATATATATATATATATATATATATATATATTAGTAATTTCAGTAAAGGAATTATACTTATTTTTAACATGATCAACTACCAAGTAGAGAGCAAGATGAAATATTGGACTAAACTTAAGGGCCCTTTTAACCGGTGTTTTTTCAAAAATGTTACCAACTGGTATATCGATTAAAGATTAGCAAGCATATAAATGGTGGCATTTGGAGCTTCAAAAATGGAAAAAAGTAAATTAATCCTTTCAATTCACTCCAGCTTCAACGATTTTCCTCAGAAAATAGTGCTAGGTAATGTTTTAGTCTTCTTGCTTTTTTTTCTTTTAGTGTGTAACTTTAGGGAGACCATATGTCAAAAGTATTTGCTCTATCAATCCTCCGTTTATGAAGTTAATTGAATTGGAGGAATCTAGAAACAAGTGTTGCCTCAAGAGTTTTTGCACGTATTCCTTCGGTGATTCAACGAATAGTCAGAATCTGAGAAGGTGTGGATTGATCTCTCCGAAATTTTTTTTTTTTTAATATTTTTCTCGATTTTGGATACAAGGACGGACAGTATAAAAATTGTGAATGCATCCAAAACGTTGTGTAGGACAGAGAATTATTGATCTGAATAGTTTCTCCTGTAACATAATAGAATGAAAAATGCTTGCAACATGGAAAGTTTTTGGGATGAGTCAGCACGACGCCACGTGTCGATTTCTTACTAGTCAAGAGACATCACGTGGTGAAGTGTGGAAGAGTACTCGTGAGAGAAGTGAATGTAAGGTAAGTTGGGAACGAGGCAGTAGCTGGGTTAGACGTAAGTCTGTCACCCAAGGCATTTTGACTTGGGGATAAATTAAATATATCCTATGAGAAGAAAGTAAGAACGCTTTGTGTTATTATAAACTAAATGACACAATGCAAGATATCCTCCAGCAAACCCATGTTGTTCCAGACTCAAACAGCAAAGAATGACAGCCAATACAACATCAGCCCAACAACCAGATTCCAGCATTTTGAAGTAAAACAGGAATAGAGATAAATATGTATTCCCTTCCAAATGAGAGCTGCTACGTTACTGTCCTACAGGAATGTTACTGAATGTTTTCATATTCTGTTTGTCGCTAGGAAATTAAAAGTGAATTAATTAGCAACATTCAAACAATTTCTAACATGTATTAAGATTACATTTCAAAGTAATTTTCAAAGCTTTTCATTCAAAGATTAAAAGAGATTCAAAGAATTTCATTTTAATTTTAAAAAATAATTAAGTAAAAGGTAAGTATAGTCGTCGGGGCGGCCTAATGTCGGTATCAGCCAGACAGCGAGGGAGTATATCTCCTTTTCAACAGCGCTAGACCAAGGAGATTATTTTAGCATCTGAGGTGGTGCGCCACAACTACCATCAGCTCCTCACTTTACCGCACACATCCCTGTGCTACTCATACGCTGAGTTGGCGAAGGCCGGTATCGAACCAAGAACCTTGTGATTCCTAGCCGAACACTCTACCGACTGAGCTAATGGAGATTGTGTATTTGTTTGTCTGTAACCGAAACTATATTACTACTAAGTCACAATTCCCATAGTTATTGACGTCACATTCTCCTTGATTTCATTTTTATTCAAACCGCAATTACCAATAGAATAGTTTTACATTATTAATACAGTTAATATTATCCACATGCTAATAATATGTAATTGTATTTAAATATACAACAAAATAGAGGTTTACAGTGTGGACAAGAAGGTTAATTTGCATATTGATATTTAAAATTTGATTTCAATAAATATGTGCTTAGTATTATTACTTTCTAAATGTTTGATTTTATCTTAATGAATATGAGCAAAGATCTGGGGTAATTTAAAATATTCAAATATTTGATTTCAAAAGTTAAACCACTATTTAAAAAAGTATTAAAGTTCTACTAAAAAAATGAATAAATTTTAGTTTGAAAAAGTAATCTCAAAGTGAGGCGCGGCGTTTCTAAAGTGTTCAGTTTTGATCAAAGGATTCAATGACCAACAAATCATAACACTTACACATACAGCGCCCCCTATTGGTTATACGACTTTCAATAGCAAGACACCATCACAATTTTCATTATTGAATATTGAAAACGGATATTTAAAATCAAATTTGTAACACAAATTTCTATTGTGAGATACAAAAATAATTGTCCCAATTCTTTTTGCTTAAAATGTGACCCACCAATGATCCATATTATTCAACTTTTCCACAGGAAAACAGAATCATGAGACAAAATCTTTTTACTCGTATCATGAAACATTTTCAAAATTCAGGAAAATGTGTCAACTGTTTTAGTTCTTAACTATCTGCCTTTCTTATTAAATTGTTTTGTAGTTAATGTTTATGAATCAATATTGTATATCTTTACATTTAAATATTCATGCAGATTTTTTAAATACATTTTCAACACTATCTCTTCAATTTCATCTATCCATTTTCGAAGATCAATTTTTTCTTAAATTTGAATTTCAAATAAAGAATAATCGAATGAAAAGAAATCCAGGATCTTATATTTTTATGTGTTTATATTTCTTTCTCATTAGTGAAGCATTTCGATTCTTATCATTTTTTAAATTTATTTCACCTGTTCTAATAAATCAATTAACTATTCCTTATACCACATTTATTTATTATTTATTCTTATTACATCAAATAGAAGCTTTCATTACTTTTAAAAACTTCCCACGAACCAATTTAATATTGTATTAGAATAAAGTAGCAGGACCGGTGGATTTGCCACAGTAGGATAATCTATTATTACAACGGTTTATTGTTTTGTAGTTAATGTTTGGGAACACATATTGTATCTGTTTATATTTAGATATTCATGCATATTTTTTAAATACATTTTCATCACTCTCTATTTAATCTCATTTATACATTTTCGAAGATCAATTTTTTACATTTGTAATTCAAGTAAAAAGAAAATCGACTGAAAAGAAATCTAGGATCTTCATCAATTATTATATTTTATGTAATATTTCTTTCTCATTAATGAAACAGATGCTTATCAGTTTTTAGTTGTTTCACCTGTTCTAATAATCCGATAAACTCTTTCTTATGTGATGTAATGAATATGTAAATTTTCTTGGTGCCCCTCACTATAATCTGATTGGACAGTGTCATGTATAAGTATTCGACACTGTGAGGGTCAAGCACCTAAGCCTCCAACCCGTCTTTCGGGACGGGGGTCCAGTGCGCTTCGGCCACTGGACCGGTGAGATGGTAAATTATTAGCGTCGATCCCAGAGGGCCATCCCTCCAGGCAATACCTGCCCCCTTGACTTAAAGGGGCAGGGCTGGGTTTATTGCCCAGCGCCTGAGGCGCCCCCCTTGAGAGGGAATGCCGACGGGATCGACGCAATTTTTCTACCCGCCACCCATGAGTCTCGGCTTGTGGGTGGTCCCACATAAATAGGGCCTTCGTGCCTGACTCGGTACGCGTGGGGTACTGGGAAAATAAACCTAAGCCTAAGCCTAAACTTACTCACCATACTACACCACGACTGCTTGGAAGACGTGCTGCGATTCGATGCACCAACTACTACTGCGATAATATACCAAATACCAACTTCATAATATATCCCTTAACCCGGATATATCAGTGTGTTACTTCTTTGGGTTTTTTGTCTTATCAAATAGAAGCTTTCATCTTTTTTTACTTCCCACGAACTGATAATAGTACTGTATCTCTTATTATAATGGTGATTGTGTTTGTATGTCTGTAACCGAAACTATATCACAACACAAGTCACAATTCTCCTAGTAATTTGTGTCACATTCTCTATGATTTTTTTTAACCTCAATTATTAGTAAAAAATGTTTACATTATTAATTCCGATGACCATATCTACATACTAATAACATGCAAGTGTATTTATATATACAACAAATTAGGGTTTTACACTGTGAACGGGAAGGCTAATTAGCATATTAATATTAAAAATTTGATTGTAGTATATATATGCTTGGTATTATTGATTTCTAATTGTTTTGTTTTAACTTAATGAATATGAACCAAAATCCAGGGGATAAATCTTAAAAGAAATCAATTAACAAGAAGAAATAACTGTAATTTTATTCTTTACTTCCTATTTTGAATAAATAAATAAATTAGGAAAATTTAGCAAATAAAGTAATGGAAGAGTAAGTTTTAGTTATTCCAATTCTGATTATATTTCCCTCTGTTTCAGATCTTTTTATCTGCATTCTTATTTAGTTTCATTAGCCTTTCTAATTTAATATAATATCTTATTACATTAAAACTTAAATACTTGCACCCGGAGGGTGCATATATTTGCTAGTAACTATAATTATTTAATGCTGATTTTAATTTCTGCTTACCAAGGGGTGTAAATCAGCATTTCCAAGATCCGGAAAAATCATCGACTTTAAATAAACCATAAGGAATTGATATGGCGTTAAAAAAATTAGAGCATACTGGAGTTTTAAGCCTTATTAAGGCAACGACGAAAAGAAAAAAAAAACTCTAAATTACAAATCTTAGAAATATTTTTAGGAGAGTATGTAGCACACTGGCGTTTCTTTCCTCCGTTATCAACTTCACACGAGCCATCATCTCTATAAACTAATTATATGTGGAGTTGTAGTAGAGCACTGGTCTATGGATGATATGCAGTAAACTATTATCAAATATAAATAGTTCCATGAAACTAATGCTTACTTATGTATATAAAAGATAAGCTATAGCTTTAGGCCAAACACCCTCGCGGGCTCATGTCTTAATGTATTTTTCAACATCAACTGGTATTATTTAAAATTAATATATATATATATATATATATATATATATATATATTATATATATATACATAGTTATATATTTAGTTAATGTTAAAGAAAAAATCTGAAGTTGAAAAATACATTAAGACATGAGACCCCGAGGGTGTTTTGGCTAAAGCTCTCTCTATATATATATTTATATATATATATATATATATATATATATTTATATATATATATATATATATATATATATATATAGAGAGAGAGAGAGAGAGAGAGAGATAGATAGATAGATAGATAGATAGATAGATAGATAAGTCTTGCATAAATATTTTCAAAAAACTATTATATTTGCTATGAAGATCAAAATAGTGAGAAACTGTGAGTATCCAGAAGCCGTTGAATCCATGTCCACGTTACCTTAAATTAGAAATAAATACTTTATCCATAATATGGAGCACTATTTATTTCTAAATATAGCACCCATAATATCTTATTATAATGGAGATTGTGGGTTTTACTGTCTGTAACCGAAACTATATTACTACTCAAGTCACAATTCCCTTAATTATTTACATCACATTGTCCATGATTTTATTTTTATTTAAACCTCAATTATTAATAAAAAATTGTTTTACATCATTAAGACTGTTGACCATATCTACATACTAATAACATGCAATTGTATTTATATTTACAACAAAATAGCGGATTACAGTGTGAATGGGAAAGCTAATTTGCATATTGATCTTAAAAAATTGATTTAATAAATATATGCTTAATATTATTGATTTCTAATTGTTTTGTTTTATCTTATTGAATATAAGCAATAATCTCGGGGATAATTCATAAAAGAAATCCATTAACAAGAAGAAAAAACTGTAATTTTATTCTTTACTTCCTATTTAAACTAAATACTTAAAATAGGAAAATTTACCAATGAAAAACGGGAGTAATGGAAAATGATGGAAGAGTTAGTTTCAAAGTTGTTCTATTTTTCAGTCATATTCCCTCTGTTCGAAATCTTTTTATCTGCATTCTTATTCAGTTTCATTAGTCTTTCTAATTTAATATGATATGTTATTATATTAAAACTTAAATACTTGCACCCGAAGGGTGCATATATTTGCTAGTCTATATAATATTAATTGATGTTGAGTTTACGTATGTTCCTTAATATATATAATATATATATATATATATAATATATATATATATATATATATATATATACCGTTATTGAGAACATCTTTTTAAAGCATAGGAAATATAAGAGGAACAAAAAGCAATATTTTAAAAGATGAATGTTTAATTGCTTCTGATCTTATTTATCTTATCTGATATTTCGGCTGGTCTTCACCCTTGACAGACTGAGTATGATTAAAACAAAAGATAAAACAAACTTAAAAAAGAAAAACCTAGAGTTGTTTAGCTGTTAGAGTTCTGTTTTAAATCAAGTGACGTCACCTGCTTTAAATTGCACGGCCTTACCTGACTTGATTGTTCGAAATCCAGGTTGATTTTAGATCGTAAATGCTAAGCACAATGCATTGAAAATTATTTTTACAAAAACAAAATAAAAAAATAAAAAATAAATAAAAACAAAAATCAACATAAGTTACCTTGCCCAGACTTTCATATAGTCACATGCGTTGGGTAAATTTTTACATTTTTTTATATATATGCTTTTGCATTTACACACACACACATATATATATATAATATATATATATATATATATATATATATATTAAGATAAATCTAATGAGTCAGACTAACCTACTAAAAGTTTCGCTTAATGCTCTTCAGGGCTAAGATCTGATATATATATATATATATATATATATATATATATATATATATATATAGTATGTATGTATATATATAAGTGTGAAAATAATTTCGTCCTTAAATAAAACAATTTTGACATGCCGTAAAACCAGTGAAAACCCAAGACATCAGTCAACAACTTATTTTTCCATCTTTTAGTTGAAAACTTTTTGGGAAAAGTAGAAATCGATTCCCTTGATCACGATATATTTATGTTTCGTGCTGGGACCTTTGGTTTCTCAATCCCCTTTCCCCTGTCTGCTTAGCACATTTCCCATAATACTCCCTTGGTGGTCAGCACCGTATACGGGACCCGTAACGATTCTCCTCTTGACAGCTGTTAGCCTTTGGCCTCCTTGTGTATGCTTCCCATGGTTCAATGTGTGACTGTTTTTATTAAATTCGACCAGCCAATCTATATATTAACAATATCATTCTTATATTACTCGTGTACGAGCGTGATAATCTTGAAACACCCTCTGGTTAAAAATGAGACCGTCCAAGATGAAATGCAAAAATGAAAAATCCTGCTTACCTGGTATTGCTTAGCCACCGAATTTGTACTTTACCTGAGTGTCGGAAATTCATCTAAATAATGGATCATTCCTTTTTTATTATAAAGAAAGAAAGGGAAGAAAAATGACACGCTACACAGAACATATAATAAGAAAAAAAGAGAGTAGAGGAAGATAGATAGGGAATTAGTGCACGGAAGTAATAAAGCTAAACTATTTCAATTAGACATGATGGAAATTTTAAAAGAAGAAAAGAAAGAAAAAAAGATTAAGAGAGTGTTAAATCTAGATTATCATACTTCTTAGATATTGAACTATTTTGCAATATCTCTGTCAAATGTTGTAATAACTAAATTATCATACTGTTGTATATCCACGTGTCCCGATAGTTACAAATAATGACGTAACCGAGAAATAGAGTACAATGAAAACTATGTATTTATTAAAGAGAAAAGTTATGTTAGTTGCCAAAAACGAAATAACAAAGTTTTCAAAAAATAATAATTTTAAAATACGTAACATTTTGGGAAAATATAATATTGTGACTTTCTAATTTAAAACTCTGAATATTTTAATTATCTGTGTCTTCGTAATGATACTGACTTTCTGAACTATTTTACGACAAATTGGGAGTATATTTGTTTGAGTGTTTTGTTTGTTTCTTTCTTCTGATTTTAATTGGTTTGGTTTGGCTTATTTTGTTTTACAGCATATCAACCTAAGTGGGTCATTTAATGCCGATAAAGTTTTGAAATGAATTCATTCTTAATGGATACTCAATTTTTTAATAAATACATTTTTATATTTAACCCATAGTAGGACCCTAACAGTTACTAGCACTCCGGGTCAGAGTGGAACAGGGAGCAATGGTGATGAAGAGGTGCTCCACATTCCCCAAACCCCCAAAACTGGAACCTCACCATCAGATAGAGTTTAACGTCATTCCCAGGATATGAAGACCCCAGCCACCGCCTTCCAGCACCCATATGATAAAAAGAGTAAAAAAGGTAAGGGCAATAGGGTTAGGGCAATTATATAGGTGACATGACCAGCCGATTGATCGGAGGGGGCCTCTCCGACCACCCATCTTGCCTAAGTGTCTAAGTGGAGTGTCGCATGTCAGGGACTGCTCATCTACTATCATTTCGTCCTCAAGCATCATGGGTCGCCACCCACGGCTGACAGATGGCCCCATTCGGTGGGTTCTTACCCCACTACAGTCGGTGTATTCTAAAGCCCCAACCGACAGGGCTATTGTTTGTTTTGAAATACAAAAGGATGACCAGTTATCAACCAAAAGTCCAGATATAGTGTTAATTAACAGGACGAAAAATAACAGCTTGTGGTATTTACCGCTCCAGTATACTATATTGTTGGATGGTTGGTTGGTTTTTACGGCATGTCAATCCTTGTTGGCTTATTTTATGCCAAATACGTTTTCTTTTATTCATTCTTACTGGAATTCCTTTTTTTTTTAGATTTAAATAATTTTGAAGCACACTTTTTTAAACTCATTTTTCTATTCAACGCATAGATGGGACTTTAACAGCTACTACCACTCCGATTCATAGTGGACCTAGGAATGAAGATGATGAAGGGATACTCCACATTCCCTAGAGCTCCAGAATGTGAATATCATCATTAGATTCAGTTTAACATTATAATCAGACCCTAAGACCCTCAAACACCACCTTGTAGTTAATAGATGATAAAAAGAATAGGGTATTTGCCTAAGGGCAATAAGGCTGGGACAATCATATAGGTGCTAGGGATTGGCGTGGCCAGTTGATTGTTCGAAGGCGGTCTCTTCGATCGCCCCTTTAGTCTTGGGCTAAAGTGGAGCGTTGCATGTCATGGACTTCATAGCTACCGGGATTCCACACTTAAGCATAACGCATCACCCCCCCACGGCCAACAAGTAGCTCAATTGCAGAGGTGCAGTCGGTGTATTCTACAGCTCTAGCCGACTGGGCGGGGACTATCGTTGGAAAATGAAAGAAAGTTAAAAGATTAACTAATAATTACACCTGACCAGAGAGCTGAACAAACTATGGGGCGTGATAATGACAGCGATGACAATTGGAGTTGAAACGATTGTGCAAAATTTATGTATGAAATATTCAAAATAATTATCTAATAATAATTAATAGATGCAGAACATTTTCTTGAGGTGACAGAACTAAGTTTTCATTTATCTTTTTTTAATTAAGAAAAAATTCCTTTAATATATTTTATGATTTTACTTACTTATGATACAAAGCCTCTGACATTGGATTTTCACTACCCACATCAGGTAATATCTTTCAAAAATTAATTTTTAACCTCCAGGATGGTGTTTTATTTTTTGCTAGTATAAATAATGATATATCATCAGGTCGAGCTATCACAGAAAAAAAAAAATTCTTATATCATTTCAAATGTAGGATTAAAACTACATATTTACTTGGATAGAATTCCATTTGTCAAAATGAAATAACCAAGTTTTCAAATAATAACCATTTTAAAACATTTTGGAAAATATCTCGGGATATTCGAATCTAAAAATGTTCATTTAATTCTTTCTCTTTCAAGTAATGTGATGGTTATTTATGGGTTATTTAAGGTCGAATTTTAATTCCTTTTGTAAATGATTACATATAATTATTATCTTAGATACAATTTGAATATAAAAACACAAATATCCATTAAGATAATGTATTTACTTATTCAATCTCAAATCACACAGAAAACAAGATTCAACACTATAATTCTGAGACTTATTCAACATATCTATCAAAACTGTTTTCAAAATATGTGTTACACTTAACTCACACACCCTTCTTAAAAAAATAATAGACTCTCCAAATTTAATAAAAACAAAATAAACGAACTAAAACTGAACTAAAAACCAATTATATACCCCATGATGACGACTGGCGAAACAGTCGAAAGCGCTCGGGATAACAGTATGGGAAATATTCTATATCAATTGGATCCAAACACCAAAAAGATCGCCAGACGACTGGGAAAAAATACAGATCCGAAAATTGAAGAAAGAGTACTCCGTGTTATTCAATAGCACATGCCTGAAAAAATATATATACATATATATACATATTCACAACCATTATCAGGAAGCTACAATATGCAGATGACTGTGACCTGGTAACACACAGAGAAAATTAAATGCAGAAACTTATGGATTGTTTCTCCGAAGCATGTACAGCATTTGGATTAACCCTAAATGTAAAAAAGGCGGCTGTCATGTATCAGCCTGCCCCGAACAAATGCTTTCTGGATCCCTCTATTTTTGTATATGGTGAACGCCTCAAAGTTGTCCATCATTTTGTCTATCTTGGGAGCACATTATCATGAACAAGTTACGGTCGTGTGGATACGATATAACGCGCGTTTAGTTATTGAGAGATTCTCACCAACTAACTTGGTTTGAAAATCGCATAGGTAAAATATTGTTATTATAAAGTGCCGTTGGGTTCATGTCTACGCTATCCTAAATTTGATATACATGCTAAAGTAAAAGTAAGTATAGTCGTCGGGGCGGCCTAAAGTCGGTATCAGCCAGTCAGCGAGTGAGTCTATCCCCTTTTCAATAGCGCTAGACCAAGGAGATTGTTTTAGCATCTGAGTTGGAGCGCCACACCTACCATCAGCTCCTTACTTTAGCGCACAGATCCCTGTGCTACTCATACGCTGAGTTGGCGGGGACCAGTATCGAACTAGGAACCTTGTGGTTTCTAGCCGAACGCTCTACCGACTGAGCTAAACATCAACGATATTGAGCACTATTATAATAGTTATAAATATAGCACTGTATATTATATATATATTTTTTTGGGGGGGCCATATGTGCTTAATTGAAGTCTTACCTAATTTTTGGAAATTAATTAATTGATAATTAATGAATAAGCGGGCATACCCGTTCAAATGTAAGGCTAAACAAATCGAGAAAGTCAATCTCTGTATGTACTTTTTTATTTTAGCCCATTACGCCTCATCAGCAGAGCTATAGATAGGAAGACTGCTTTGTGTGTGATTCAAACTCTGACTGTCATACACACACACACACACACACACACACATAATATATATATATATATATATATATATATGTGTGTGTGTGTGTGTGTGTGTGTGCGTGTGTGACTGTCATATATATATATATATATATATATATATATAAGTGAAAGAGAGAGAGAGAGAGAGAGAGAGAGTTTGTGTGTACGGTAACTTTAATATGCTATCCGTTTTTGTAAGTGAACCTATTATTAATCACATAGATCGAACATTATTATTTGAAAAATTACATCTCAATTTATTAAACCGTACACACACATGGACGTGCACCCATATATATATATATATATATATATATATATATATATATGTGAGTGTGTGAGTGTGTGTGTGTGTGTGTGTGTGTGTGTGAAGTCTTAGCCGTTGACATATTTAAATTAATTCTATGGTTTCTGTTCGAAGGTTCCGAAACTCAGATCAAAGATACAGAACCTAAATCATCCAACGAAATAACCCATAAAGCATTCCTCTTTTTAATTATCCCTCCCATCTCTCTCTGTCACTTTCTCTGTGTCTCCCATTCTTTCATTCATTCATATATATATATATATATATAAAGTAAATGGAAGTTAATCCGACAGTATGAATTTAACATTTTTAGAAAATTAACATCATTTTTTTTCTAAAAATGTTAAATTCATATATATATATATATATATATATATATATATATATTAATGTCCACAGACACGTGTTTCGACATTTCATGCATCTTCAGTGTGGCTAGACACAACTATCCTTGGGTAGGGTCGAACTCAGACTGACCGCATGGTAGTCCGATATCTTATCCCCTCGCCCACTGACAGCTGATGCGGGGATATATTAGTTTTAAATTTTCAAAAGGTGAAAAGCTCCGTTGACTTGGTGTCTATGCTACCCTAAGTGAATTGCATAGACAAAATGATTAAGTAGAATCTGATGTCCAGGAACACGTGACTAATACCCATTTACTTTTAGTCAAACAGTGGCTTCACCATCTAAAGACTCAATTCTTTGCCGACTTCCAGCGATGTACACATTCCGGATATCGTTTTAATTGGTTGGATTTTCATCGCTGAATCTGATTGGTTCGCAAAGTGGGTTTGTCGCACTCTCTGATCCCTTGGCGAAAATGCCGAATTACTTGATTCACTATGAACATCAAGAAGCCTATTAACTCAAAACCTAGAAGAGTCTTTCATGACTGTGGATAGTCACCAAAGCTCAAAATAGACATTCCTTCATCAGATCAGCCTTGGTTTTTCATAGAATTCTAAGAATGGAACCAAGCAGAAAATGTGCCTCATTCTGAAAACGAAAAGGTCACTTCGTTCTAGTAGCAGTTCAAGAAAACCTCCGATCCTCAATTATTATTGTAGCAGGGAAGGAACTACAACAGGACCTGTGGATATATCACAGTAGGATAGTTTAATTATTACAACGCTTGATATATTTACTTAAGAGATATTGCAAAATACTTCAATAGGTAAAAAGTATAATAATCTTGACTAAACTCGCTCTCACTCTTTTCATTATGTTCTATTGAAAAAAATAGAGTTATCGTTTCCGCGTGCTCACCCGTTTCTCTATCTTTCCCATACTTTTTCTTTTTTATTATATTTTTCTGTGTAGCATGTCTTTTTTCTTCCCTTTCTTTCTCATAATGGTCAATCATTTAGCTGAGGTGACGACACTCATGAGAAATAAGTATTCGGTGGATAAGCAACACCAGATAATCAACTCTTTTATCATTCTTTCCTTCTTTTCATTTTAAATGATATGTACATTTCATTTTCATTGCGAGTATGGGAGTATTTAAATGCAAATTGGTTTTACCGCAGAGGATTTTTTCTCAATGGAAAGCGTGTGCGTGTGTATGTCTGCGTATGTGTGTCTGTTTTAAATGATATGTACATTTCATTTCATTACGAGTGTAAATGTTTTAGATGGCGTGTCGACGTATTAGCGTTTCGGTTTAAACCAAATTACTTTTGCGTCGACTTCGCCATCTGAATTAGGTTGTGTTCTCTCTCTATATATATATTTCTGTATGTATGTACGTATGTATGTCAGGACACTCGAGAGATTTTATCAGAATTACCTTCGCAGGATTTTAGGAATATAACGGTTGTCATTTACACCAGACACCACAATACTTGAAAGATGTCACCTGCCCAGTATTGAGAGTTTAATCCTTAGATCACGTCTTCGCTGGTCTGGTCATCAAGTTCGCATGAATGATTGCCAAATCCCAAAACAACTATTTTACGGGAAATCTCAACTGGCAAACGTCGTCAGTGTAAACCCAAATTGAGGTTTAAGGACTGCCTCAAGGACACTCTAAAGAACACTGCTATTGCTATGGAGGACTGGGAGAAGCTAGCTTGTAATAGACCTGGCTGGAGAGCCACCATCTACCTGTCTGTGGAAGAATTTGAGTCCAACCGAATTAAACACCAAAAATTGAAAGCGGCTATTAGAAAGGGTAATTTTCTGCCCAGCAACATTCAAAGGGGAGAAGTTCCAACATGTAGTTTATGTGGAAGAGTATGTCTGTCCAGGGCTGGGCTGGCCTGGTGAGTCATCTGATAAACCACAAGGATAAAGTGTCAAATGCTACTGGCACCTAACTATGATGATAAAAAAACAGGAAATGGTCTTCCTCGAACACGAGTTGACAGCCATTATTATTATTATTATTATTATTATTATTATTATTATATATACCTGTGTGTGTAGGTGATCATATATATATATATATATATATATATATATATATATATATATATTATGTATAATGTGTATATATGTATGTTTTTTTTAATTTTTTCCTTCTTTTTATATACCGTCTGATTTTTTAATATATCACGAACCTATAAATATACACATATTAACATACTTATTTATTCATTTTTTGTGTAGTAAAGAAAAATATTTGTTTATATAAGGAAGAAAAAAAGAAAGAAATGAAAAGAAGGGGAAAATAAAAACAAGTAGGAGATGACATTTCTAAATACAACCTGGTATACCCTCAAATAATGGGAAGAACTTGCCGGTGGATCAGATTGGGTGCTGGAATGGACCTGCTTCTACATAGTTGAAAAGTTGTCACTTGCTCAAGTGCGGTAGGAGTCGACCCGGCGAGAGGATCTGATGCTAAGACCTGAAATCGTCAATAAACCGTGGGGCATCACTGAGGAACAGTCTCAATGAAGTTTATATATATATATACCTATATATGTATATATATATATGTGTGTGTGTGTGTGTGTGTGAATAAAAAGCCCTTAAATACCAGGGGTATCGTGATTATGGACCATTTCCACTCGTGGGTATCTGAGGCCCACCGAGTTTCGTCAGACCACATTTTTATTTTCCCCAGACTGCGTGGTCTGATAAAACTCGGTGGGCCTCAGATATTCACAAATAAATTTGGTCTGTTTATAAAAATTAAACATTGAGCTCTTACACGTAACCTGAACTCTATGACAAACTACTGGTAGAGAATAGGACCTGCCTAGAATCACCCTTGTACCAAGAAACTTGGTACCCCAACAAAGAATATATATATATATATATATATATATATATATGTGTGTGTGTGTGTGTGTGTGTGTGTGTTGATGGGATCTAAAAAAACATATTGTCCAATTCATATTTCCATTAATCATGTTTAATTGAAACAAATTAGCGTTATCGCTTTTGGGCATTCACCCTATCTCTGTGTTTCCCCTACTCTTTCCTTCTTATTATATTTTATCTGTGTCGATGGGGTGGCCTAATGTCGGTATCAACCATACTACGAGGGAGTCTATCCCCTTTTCACAAGCGCTAGCCCAAGGAGATTGTTTTTTTTTTATGTCTGAGCACCACACCTACCATCAGATCCTTACTTTACCGCACAGATCCCTGTGCTGCTCACACGCCGAGTTCGCGAACCAGAAACCTTCCAATTCCTAGGCAAGTACTCTACCGACTATATGTACTATTTCTTACCTATCTTTCTTTCTTTATAATAAAAACGCAATGGTCATCATTTCGCTGTGGTGACAACACTCATTAAAAATAAGAAGACGTCGATCCAGCGACACCAGATACCCAGGATCTACATTTTTTGCATTTCCTCTCGGACGATTTCGACGATCTGATTTTTTTTAACCCGATGACTATTTGCAAGATGATAACGACAGGAAGATTTTATTTATAATGGTTATTGTCATTGGAAATAGACTCTGTGTGTTACGATTTTGTGGCCATTTTTAGGCTTCAAGTGAGAACACTTTACAGTGGAGATCTCTTGTGTTCCTTGGTGAATAATTCTTGGTTGTTTCTTAGTGTTAGGCAGAGTCCTTTGTCGTTCCTCGATGTTCCTTGAGGAATTTCTGATGTGGCACTGCATCTATTACAAAGTTTTTATTCTATTCTTATTTCACATATATTGAATATTGTTTGTACCAAAAAGATGGTTTGATATTTACTCAGAAACGAAGTTACAACATCAGTTAATATTTCGCAAATTAGAAATCATTAATAACTTAAAATTGGTTAACTTTAAGACATTTTGATAGCATATCAGGATTCCCTTGGCAGAAACGCTTTTATAAAACAATTTTCAGGAGTAGAGAAGCTGTAGAACCCATTTTACAGACAAAATTAAGTCGTCATTTTTCGTGACCCGCCTCAAATTTGGAGAGCTACAAGTCGACATAGTTCTGCAAAGTTTTGTTATAGGAAGCTAAATCTTGAGGATTGTCTAACGTTATCATAATCCACACTTGAACAAAATTTCAGAAAAATTGAAGGGGGGTGACATGACCTGGATTATTTGACATGGAATTAACCATCCCTTCTTTTATCTTTTCATCATGTTCAATTTAAACAGATAGCGATATCACTTCCGCGCGCTCACCCTGGATGATTTGACATGGAATTACTCCCCAATGTTTTGACATTCCGTAAAACCCAACCCAAGCCAACCAACCAAACAGTATTAATCCTTGACCTTGGTCGCTGCATGTGCATCTGCTGATTGTCCCCTAAAACTTTGCCAAATTCTGCATTTCGTTTTAATTGCAAATCCATTGCCTTGTGACAGAATCTGCACCTGCACATTTCCTTTTGGAAGAAAAATCTAAAATATTTATCTCCCTTAAACACGTTTGATATTCACACGAGTAAAAAAGGGAATAATATTTTGCTGATTTTTCTTTTATATTAACGCTTGCCTGAGTTACGCCATTTAAAAAAAAAATCATATCGTTTTTTTATGACGCCGAATTTGCACAATGCATCGAAGGCCATGATCCAAATTTACGATTGAAGAAATAAGCTGAACGCTATCTGTAAAGCCTGGCTTTCGGCATTTACCATAAAATAAGCATTATTTCATTTACTGACGCTGAGGATTTACTGAACAGACTTTTCAATCATTTTGTTGAGAACACTTAATAACAAAATGCCAGTAATTTTTTTTTATCATGTAACAAATAAAATCCTTCTTATCGATGCGACTACTGTTGGATTGAGATGACATTGGCTTCGAGGAAAAAAGAAGAATTATTTTTCAATTCACACACCTGCTGCAATGTCACGAAGCAATCATAATTCTTAAAAGAAAAACGGAACTCAAAATACCCAGAAATAAAAGAAAGATGCCTAAAGAGACAAAATCTATCTTAAGTTGCCTCTAAGCTATGGACAGGCTTTAAAATGCGCACTTTTAGGCTTTTATCAGACTTGCTGGAATATGTTAATTCAATTTTTTTCCATATTAGATATCGTTCTCCGAAGCTTTCAAAAAATGAGTAGTGGAAGTGGAAATCAGAAAAAGAATAAAGACCATCGAGACAACAGCATTGTTAAGATCGGATAGAATAATCAGAAGGTTCCTGGAGACCTGTGGAAACATACTGTTACTCAGACTCCTTTGTAAACCACCAATAATAATAATAATAATAATAATAATAATAATAATAATAATAATAATAGGCACGACTGGGTTGGGAAGTTGATCCATTGGGAACTATGCGAAAAATTAAATTTTGACCATACAACAAAATGTTATATGCATAAACCAGAATCTTGAGAATGAAACGCATAAAATTCTCTGAGACTTCGAGATATAGACGGATCACCCTATCCCAGCCAGGAGACCAGACCTAGTGTTGATTAACAAAAAAAAGAACTTGTCAACTGGTGGACTTTGCTATTCCATCACATCACGGGGTGAAGCTGAGAGAAAACAAAAAGATGGATAAATACCTGTACATTGCCAAAGAATTGAAAAAGTTGTGAAATATGAGGATGAACGTGATACTAATTATAGTTGGTACACTTGGAACGGTCCCAATAAATTTGGAAAAAAGATTGGAGGATCTGGAAATCCGAGAAAGAATTGAGACCATCCAGACTATTGCATTGCTGCAATCGGCTAGAATACTCAGAAGAGTCCTGTAGACCTGATGAGACTTTTTTCACTGAGACTGCGGTGAAATACCATCGGCTAACGCTGGTGTGAAAACCTCACTCCAGTGATAATAATAATAATAATAATAATAATAATAATAATAATAATAATAATAATAATAATAATATCAAAGCGAAAACTGAAAAGAGGAAAGAGAATATCAAGTGTAAAAAGTGTGGAGACGAAGAAGAAATCATATGCTAAGCGAATGCAACAAAGTATCACAAAGGCATGACTGGGTGGAAAATGTTATTCACGGAATTGTACAGGAAATTGAACAAGAAATTAAAAGTATGGCTTCCTTTCTCAGAAACAAATATAGAATAGAGGTTATTACTGTAAAATTGTAAACGAATTGTGATGGTGCGAGAATAGATAAGTCAAAAAGTCTCCATCAGACAGTCATCACCTGGCCACTGGCACAAGCTGAACCCGATCATAAAACGGTGCTCTGACCTCAGAAACGTCCTCTAAATTCAATAACTCAAACTATTTCCTTGGTAGCAGTAGATTCAAACTTCAGATGAGAAATATCTACAGAGTCAAACGAAATCGACTCCCTAGTGTGAATAGGGTCAGATCAACCGATCCAACCGAAACTGCTGCCTTTTTTTTCCCACCAACCTACAATGTTGCTTTATCCAGCAGTACTTGGGAAATAAACAAGAGCTTGTTTCCGTTAGATATCTCGACGTTGAGTTGATTATTATTTTGGTAGAATTTTAAGTGAGCCAAATGCCAAGCTTTTTAGCCACAACAGAGACGAGTTGAGAAAGTTCAAAATCTCGTCTAGTGTGGGAGGTGAAATAATATTTGCTCTATCGTGGGATTGTAAACAGTTACCAATAGTTGCCCAAGTAAGTAAAAAGTAAAGTCGTCTGAGCGGCCTAAAGTCGGTATCAGCCAATCAGCGAGGGAGTCTATCCCCTTTTCACTAGCGCTAGACAAAGGAGATTGTTTCTGCGTCTGGGGTGGAGCGCCACACCTACCATCAGCTCCTTGCTTTACCGCACAGATCCCTGTGCTACTCATACGCTGAGTTGGCGAGGACCGGTATCGAACTAGGAACTTTGTGGTTTCTAACTGAACGCTCTACCGACTGAGCTAACCCGGCCCATTAACTAGTCTTAATTAATCATATAACTAATGTCTAGGGCTTGTCGAAAGATTCTGACCACCTAAGGCGGAAATGGGGATATTATGTGTTTGGTATATTATATATATATATATATATATAATTTACCAACCCATCCACACGAGCAGAATGTGACGCAAGGTCAATTTCTTAAGTGGGGTTTAAAAGGTTTCAATTTTCTTCCCCATAGACTGCTTACCTAACCAAGGTTAAAGAACCCAGTCTGACCTATTTACCCATAGCTGTAGGGAGAACAGATGGCTTCATACTTTCCCCAAGGATATTAGCGTTATGTGAAATGCAAATAGCCTAGTTCAGGACAATATATGTTATTCACTAATATGTAGACATAAAATAACCCGAGATAAATGGATCTTTAAATTGATACACGTGTTTCTAAAAAGTACGACCATTATCATCTTGCAACAGGGAGATCAGATAATCTGATAATAGCAGGCTGTGCTTTTCTTAATAGTATATTAACATCGTCTTCTGTAGATGAGATATTACTACCTAGGTACGTGGATTTCAGTGGATTACCGTCTATTGTGGACATGTCTCCATCTTGGTTGTGGCATCTGTTTTATTTGAGTTCGCATGGAGGCCAATGGTTCTTATCGCCTTCTCCAGGCTGAAATGATTTTCATGCGATCGATAATCTCATATTTAAACTCTTTGAATCAACGAAACCGACGAAATGGCAAACTCAAAGTTCATGCACAAGAAAATCAATTATTGACGATTAAAAATGAATCGTTGAATATATTAAATTGACAAGAAAAAAAAAAGACAGCATTAGAGATTGTAAAAAAATTATTGCAAAGGATTAAAAGAAAAATTCAATAAGAATTTTATCTAAAATAATTTACGTTTTATGGAATTTCTTTTTTCAAATTTTAAATATCAAAGTTCATTGCGGGAGCAGAATTTGAAGGCACGAAATGATGACAGTTTAATTGAGTCGTAAATTGCAGCAAAAGAGAAGGGTAAATCTGTTTTTCTTTGGGTTTTTTTTGTTGTTTTTTTCAACAAGATCCAAATTCAAGATATATTGTAAAGATATCAAACACGCATATGATCTCTATCTCTCATATATATATATATATATATATATATATATATATATATATATATATATTATATAATGGAGATTGTGTGTTTGTCTGTCTGAAGCCGAAACTAAATCACTACTCAAGTCACAATTCCCTTAGTTATTGATGTCACATTCACCATGAATTTATTTTTATTTAAACCTCAGTTATTAATAAAATTGTTATACCTTATTAATACTTTTGACTTTATCTACATTCTAATAACATGCAATTGTATTTATATATGCAATAAAATAGCGGGTTACAGTGTGAACAGGAAAGCTAATTTGCATATTGATATTAAAAGTTTAATTTTATTAAATATGCGCTTGGTATTATTGATTTATAATTGTTTGTTTTTTTTCTTAATGAATATGAGCAAAAATCTCGGAGATAAATCTTAAAAGAAATCCCTTAACAAGAAGAAATAACTGTAATATTATTCTTTACTTCCTATTTTAACTAAATAGTTAAATTAGGATCATTTAACAATGAAAGACTGAGTAAGGGAAAATGATGGAATAGTTTCAAAGTTGTTCTATTTTTCAATCATACCCCTCTGTTCCAAATCTTTTTATCTACATTCTTATTCAGTTTCATTAGCCTTTCTAATTTAATATGATATTTTATTATATTAAAACTTAAATACTTGCACCCGGAGGGTGCATACATTTGCTAGTATATATATATATATATATATATATATATATATATATATATATATATATATATATATATATATAGTTAAACCTAATGAGTCAGATATACCTACTAACATGTTCGCTTAGTAGCTGATCAGTGAAAGAATCTGACACAGATTCTTGTTTTGCTGAGCTAGTAAGCGAAACTGTTAGTAGGTATATCTGACTCATTAGGTTTAACTTTATTATTTGCTCTACTTAGGTATTGAGCACTTTTTACTTTTTAACTTTAGAAAATCCTATCGGTTTATAAATATATATTTCATATATAGGTTTGGTATATATATATATATATATATATATATATATATATATATATATATATATATATACCCTCCGCACGATTAGGATGAGACACAACGTTATTTTCTTGAGTGGAGATTAACAGGTTATCTTCTACTAGACTGATTACCTTGCCAAAGTTAAAGATTCCAGTCTGCCCTACAATTTACCCCTAGCTGAATGGAGAGTGTTTGGATGTATACCTTTCCCAAGGTATTTAAATATGTACATATATTTTACTCATTGATACTGATGATATTGGCAAAACTTCTACACCACCCTGTCGACTTTAACGTTAGAATACACCAACTGCATCTCTCCAGAGGGGTAAGACCTCCACCGCCAATGGGTCAACCTGTTGGACCTGGGTGGTGACCTGTGATGCTTAAGGATGGAACCCAGGTGGCTGAGCAGTCCATGACATGCAACACTCCCTTGGTCCTTGCTTAGGCTAAACGTGCGGTCGGGGAGCCCCCTCCGATCAATCGGCTGGTCACGTCAAGCCCTAGCACCTATATGATTACTCCAACCCTATTGGCCTTATGGCAAGCCCAAGCCCTTTTTATCATATGGATGCTAGAAAGTGGTGGATCTTTATGCTCTGGAAATTAAGTTAAACTATCTGATGGTGATGTTCCAGTTCTGGAGGGTTGAGAAATATAGAGCATCACCATTGCTTACTGGTTCACTCTGACCCGGAGTGGTAGTACTTGTTAGGGTCCCATCTATAGGTTAAATATAAAAATGTATCTATAAATTGAGTATCCCTTAAGAATGAATTTATTACAAAATTTTGTCGGCCTTAAATGACCCACTGAGGTTGATATGCCGTAAAACAAAACAGAACAAAAATTCTACAGCAATCTATTTTAGTGAGAAATGAATAACCACTGTTTTAATCTTTAGTAGCATGACTTGTGGATATACAATAGTATGATAATTTAATTTAATACAACGTTTGATACGTTTACTTAAGAGCTATTGAAATGCATACATGTTGATTGCGACGTCATGTCAGACAAATGCCACTCCTTCATTCATTGGCCGTCCGTGAGCTCGTCGATGGCTTTAGGGTCCATCAAGCGATTTGTATATCTTAAAGCAGATTTGGAACTCATGACGACCGGCGTTGATTGCGATGACAGACACAGTGTACGCATCACTGTGAACTTTCATGTGACGCTTGAGACCACCAGCTGTTCGGCACATTTAAGAGCAATAAAGTCTTTCATCTTGGGATTAAGTTTATGTCATGGAAGAGACAAAAAATTTAATTGGATTGATTTAATGTGATTAACAAACAATATGAATACGTAGATAGAAATTGTTGTTTTTTTTTCCTTTTATTTTGGACGGAAATTTGGGATTGATTCTTTCTAGTAAAAAAATTATTTTTCTTTTCTGTTTTAAATACAGTTTTCCAAGTTTCCTCCCCAAAAATGTTTCCATCTCATATTACACAGCCATACAGTAGTACTGACACGAATACTAGTTGGAAGTTTTTCTGTTTTATCTTATCCGAGAAATAGTGATCCATGCCTTTCCTATATTTATACAGATATCGTTTTCATTAAAAATGATTCCAGTTAAAACTTACAAGACTTTCAGTGATGTATTTTATCAGGAAATTTTTAAAAAAGTATTTCCTTTCAAATTAATTTCGTTTAATTCTACACTTTCTAAGCTACGATTTTAAAAGAAAGTTAAACTTTAATTTAAAATATTGAAATATTTGATTAAAAAAAAAGTTAAACTTCGACTAAAAAATGAATCACTTTTAGTTTGAAAAAGTAATCTCGAAGTGAGGCTCGATGTTTCTAAAGTGTTCAGTTTTGATCAAAGAAGTCAGTGACATACAAATCACAAAACAATCACATACAGCACCCCCTATGGGCTATACAACTTTCAATAGCAAGACACCATCACGATTTTCATTATTGAATATTGAAAACGGATATTTAAAATCAAATTTTTAACACAGATTTCTATTGGGAGATACAAGAATAATTGTCCCAATCTTTTTGCTTAAAGTGTCACCAACCGATGACCCGGATTATTCACCTTTTCCACAGGAAAACAGAATCATGAGACAAAATCTTTTTACTCGTATCATGAAACATTTTCAAAATTCAGGAAAATGTGTCAACTCTTTTAGTTCTAACTATCTGCCTTTCTTATTATATTGTTTTGTAGTTAATGTTTGGGAACCAATATTGTATCTCTTTACATTTAGATATTCATGCATATTTTTAAAATACATTTTCAACATAATCTGTTGAATCTCATCTATCCATTTTCGAAGATCAATTTTTTCTTAAATTTGTATTTCAAGTAAAAAAAAAATCGAATGAAAAGAAATCTTATATTTTTATGTGTTTATATTTCTTTCTCATTAGTGAGGCATTTCGATTCTTATCATTTTTTTACTTATTTCACCTGTTCTAATAAATCAATGAACTATTCTTTATGCCACATTTATCTACTATTTATTCTTATTACATCAAATAGAAGCTTTCATTACTTTTAACTCCCACGAACTCATTTTAATGTTGTATTAGAATAAAGTGGCAGAACCTGTGGATTTGCCACAGTAGGATAATCTATTATTACAACGGTTTATTGTTTTGTAGTTAATGTTTGGGAACAAATATTGTATCTCTTTACATTTAGATATTCATGCATATTTTTTAGATAAATTTTCATCACTATCTATTTAATCTCATTTATACATTTTCGAAGATCAATTTTTTAAATTTGAAATTCAAGTAAAAACAAAAATCGACTGAAAAGAAATCCAGGATCTTCATCAATTATTATATTCTATGTAATATTTCTTTCTCATTAATGAAGCAGTTAGATTTTTATCAGTTTTTAGTTATTTCACCTGATCTAATAAACCGATAAATTCTTTCTTATGTTACGTCTTTGTTTTTTGTGTTTTCTTAACAAATAGAAGCTTTCATCTTTCTTTTTTTTACTTCCCACGAACTAATTTTAATACTGTATAATGGAGATTTTACGTTTCTGTAACCGAAACTATATCACTACACAAGTCACAATTCCCTTCAAATTCTCCATGATTTTATTTTTATTTAAACCACAATTATTAGTAAAATTGTTTTACATTATTAATATCGTTGACCATAATCTACATACTAATAAGATACAATTGTATTTATATATACAACAAAATAGCGGTTTACAGTGAGAACGGAAAGGCTAATTTGAATATTGATATTGAAAATTTAATCTTATTAAATATATGCTTGATATTATTGATTTCTAATTGTTTTGTTTTAACTTAATGAATATAAACAAAAATCATCCGAATAAAGAAATCCATTAAGAAGAAGAAATAACTGTAATTTTATTCTTTACTTTCTATTTTAACTAAATAGTTTAATTACGAACATTTAGTAATGAAAGTCGGAGTGATTGAAGAGTAAGTTTCATTTATTCTATTTTTTATCATACCCTCCCCTGTTTCAGTTTGTTATCTGCATTCTTATTTAGTTTCATTAGTCTTTCTAATTTAATATAATACTTTAAGACATTAAAACTTAAATACTTTAATTTCATTTTGGACGATTTGGACAGTCTCATTTTTAACCAGTGAGCTTTGCAAGATGATAACGGTTGTACAAATAAAGAACAAGAGCATCAATATATAGATATTTGAGATTCTATAACTGCGTGAAAATTTGTATAAAGCATGGTGCATTGAAGATATAACAGTTTACTAAGGATTATTATAAGTTATTTGAAACCTTATTAAATGCAAATTTAAAAGTTAACTTTATGTGGTTCTCTAAGATATATGCATAAAATAACCCTAGGTGGTTTGGCATTCCGTTTAAATGAATCAATAAGTGTTTTTTGTTATCATCGGTAATATTGAGGATATTTGGCATCGAAGTCTTTAACTAATGTTCTATAAAATCGGTAAAATCCTTGACAGAAAGATATAATTTACGATTGAAATACTTGACTATATGATAAATAAGATAAATATTGATAAGAAAGAGAATTAATACAAAAAAAAACAGATAAATATTTCTATTAATTCGTATTTTTTTTTTTAAATATAGGAATACAAAACAATTTATATTTTTAACTTGTAGTATTTATGATATTTTTTATTCAAAAAGAAAACAAAGGCTTAATCTATAATATGCTGTTAGATCATTGGCCAGTATCGACAGCGCCCCCCATTCGCTAAAAAAGAACGTTAAATATAATGTATTATCTAAATTAGGGCTATTTTCGATTATGCTTTAGGATATTTTGCATTAGTTAATTTAAAAGATATACAGAGCATCTATGAATGTTTTTATCAGTTTAAATAGCCTAAATAAATATCATTAGTTTTAAGGCTCGTAAAATTGATCAGTGAATTAGCACGTCTGGCCTAGGGGATGGAAATATTGGTTAACTGATTCCAGTAAAAATATCCTTTGAAGTGAGTGATTCAAATTTCTTTGGGCTGGCTTTACCCGGGAAGCAAATTGAAGTTACGAGGGGGGAAATAACTAGAAAGGCGAATTAATGGATAGAAAAGATCCCAAGGCAAAAAAAACAGTGCATGGGGAATTGTATACATATATGGATATAACACCTGGTTCGATTTGTAATTCCACGAAGAATAAATGATGTAAGTAGGTCAGTATAGAACGGCAAGAAGATTGTGGAAGAAAACAAGTGGAATTGATGTGTGATGATCCCGAGGTTATTTGAAATCTTGTTTTTCATTAGACAAGACACTAACCTTGTCAGATGACTCTAGAAAGTTCTGAAATAGATTTAACGTTTCTTCAGACAGAAATTGCCATCTCTGACTCCCGACATGCGTCCAGTTGGTAATATGTGTGGGGGGAAAAGCCAACCACCAAATCAAGAGGCGAAATAGATCACATTAAAATGTCTGCAACTTTAGGCTAAGAAGGAAAACTTCGACTTACCTTATTTGTAGGAGATAATTGAATTTGCAACAATGTCTTGTTGCTACGTTGAGAAGCAATTTTAATATTGACTAAACCTCGTAGGTCTTGTATTAATAGTGAAACAAAAGAAAACCGAAATAAAGCAATACCCCTTCGTTGCCGGTCAGCCCTGGTCAATTAGAAATTCAATTACAAACAAAAGATGGGTCCAAAAACTAGCAGGTAATGGGACACCAATGCCTATTCAACCAATCAAAAGAAAGATACGGATTAATAGCACCAACAATAATAAACATGAAAACATTATTACGGCACTCTGATATTTTTCCTCCCTTCAAAGATAACAGGTAAGTATTTTCGGAAAACTTTTCATAACATATGAGAAGTTGTAGAGAAATTAAATAATTGTGCACATAATAATGTGATTTATTCTTTGTTCCGGTGAAAGAGAACGATGGATAAAACAGATGATGACAAGAACAACATGGCGACGGGTTGAGACGTCGACGATGACAACAGAACATAAGAGGTCTTTGGTGATGAGCGATCGTCCGTGAAAAGGCAATGTATCACTTTAAATGAGCGGATAGGTCCTGTATGGTTGGGGGTAGAGTTAGTCACTGAATCTATGCTCATTATTCCTTGTACCAGGCGTGTGCATTGTAACGAGGGAATCTCAATATATCAAAATAATGTACACAAAACTGTAAAATTAAAATTAATTTGAGACATTTGCTAATCAAAGAACAAGGTCGATTTCTTTATTCCGATGATTTTTGTTTATATTCATTAAGTTAAAACAAAACAATTAGAAATCAATAATATCAAGCATATATTTAATAAGATTAAATTTTCAATATCAATATGTTCATTTATGTGCTAACGTATTGAAGATTACAACTAAGTCTGGCACAAGACCATTAATACAATAATAAAAAATATTATCGAGTGGCACACAAATCAAAGAAAAGTAGAGTGGAGTTTTTTCCGCCCAACACAGGGCCATGATTTGGATTGGCAGTCCAATCAAACGCGACCTCGATGATTACGCTGTGAGGCCATTGGTCCGGAATTTCTATTGGCTAGCCAATCAGAGCCGTATGTTCAGGGGTATGGACCCTATAAAAAAGGGAACAAAACAAATAGAAAGCTAGTTCGATAGCTACGAGACTCAGGGCCCTTGCCGCCACTTTACCTCTGCTTCCCACCGCCTTGCCACACAAAGTCCTAAACTTGACTATTACAGCCGAGTGTAACGAGCTGTATATCTCCATTCAACTCACTAACCCCAACTTCAACATTGAAAACACTTTGTTTTTGTACATGAGTTTGGTCACTGTATGATTAATAAAGGTATTGTTTTATACACTTTTTAATAAGCGTCTCATAGTCATTGCGATTGTTGACCCATTGAAAGCATTGGTGAATTTGGTCATCTTCAGACACAGCCCGACCCCAAAAAGTCCGAACCAGCTCTTCTTCAACTTTCCTGTGGGTCAAACAAAACAGCGTGGGCACAGGAAGTCCGAACGAGCAGGTTCGTCAACCTATAAGTAGCCCACAGCGCAACACGCACTTATAGGATCACATCAGTGTAAAGAATGGAAAATGTGGCTTACCCTATATTACCATTTTATCCAGGTTTACTCTGTTAGTGTCCCATCTATGGGTTAAATAGAAGAAAAATGAATTTAAAAATGGGTTTCGAGTTTTTTTTTTAGAATACCCATGAATCATAAATAGAACAATACATCTTCGGCATAAAATAATCCTACAACGGTTAACATGCCCTAAAATCCACCAAACCAAACCGATAATTAGCAATTTTTTGCGGAGGGGGGTGCGGGGCAATGGATGGTTGGTTGGGTTTTACAGCATGTCAACTCATTGGTTCATTTAATGCAGAATTTGTTTTAAACACATTTTTCTATTTAACCCATAGCTGGGACCCTAACAGGTAATACCACTCCGGGTCAGAGTTAATCTGGGAGTAATGGTGGGCCGGGTTAGCTCAGTCGGTAGAGCGTTCGGCTAGAAACCACAATGTTCCTAGTTCGATACCGGTCCTCGCCAACTCAGCGTATGAGTAGCACAGAGATCTGTGCGATAAAGTAAGTAGCTGATGGTAGGTGTGGCGCTCCACCTCAGACGACAAAACAATATCCTTGGTCTAGCGCTCTTGAAAAGGGGATAGACTTCCTCGCGGACTGGCTGATACCGACTTTAGGCCGCCCCGACGACTTTACTTTACTTACTTATATTTCCCAGAGTTTCCGAACTGGAACAACATCAAATAGAGTTTAACGTCATACCCAGAACATTAAAACCCTCACACACCGCTTTCTAGCACAAATATGATAGAAAGGGTTAATGTTTGCCATAAGGGTATAGGGTCGAGACAATCACATGGATGCTAGGGTTTGACATGATCAGCCAAATGATCGGAAGAGGTCAGTCAGTGTATTGCACAGCCTATAGGGCTGTTGGAAGGATTTTTTTTTTAAATCGGCACTTTTAGCAGATGCACGTTTCTGTACATGTTAATTTTGATTGAACAATGAAGAAGATTGATTTGAAATATTTTATATTTTTCACCGACTTGACCTCAGAATATTAATAAATCTGAATATGAAAACATTGGCAGGTCTTTTGCTACCCGATTTCCATTCATATTTTTTTCAATTTATTGTCGGAAATAAAACAACCAAAAAAAGTCAAACAATAACGGCGCCGGTTAATTGTTATCTGTGTGTGAGTGTGTCTCTGTGTGTGTGTGTGTGTGTGTGTGTGTGTGTGTGTGTGTGTGTGTGTGTGTGAGTATGTGTGTGTGTGTGTGTGAGTGTGTGTGTGTATATGTGTGTGTGTGTGAGTGTATGTGTGTGTGTGTAAGTATGTGAGTGTGAGAGTATGGGAGTGTGTGTGTATATGTGTTTGAGTGTGTGTATATGTGTGTGTATATGTGTGTGTGTGTGTATATATGTGAGTGTGTGTGTTTGTATATGGGTGTCAGAGTATGTGAGTGTGTGTATATGTGTGTGTATGTGTGTGTGAGAGTGAGTATGTGAGTGTGAGTATGTGAGTGTATGTGTGCATATGTGTATGAGTGTGTATGAAAGCCGAGCGACAGAGCTGCATCTTTTCAATTCTGACCGACCGATTATTAAATGTAAATCACCTTAACGGATATGAAAAGTGGAATTTTTAAGATGCCACTTTCTTTTTCTTCGCTTGTTTTAAAGAAAAGTTAAGACCTAAAATACCAGACGCAAAACAGCAATAAGATAAACAAACAAAAAAACTTAAAAAAAAAAAAAAAGAATTCTTTGTGTAGATTCTACAATGCGTAAAGATTGTCTGTGAGGACGTGACCTGAATGCTTTCCCCGTTTTGCAATCAAACTTTAACAACAGAAGAAGAAGAAAATTAAATCTTATCATTCCCGACTCCATAGTCCATGTTATCAGAATATGGACAGAAATGTGGAGAAGACGAGGCAGGTATTCAGAAATTAGAATCAATATTTGGCCATTTGGATTCCTCTTTTCTCGGGTTTTTTTGTTTTGTTTTTTCAAAAATTATGAAAAGAAAAAATGCTTTCGTTCAAAATATTTCTACAAAAAATCTTTGTAAGAAATAGTTTGTTTTTTTTTAAATTCACTGCTTTTCGTTGAGGTTTATCAGCGCCTATGCTTAAAAGATAAAGCACCTTTCGATAAAATAATAAGATATGGAAAAAATAGATTTTAGTCTCGCAGATCCATTATTACTGAATAGTGAGTTCAGTCCTCAATGGATGACATTGTGTCACATCCTACCCGTGGTGAAAATGTTGTGTAAATACCTACCCTATAAATATCATAGACATCCCATCACGGTGTAAAATAACGGAATTGCAGTCTCGAAAGACTATATAATTTTTGTGGAAGCGCGTAGTGTAATGGTTAAAGTCATGGGAAATGGACATTCTCAACCACAGATGTCGCATGTGAAGGCTGTCACTGTAGACGTTGATGTGCCGGTGCTTTGTTGCTGCCGCTTTCTTCTGGTCCTCTTGGCTTCATGGTCTTGCGTCAGGGTGACTTCAAACATACACAGTCCTCTACGGAGAGTCTGCCGCCACCGAGGGCGATCCTGAGCCAATTTTTTCTTGACGTGGTAGGGTTAGCAAGCTAGTCTTACTGAGCTATTATTACCGAATATAAAGTTCAATCGTCGCTGGGTGATACATACTTGCGACCTTGTGAAGCATCCTACTCGTGGAGAACGGTTTTGGCAAATACTAGTCTCGCAGATCTATTACTACTTTTTGTTAGGGTTTAGCAATGCCTATGCGTAAAAGACGAAGTACTACGCTCTCACTTTGCTGTTTGATATATATATATATATATATATATATATATATATATATATATATATATATATATATATATAAGAAACTATAGACATCATCATTGAAAATATTTACAAAAATCCTTCATATCTACCTCTTAAAATTAATCTGAACATCCTTAAAAATATTCTCCTCTACTGCCCAACTGAAGTCCCATTTTACGACCATCAAGGTAATTTATATGTACAACAAGACGGTATCTCGATGGGTTCCGTTTTGGGTCCGACTTTCAGTAATTTCTATATGGCCCACCTTGAAAATAAAATATTTAATATGATAAAAAGCCCTCTATCTATGTTCGTTATGTTGATGATATTCTTGTCCTTATCAACAACACAAATGAACTAATTGAACTCCAACAAGCATTTCAAAACAATTCTGTCCTCAATTTTACATATGAACTAAACAATAATAATCAACTCCCGTTCCTTGATGCATTGATTGACACTAACAATAACACGTTTACAACATATCCATATAAAAAGCCCGTAACTGTTAACTCAACTACTTTAAATTTTAATACTGAATGCCCCGAAAGGTACAAAAAAGCTACAATAAAAAACCTAATATATCGCGCAAAGCTCATTTCTTCCTCAAAGCCGATATTCTACTCCGAACTCAAAAACATTAAACAGACGCTGGTTAATAACGGATTTCCTAATCACGTTATTGACGAACAAATCAAACAGACCATCGACTGGGCAAATCAAGGAATGATCGATACGTTTCGTATATGAAATAAGAGTTTTGGTGCATTGAAATGGTCTATTTATTCAATCAGTCAAAATTAGGAGAAAATCAATCACATATTATTGAACTTATGTAAACTAAAATTCTTTTGTAGTAAAGGCATTTTAGGTTGTTTGTTTTTCACGTGGCTTGGTCGAATAACAGAACTATTTTACCTGAAGATGTTGTTGGCATCCATCCGTCTACAAGAGACGATGGAGTAGTGTCCATTTTATCTAGTGGAACTACTTATCCTGGTGGGGTTGGTATGAAGGATGAGCTATTGTCCAAGCAGCAAATCCCAATCTTCACACTGCCGCTGGCCTAATCGAATACAAATAATTTTAAACAGAACTATTTTACCTTAAGATATTGTTGGCATCCTTCCGTCTACGAGAGACGATGGCGTAGTGCCCATTTTTATATTTTTTGAGTGGAACTACTTAGCCTGAGCAGGTTGGTATGGAGTATGAGCTGTTGCCCAAGCAGCAAATCCCTCCTCTCCAAACTGCCCCCGATGTGACCCAAAGGAAAGGTAAGAAGCCAATACAGTTTGGCAGTGTTGGTGTCACAGGAGTAGCTGTGTAACACTGGTGTTCAGCATCACACCACATTTGGGACTCCGGCCCCGGGTCTGTTTTCGAGCTTTACACTCCCTCCTAGGCTTTCCTAGTAAAGCCACTAGGCAGCGGGGTTTTATATCGGACTATTCCTTGACCTAGATGGTTGCCGGTCAAGGTAAGGAGCACCTTCTAACTCTAAAAAGAATGCAGGAAACTATCTGAGTATATCTTCATAAGCCTCACCAAAAATGGGTTAAGTCTGTCTTCACCTTTTATCACAAAATATTTCTCAGATTTAAAAACATTAGACAAGTAGAGAGAGAGAGAGAGAGAGAGAGAGAGAGAGAGAGAGAGAAGAGAAGCGAATGAGAGAGAAAGAGAGAGGGAGAGAGAAAGAGAAAAAGAGAGAGGGAGAGAAAGAGAGAGATGGAGAGAAAGAGAAAAAGAGAGAGGGAGAGAAAGAGAAAAAGACAGAGAGAGAGGGAAGAGAGAAAGAGAGAGAGAAAGAGAGAGAAATCAGCTCCTTATTTTACCACACAGATCCCTGTGCTACTCATAGGCTGAGTTGGCGAGGGATGGTATCAAACCCGGAAACTTGAGGTTACTAGTCGGACGCTCTACCGACTAAGCTAATTGGGCTTGAATCGAGGGTATTTCTTCTCCTAGATTGGTTACCATACCAAATTTAAAGTTTCCAGTCTCTCCTGCTATTTACCCATAACTGGAGGAAGAATAGTTGGAGTGTTAATTGTACTTGGAGGCATTAGTGTTATGTGAAATGCAAATAGCCCCGGCCATTTTCTACGACGATAGCCATTATGCTCGAGTGTCTATTACTGACAATATCAAAACAGTCATATAAGCTCTTCTATAGCGATCACACAATGGACTTTATTATATGAGTGTTTTAAAATTGTCGCTATTAATATTGACACAGGGTGATAAACTGATTACGAAGATATAATAAGACTTCTTTTCTTGTAAACTACAACAGAAAAACATATTTTTTCTTTACTTTATTGTATACCTCAAATTAAGCTACTCTCTAAAGACTTTTGTTCTTCTTTCGTAAATTGGTCTTGTCGCTTTGTGTATGAGATTTTATTTACTTTCTTTTACCTTTGAGGTCGCATTCTTGAAAAAAATTCGTTGAAGATAGAAGCAATTTAACATATTTTGCTAAAGAATAATTCAATTGTCTCGTTCTGGCTTTTTCCTCTTTCTTTTTTGTTTCATTATTTTTTTTTTCTGTTTTCGTGCACACACCTCCATATTCAACAGAATTATATTATGTAAAAACAATCTTAACATGTAACTGCTTTGATGAAAAAGAACATCATCCAGTTAAAAACAGAAACTTTCAAAGATGTTTTGAAGGAAGATTTTTTTTTATCGATTTGATAGTTAGAAAACAGCAGCTAGTTTTCCCTGTTCTCTTTAACATTTATTTTCTTTGTACACACCACACACACACACACACACACACACACACACACATATATATATATATATATATATATATGTTATATATTATATATATATATATATATATGGGGGAGTAAACATATATCTATATATATATATATGTGTGTGTATGTGTGGGGTGTAAACATATTTATATATATATTTATATACATATACATACGTGTGTGGGGGGTGTAAAGATATATATATATATATACGTGTGTGTGTGCGGTGTGTAAACATATATATATATATATTATATATATATATACGTGTGTGTGTACGGTGTGTAAACACACACATATATATATATATGTGTGTGTGTGTATGTGTGTGTGTGTGTGTGGTGTCTAAACATATATATATATATGTGTGTGTGTGTGTGGTATGTAAACATATATATATGTGTGTGTGTGTGGTATGTAAACATATATATATACGTGTGTGTGTGGTATGTAAACATATACATATATATACGCGTGTTTGTGGTATGTAAACATATATATATATATATATATATATATATATATATATATATATATATACGTGTGTGTGTACGGTGTGTACACACACACACGCACACACATATATATATATATATGTGTGTATGTGTGTGTGTGTGTGGTGTCTAAACATATATATATATGTGTGTGTGTGTGTGTGTGTGTGGTATGTAAACATATATATATACGTGTGTGTGTGGTATGTAAACATATATATATACGTATGGGTGTGGTATGTAAACATATACATATATATACGTGTGTGTGTGGTATGCAAACACACACACACACACATATATATACATGCATAAATACATGTACAACAGAGATAAGTAGATGTATATATACATGTATGTACACATACACATATATAAATATAAATACATATACACTTATATATGTAATTGGTTGGGTGTATGTGCGTGCAGACTATCTAAGTATGAATCTTTCTTCTAGACCCGTTTTGTTAGGAAAACAAAAAACGAAAAAGACAAAATTCTTTTAATATATTCTATTGATTTTTACCTTGTATTCGCTTCAGACTAAATTTTCGAGGCTGAATATTCTACAAAAATTGCCCACAGCTTAAACTCAGAATGATATTTTTTTTGAATTCAGAGAAATTTAAACATCAACTACATCCAATTTCAAAACAATAACATCTTAGATTTACCATTGATCTATTGATAAAGACCACTGTTCAAATTCTACTATCACTCCGGATCAGAGTGGACTTGGGAGTAATGGTGATGAAGGGGTACTCCACATTCGCCAGAGATCCAAAATTTGAACTTAACCATTAGATACAGTTTAGCGTCATATCCATTTACTATTGATCTATTGATAAAGACCACTGTTCAAATAGTACTACCACTCCGGATCAGAGTGGACTTGGGAGTAATGGTGATGAAGGGGTACTCCACATTCGCCAGAGATCCAAAATTTGAACTTAACCATTAGATACAGTTTAGCGTCATATCCATTTACTATTGATCTATTGATAAAGACCACTGTTCAAATAGTACTACCACTCCGGATCAGAGTGGACTTGGGAGTAATGGTGATGAAGGGGTACTCCACATTCGCCAGAGATCCAAAATTTGAACTTAACCATTAGATACAGTTTAGCGTCATATCCATTTACTATTGATCTATTGATAAAGACCACTGTTCAAATAGTACCAACACTCCGGATCAGAGTGGACTTGGGAGTAATGGTAATGAAGGGGTACTCCACATTCGCCAGAGATCCAAAATTTGAACTTAACCATTAGATACAGTTTAGCGTCATACCCAGGACATGTAAAAATTGGTAAAATCTTTCTTATTAAAACCCATTCACATGTAATACAAAAAAAAATAGAAACTTTGAAAAACAATATAGTAGTCTTGTAACAAGATATCTATATTTGGCACTAAATTTGCCATGTAACTGAGAGTAAATGATTTCCTTTTGACACTGACCTACATCTAATAGTGGGGTCCCAGTTCTGGTAGGGTATATGCTTTCATTGCCATCACTCATCGATCCACGCAGACAGCTCAGAGTGGTAGTACAATGAAGACGAGGACAATAGTCCGAATAATACAAATAATACTAGTTTTGATAAACATATCAATTCAGTGGCATGTAGTGACCTGAATCTGTTATATACTCCTGTTGGGTATATACACAATGTTCTTTTGATAGGGAGAGTGAGAGAGAGGTAGACAGAGTATCAGAGAGATGAGATGCATAACTTACTTACTTTCTTGATTTGGCCATTTGTGATCGCCTAGTATTCTTCCTTGTTGCTTCTTTCTATTTCTTCTCGCCATGTTCGATTCTATCTTGTTGGTTTTTCATCTCTTGGCCGGTCTTCTAACTAATGCATGCATCAACTAACGACGCCATGTTACTTTTTACAACTTCATTATTAACTAAGTTTCTTTACTATCTTTAGGATCTAACTAGCTCTCACGTGACTTCACGGGATTTGCGGTTTTCCAGCCTCTGGGGTCAAAAGTTCCAACGGTCTGTAACTTTCCATTTTCGCTACACAGTGTTGTCAATAATCTATGATAACATAGGTTATCAACAAATCAACATTTATACAATATTTTGATTTTAATGTTTCCCTTTATAAACAAACCCATTTCCTGTGACTAACAAAAATAGTAATTTTTAAACGTTTCATCTTTCGTTAAAAAATAATAGACGCCAACAAAAAGAAGCTAGCCATGTCACAAACTTAGAAATAAACGCGATTCCCTAACCTCAATGCATAAAATAACCTCAAATGGTTTGACATGCTCTTATCTTTTTTAAAACTCATATAGCCGTGCTGGTGCCTTTACACATATTCATTATTTTGAGGAGACACGTTTAACGTAACGGTTATCACCGTAAGAAATGGGATCGGTGACCCTAGTTCAAATCCTGGACGAGACTGTTTGTATTTCACTTGGCCTCTGTGAAAAGGCATGAATCCATATCTCCCCAGCTATTGGTAAATAGTAGGGCAGATTGGTTTATTTAGTCTCGGTAGTGTAACCAATCCAGATGAATGAAAAGACTGTATTAAAACCAGCTGTACTCTTAACAATTTAACTGCGTTGCTTTCATGGCAATGAAGTTAGAAAAATAAATCTATGCATATGCATTATAGAACCTTCCCAGACACAAAGGATCTCATAAAGTCACAACAGCAAATAGTTTTGATGGTTGGCTTTCACGGCATGTCAACCCTCGCTGGATTATTTTATGCCGAAGACAATTCGTTTTATTCATTCTTGATGGGTATTGAAATATTTTTCAAGTCTTTTTTCAACACATTTTAAAACTTTTTTTTATCTAACCCATAGATGTGCCCCCCCCTCCCAACAAGTACTACCACTCACGGTAAGAGTGGACATGGGAGTAATGGTGATGAAAGATTTTGATCTTCACCATTAAATGTTCTTTAAAGCCATACCCAGGACACTCAGCCACCGCATTTTAGCACATATATGACAAGGCTTACACATTTGCCATGAGAGAAATAGGGTCGCACAATCATATAGGTGCTAGGACTTGACGTGACCCACTAATTGATCGGACAGGGTCCCCCCGATCGCCCATCTAACCTGAGTAAGGGCCAAAGTGGAGTGTTGGATGTCATATTTAAATTTACTTAAAAGCATACTTTTATATGTGGATAAATAACCGTCTTGAATTATTCTATGCCCAGAGGTTAGGGAATTGCGTTTATTGTAAGTTCATATTTACATTATTCTGTAGTTGTTTCTTCGGTTTAGTTCAGTCGGTAGAGCATCCACCTCAGAACAACACAGTACCGGGTTCGATAACGGTCCTCACAAACCTAGCTCATAAGTAGCTTAGATCTCTGGTAAAATCGAGGATCTGACGCTCCAGTTTAAACTCAACCATCTTCGTGATCTACTGCTAGGTAAAAGGGCATAAACTCCCTCACTTTCCGGCTGATACCGACAATAGGCCTCTCCGCCAATTTTAATGTCTTAAAATGTATTTTTGTTTGCATACGGTCCTTATACGAATAATGTTTTAACATATCTATTTAAAGCGCAGATGGGACCCTAACCGGATCTACCACTCCGGGTTAGAGTGGACCTGAGAGTAATAGAAATAAATGGGTACCCCATCAGATGCAGTTTACTATCATCTATAGGGCACAAATTCAACTGGACTTTTCAAGTGCATTTGACATGACAATAACTTACGTTTTTGCATATAGACCAAATACGGAACACTGATTTAAAATGCCAGGTTGTTGGAAATTCACACGGTTCTAGTCTAAAAGAGACTTAATAAGCTCAAATATCTGCGTGCGCCCTGATCGCACAAACCCCAATCCAAAAGTGTCATGGTGGAGACCCGGGTTCCCATCACACCCCTTCTGATCAAGGGGAGTAACTGTAGATTTCGTTAGGTCTGAACCTTACAATAACCTTTTAGCCACGTACTCTTCCTATGTATTTATAGGCGTATGACTTTATGAATTTAAAATAGACAAACATCCTGTAAAAATACATATACATGATATTGAATAATTCCATTTTCCAAGTTATTATTCAAGGAAAAAAAACATGGATATTATTATTCATAATTATCATTGTTGGGGTTGACAAAAACATTCTGTTGAGTAATAGTTTAACTTTGAGAGAAATTGAAGCCATAGAATTAAATCTATTTTGTAAAAAAATACATAAGGTGTGATGCCATAGAAAATAGGATAACCGACAAAGATATTACACAAATGGAACCAGAAATTTGAAAATGGATATTTAACATGCCGGAGTTTTCATTTTTTTTTTAAACGATGGAGAAAATTGATTTATATCTCATCTTCTACAGCAAATATTTCCATAAAAATTTGAGGAGGATTTTCATTAGTCTATAATTGGAAAACTAATGTGATATTTTCCATTCCTTTCAATTCTCATGAGAAGGACACCGGAGTTTGTTTTTTTTTTTTTGTTTTTTTTTTCGATTTTACAATTATATTCAGAAGCAAAACTTCAGACCTTCTCATATAATGGGTTGATTGAGAAAAACATGCTATGAGGAACACAGAAATATACATAACTTTTATCTATTTGTATCTATCAATTGAAATAAATATTTTTTTTAATCAAAGTTATGTTAATTCTCCTTGAGACAAAAACTATTTCTTGGTGTGACATTGTAAGATCCTCTGCGCCAGGGAAAGTGGAATAATGCATATACGTTGATGAATGTATCACCTCTGTCACATGCAGGAGGGGGTACATAGGGTCAATTTGTTTGGCAGAGTACAATTCAGAATGTTCCTTCTTCTAGACTGGTTATATTACCAAGGCAAAATAAACCAGTCTACCCTACTATCTACACATAGTTAGGTAAAGGAGAAGATAAAATGGATTGATCGAGATATAATATGCTATGAGGAACGTGTGTATATATATATATATATATATATATATATATATATATATATATATTTAAATACATTTTTGTTACAGGCAAATTTATATAATATGCTAAGGGTTATCTTAGTGATCAACACAATGACAATGGATGGGAGACTAAAAGGAGGAATGAAAGGAAAAAAATGTTTATTGATAAAACAGTCCTTATTCCATATCCATTCATGTAATTAATTTACAACTTAACTTTTAATCGATTCCGGGTGTAAAACTTGAAAAGCACCGGATGAAAGGGCCCTTGTTTTATCAATATTGTTTTGTTTTATTGATTATTGATGGGTACTCAATGTTGTAAACAATCTTTTAAACATTTTTGGAAATCATTTTGTTCTATTCAACCCATAGATGAAACTCTAACAGGTACAACCGATCCGGGTCAGAGTAGACCTGGGAGTAATAGTGATAAATAGTTACGCCACATTCCCCAGAGCTCCCGAACTGGAACTTCAACATCAGATAGGGTTTAATGTCATATCCAGGATATTATGACCCTCATCCACCGTCTTCTAGCAAATATATGATAAAATGGTTGGGGATTGCCATGACCGCTATAGGGTTTGGACAATCTCATAGGTTCTAGAGCTTGATGTGACCATCCGATTGATCGGAAGTGCCTCTCCGACCGGCTATCTAGCCTAACTTACGACCAAAGCGGAGTGCCGCATGTCATGAACTGCTCAGACACAGGGTCCCATCCTTAAGTATCCTGTCGCCACCCACGATTAACAGATGGCCCCATTGGGGGGGGTTACCTCTCTGTAGAGGTACAGTCGGCGTATTCTACAGTCCCAGTCGACAGGACGAGAAAATAGTTTTGTCTTGATTTAACACACTCTGTCTTTAATTCTTTTCATCTTTTCATTATGTTTGATTAAAACAGATTAGCATTATCACTTCCGTGTGCCACCCCTTCTCTATCTTTCCATTACGCTCTTTCTTTCTTATAGTTTTCTCTGTGGCATGTCCTTTTTCTTCCCTTTCTTTATGATACAAACGGAATTATCCATTATTTAGCTGGGGTGACAATACTGAAAAGAAATAAGACTTCAGCGGATAAGCAACACTAGATAATTAGGATTTACATATTTGCATTTCATCTTGAATTAATTTGGATGGTCTCGTGTTTAACTTGAGGGTGTTGATAATGATCGTACTTTTAAGGAACATGAGTATTAATATATAGATGCAATTACTTACCTGAAAAATTCAGTATAGATATAAAGTGGAGAAACTGCAGCTGAGAACTTGTCTTTAATACTTTGATTTTTTTTTCTCAGCTGAAAAAAAAAGAATTCTCGGATATCAAACCGGCAATTAGTACAAATGTCGGTTTGGGAAAACCAGGAAAAAATAATTTCAGCCACAGCAAACGTATTTGAAAGAACAAACAAACAAAAAGAAGCGATAGAGTAAATAATTATTTTTTATTGTCATTTTTTAAAAAATTTACTTTCTTGCAAGGTCAATAACTCTGAAAACGCATAAAAAGAAAGAAAAATATATCCAAGTCAAATAAGTATTTTGAAATAAAAATTATTTATATTTTGATATAAAAAAAAAAATTCAACAATTTTCATTTTTTTTTTGTTTTTCATGTGTCAGATATAATACGAAATCAAACTTAAATATATACTTTTCTAATATTTTTTTCGTTTTCATAGTCCTAACTTTCCTTGTCAGATTGGCGCTTCATAGTTAGAGTTACACTAGCAGACAATTCTTAGCATGTTCGATTGATAGAGAGTCCTCCATATTTCAGACCTTGTACTAATCTTTGATTGATTTTAATGGAATGTCAACCCGTCTGGGTTTATATTATGAAAGGGGGTTAGAGAATTGCGTTCATTGTACATTTATATTTACTTTTTGTGTAATTGTTTAAAAGTTTTTGCACACAAACGATATCATGTATTCCAATCTAATACACCTAATTCGAACGCAGTTGTATGGAAATAATTTCTATATAATAATAGTAATTTGGTTGCACACCCTTACATGGTTTTAAGTAGACTAATAATAATCCTTATATTCACCTTATACTGTCTTTTACATGGTGGGTCAATTGAGGTAAAGATGGTCTCAGGGGGCCTTTCTCACTGGCAACCCTTTTCCCCTCACCTAAAAGTAGTAAGCGCCGTGTTTAATGTCCGTTGCGTGTCTGAAAGGGTATACCGACGGGGCGACGTATTTTTGCACTGACCACACGTGAGCTTCGGTTGGTGCGTGGCTCCCTAAGTAGAAAAGTTTTCTTGCTAATCCGTTTTGGTGGGAAGCCAGCGAATTATAAATTACTAATAATCAATAGTAAACAATTAACTATCTTAATAAAACTAATTTGCAACAATATCTGATCATGTATTTTTATGGGGGCGCGCGCGTGTGGGGGGGGGGGTAATGGCTACCGTCGTAGGAAATGGACACGACGAGACGAGTTCAAATCATGGACAAACCTTTTTAGATTTCACATAGCGCTAATACTCTTGGGAAAGGTATGAATCCAACTATTCTCCCTCCACCTATGGGTAAATAGTAGGGGAGACTTGCATCTTTAACCTTGCTTAGGCAATAAAGTCTAGAAGAAAATCTGAATAAAAACCTGTTAAACCACGCTTAAGAAATTGACTTTGTCACATCCTGCTCGTGTGGAGAGGTTGGTAAATATGCAAGGTGTGTCAAAAAGGTTTCAAGATTTTTTGCACTTTTTGACACCTTGTATTCAGAAAAATAACGTTCCATTCATTCTTCATATCTATCTTGGTAAATACAGCTTTAAACTTGGTATATTTTGACACACCTTGTACTCCGAAAAAAGTTAATAAAATGGAAATAGGTGTAATTGTGTTACATAATCATTAGATACCTAATGATTATGACAATAGTGTAGAAATCATATTAGTGCAGCTGATGGCCTTGAGAGTGAGTGACAATGCTTGACCTCACTCTGACCTTGCGTTCTGGGGATGGAACGTGAGAACCAGAAGGCCCCTTCCGGTTTAAGGGGTAAGCAACTCAGTCAGTTAGAGTAGAACTTAGAAGCGAAGCTAGCAAGATGTGAGTCTCACTGTGTGATTTTCTGGTCTGGGGTTCTACGAATAAAGTAACATCATCGTAAATCGAAGTCTTGTGGTTATTACTAAAAGCTGACAATGACACAGGGCTTCTGATAAGAAGTGGTCCCCAACAGAAACCAGACCCGGAATCCCAAGACCAGACCTTAGGAGATATACCAAAGCCGGCCAGAAGAGTAGACGACCAGAATAAGAAATAAGAGAAGTATATAACATATAGATATTTAGTGTCGTCAAAGAAAAGGCACTACATAACAATTGCATCAAAGGGGGATTCCATGCTCCTTAGTTCTTCAGGACTGAACCCCACCATCAGATCCAGTTGAGTTTCATCCCCACGTTAAGTTGTTTTGTGTTGGATCTTACCCTTTTCAAAGGATACTATCATCATATTCTGTGCCTCCTCGACAGGGCGGTGGATTGATCTTTTGTAAATGACAACATTTCTTGTGGTTAGAGAAAAACAAATTGAAAGAGAAATTGACTTTATATGCGAGTGCACATTCAATAACCCCTCCATAGGAGCAGAATGTAACACAAGGTCAATTTCTAAAGCGAATTTTAACAGGTGTGAATTCAGGGTTTTACTTCACCTAGACCGGTCACTGCATGAAGGTTAAAGAGCATATTCTATTATATATATATATATATATATATATATATATATATATATATATATATATATATATATATATATGGGAGATTATGTGCTTAATTAAAGTCATACCGAATTTTGTTGATTAATTAATTATAATCAAATGAATTAGGCGTGCATATCGGTTTAAATGTAAAGCGTAAACAAATCGTAAAAAAGTCGATTTTTGTATGTACATTTCAGCCTATTAGGCCTCATCAGCAGAGCTATAGACAGGGCAGTGCTTTGTGCGTGATTCGAACCCACAAATTGTCGCCCTTCACCATTTCAAACATATTGTTTGACTACTTCATATATATATATTATATATATATATATATATATATATAATATATATATATATATAACCCTCGTGTCTATATATAGGTCAAATAGATCTGTTTAAAATATATTACTATTCAATAGAAATACACGATATCATATATATTTACAAACCTATCCACATAGCAGGATACAACACAAGGTCAATTTCTTAAGCGGAGTTTAACAGGCTTGAATTTAAAGTTTTTCTTTTCTTAGACTGGTTACTTAGCAAAGGTTAAATAGTCCAGGTTGTCCTACTATTTACCCATAGCTGGAGGTAGAGTATTTGGATGCATACCTATCCCAATAGTATTAGCGCTATATGAAATGCAACCGGTATCGTCCAGGACCTGGGTCGACGAATTTATTTCCTACGACTCTATCCATACTATTTACCTATAGGTGGCGGTAGAATAGAAGGATACATTCCCTTTGAAAGGGAATGAGCGCTATGTGAAATACAAACAGCCTCGTTTAAGATTTGAACTCTTGTCGTCGTGTCCATTTCATATTACGGTAATTACTACACCATGCGTCTCCTGTATATACGAGTACATTTCAGGTTTTATAGGTCTGCTTGTTTTGTTTTTTGTTTTTTTTATTATAGTAGAAAGTGTGTTGAACTGCGAAATTAATATATTGAAAAGTGTTTCCATGTTGTGGGAAAAAAGCTAATACCTGGTTGAGTAAAGAACATTGGGTTTTCGGAGAGATAGACCAGTCTAGTCAAGCTAGAGGAGAATAGGTCTGTTTTTTTATAAATTTTATTTCCTAACTTATCTAGAATAGGTATGCCCATCGGTCCTGTTTTATATTGTTGTTGTTTTTTTAGGGGCTTCCCTCTTAATATCCCATCCCTCTCGTTAGATTACGAAGGGTGGGGTTCTCCGGAGATGTAAGATCTTTCGATAAAATAATTCGGTACCATTATAGTATGTGGCCTACCTTTTTAATGTGGCCTACGAAATCATGTCTCTCTTATAGTATGTGGCCTACCAGAAAAAACATTATAAGGTTATAATAATAACTGCTAACCCTAACCCCTAACTCTAACCCTATTTCAGAATATTTTAGAATTACATAGATCTCTGATTCATGTAAATTATGGATAAATCATTTTTTTAATAATTCTTATTTACTATATACAGCTTATGACTGAATTGCATTTCTTGAAATTGAATATATGTGAAAAATAATTAGTTTCAATTAATTGCCTACTACTTGTATCTATAAATATACTCTTACTGAGGTAGGACACATTCAAACCAGGTAGGCCACATACTATAACAGAATCAAAAAGGTAGGCCACATACTATAACGGCACCAAAAATTCTCCCATCTTATTTCACCTGCTTAGCCTTTTCTATCCATTTTATAGAGTAGCGAATACCTCGTAAGATAATGCTACGGAGGGTGTTATTGCCAGTAACAAGGAAGTAGAAGATAAATCAATTCCAAACCGAACAACGGCAACTGACAGCGACAGCAAGAAAATAAGAGAAAATACCTTGCCTGGTACTTAAAGTTGGTAGAATTAGTCTTGCAACAAATAATCGATGTTGCGACATTGGTTCGGTGTTCGGTGCCCATGGTCTACCAGTCTTGGGATCACTGTACTTCTATGAGCACGATCGACGTATTGTAGGTAGAATGGTAATAAAAGCCAATGTGAGCTGCATCAAAGCAAAACCCCTTGAATTAATATGTAATAAATGTGACCAATACAAGGTAAGAGTTTCTAATCCTCACTGCCCTGCCTTAAGCCGCTGGAAGGTAAATACATCAGGTTTGTTCTGCCAGGAAAAGTGGTATCTTGTTGACTAAAGTAACTTGCTCCGCACTGTCATTTTGGGTGATAATGAGATCAGGGAGAGTGTAACGGCGATTGAACCCGCAACCTCTTGATCACCAGTGGTTGAATTGCTGTCACCTCTGTTAGCAGAAGTGGTTACTGAGGGTAATAAACAACTAGTTGCCAACTAGTTTCGTAGTTTTGTTTACAACTATCGTAATTTGAAAGTATTACGTTCATTTCCTGACTATGCTTACCAGACCTAAGAGGTAATTTATTTCTTTATACTCTCAAGGTCGCAACAAGGGATTGTTGCAAATTTTCCATAAATGAGATGAAGTCTAGTTTTTACATTACTTGCCCCATAGAGGCTTTGTTGTTTCTACCTTAATTGGTGATTGCTTTTTCGCCATAGCTCTTACAATAGATGTTTGTTCTATCAATTGCTGATTGAAAGGATTTTTACGATGGTAAGTTATCATTCCACAGAAGCTGAACTTTGAACACGGCTTACTGCAAAAGTCACTGACTAATATAAACTGGTAATAGACTACCTCAAATGGCATTCTTTATTTTATTTTTCTGACAAATTTGACCATTACTGTCATATTTTATAAATAAGCGAAATATACAAACACCCACTCGTGGGATTGAATTAACACAAAAAATTGGGTTTTCAAATAGTCATCATTTTTTTTTTACTTGTCTCATAAAATTTATTTAAAAAAACACACACATCTGAACAACGTTGATAAAATTTAACGTAAATCAGTTTCTTTAGTTTTATGTTTGAAAGGATGTTTTGTGGCGGTGGGGGATTCTTATACTAACATTCATTTCACATTATTGTAAATACTTTTTATTTATAGATGCTTTTGGAGCTTTAGTTTTTTAAAATAAAGTTTGTCCATCATCCCCACAATCCCTAGATGTTTTATACGTATATGGGATTGGACTAAATGTATATAGATGGGGTTGAAATGTTTTGGTGACTGCAGTTTGAGGATTGGGGTGGAATGTTGAAATGAGTGATGACGTGGGATTGGGTTGATGAAATTGTCTAGTTAAGTTAATGGTAGGAGAGTGAAGGCACTTCCATTTTTAATCCTTGTACCACATTTTGTATTATTTAGATCAAATATTTTGTTATCTAATCAAATTTATTTATTCAGTATTTTTAATTAATTAACAAAGTCACCTGCAAGGAGTGGAAGAGTTTAATCTACGGATGATAATTCTAAATTCATCCCACCCCCCAAAATCCCTTTAAACTCATTTTTTGACTATTGTTAAAAAAACATCATTAGAAGATTAAATTACGAAAACGAATAAAGTAAAAAAAAAACTTACCTATAAGATCGTATTGCACCTTATTCTAACATTGTTTTTATACTAAAAATATGACATCTCTATGAACAAAATAGAAAAGTCATTATAAAACACAAACGTAATAATTCTGCATAGAATTATCTTTAAAAAATATGATAATCATTTAGCAGCATCTTAATTAAGAGAGTTGGCGCATAAAAAAAAATTAAAAATACACATCTTCATAATTTGGAGAAAAAATATATTTTCTCAAAATAATTTTTATTGTTTTAAATATCGAAAATTTTATTAAAATCCGATAAGTAACCGATTGGGCCGGATTTTTTTTAAGGGTGTTTACCACTTGCCTTATTTTCTTTTTCTTTTTTTTTACATCATTTTTGGAATAAAAAGAATTAAACGTTCCTTACCTTGTAACGAAAAACAGTGGTGCTGATAAATGAGCCATTTTTGTTATAGTGTGTGGAAAAAATATTCAGAAACATTTACAGACCTGCAATCTTCGGAGGGAGAAAATTTTCGAAGAGTGTCTAAATCCTTTAAACTCTTGTTGATATTAACATTTAATTCTCGTTTTGATTGGTTTAATGGGTTATTAACATTTAATGCTCGTTTTTGATTGGTTGAATGGGTTATTAACATTTAATTCTCGTTTTTGATTTGGTTGAATGGGTTATTAACATTTTAATTCTCGTTTCTGATTGGTTGAATGGGTATAAATACCACATTACCAAGCTTATTTGTTATCAGAGCCTCACGGGTGCCCCTTACATTCGGATTATATGCCGAGTCGTGGTGACACACTCATGTACTTCCTTCTTGTTTTTTTAATAAAAAATTTGGAGTGAGTACATGACTGTTCTCACTTCAAATATAGGGTGCCCGTTACATTCGGACGCAGCTGAGCAGATAACTATTCGTAGTAGGTCATTACGTTTTTCTCTGTTTACTCGGCGTTATGAGAGTAGTGATTTGGACGAGTCGAAATAAGTAATACCATGAGGGTGAATCAATCTCGTCTCAGACTCTGGTTGCTTTTACAAGCACCAGAATAAAGTTAAAATCCGGTCTGTGAGACAAAGATTCTCTTTATTGGTGTTTAGCGAAAGGTGAATGAAACTTGTCGAGTGAGAGACGCTGAACCTGAGTTAATGCTTGAAGTTACAGGTACCTAAGTATTTTGAAGAATTATGTCGACCCATTCCAGGTAAGTTAGACTAGATTCTTCTAAAAACTTTTTGTTTAATTATTGATTGACTTAGCTAGAGTATGTAACCTCATGGGCCTTTTCTTCTTCTTTTTTAAGTTCTCACAATTATTTCGTTTATCCCCTTCCCATACCATTAGATAACATTAACTCAAGTTCTCCAGGTGCTCGTGAAGAAATTCAATTATTTGCCTCCCTCCAAGTAACTTTTAACCGGTGAACTAGTTTTTCTACCATATTACTAAGTGATGGGTCCATACTAATCATTTTATTTTATCATATATTCCTTTTTTCTCTCACCTTGTTTTCACTGGAGTTTTTAATTGTATATATAAATCAAATCATTCCCTTTCCCTCGCGACTTTGTAAATACGGGCTTATGCGTAGGTTTGTCATAGAGACTGGTAAGTTTTGGTGAATGTAGTGCGAATCGGTTTTATGGTAAATGAAAACTTGTAGTATGAATTGAGTCACAAATGGAAATAGTTAAGTTAGAATTTAGGATAGAAAAGACCAACCCTACCCCTCACACTTTTAGGCCTTGTGCCACATTTTTTGCAAAATAAATATTTATTCGTAGCAGATCAGACCGACCGCCCGACCAGCAACGAAGTAGTGTTCTTTTAATTACTGTTTGATTTCCTGTCAATGTTACAAGACCTAAGAGGTTTTTCACGTCGTACCTACTTTTCAAGGCTCCAACTAGGCAGTTGCAAATGTTCCACAGGTAAGTTAAATCGAATGTTTCCCACTTGTCTGGGGTTGTGTGTTGTTGGCCTCTTAATTTGGTGATTTAAACTCTATATCAAGCTGTAATTCATATATTTGAAAATGTAAGTTTAAAAATGCACAATTTTGTGCAAGACATTTTCCCATATTTTTATGTATTTAACAAAAAGTATTACTAACGATCTTATGTTTTGTACGGATCAGGAATCGTATAAAAATCTATTTCCCCTTATGATCCAGATCGATGAAATACACAGAAATATTTTACAATATAGGTTTCCATGAATCTTTATTTATTTCACACGCAAAAATCTCGTTAATTCGTGTAGATTTGTTGCATTTATCTCCCTTATATCATTTTCATATTCTTATGAAGTATCCAACTAGACTACATCTGTAATCATTTAATAACGCGGATACATAGCCCACATTTTTCCTAATAGTAAGCGGGATAATGTTTAAGTCGTATTGGTAAAATAAGCATCTTTCATTGAAGTTAAATAAGATATTATTTACTAAACCTGTCTTAGTTGTGGCACCAGTTCAAATGTATGAGGCACGTAGAGACTTAAACTCACTAGTAATTATCTGTTAGTCAGTCGGTGGAGTATCCGTTTGAGAATCGCAAGGTTACGTGTTCACTACCGACCCTCGGCACACGAGTAGCACAGTTTGGGGGACCAGATCTGGGTGGTAAATTGGAGTTGACGGTAGGTATAGCACTTCACCTCCGCATAAACAATCCCCTGGTATAGCACTAGGTAAAGGGGTACACGAGCCTCTATACACTATTATAATTTACTAGCAGGACCTGTGGATATACCACAGTATGTTAATTTAATTATTACAATGTTTGATATGTTTACTTAATAGCTATTACATAGTTCAATATGCAAAAAGTACAACTTGATTTAACTCTTTTACTCTTTTCTTCTTTTATGTTCAATTTGGACCGATTAGCATTATCATCTCCGCCCGCGCACCCATTCTCTCTATATATTTTCCTACACTCTTTCTTTCGTATATTTTCTGTGTAGTATGTCCTCTTTCTTCCTTTATAATAAAAACGGAATGGTCCATTATTTAGCTGAGGTGATGACACTGATAAGAATTAGAAATTCGGCGGCAGATAAACACCAGATAATCAAGATTTACATTTTTTGTATTTGATCTTGGACAATTTGAATGGTCTCATTTTTAACCAGAGGGCGTTACATGATAACGACCGTACTCTTAAAGAACATAAGTATTATCATAATAAGCAAATATATGCATCCTCCGGGTGCAAGTATTTGAGTTTTAATGTAATAAAATATTATATTAAATTAGAAAGGCTAATGAAACTAAATAAGAATGCAGATAAAACGATTTGAAACGGACGGGGGTTATAATCGAAAAATAGAACTGACACTTACTCTTCCATTACTGCGAGCTTTCATTCCTAAATTTTCCTAATTTAACTATTTAGTTAAGATGGGAAGTAAAAAATAAATTTATAGCTATTTCTTTTTTGTTAATGGATTTCTTTTAAGATTTATCCCCGAGATTGTTGCTCATATTCATTAAGATAAAACCAAACAATTAGAAATCAATAATACTAAGCACATATTTATTAAAATCAAATTTTTAATATCAATATGCAAATTAGCCCTCCCCGCACATACTGTAAAAAGCTATTTTGTTGTATATATAAATACAATTGCCTGTTATTAGAATGTAGATATGGTCAACAGTATTAAAAATTTAAAACAATTTTATTAATAATTAAGGTTTAAATGAAAATAAAATTATGCAGAATGTGACGTTAATAACTAATGGAATTGTGACTTGAGTAGTGATATAGTTTCGGTTACTGACAGTAAAACACACAATCTCCATTATAATAAGGTATTCCTTGAACGTCCTAGATATAGAAATATTTATTTTGAACTATCACTCCTCTTCTAAAGTGCATAGTGTTTTGGGAAGTGGACAAGCTGATGGTTGTGACAAAAAAGAAATAAAGAGAAAAACAGGAATTTATTGCATCTAAACAAACAACTTATCTCGTTTTTTGGCGTCTCGTGTTGTGTGACGGTGTGAGAAAAGTATATCATTATTTATTTGTAATATATACAAAACGTGACTCGAGGCTTAAATCTGTAAGAGGAGGGGATGATAGACCTTTCTATCCAATCTCCCAATCAACTAGTTTCACTTACTCACTTAAACATATACTTTATTCTTTTCGTGCGTTATAGCGTCGCGTTTATTCAAAAAATCTTTCAAAATTGTCACCAAAATGTCAGTCACTCTAAACTAATTTCATGTGTACATTCATTTATTTATTTTATTTATCATCTTTTTATGGTGGTGATGGGCAAGATGAGAGGAATTTTATTTATAAAAAGGAATTCCCTATGATCTGTAGATGAGGGAAAAGTTGTAAAAAATGAGTGTTATTACAGACGCCATTCACGAGCTAGTATGAATGGAGAAACGAATTAATCGGTTAGTAGAGCATTGGATATAGGACTCGGTTGTCATTGATTGATTTTTTTTATTTTTACTAGCAAAATAAAAAAACACCCTCCGGGCGATGTAAAAATAGATTTTTTAAACATATTGCCTGAGGGGTGGGAGTAAAAAATTCAATGTCAGCGAGTTTGTACTCTAAGTAAGTAAAATCATCAAATTCATTAAAGGATTAAAAAATAAAACAATTTGAAATGTAGACTTTAAATATGTATAAAAATAAAAGAAACTATATATAGATATATAATACCAGTCATTTATTTATTAAAACTTGTTTTAAAAAACAATGAGGACTGTCTAATGTTGCATGTTCAAATTTTGAGTGTACTTATTGAATAAATACACTCAAATTTTGAACATGACAAAAAATCGTTTATTCTATGCTATGACGATTTTTGGGTAATGTGATGTAAGCAGTGACGTAATTTTTGTTACAGACAAAAACCGGAAGCGAATCACCATAATTAATAGATGTTATTATGTTAACTTAATTCTGTTAAAATTTAGCATATAAATAAGGAGTAATAATATAAGATAATTAATTAGAAATAAATAATTATTAAAAATTAGATTTTAATAAATGTATGCTTAATATTATTCATTTCTAATTGTTTGGTTTTATCTTAATGAATATGAGCAAAAATCTCGGATCAATCGTTAAATTAGTAAATTTTAACAATGAAATACGGGAGTAATGGAAGAGTAAGTTTCAGTTGTTTTATTGTTCGATTATACCCCCCTTTGTTTCAAATTATTTCATTTGCAGTATTTAATTTCATGAGCCTTTCTAATTTAATATATTTTATTACATTAAAACTTAGATACTTGCACCAGGAGGGTGCATATATTTGCTAATGGATATAAAACAATTAATCAATAAGAAAATCAAATTAATCGACAACAAACTGAATCAGTAAATTATTAGTATTTTGATTTATATCATACTTAGAATACGACCTGATATCTTGTTATTCCATTACTAGATTATCTCGGTTTGTTTGTTTTGTTTTGTTTTGTTTTTTTGTTTTTTGTTTGTTTGTTTTTTGTTTGTTTGTTTGTTTGTTTTACAGCATATCAACCATATTGGATGATTTAATGCCGGTAAATTTTTGAAAGATTCATAGCGATAATTAAGAAAAATTTTAAAACTCCTTTTTTGTATTTTTAAACAAATTTTCTATTTAACCTATAGATAGGACCCTAACAGATATTACCACTCCAGTCAGAATGGATCGGAGAGCAATGATAATGAAGTGCTGAAAATAAAAGTAGGAAAATTAATGACCAAAACAGAAAGGGAAAAAGAACACACAGATAATAGAGAAGGAATACAGAAACGAATGAACACAGAAAAGAATACAAAAGTAAAATAAAAGAAAGAATAGACAAAACACTGATATGTTTTAACAACCAGAACATTATATAAAAATAAAGAATATGAACGAAAAATGTAATGAACTATTCAAGAAACATTTAAAGATAGAAGAAAATGGAAAACATAAGTAAATTCGTAGCGTTGCAGCCTCGATTTAAAAGAAATGACGTTGTAGGTGAAAGAGGCGGGATCTATTTGGAAATATATGTTGTAAATTGTAAAATTCGTCATACTTATCTTATAATTTTCTAATTATCTTTGGACAGGACATGGTCTGGACTCTGCAATTCTGGATCGGGATAGCTTGATCAGTTTGTGTCAAGTAGTCTGGATGGCTTGGTGGGCTGGTATTTTCTGTTCTTCGAAGGTTCTGGTACAACTTGTCTCCTATTGGATTCTTCCTTGCGTCTATCAGAAGTTTTTTTAACAATGAACCCAAGACGTTCTTATTCATTTCAAAACCCAAGTTAGGGAAATGGCTCTTTTGGGACGAGACGCCATCTCGTCTTACCGTGCAACCATAAGTCTCAGTCCGTCTTCAAACTCTGAAACCTTTCACCCGTTATCCCCAAATTTTGTTGGTACTCATTGACCAATCTGAAATCAACAGCTCACCTTTTAAACATCATATTTAAATCTGAGGAAGTTTCCACTATTAACATAAAGTATAACTAGAATTTAAGGGAATGGAGTAGTAATACAGTTTCGGTTACAGACAAAAACATAATCTCTATTATAAGATATATAGCAGGATTTTAAACTCATTAATAACATTTGCTGTTTTGAGGCAAATTTCACTCAGATTTTCATAGACCTCGTTGATCGTTAATAAACAAGATTTATTGTATGTATTAATTATTTTTTACTATAAATGAAACATTCCTTAATAAATTTAGGCAATTCCCGAGGATATTGCAACGTAAGTCGTTTATATGGTTTAAATATTTACAAATTAGAGTAATACTAGTTTTTTTTACATTTACTCTATAAATGCAGTCGTATTTATAGAAAAGTTGAAATGCTAGAAAATTGCACGAAAAGATTAAAATCCCCACAGCTGCGAGGAAGCTTTACAAACAGCGTGCTTACAACTAAGGCTTCTCTCAGAAGAATACTCACCAAAGGCTGTTATATATCCTACATTGCATCAAGTCTAATGTGTTTAAGCATCAGATAGTCTCAGAAATGCGACCTTAATACTATTATATATAGAGGAAGCGTGTATTGTGTAATGGTTATCATCGCTGGTTGTTTGGTTGAGTTTTATGCCATGTCATCCCTTCAATTGAATTAGAAAGTAATGAAATTAAACACGAACACAAATAAGATTATAATCATTTTTACTTTATTCTAATTGATTTCAATATAAGAACTATGAACTATATAAGAACCGTATGGGTTGCTTTTAATACGTTTGAAAATAAAACAATATTAGAAATCATTAACATCAAGGAATGATTTATTAAATACGGTTTTGTTAAAACCGATATGCGAATTATTCATAGCGTACACTATATAAATATTAGTTTCTTAATGATATATAAAACACATCGCAGGATTTTAAACACATTAATAATATGGGCTGTTTTGGGACAAATTTATCTCAGCTAGACCTTAATAAAAGATATTGTTAATGTATAAGATTTCTTTCAAAATATAAATCTCGATACTTTTTAGACACAGCTTGTACATTGAAATAGTTGTTGCCTCTTATTGATATGCATGCCAGATGAAGGCCGGCTTTAAACGAAGAATTATTGAATTCAAAAATCATTGATGAATGGTGTTATTGAAATTAGACGAAAAATTGCTTTCTTTACATTAATCAAATCACACCGTAAATTCGCTGAATAACAATGAGTGATACTCTCTATTAATAAATGGGGTTCTCGTGTGTTTATCCGTGATACATTTATCATTAAATGACAAAACTTATTGACTTCATTTTGAATGTAAATCCTCCCTCCCCCTAACCTCTTGGTCTGAAATTTAAAAAAAAAAAAAAAACGAACATAATAATTCAAAATCTTCAGTCGTAAACATTGAAAACGAGATTTTTGCAAGAAATGTGATGTTTGCAAAACTTCTCAGCGTTTTTTCGTCAGTTATTGTATTTTAGGCGGAAACTAATTAATTAGATACGAGTTTATTTTGTCACATAGAAAACATCTTCAAAATTGTATAAAATTTAATATTATTGTCAGTCAAATTCTTCGTCCTATTTGTAAGAATAAAGACAAGAGACGTCTAATTAAATTGATTGAAATAATAAAAAAATTCTAAGAATAATCTATAGAAGCGAATTTATCATTTGAAATATTAGAGACGTTTAATGATTTTGTAATTTTACTCTGCAATTTGGCTTATTGGATTACTTAAGGAAAAAAAAAGATTATTTAATAAAAATGAATTCACAGTCAATGTGGTTAAGAGAAGCCTAGTAATAATATTATCATCTTAACCCCTTACCTACTGGGTGTGGAAATGCAAACATTTACTCTAATGTTATTTTGAGTTATTGCCTCGGTGGGGGGGGGGCGTAGGCGCCATCGGTGTTAAAAGTGGAATTGACAGACCGGGTAGATTTTGCACTAAGAAGAATATGAAATATGTACGGAGAATTCGGAATCCGGAAAGTGCTGGCTTGTATTCAGAAGTAGGCAGAGGAGTCTCTTGAAGATGGCTTTTTCTTCTGGGCGTGACGGTTAACTTCGGTCTAAATAAAGACTTCTGAGCAGACCAGAAGAACTGATAACCAACACAGATACACAAACAGAGAATAGACGACCCGATCAAATAAGTACTGTAGAATAATCATACTAAGTTCTAATTACCGTCGAATTGGTAAGACAAGGCAACAAGTAGCCGTAACTCAATTCGGATCTAACCTTGTTGCAATCATACTGCAAAATGATGGAGTATTTATGAAGCTTCATAACATCATAGAAACCAAGTAGCCAATCAGGACTCAAGGAATGGAATCACCCAAATACATGAATGGACTATTCTTGAATTCCATAAGTACTACCTGTATTGGGCACTAGTTCAGCTGTGCTTAGCCAGTTGCTGTTATCCAAACCAACAGTATACTGACTGACTTCAATAAGTACAATATAAGATGGTGAAAAGAAGTAAGGGGCTATGTAACCTTTATTCCAAATTATGTTGTTGGGCTATCATAGCTTAGCTTAAATATGGCACAAGGTCAGAAGCTTGAAGTGCCCAATGAGAATCGAATTCATTAACAATGGTCTGCGAATATTGTTTGCTAAACATTACACCACTTAAGGTGCCTAAATTATTTACCTAACAGGTAGGATTTGACGCATTCGGGTTGAAAAAAAATACTCTGCATACCAGAACAAGATCCTTCAAATTATAAATTGTAGTTTCATTGAATTCAATTATAGCCAACCTGTTTTGTTACATATTTTTCACAAAGTTGTGAAATTAAATTCTGAAATTGTACTGGTTTAATTAAATCAATTGCTATTAAAACTTATTAGAGTAATCGGACTATATGACCTTTAGGCACCCCTTTTTGATCTCGATTAAGAAAGGACATGTTTTTCATTTACACCGTCAATATCCGGTTGTTTTAACAGACGATTTTTAGATTTAAAAAAAATTATAAACCTAACCCCTAACCCTAACCCCTAACAAACAACCGGATATTGAGGGTGTAAATGAAAAACATGTCCTTTCTTAATCGAGATCAAAAAGGGGTGCCCAAAGGTAATATGGTCCGAATAATGTATAGAAGCGAATATATAGTTTAAAACTGTATTCCGTTAAACAGTGTAATCTAATAATTTACATGAGAACATTTCATACCTTTCCGAATGGTATTGGCGCTATGGGTAATGCTAACAACCTCCTCCACGATTTGAAATCGAATCGCGTCGTCCATTTCTGATTAGGATAACCATTGCACTAAAAGTGACTCCTTATGATTATTCACTAAGGAAAAAAAATGGAAATATAGTTATAATTATAATCAGACTACTATTAATAGTTTTGACATTGAATAACCCATAAAATGTTGATATGCCGTTAAATTAAATTCATTGATATAAAAATTTATTGGATTAATCTATAGAAGCGAATACATAGTTTACAATATTAGAAAGGTTTAATTGAATTCATTAATATAACAAAAAACTTATAGTAAAAATTAAAAACCATATAACTGTGCAAATTTGTATTATGTATAATAACTGGAGTATGTAATTGTTTACAAATGATTACTGTTATTAGTTGTTTTAAACAGACGGTAAAATGACTAAAAATGTCTGGGTTTTAAACAATAAAACAAAGGCTAACATTCCATAAGACAAACCAACAAACCAGCCAACAAGTCCTTACTTACGTCCAAATGGTGCAAGTGGCAAAAAGACAGATTTCTTGACAATATTTATGACACACTAGCAGCGCGAATATCCATAATAATCTCTCGTCAACCACCCCTATCATTCATTGACCCCTGGATGTTCTCCACACAGCATACAGTATCAACATAGAGCTGGTCTATGTCGGTCTTTGCTGGACGACCCACACTAGCATGTCCATGTTCTGGTTTCCATAGAATGACGTCACTTGTGAGTTCATCCTTACTTTTCAAGCAGTGTCCGGCATGTCTTGTCCATCTTACTTGAATTGTTTGTCTGATAGGTGGCAGGTAGCCGTATAGCTGCTTTTTTGTGGTATGTTGCTTCCATGGATTGTTCAAGATCGCACGTAGCAGTATTGTCCAGCTCTCATCTAGCCTATTCGTCGCCTTCTGCTGACCAATCAGAAATCAACAGGTCACCTTTCATTTGTCCTCATAAAAATTTCAGTAGCTTTCCACAATTATCTACATGTAACTTAAAATGTTTTTTTTTTCACTTCATATTACAATAGACCCCTTTGCGGTCAATACCCTTCTTCCATCAACAGCAGATACGTCACCATATGAACTTTTGAGAGTATTATTTTTTTCTGCCCACTCTCGTATGAACCTTAACGAAAGCTACTTATTTCCCGCTACTCCTTTGTTTTGCAGTTGGCGGTGTGTATTCGATCTAGAAAGTGGAGATGAAACACATAAAAAAAATAAAGAAAAAAAACCAGATAATGACAGTGAGTAAATTAGATTAAGGTGACAATTTTCCGCGTTCTATTTTCTGATTAGTGAAATAAAATAAAAATAAAAACTTGAAAGCCTTTGTGACATTTGAAAAATGAAGGTCTGTTCTTCTTCAACGCGATGCTGTTTTCATTTTTTAAGCGAATCTTTTTTTTATTCACTTAAAAAGAAAGAGTTAAAATATTTGTAAAAAGCTACGCAACACAATCTCCCATTTCCTTTTCTGACACCAAACCTTAAACTTTGTAAATTTTGCTACGTATATCATGTCGGTGCCAGAGTTCGAGCCCAGCCAAAGGGTCAGCAATTTGAATGCTAATTCTAAACACAGGTTACCTTTATCTGGAAAGAAATCTACAAAACTTCCGTCAACATCAACCAATGTTACATAATCATTAGAAACCTAATGATTATGACAATAGTGTAGAAATCATATTAGTGCAGCTGATGGCCTTGAGGGTGAGTGACGGCGCTTGACCTCGATCTCACCTTGCGTTCTGGGGAGAATCGTGAGAACGGAACCCCGATAGAAGCCCCTTCCGGTTTAAGGAGCAATCAACTCAGTTAGTTAGAGTTAGAAGTTAGAAGCTAAGCTAGCAAGATGTGAGTCTCACTGCGTGATTGTCTGGTCTGGGGAATCTACGAATAAAGTAACATCATCGTAAATCGAAGTCTTGTCGTTATTACTAAAAGCTAACAATGACACAAGGCTTCTGATAAGGAGTGATCCCCAACAGAGACCAGACCCGGAATCCCAAGAAGACCAGACCTGTAGAAGAAGCAAAGCCGGCCAGAAGACTAGACGACAGAGTAAGAAGTAAGAGAAGTATATAACATATATCTATTTGGTACCGTCAAAGAAAAGGCACTACCAATACTTTGTTCGACTGTGTCTTAGTAAATTATGTTGAAAAAATATCAGGAAGTCATGACAATGATCTGAACTGTTCATGACATGCAACAGTCTATTTTGGCTCTTATTTGAGCAGTCGGTGAGGCCCGCTCAGATCAATCGGCTGGTCATATCAAGTCCTAGCACCTATATGATTGTAGCAACCCTCAACCCTTTTTATCATGTGTGGCAGAAGAATGTGGATGAGGGTGTCCAATTTTGGAGCTCTGGGGAGAGTAGCTTTTCATCTCCATTAATTCTAGGTCCACTCTAATCCGGAGTGCTAATATCTATTAAAGACTCCTCTATGACTTAAATAGAGAAAATGAGTTGAAAAAATGTGTTTACAAAAAAGCTCAAGTTTTTTAATTGAATATACATTAAGAATGAATAGCACTAAACATTTTCTGCATAACCCAACAAGGGTTGACATGCCGTAAAATCCAATAACCAACTGACGTGTCAAGGACATTATTATTAGGCTAAGACACTGGTATGAATAATAGCGTTGATATTTAAAAGTTACTTTTTAAAAAAATAATTAATGGCTATAAAGCCAAATTGATGTAAAAAAAAAATAAGAAAACATTGCGATGACAAACACGGAGTCAAAATATTTATGACATTTTTTCCTCGAATTAATTACTTTTAATTGTCATCTGGGCAGACATATCAAATAAATCAATAAACCTATACATTTTAATCTATATTGAATTCCCATACGTATATATATATATATATATATATATATATATATATATATATATATATATATGAAAGTACGCAAACAGTTTTTTTATATGGCTATGCCAACAATTTTGGGGAGAATATGTGCTCAATTGAAGTCATACCTAATTTGAAAATTAATGAGTTGATAATTAATGAATTAGGCGAATATATCAGTTCAAATGTACAGTTAGGGTTCGAATCACACACAAAGCGGATTTGAACAGATATATTCGCCTAATTCATTAATTATCAACTAATTAATTTTCAAATTAGTTATGTCTTCAATTAAGCACATATTCTCCCAAATATATATATATATATATATATATATATATATATATATATATATATATATATAAATTGGTAATGAAAGAGTTTAAAATCGTTCATTTTGCGGTTATAGATCTATTTCTACACACACAAACTACATTTTTTTACTAATGAATCTTTTAGTGGGTCTTTTTAAAGCTCTAATATATATATATATATATATATATGTGTGTGTGTGTGTGTGTGTGTGTGTGTGTGTGTGTGTGTCGGGTGGCCTAAAGTGGATATCAGCGAGACAACGAGAGTCTATCCCTTTTCAACTGGCGCTAGACCAATGAAATCGTTTTGGCGTCTGAGGTGGAGCTCCACACCTAACATCAGTTCCTTACTTTACCGCACATATCCCTGTGCTACTCATACGCTGAGTTGGTCAGGGTCGGTATCGAACCACGATCCTTGTTGTTCCTAGGCGGACGCTCTACCGACTGATGTGTGTGTGTGTGTGTGTGTGTGTGTGTGTGTGTGTGTGTGTGTGTGTTGTGGGTGAAAGTAATCAATATAAAAGCCAGGAAGATGTATATAGTTACTTTTCTAAAGTTAAAGATAATCTTCCATTAAGATCGCCAGAGAGATGCACGCGATAATATTGTGAGTAAGGACTTTGATCCTAGAAAGACCACACTGACCAAGGGTTAATTCGATGACGAAGAATAAATCTATTCAATTCCATCATTTTGCCCGGAAATATTCGAAAATTGAAATTTCTTCAGGTTCCAAAAGCTGACTCTTTTACAAAGATCCTGGCTATTCATGACTGGGTATGTAACGAAGAAAGACTTGGTACACTTAGTAGTTTTCCTTTGTACCGTGTCTCGCATTTTCACTAGGTGACTACTCACGCAGACTCCAGTGAAAGACCATCAGCTTTTACACCGATGTGAAAAAATTCACTATGAAGGAAATGATAATAATAGAACCTGTGAAACAATGAAAGTAAAGGTCGTTGCCACTTGTAATTGGGGCACGTGGAACGGTCTTCAAGTGTTTGGAAAAAAACCTTTTTATCATATAAAATTGTTGTGATGTTAATTCCAACAGTAAAAAGAAGTCAAGTCGATGTAGGGTAAAATAAGAACAAGTGTATTTACAATAATGGTACAGGAACGGCTAGCTTGCCGTTAACGGTAACAGTACAACCTTTTCACTCGTGTCTCATTATTTATAGTGAGAACCGTGTATATTCTCCACTGTAGGAACGGCCGGTACAACATAAATATTTACCAACCCCTCCGCACGAGCAGGATGCGAACACAAGGTCAATTTCTTAAGCGGAGTTTAACAGGTTTGAATTCAGAGTTTTCCTTCTCCTAGACTGGTTACCTAGCCATGGTTAAAGAGTCCAGTCTGCCCTGCTATTCATCCATAGCTGGAGGGAGAATTGGATTCATACCTTTCCCAAGGGTATTAGCGCCATGTGAAATTCCAACAGCTTCGTCCAGGAATTCAACTCGCGTTGACGAGTCCATTTCCTACGACTCTAACCATTAGACCACGGGCCTTCTTTTTATCATATATGTGCTAGAAGACAGTGGCTGAGGGTTTTAATGTATTGGATAAGACGTTAATCCCTATCTTAAGGTTAAGTACCAATTCTGGAGCTCTGGGGAGTGTAGAATATCCCTGCATCACTATTACATCCAGGGATTAAATAGAAAAAATAAGTTTTAAAAATTAGTTTGAAAAATATGTTGAATACCCATCAAGAATAATCCAAGAAAGGTTGACATGTCGTAAAACCCAACCCACCAACCAAACCAAATAGAAATATTGTGTTTCATTAATATCTGGTTTAACGTAGTAATTAACAATAATAGTGGTTTAAATAATTAGCTCGGTTAGGAGGTTAAGACGCAGGGTTTGAAATAGACTACGAGTTAGGAGTCGATATTTTAGGGTAAATAAAACTGGTTCACTGTGTCATGGTTGGTAATCATTTTAGTAAGAGCAAAGAAGGTGCTAATTTAGAATAGATAAAATCAATTAATATTATCTGCGTTATTCGGACTATTGTTCTCATCTTCATTGTTATCTGTACAACGTTTCGGCCGATATACCCTCCGGCCTTCTTCAGGTATTTCTTCTCGGACTCGGGAACCTTCTCGACTCGGGAACCTTTCTTTTCGAATTCGGGAACTTTCTTGTCGTATTCGGGAGCCATCACGGAACTTTGAATATCGACAAGAAAGTTCCCGAGTTCGAAAAGAAGGTTTCCCGAGTCCGAGAAGTTCCGGAGTCCGAGAAGAAATACCTGAAGAAGGCCGGAGGGTATATCGGCTGAAACGTTGTACAAATAACAATGATGATGGGACAATAGTCCGAATAACGCAGATAATACTAATCTTCAAGCCTCATCTCAAACATTCAGAGAAATCAATTAAGTTCATAGAAAGGGACGAACTTACCGCAAGCGGAATCCGTGGAAGGTAAATTAGACTGAACCGGTACGAACAGATAATTTCATTATATATTAGTTATAGGGGTGGGTGGATTTTTCATTGGCTCACATAGACTGTGGTTTCTCTCTATTTAAGAGACCTGAGTTTTTTTGTAATTTCATTAGTATCAAAATGTCAAAACTAGCAGCACGTAGCTTGCAGGGTGGCAACTTGAAGATGCTGGATTCAAGTTAGGGTTGCTATCGGAGACGATATGATGCACAAGAACCCGTAATCGACGATGAAGATAGGGCACCACTGAAGACCATCCTGTATGCATTCATAAGATGTATCTTACGACTGGTTGATACGTTTCCCTTATTATTTCCCCATTGGAATTTTACTAGAATATCTTTTCATTATTAAGCTCTTTACGAATCTACACACTATTTCACGTACGTCCATTAATAAAAAAAAAAGTATCTCTTTTCCTTTTATTTTCCTTTATATTCGTAATTCCGTTTACGTCAATTATTAACTTTTTAAAATTACGCACTTCTATAAATATATCAAGAAATTCAATTTCCATCGCCTTGTTTAGAGGATGACGGAAAAACATTTAAATATTAACAAGACTTAAAATATTTATCAGCTACAAACATGTTTCTTCAAGTTATATTTATCATTTGTTAATGATCTATGTTGGTTAACAAAAATTGTATTTATTTCTTTAAATACTTCTCATGGGGTGCGCGTGGCATAATGGTTAGAGTCGCAGGAAATGGAAGTCGTAGGCCCGAGTTCAAATCTCTAGAAAATGCTGTTTTGCATTTCTCATAGAGCTAATACCATTGGGAAAAGGTATGAAATCCATATATTTCCCTAAATAGTAGGGAGCAGACGGGGCTCTCTAACCTGGGATATAGGTAACCAGTCTAGAAAAGGAAAAATCTGAATTTGAAAAACACCTGAGTTCATTGTTTGGTATTTGGGTTTGTGGCATTTCTTATGAAACCAGTTCTTTTCCTGTCGACTGTGCCAAAAAGTGCGGATGATCCAACAAAAGCCTCACCACTTATAAATAAAACAATGTTTGTGGGTTGTTCATTGGATGGACCCTCATGCGGTCGAAATCGACGAGAGAGTCCATTTCTTTAAAGATTATTATGAAATGATTCCTCCAATTTCACTGAATGTTTGAGATGAGGCTTGATGATTACTATAATCTGCGTTATTCGGACTATTGTCCTCATCTTCATTGTTATCTGTACATACGTTTCGCGGCCGATATTGCTCTCCGGCCTTCTTCGGGTATTTCCTGTTGGACTCGGAAACCTTCTTTTCGTAATCGGGAACCTTCTTTTCGTAATCGGGAACCTTTCTTTTGTGTAATCAAAGTTCCGTGATGGCTCCCGATTACGACAAGAAGGTTTCCCGAGTCGGAGAAGGTTCCCGAGTCCGACAAGAATAATACCTAGAAGAAGCCGGAGGGCATATCGGCCGAAAACGTTGTACAGATAACAATGACGATGAGGACAATAGTCCGAATAACGCAGATAATAGTGCTTCTTTCAATGTCTCTTATATTGGTGCTAATGCAGAATTGCACACAAGAAGATAATATCATTTTAGATTACGTATAAAAAAGCATTACAATTCACGGAAATACCCGAACCTTTTGGGGACGCTAGGTACGTTGATAGGAGTAAGTGTTAGGGTTAGTGTTAGTCTACTTTAGGAGTTTCCGACATCTAATGCTATTTAATGCGTAAAATGCGATCCTAATGATATTATCTCTTCTGCGCTATTTTGCAATTAGCAACCGTTATATTGACTAGCAGGACCTGTGGATATATACGACAGTATGATTAAATTAAATTATTACAACATTTGATATGCTTACATAAAAGCCATTACAAAAATAGTTCAAATTTCTAAAATGTATAATAACCTTGATTTGACTCTCTTCTTATTCTTTTTTCTTTCTTTTTGTTCTTTTAATTGTTTTCATTATGTTCGAAGTGAAACAGATTAGCGTTATTGCTTCGGCGCGCGTCACACTCTCTCGCTATCTATCTTTTATCTCTCTCTCTCTTTCTTTCTTTCTTTCTTTCTTCTTATATATTTTTTTCTGTGTAGTATGTCTCTTCTTTCTGCCTTTTCTTCTTTATATTTAACAACGAATAGTTCATTATTTAGGCTGAGGTGACGACACTTATAAGAAATAAGAATTCGGCTTGAGAAGTAACAACCAGATAAGAAGTTAGGTTTTTTGCATTCATCTTGGATGATTTGGATGGTCTCATTGTGTAACCACAGGGTGGGCAAGATAACGATCGTAAGAAATAAGTATTAATATATTTAATCGTTTCTTCTTAATTTCTATAATAGTTAACAAAATTGTTTCATTCTTTAAAGACAATATCTCTATTATGAGGTAATTTTCCATAACATTTAGTTTTTAAAATTCCTAAAATTAAAAATTGGTGCGTTCGAGCGCATTATCTGAAATGAACTTAATTGTTATTAAGAACACATTTTAAATGAATATTTTTATGTTAAAGCTTTGCATTTGTATTGTTTTCGAAACGATTCTAAGATTTGTATAGTTTCGGCTACGGTAGACTCTCTTTCAAAAATGAACTTCCGCGTCTTGTTTCAATAGTGAAAGTCAGTTGGCTAAATTTCCCTATAGCTTAAAAAATTATCTGAAATGAACTTAATTGTTATTTAAGAACAATCATTTTATGATATTTTTGTGTGAAGCACTTGAAGTTGTATTGTTTTTCCGAAAAAGTTTCTAAGGATTTGTTTATTCTGTTCTGCAGCGGAGATTCTTTCAAAATAGCTATCCTGCTTAGTTCAAAGTGAAAGTCAATTGGGGAGGGTTACTCTAGTGACAGCCACTCGACATCTGTTATATCGGTACAATTTGCACAAATAGCACACAAAATTACATATAAAAGTAATTAACCATATTAAAAAGTATTTTACAATCTATCTATGAAATCTCTATATTAGTACTATTGTTCCTTAAATGTCCGATCGTTATCTATCTTGCAACACTATCCCTTTGGTTACAACTGAGACCTGGTTCCAATATACTTACCAAGTGAAGGTAAATCCTGTTATGATCGTGTGTGTATGCTTTTTATTTCCGCATGTATTTATTTCTTTATGAATGTCGTCAGACTATGTTCAGTCTAAATTAATTGTGGACCATTTCTTGTAATTCCCGATTTTTATATTCATATAAGAAAGAGATAGAATAGACAGAGAGGAGGGGTGAAGCGTGGGGATAAGTCAGATTGAATGTAATCTGTTTCATATCAAAACATAAGGAAATTAATGAAAAGGAAAGGAAGAAAAAAGAGAGCCTTAGTTAAATCAAATATTATATTTTTGCCATATTGTATTGTTTCGCAATATTTCTTAAGTAATAACATGAATGATTCAATTAAAGTTGTATATATAGCTACTTAAATTATCATACTGTGTTATTATGTTCCGCGCAAGGTCCTTGCTAGTAATATATGTATATTCCAAATGTGTATGGAGGACCATTATTCGGACATTCAGTTTAAATATTTTACAAAACTCCTTCTTTTTTAAAAGAAAGATTAAGAGAGTTTAATCCACCATTGATACTTTTTACAATACTGAAACTTTTCGCAATAGCTCTTAAAGTAATACACACTCAAAGATGTTGTATTAGCATTTAATTATTATGTCTTCACTGTGGTATATTCCACAGGTTCTGCTTAGTTCCGTTTATTATTTCATGGAAATTATTCTCGAATAGGATTAAAAGAACGCCCTGAGTCTAGAGTTTAACTTAGTAGTGTTTGGTCCTATTATAAATTTTTCGGAGAGTTTTCATCCGACATCTATATCTAATTGTTGTTATACGTATAATATGCCGGATTCTAATGAAATTATTATCCTTTGCGCATGCTTATTGGAAGGGTGCTTAATATACGTTATATTTGAAATAAGAATGTAACTGACGATTTTCACTTCAGATTCCGAATAAGACAGAAAAGTCTCCTCATCTCTTCACGTATTGCTTTGTAACTATTTCTTTGCCAATCTCAACAGTGGATCGTGGTCTACAGTATAAAATCGCTTCCTTGGGATTCTATTTCCCCGCATCTCTATAAATTTCCGGTCTTGGAGATTGTTCCATATCTTAAGCTTATGCTTGATATCACTGTCTACCTTCATTATTCCGCAACTTTTTTTTAACTCTCTGGCATAGGTCGCTAACATATTTCTCGAATTTTTTTCAAGGTCTTCAGAACTCTTCAAAAGTAATATTCTACTGTATTTCAGCAACAGTATGTGGGCTGCATGATTTCGAATTTCTTCATCTGATACCCAGTTTCTCAAATTTTATTTTCTGTGCCATTTAAGAACAGTTTTCGAACTGAACCAGGCACTAATCTCTATGAAAATTTTTAAAAATTAGCCGATTTAATCAACTGACACTTTGAGTTGACATCTAATAATCTGTCTCAAGTCTTCAAGGACTTCTTCGAAGTATTCTACAGTAACATTTTAAAATTTTGGTGATTACTTAAGGATCCGATTTTTTCACTTTGATCTTAAAGTTGCCTAATAATGATGAAAAGCGATAATTATTATAATAAGACTTGGTCCCATCTCGTAGAATTTTTAGCCGTAACGGGCCGATCACAACTGTGTAACGTTTAAATGAAAAGGTAAGTCAAAAGATAAACGCGAATACTGGATCTGGCCAGAGAACTAAGTAATACGTGGGAACATGAAATGTGACCTTGTAGTTGCCAAATTGTAATTGGTGCCGCTTGAACGGTCCCCAGAGGTTTGGAAAAGAGTCTGGATGAAACTGGATATCAGAGGAAGAATTCGAGACCATCCAGAACTACAGTATTAGCTCGATCGGCTGGAATACACAAACAAAGAGTCCTGGAGATCCTAAGGAGACTTACTCTCG
>CM042138.1:92479681-92492181 GCA_023376005.1 Doryteuthis pealeii
ATGTTGTGATAAAAGCAAAAAGATGAAGACAGAACTTAACACATCTTATTGGTGAGGCTTATGAGATATATAATCGATAGTTTAATGCATTCATTTAGAGTTAGAAGGTGCTCCTTACCTTGACCGGCAACCCATCTAGGTCAAGGAATAGTCCGATTATTAAAATCCCGCTGCACTAGTGGCTTTACCTCATCCAAACGAATGCCGTAGAAGGGGTGATAGGTAAGGCTCAAAACACAATCCGGGCCGGGTCCCTAAGGTGGTTGTTGATGCTGAACTCCAATTTTACACAGCTACTCCTGTGACACCAACCACTCCAAACGTGATTGGCTTCTCCACCTATCCTTTGGAATCACAGCGGGGCAGTGTGGAGAGGGGGGATTTGGACTGCTTCGGTTAACTGCTCATACTCGCATACCAATACGCTCAGGCATAATAGTTCCCTCAAAAAATAAAAAAAAGTGGGCACTACGCTCGTCTCATCGTAGACGGAAAGCGATACCAACAATATCTTAAGGTAAAATATTCTGTTTAAATTATTTGTATTCATTAGGCCAGCGGCAGTGTGAAGATGGGGATTTGGTATGCGTTGGCAACAGCTCATCTTCATACCAAACCCCACAAGGCAAGTAGGTTCCCAACTAGAAGAGAATGGAACCTACTCCATCGTCTCTTGTTAGACGGATGATGCCAACAACATCTTTGAGGCAAATTAGTTGCTGGGTTATTCGACCAAGCACACGTGAAAAAAAAACAACCTAGAAATGCCTTATACTACAAAAGAATTTAGATTTAATAAGTCTCCGAATAAATGGATGATTTTCTCCTAAGTTTTGACTGATTGAATAAATAGACCATTTCAATGACCAAACTCATTATTCATATACGAACACGAGTATCGATTCATTCTTGATTTGCCCGTCGATGGTCTGTTTATTTGTTCGCAAATAACCGTGATTAGGAAACTCCGTTATGTAACAGCGTCTGCTTTTTAATGTTTTGAGTTCGGAGTAGAAATCGGCTTTGAGAAAAAAATGAGATTTGCGCAGTATATGAGGTTTTTTATTAAGTAGCTCTTTTGTACCTTTATGGGCATTCAGTATTTAAAATTTAAAGTAGTGAGTGAACAGTACGGGCTTTTATATTGGATATGTTGTAAAGTGTTATGTTATGTCGATCAATGCATTCAAGAACGGGAGTTGATTATTATTGTTTAGTCATAGTAAATTAGAGGACAGAATTCGTTTTGAAATGCTTGTTGGAGTTCAGTTAGATTCAATTTGTGTTGTTGACAAGTACAAGAATATCGATCAACATAACGAACAGAGAGTTGGAGGGCTTTATAATATTAACTATTTTATTTCAAAAGGTGGGCCATATAGAATTACTGAAAGTCGGACCCCAAAACCGGAACCATCCGAGATACCGTCTTGTTTTACATATAAATTACTTCTTGATGTCGTAAAATGGGACTTCATTGGGGCAGTAGAGGGAATATTTTTAAGGATGATTCAGATTAATTTTAAGAGTGATAATGAAGGTTTTTGTAAATATTCAATGATGATCGTATAGTTTGCTTATATATATATATATCAAACAGCAAAGTGAGAGCGTAGTACTCGTCTTTACGTAAGAGCGTTGCTAAACCCTTAACAAAGTAGTAATAGCATCGCGAGGACTAGGATTTGCCAAAACCGTTCTCCACGAGATAGGATGCTTCACAAGGTCGCAAGTTATGTATCACCAGCGTCGATTACTTTATATTCGGAAATTAGTCAGTAAGACTAGCTTGCTAACCCTACCACGTCAAGAAAAAATTGGGCTCAGAGATCGCCTCGTGGCGGCAGACCCTCCCGTCAGAGGACTGTGTAGTCTTGAAGTCACGCCTGGACGCAAGACCATAAGCCAAGAGGGACCAGAAGAAGCGCAGCAAACAGAAAGCACCGGCACCATCAACAGTCTACAGGACCAGGCCTTCACATGCGACATCTGTGGTGAGAAGTTTTCTGACACAGGTCACAGGGTGCAGTGTAATTTCAGGAGCACAACAAAATTATATAATCATATTTATCCAACCCCTCCGCCACGAGCAGAGTCGACATCGGTCAAATGTTCTGTAAGCGGGTTTAACAGGTTTTGAATTCAGAGTTTTCCTTCTCCATAGACGGGTTGCCTAACAAAGGTTAAGAGCCCGTCTGCCCTACTATTTATCAATAGGAGGGGGAGTAGGATTTCCTACATTCCCAGGTAATGGCTATGAGTGAAAGCAATTCGCCACTTCCAGGATTGAAACTCGGAGCGACGAGTCCAATTATCGCATGACTAACCATTACACTACGCCGCTTCCACAAAAGATGAATGAGCTTTCGAGACTCGCAATCGTATTTATACACCGTGAGGGGATGGTCTATGAATTTATTAGGGTAGGTATTGACAAACAGTTTCACCACGGGTAGGATTGTAACAAGGTACATCCATTGAGAGACTTGAAACTCGCACTATTCAGTAATAATGATCTGCAGACTAAAATCTCATTTTATCCATATTCTTATTATTTTAATCGAAAGGTGCTCATTATTCTTTTAAGCATAGCGCTGATAAACCTCACGAAAAGCATGAATTTAAAAAAAAAAAGACTATTTCTACAACATTTTTGTAGAAATGATTTTGAACGAAAGCGATTTTTTATTCTTCATAATTTTTGAAAAAAGAAAAAACGAAAACAGGAGAATCCTAAGGCCAAAATATTAATTCTAATTCCTTAATACCTGCCTCGTCTTCTCCACATTTCTGTCCAATCTGATAACATGGACTATGGAGTCCGGGAATGATAGATTTAACTTATTTTTCTTTTTCTGCTGTTAAAGTTGATGGCAAACAGCGGGGAAAGCATTCAAGGTCCACTGTCCTCCACAGACAATCTTACGCATATGTGAATCTAACAAAGAATTCTTTTTTTTTTTTTTACAAAGTTTTTGTTTGTTTTCTTATTGCTGTTTGCGTCTGTATTGTTAGTCTAACTTTTCATTTAAAACAAGCGGAGAAAAAAAGAACAGTGGCATCTTAAAATTCCGACTTTTCATATCCGTTAAGTCTGAGTTTACATTTAATAATCGGTCGGTCAGAATTGAAAGAGATGCAGCTCTGTCGCTCGGCTTTATACACACTCATACACATATACACACATACATCACATACGCACATACATACACACACACACACACTTCACAACGTCACTCACACACACCACATAATACACACACCTCATCATACTCTGACGACCCATATACAAACACACACACTCACCTATATACACACACATCACATACTTCACACACACACACTCACATATGCACACACAGTATATACAGACTCACACAACAATAAACACACACACTCCGCAACTTTCTCTCACACACATACACACACGCACAACACACTCACATACTTACACACCCACACTCACATACTCACTCACGCACACAGAATTACCACACACTCACACACATATAACACACACTCCATTACTGCTCACAAAACATATACACACACACAACGTCACATTACGCACTCAACACACATATACACACACCTCCCATACTCACACACACTCACACACCCACATTACTATCACGACACACACGAAAACTCACACCACACATATTACACACACATACATTACACACACACACCACACAACACACACACACACACACACACTCACACACAGTAACAATTACCGGCGCCGTTATTGTTTGATTTTTTTGTAGGTTCGTTATTCAATATTCTGACAATAAATTGAAAAAAATATGAATGGGAAATCGAGGTAGCAAAAGACCCTGCAATGTTTTCATATTCAATCTTAGTTAACTATTTTCTGAGGTCAAGTCGGTGAAAAATATTAAATATTTCAAATCCAACTTCTTTGCATTGTTCAATCAAAATTAACCCATTGTACAGGAACGTGCATCTGTAAAAGTGGCCGATGTTAAAAAAAAATAATCTCCCCAACAAGCCCTAGCGGCTGTGCAATACATGACTGGACCTCTTCCGACATTTGGCTATCATAGTCCAAAAACCCTCAGCATCCATTGAGTTGTCTCGACACCTATACCCTTATGGCAAACCATTAACCCTTTCATCATATTTCGTGCTAGAAAGCCAGTGTTGAGGTTTTAATGTTCTGGGATATGGACGTTAAACTGCTATTTGGATGTTCGTTCCAGTTCGGAAAACTCTGGAAATATAAGTAAGTAAAGTAAAGTCGTCGGGGCGGCCTAAAGTCAAGTATCAGCCAGTCTGCGAAGAAGTGCATCCCCTTTTCACAAGAGCGCTGACAAGGAGAGTATTGTTTTGTCGTCTGAGGTGGGAGCGCCACACCTACCAGTCAGCTCCTTACTATTATCGCACAGGTATTACTGTGCTTCCATACACTGAAGGTTGCCAGGACCGGTAATCGAACTAGGAACATTGGTGGTTTCTAGCGACGCTCTACCGGGACTGAGACTAACCCCGGCCCACCATTACTTCCAGATCAACTCTAACCCGGAGTGGTATTGACCTGTTAGGGTCCCAGCTATGGGTTAAATAAAGAAAAATGTGTTTAAAACAAATTCTTCATTAAATGAACCAATGAGTTTGACATGCCGTAACCCAACCAACCATCCATTGCCCCGCACCCCCCTCCGCAAAAAATTGCTAATTATCCGTTGGTTTGGGATCTTTGGCATGTCAACCGTTGTAGGATTAATTTTATGCCAAAGACGTTTTGTTCGTAGTTTATGATCATGGGTATTCTAAAAAAAACACAGCTCGAAACCATTTTAAATTCACTGGTTCTTCTATTTAATCCATAGATGGGAACTACAGGAGTAAACACCTGGATAAAATGGTTAATTATTGAGGGAAGCCACATTTTCCTCTTTCACTGATTGACCTATAAGTAGCGTGTTGCGCTGTGGGCTACTTATAGGTTGATGAACCTGTGTCGTTCGGACTTCCTGTGCCCACGTTGTTTTGTTATTGACCCACAGGAAAGTGTGAAGAGAGAGCTGCGTTCGGACTTTCTGGTTCGGGCTGTGGTCGTGAAGATGACTAAATTCCCAATGCTGTCAATGGAGCAACAAATCGCCAATGACTAGCGAAACGTTTATTAGGAGTTATACAACAATACCATTTATTAATCAGCTGACCAAAATCAGTACAACAAACAAAGCGTTTCAATGATTAATTGGGTTAGTGAGTTGACTGTAAATACAGCAATTACTCTCGGCTGAAATAGTCAATTTAGGACTTTGTGTGGGCAAGCGGTGGAAGCACGAGGCACAGTGGCGGCAAGGGGCCTGAGTCTCGTAGCCTATCGGAACTAGCTTTTCTATCGGTTGTTTCTTTTTATAGGTCCATACCCCTGGAAATACGGGCCTCTGATTGGCTAGCCATAGATAATGCCGGACCAATGGCCCCACAAGACGTTAATCATGCGGGGACGAGTAGAAAAGCCCTGCCGAGTCGGCAGTTGCATTGGACTGGCCACCAAATCCATGGCCCTGTGTGTCGGGAAAAAACTCCACTCTACTTTTCTTTGATTTTGTCCACTCCGAATAATATTTTTTATTTATTAGTACTTAATGGTCTTGTGCCAGACTTAGTTATGTAAATCGTCAATACGTTAGCACATAAATGAAACATATTTTCCCATTGTTTGCGCGATTTATCGAACCTGTGTTCTTGATAAGCAGAATGTCTCAAATTAAATTTTGAGACACTTTGCAATCAAAGAACAAGTCAGATAATCGCGCAAACAAAGGGAAATATGTTCATTTATGTGGCTGAACGTATTGAAGATTACAACTAATCGGGCAACCAAGCACCATTCAATTACATAATAAAAACAATATTAGTCGAGTGGCACACCAAATCAAAGAAAAGGTGAGAGATGGAGTTTTTTGCCCGCCACACAGGCCGATGATTTGGATTGGCAGTCCAATCAAACGCGACCTCGGGCAGGGTTTTCTACTCGGTCCCGATTGATTACGCTGTGAGGCCATTGCGTCCGCATTTCTATTGGCTTAGCCAAATCAGAGCCGATATGTTCACAGGGTATGGACCCTATAAAAAAGGGACAAACAGATAGAGAAGCTATATCGATAGCTACGAGACTCCAGGCCGCCTTGCCGCCACTTTGCCTCTGCTTCCCACCGCCTTGCACACAAAGTCCGAACTTGACTATTTCAGCCGAGAGTAATTGAGCTGTTATCTACAGTCAGACTCCACTTACCCCAACTTCAACATTGAAACCACTTTGTTGTTGTACATGATTTTGGTCATGATTAATGAAAGTACTTGTTGTATCACTCCTAATAAAGTTTTCGTAGTTCATTGCGATTGTGACCATTCGACAGACATTGGTGAATTAGTCATCTTCCAGACACAGCCCGACACCAAGAGTCCGGAACCAGGCTCTTCTTCAACTTTCCTGTGGGTCAAACAAAAACAACGTGGGCACAGAGAAGTCCGAACGACAGGCACAACCTATAAGTAGCCCACAGCAGCAACACGCGACTTATAGGATTCACATCAGTGTAAAAAGGAAATGAAAATGTGGCTTACCTATATTTACCATTATCCAGGTTCTCTGTTAGTTTCCATCTATGGATTAATAGAAGAAACATGAATTTTAAAAATGTTTCGAAAGTGTGTCTTTTTGGAATACCCATGAATCATAAATAGAACAAAAACGTCCGTTTGGCATAAAATTTAATCCTACAACGGGTTGACATGCCCTAAAATCCACCAAACCAAACCGTAATAGCAATTTTTTGCGGAGGGGGTGCGGCAATTGGATGGTGGTTGGGTTTTTACGGCATGGTCACTCATTGGTTCCATTTAATGAAGAATTTGTTTTAAACACATTTTCTATTTAACCCATAGCTGGGACCCTAACAGGTAATACCACTCCGGTTAAGTTGATCTGGAAGTAATGTGGGCCGGGTTAGCTCAGTCGGTAGAGCGTTCGGCTAGAAACCACAATTTTCCTAGTTCGATACCGGTCCTCGCCAACTCAGCGTATGAGTAGCACAGAGATATGTGCGATAAAGTAAGGAGCTGATGGTAGGTGTGGCGCTCCACCTCAGACGACAAAACAATATCCTTGTCTAGCGCTCTTGAAAAGGGATAGACTTCTCGCAACTGGCTGATACCGACTTTTAGGCCGCCCCGACGACTTTACTTTACTTACTTATATTTCCCAGAGTTTCCGAACTGGAACAACATCAAATAGAGTTAACGTCATACCCAGAACATTAAAACCCTCACACACCGCTTTCTAGCACAAATATGATAGAAAGGGTTAATGTTTGCCATAAGGGTATAGGGGTCGAGACAATCACGATGGATGCTAGGTTTGACATGATCAGCCAAATGATCGGAAGAGGTCAGTCAGTGTATTGCACAGCCGATAGGGCTGTGGAGGAGATTTTTTTTTTAAATCGGCACTTTTAGCAGATGCACGTTTCTGTACATGTTAATTTTGATTGAACAATGAAGAAGATTGATTTGAAATATTTTATATTTTCACCGACTTGACCTCAGAATATTAATAAATCTGAATATGAAAACATTGGCAGGTTCTTTGCTACCCGATTTCCATTCATATTTTTTTTCAATTTATTGTCGGAAATAAAACAACCCAAAAAAAATCAAACAATAACGGCGCCGGTTAATTGTTATCTGTGTGTGAGTGTGTGTGTGTGTGTGTGTGTGTGTGTGTGTGTTGTATTTATGTGTGTGTATATGTGTGTGTGAGTATGTTAGTGTGTGTGTGAGAGTATGGGAGTGTGTGAGTGTGTGTGAGGTATGTGTGTGTATATGTGTGTGAGTGCGTATGTGAGTGTGTGTGTGTATATGTTTGTGAGAGTATGGGAGTGTGTGTGTATATGTGTGTGAGTGTGTGTATCTGTGTGTGTGAGTGAGTATGTGAGTGTGTGTGTAAGTATGTGAGTGTGTGTGCGTGTGTGTTATGTGTTGAGAGAGTATGGGAGTGTGTGTGTTTATGTGTGTGAGTCTGTATATATGTGTGTGCATATGTGAGTGTGTTGTGTGAGTATGTGAGTGTGTGTGTATATATGTGAGTGTGTGTGTTTGTATATGGGTGTCAGAGTATGTGAGTGTGTGTATATGTGTGTGTGTGAGTGAGTATGTGAGTGTGTGTGTGTGTGTATGTATGTGAGTATGTGAGTGTATGTGTGTATATGTGTATGAGTGTGTATGAAAGCCGAGCGACAGAGCTGCATCTTTTCAATTCTGACCGACCGATTATTAAATGTAAATCACCTTAACGGATATGAAAAGTGGAATTTTTAAGATGCCACTTTCTTTTTCTTCGCTTGTTTTAAAGAAAAGTTAAGACCTAAAATACCAGACGCAAAACAGCAATAAGATAAACAAAACAAAAAAACTTTAAAAAAAAAAAAAAAGAATTCTTTGTGTAGATTCTACAATGCGTAAAGATTGTCTGTGAGGACGTGACCTGAATGCTTTCCCCGTTTTGCAATCAAACTTTAACAGCAGAAAAAGAAAAAAATTAAATCTTATCATTCCCGACTCCATAGTCCATGTTATCAGAATATGGACAGAAATGTGGAGAAGACGAGGCAGGTATTCAGGAATTAGAATCAATATTTGGCCATTTGGATTTCTCTTTTTTCGTTTTTTCTTTTTTCAAAAATTATGAAAATAAAAAATGCTTTCGTTCAAAATATTTCTACAAAAAATCTTTGTAAGAAATAGTTTTTTTTTTTTAAATTCACTGCTTTTCGTTGAGGTTTATCAGCGCCTATGCTTAAAAGATAAAGCACCTTTCGATAAAATAATAAGATATGGAAAAAATAGATTTTAGTCTCGCAGATCCATTATCTGAATAGTGAGTTCAGTCCTCAATGGATGACCTTGTTGTCACATCCTACCCGTGGTGAAAATGTAAATACCTACCCTATAAATATCATAGACATCCATCACGGTGTAAAATAACGAATTGCAGTCTCGAAAGACTATATCATTTTTGTGGAAGCGCGTAGTGTAATGGTTAAAGTCATGGGAAATGGACTCGTCGCCCCGAGTTCAAATCCTGGAAGTGGCAATTGCATTTCACTCATCGCCAATACCCTTGGGAAATGTATGAATCCTACTCCCCCTCCAGCTATTGATAAATAGTAGGGCAGACTGGGCTCTTTAACCTTTGTTAGGCAACCGGTCTAGGAGAAGGAAAACTCTGAATTCAAACCTGTTAAACTCCGCTTAAGAAATTGACCGTATGTCACATCCTGCTCGTGCGGAGGGGTTGGTAAATATATATATAATTTTTGTGCTCCTGAAATTACAGCACCCCCTGTGACCGTGTCAAAAAACATTCTCAACCACAGATGTCGCATGTGAAGGCTCACTGTAGACGTTGATTGCCGGTGCTTTGTTGCTGCCGCTTCTTCTGGTCCTCTTGGCTTTCATGGTCTTGCGTCAGGGTGACTTCAAACATACACAGTCCTCTACGGAGAGTCTGCCGCCACCGAGGGCGATCCTGAGCCAATTTTTTCTTGACGTGGTAGGGTTAGCAAGCTAGTCTTACTGAGCTATTATTACCGAATATAAAGTTCAATCGACGCTGGGTGATACATACTTGCGACCTTGTGAAGCATCCTACTCGTGGAGAACGGTTTTGGCAAATACTAGTCTCGCAGATCTATTACTACTTTTGTTAGGGTTTAGCAACGCCTATACGTAAAAGACGAAGTACTACGCTCTCACTTTGCTGTTTGATATATATATATATAAAAGAAACTATAGACATCATCATTGAAAATATTTACAAAAATCCTTCATATCCACCTCTTAAAATTAATCTGAACATCCTTAAAAATATTCTCCTCTACTGCCAACTGAAGTCCCATTTTACGACCATCAAGGTAATTTATATGTAAAACAAGACGTTATCTCGATAGGGTTCCGTTTGGGTCCGACTTTCAGTAATTTCTATATGGCCCACCTTGAAAAATAAAATATTTAATATGATAAAAGCCCTCAATCTTGTTCGTTATGTTGATATATTCTTGTCCTTGTCAACACAACAATGAACTAATTGAACTCCAACAAGCATTTCAAACAATTCTGTCCTCAATTTTACATATGAACTAAACAATAATAATCAACTCCCGTTCCTTGATGCATTGATCGACACTAACAATAACACGTTTACAACATATCCCATATAAAAAGCCCGTAACTGTTAACTCAACTACTTTAAATTTTAATACTGAATGCCCCAAAAAGGTACAAAAAAGCTACAATAAAAAAACCTAATATATCGCGCAAATCTCATTTTTTTTCCTCAAAGCCGATATTCTACTCCGAACTCAAAAACATTAAACAGACGCTGGTTAATAACGGATTTCCTAATCACGTTATTGACGAACAAATCAAAAAGACCATCGACTGGGCAAATCAAGGAATGATCGATACGTTTCGTATATGAAATAAGAGTTTTGGTGCATTGAAATGGTCTATTTATTCAATCAGTCAAAATTAGGAGAAAATCAATCACATATTATTGAACTTATGTAAACTAAAATTCTTTTGTAGTAAAGGCATTTTAGGTTGTTTTTTTTTTCACGTGGCTTGGTCGAATAACAGAACTATTTTGCCTCAAGATGTTGTTGGCATTCATCCGTCTACAAGAGACGATGGAGTAGGGTCCATTTTATCTAGTGGAACTACTTAGCCTTGTGGGGTTGGTATGAAGGATGAGCTGTTGTCCAAGCACCAAATCCCCATCTTCACACTGCCGCTGGCCTAATCGAATACAAATAATTTTAAACAGAACTATTTTACCTTAAGATATTGTTGGTATCCTTCCGTCTACGAGAGACGATGGCGTAGTGCCCATTTTTATATTTTTTGAGTGGAACTACTTAGCCTGAGCGTATTGGTATGGAGTATGAGCAGTTACCGAAGCAGCAAATCCCCCCTCTCCACACTGCCCCCGCTGTGATCCAAAGGAAAGGTGAGAAGCCAATACAGTTTGGCAGTGTTGGTGTCACAGGAGTAGCTGTGTAAAACTGGAGTTCAGCATCACACCACCTTAGGGACTCCGGCCCCGGATCTGTGTTTGAGCTTTACACACCCCCTTCTAGGCTTTCGTTTGGATGAGGTAAAGCCACTAGGCAGCGGGATTTTATATCGGACTATTCCTTGACCTAGATGGGTTGCCGGTCAAGGTAAGGAGCACCTTCTAACTCTAAAATGAATGCATTAAACTATCCGATTATATATTCATAAGCCTCACCAAAAATGTGTTAAGTCTGTCTTCATCTTTATTGCTTTTTATCACAAAATATTTCTCAGATTTAAAAACATTAGACAACAAGCAGAGAGAGAGAGAGAGAGAGAGAGAGAGAGAGAGAGAGAAAAGAGAATGAGAGAGAATGAGAAAAGAGGGAAAAGGAGAGAAAGAGAAAAAGAGAGAGAGAGAGAGGAGAGAAAGAGAAGAGAGAGAGGGGGGAGAAAGAGAAAAAGAGATAGAGGAGAGAAAGAGAAAAAGAGATAGAGGGGAGAAAGAGAAAAACAGAGAGAGAGGGGAGAGAGAAAGAAGAGAGAGAGGGGGGAGAGAAAGAGAGAGAGAGGGAGAGGGGAGAGAGAAAGAGAGAGAGGGAGAGAGAGAGAAAGAGAGAGAGAGAAAGAGAAAGAGAGAGAAACCAGCTCCTTATTTTACCACACAGATCCCTGTGCTACTCATAGGCTGAGTTGGCGAGGGATGGTATCAAACCCGGAAACTTGAGGTTACTAGTCGGAAGCTAACAGGGCTTGAATCGAGGGTATTTATTCTCCTAGATTGGTTACAATACCAAATTTAAAGTTTCCAGTCTCTCCTGCTATTTACCCATAACTGGAGGAAGAATAGTTGGAGTGTTAATTTACTTGAGGCATTAGTGTTATGTGAAATGCAAAATAGCCTCGGACATTTTCTACGACGATAGCAATTATTCTCGAGTGTCTATTACTGACAATATCAAAACAGTCATATAAAGCTCTTCTATAGCGATCACACCATGGACTTTATTATATGAGGGTTTAAAATTGTCGCTATTAATATTGACACAGGGTGATAAACTGATTACGAAGATATAATAAGACTTCTTTTCTTGTAAACTACAACAGAAAACATATTTTTTCTTTACTTTATTGTATACCTCAAATTAAGCTACTCTCTAAAGACTTTTTTCTTCTTTCGTTAAATTGGTCTTGTCGCTTTGTGTATGAGATTTTATTACTTTCTTACCTTGAGGTCGCATTCTTGAAAAAAATTCGTTGAAGATAGAAGCAATTTAACATATTTTGCTAAAGAGAATAATTCAATTGTCTCGTTCTGGCTTTTTCCTCTTTCTTTTTGTTTCATTATTTTTTTTTCTGTTTCGTGCACACACCTCCATATTCAACAGAATTCTATTATGTAA
>CM042138.1:92494681-92534681 GCA_023376005.1 Doryteuthis pealeii
ACTAACACTCCGGATCAGAGTGGACTTGGGAGTAATGGTAATGAAGGGGTACTCCACATTCGCCAGAGATCCCAAATTTGAACTTAACCATTAGATACAGTTTAGCGTCATACCCAGGACATGTAAAAATTGGTAAAATGTTTTTTTATTAAAACCGATTCACATGTAATACAAAAAATAGAAACTTTGAAAAACAATATAGTAGTCTTGTAACAAGATATCTATATTTGGCACTAAATTTGCCATGTAACTGAGAGTAAATGATTTCCTTTTGACACTGACCTACATCTAATAGTGGGGTCCCAGTTCTGGTGGAGTATATGCTTTCATTGCCATTACTCATTGATCCACGCAGACAACTCGGAGTGGTAATACAATGAAGACGAGGACAATAGTCCGAATAATACAAATAATACTAGTTTTGATAAACATATCAATTCAGTGGCATGTAGTGACCTGAATCTGTTACATACTCCTGTTGGGTATATACACAATGTTCTTTTGATAGGGAGAGTGAGAGAGAGGTAGACAGAGTATCAGAGAGATGAGATGCATAACTTACTTACTTTCTTTGTTTGGCCATTTGTGATCGCCTAATATTCTTTCTATTTCTTCTCGTCATGTTGGATTCTATCTTGTTGGTTTTTCATCTCTTTGCCGGTCTTCTAACTAATACATGCATCAACCAACAACGCCATGTTACTTTTTACAACTTTATTCTTAACTAAGTGTCTTTACTATCTTTAGGATCTAACTAGCTCTCACGTGACTTCACGGGATTTGCGGTTTTCCCGCCTCTGGGGTCAAAAGTTCCAACGGTCTGTAACTTTCCATTTTCGCTACACAGTGTTGTCAATAATCTATGCTACCATAGATTATGCAAGAAATCAACATTTATACAATATTTTGATTTTAATGTTTCCCTTTATAAACGAACCCATTTCCTGTGACTAAAAAATAGTAATTTTTAAACGTTTCATCTTTCGTTAAAAAATAATAGACGCCAACAAAAAGAAGCTAGCCGTATCACAAACCTAGAAATAAACGCGATTCCCTAACCTCAATGCATAAAATAACCTCAAATGGTTTGACATGCTGTTATTTTTTTTTAACTCATATAGCCGTGCTGGTACCTTTACACATATTCATTATTTTGAGGAGACACGTTTAACGTAACGGTTATCACCGTAAGAAATGGGATCGGTGACCCTAGCTCAAATCCTGGACGAGATTGTTTGTGTTTCACTTGACCTCTGTGAAAAGGCATGAATCCATATCTCTCCAGCTATTGGTAAATAGTAGGGCAGATTGATTTATTTAGTCTCGGTAAGGTAACCAATCCAGATGAATGAAAAGACTGTATTAAAACCAGCTGTACTCTTAACAAATTAACTGTGTCGCTTTCATGGCAATGACGTTAGATAAATAAATCCATGCATATTCATTATAGAACCTTCCCAGACACAAAGGATCTCACAGAGTCACAACAGCAAATAGTTTTGATGGTTGGCTTTCACGGCATGTCAACCCTCGCTGGATTATTTTATGCCGAAGACAATTCGTTTTATTCATTCTTGATGGGTATTGAAATATTTTTCAAGTCTTTTTTCAACACATTTTAAAACTTTTTTTATCTAACCCATAGATGTGCCCCCCCCCCAACAGGTACTATCACTCAGGATAAGAGTGGACATGGGAGTAATGGTGATGAAAGATTTTGATCTTCACCATTAAATGTTCTTTAAAGCCATACCCAGGACACTCAGCCACCGCATTTTAGCACATATATGATAAGGCTTATAAATTTGCCATGAGAAAAATAGGGTCGGACAATCATATAGGTGCTAGGACTTGACGTGACCCACTAATTGATCGGATGGGGTCCCCCCCCCCCGATCGCCCGTCTAACCTGAGTAAGGGCCAAAGTGGAGTGTTGGATGTCATATTTAAATATACTTAAAAGCATACTTTTATATGTGGATAAATAACCGTCTTGAATTATTCTATGCCCAGAGGTTAGGGAATTGCGTTTATTGTAAGTTCATATTTACATTATTCTGTAGTTGTTTCTTCGGTTTAGCTCAGTCGGTAGAGCATCCGCCTCAGAACCACACAGTACCGAGTTCGATAACGGTCCTCACAAACCTAGCTCATAAGTAGCTTGGATCTCTGGTAAAATCGAGGATCTGACGCTCCAGTTTAAACTCAACCATCTTCGTGATCTACTGCTAGGTAAAAGGGCATAAACTCCCTCACTTTCCGGCTGATACCGACAATAGGCCTCTCCGCCAATTTTAATGTCTTAAAATGTATTTTTGTTTGCATACGGTCCTTATACGAATAATGTTTTAACATATCTATTTAAAGTGCAGATGGGACCCTAACCGGATCTACCACTCCGGGTTAGAGTGGACCTGAGAGTAATAGAAATAAATGGGTACCCCATCAGATGCAGTTTACTACAGGGCACAACTTCAACTGGATTTTTCAAGTGCATTTGACATGACAGTAACTTACATTTTTGCATACGGACCAAATACGGAACACTGATTTAAAATGCCAGGTTGTTGGAAATTCACACGGTTCTAGTCTAAAAGAGACTTAATAAGCTCAAATATCTGCGTGCGCCCTGATCGCACAAACCCCAATCCAAAAGTGTCATGGTGGAGACCCGGGTTCCCATCACACCCCTTCTGATCAAGGGGAGTAACTGTAGATTTCGTTAGGTCTGAACCTTACAATAACCTTTTAGCCACGTACTCTTCCTATGTATTTATAGGCGTATGACTTTATGAATTTAAAATAGACAAACATCCTGTAAAATACATATACATGATATTGAATAATTCCATTTTCCAAGTTATTATTCAAGGAAAAAAACATGGATATTATTATTCATAATTATCATTGTTGGGGTTGACAAAAACATTCGGTTGAGTAATAGTTTAACTTTGAGAGAAATTGAAGCCATAGAATTAAATCTATTTTGTAAAAAAATACATAAGGTGTGATGCCATAGAAAATAGGATAACCGACAAAGATATTACACAAATGGAACCAGAAATTTGAAAATGGATATTTAACATGCCGGAGTTTTCATTTTTTTTTAAACGATGGAGAAAATTGATTTATATCTCATCTTCTACAGCAAATATTTTCCATAAAAATTTGAGGAGGATTTTCATTAGTCTATAATTGGAAAACTAATGTGATATTTTCCATTCCTTTCAATTCTCATGAGAAGGACACCGGAGTTTGTTTTTTCTTTTTTTTTTTTTCGATTTTACAATTATATTCAGAAGCAAAAACTTCAGACCTTCTCATATAATGGGTTGATTGAGAAAAACATGCTATGAGGAACACAGAAATATACATAACTTTTATGTATTTGTATCTATCAATTGAAATAAATATTTTTTTTAATCAAAGTTATGTTAATTCTCCTTGAGACAAAAACTATTTCTTGGTGTGACATTGTAAGATCCTCTGCGCCAGGGAAAGTGAAATAATGCATATACGTGGATGAATGTATCACCTCTGTCACAGGCAGGAGGGGGTACATAGGGTCAATTTGTTTGGCAGAGTACAATTGATTTTAATTCAGAGTGTTCCTTCTTCCAGTCTGGTTATATTACCAAGGCAAAATAAACCAGTCTACCCTACTATCTACCCATAGTTAGGTAAAGGAGAAGATAAAATGGATTGATCGAGATATAATATGCAATGAGGAACATATATATATATATATATATATATATATATATATATATTTAAATACATTTTTGTTACAGGCAAATTTATATAATATGCTAAGGGTTATCTTAGTGATCAACACAATGACAATGGATGGGAGACTAAAAGGAGGAATGAAAGGAAAAAAATGTTTATTGATAAAACAGTCCTTATTCCATATCCATTCATGTAATTAATTTACAACTTAACTTTTAATCGATTCCGGGTGTAAAACTTGAAAAGCACCGGATGAAAGGGCCCTTGTTTTATCAATATTGTTTTGTTTTATTGATTATTGATGGGTACTCAATGTTGTAAACAATCTTTTAAACATTTTTGGAAATCATTTTGTTCTATTCAACCCATAGATGGAACTCTAACAGGTACAACCGATCCGGGTCAGAGTGGACCTGGGAGTAATTGTGATAAATAGTTACGCCACATTCCCCAGAGCTCCGGAACTGGAACTTCAACATCAGATAGGGTTTAATGTCATATCCAGGATATTAGGACCCTCATCCACCGTCTTCTAGCAAATATATGATAAAATGGTTGGGGTTTGCCATGACAGCTATAGGGTTAGGACAATCTTATAGGTTCTAGGGCTTGATGTGACCATCTGATTGATCGGAAAGGCCTCTCCGACCGACTATTTAGCCTAACTTAGGACCAAAGTGGAGTGCTGCATGTCATGAACTGCTCAGACCCAGGGTCCCATCCTTAAGTATCCTGTCGCCACCCACGATTAACAGGTGGCCCCATTGGGGGGGGGGTTACCTCTCTGTAGAGGTACAGTCGGCGTATTCTACAGTCCCAGTTGACAGGACGAGAAAATAGTTTTGTCTTGATTTAACACACTCTTTCTTTAATTCTTTTCATCTTTTCATTATGTTTGATTAAAACAGATTAGCATTATCACTTCCGTGTGCCACCCCTTCTCTATCTTTCCATTACGCTCTTTCTTTCTTATAGTTTTCTCTGTGGCATGTCCTTTTTCTTCCCTTTCTTTATGATACAAACGGAATTATCCATTATTTAGCTGGGGTGACAATACTGAAAAGAAATAAGACTTCAGCGGATAAGCAACACTAGATAATTAGGATTTACATATTTGCATTTCATCTTGGATTAATTTGGATGGTCTCGTGTTTAACTTGAGGGTGTTGATAATGATCGTACTTTTAAGGAACATGAGTATTAATATATAGATGCAATTACTTACCTGAAAAATTCAGTATAGATATAAAGTGGAGAAACTGCAGCTGAGAACTTGTCTTTAATACTTTGATTTTTTTTTCTCAGTTGAAAAAAAAGAATTCTCGGATATCAAACCGGCAATTAGTACAAATGTCGGTTTGGGAAAACCAGGAAAAATAATTTCAGCCACAGCAAACGTATTTGAAAGAACAAACAAACAAAAAGAAGCGATAGAGTAAATAATTATTTTTATTATTGTCATTTTTTTAAAATTTACTTTCTTGCAAGGTCAATAACTCTGAAAACGCATAAAAAAGAAAGAAAAATATATCCAAGTCAAATAAGTATTTTGAAATAAAAATTATTTATATTTTGATATAAAAAAAAAAATTCAACAATTTTCATTTTTTTTTTGTTTTTCATGTGTCAGATATAATACGAAATCAAACTTAAATATATACTTTTCTAATATTTTTTTCGTTTTTATAGTCCTAACTTTCCTTGTCAGATTGGCGCTTCATAGTTAGAGTTACACTAGCAGACAATTCTTAGCATGTTCGATTGATAGAGAGTCCTCCATATTTCAGGCCTTGTACTAATCTTTGATTGATTTTAATGGAATGTAAACCCGTCTGGGTTTATATTATGAAAGGGGGTTAGAGAATTGCGTTCATTGTACATTTATATTTACTTTTTGTGTAATTGTTTAAAAGTTTTTGCACACAAACGATATCATGTATTCCAATCTAATACACCTAATTCGAACGCAGTTGTATGGAAATAATTTCTATATAATAATAGTAATTTGGTTGCACACCGTTATATGGTTTTAAGTAGACTAATAATAATCCTTATATTCACCTTATACTGTCTTTTACATGGTGGGTCAATTGAGGTAAAGATGGTCTCAGGGGGCCTTTCTCACTGGCAGCCCTTTTCCCCTCACCTAAAAGTAGTAAGCGCCGGGTTTAATGCCCGTTGCGTATCTGAAAGGGTATACCGACGGGGCGACGTATTTTTGCACTGACCACACGTGAGCTTCGGTTGGTGCGTGGCTCCCTAAGTAAAAAAGTTTTCTTGCTAATCCGTTCTGGTGGGAAGCCAGCGAATTATAAATTACTAATAATCCGTAGTAAACAATTAAACTATCTTAATAAAACTAATTTGCAACAATATCTGATCATGTATTTTTATGGGGGCGTGTGGGGGTAGTGGCTACCGTCGTAGGAAAGGGACACAACGAGACGAGTTCAAGTCATGGACGAACCTGCTTAGATTTCACATAGCGCTAATACCCTTGGGAAAGGCAGGAATCCAACTATTCTCCCTCCATCTATGGGTAAATAGTAGGGAAGACTAGGATCTTTAACCTTGCTTAGGCAATAAAGTCTAGAAGAAAATCTGAATAAAAATCCATTAAACCACGCTTGAGAAATTGACTGTGTCACATCCTGCTCGTGTGGAGAGTTTGGTAAATATACAAAGTGTGTCAAAAAAGTTTCAAGATTTTTTGCACTTTTTGACATCTTGTATTCAGTAAAATAACTTTCCATTCATTCTTCATATCTATCTTGGTAATTACAGCTTTAAATATGGTATTTTTTGACACACCTTGTATTCCGAAAAGAGTTAATAAAAGAACTTAATAAAATGGAAATGAGAGAAATTGCATCAAAGGGGGATTCCATGCTCCTTAGCTCTTCAGGACTGAACCCCATCATCAGATCCAGTTGAGTTTCATCCCCACGTTAAGTTGTTTTGTGTTGGATCTTACCCTTTTCAAAGGATACTGTCATCGTATTCTGTGCCTCCTCGACTGGGCGGTGGATTGATCTTTTGTAAATGACAAAATTTCTTGTGGTTAGAGAAAAACAAATTAAAAGAGAAATTGACTTTATATGCGAGTGCACATTCACTAACTCCTCCAAAGGAGCAGAATGTAAAACAAGGTGGATTTCTAAAGCGAATTTTAACAGGTATGAATTCAGGGTTTTACTTCACCTAGACCGGTCACTGTCTGAAGGTTAAAGAGCATATTCTATTATATATATATATATATATATATATATATATATATATATATATGGGAGATTATGTGCTTAATTAAAGTCATACCTAATTTTGTTGAATAATTAATTATAATCAAATGAATTAGGCGTGCATATCGGTTTAAATGTAAAGCGTAAACAAATCGTGAAAAAGTCGATCTCTGTATGTACATTTCAGCCTATTAGGCCTCATCAGCAGAGCTATAGACAGGGCAGTGCTTTGTGCGTGATTCGAACCCACAAATTGTCGGCCTTCGCCATTTCAAACACATCGTTTGACTACTTCATATATATATATATATATATATATATATATATATATATAAACCCTCGTGTCTATATATGGGTCAAATAGATCTGTTTAAAACATATTACTATTCAATAGAAATACACGATATCATATGTATTTACAAACCTATCCACATAGCAGGATACAACACAAGGTCAATTTCTTAAGCGGAGTTTAACAGGCTTGAATTTAGAGTTTTTCTTTTCTTAGACTGGTTACCTAGCAAAGGTTAAACAGTCCAGGTGGCCCTACTATTTACCCATAGCAGGAGGGAGAGTATTTGGATGCATACCTATCCCAATGGTATTAGCGCTATGTGAAATGCAAACAGTATCGTCCAGGACCTGGACCGATGAATTTATTTCCTACGAATCTATCCATACTATTTACCTACAGGTGGCGGTAGAATAGAAGGATACATTCCCTTTGAAAGGGAATGAGCGCTATGTGAAATACAAACAGCCTCGTTTAAGATTTGAACTCTTGTCGTCGTGTCCATTTCATATTACGGTAATTACTACACCATGCGTCTCCTGTATATACGAGTACATTTCAGGTTTTATAGGTCTGCTTGTTTTGTTTTTTTTTTTGTTTTTTTTTATTATAGTAGAAAGTGTGTTGAACTGCGAAATTAATATATTGAAAAGCGTTTCCATGTTGTGGGAAAAAAGCTAATACCTGGTTGAGTAAAGAACATTGGGTTTTCGGAGAGATAGACCAGTCTAGTCAAGCTAGAGGAGAATAGGTCTGTTTTTTTATAAATTTTATTTCCTAACTTATCTAGAATAGGTATGCCCATCGGTCCTGTTTTATATTGTTGTTGTTTTTTTAGGAGTTTCCCTCTTAATATCCCATCCCTCTCGTTAGATTACGAAGGGTGGGGTTCTCCGGAGATGTAAGATCTTTCGATAAAATAATTCGGTATGTGGCCTACCTTTTTAATGTGGCCTACGAAATCATGTCTCTCTTATAGTATGTGGCCTACCAGAAAAAACATTATAAGGTTATAATAATAACTGCTAACCCTAACCCCTAACTCTAACCCTATTTCAGAATATTTTAGAATTACATAGATCTCTGATTCATGTAAATTATGGATAAATCATTTTTTTAATAATTCGTATTTACTATATACAGCTTATGACTGAATTGCATTTCTTGAAATTGAATATATGTGAAAAATAATTAGTTTCAATAAATTTCCTACTACTTGTATCTATAAATATACTCTTACTTGGGTAGCACACATTCAAACCGGGTAGGCCACATACTATAACAGAATCAAAAAGGTAGGCCACATACTATAACGGCACCAAAAATTCTCCCATCTTATTTCACCTGCTTAGCCTTTTCTATCCATTTTATAGAGTAGCGAATACCTCGTAAGATAATGCTACGGAGGGTGTTATTGCCAGTAACAAGGAAGTAGAAGATAAATCAATTCCAAACCGAACAACGGCAACTGACAGCGACAGCAAGAAAATAAGAGAAAATACCTTGCCTGGTACTTAAAGTTGGTAGAATTAGTCTTGCAACAAATAATCGATGTTGCGACATTGGTTCGGTGTTCGGTGCCATGGTCTACCAGTCTTGGATCACTGTACTTCTATGAGCACGATCGACGTGTTGTAGGTAGAATGGTAATAAAAGCCAATGTGAGCTGCATCAAAGCAAAACCCCTTGAATTAATATGTAATAAATGTGACTAATACAAGGTAAGAGTTTCTAATCCTCACTGCCCTGCCTTAAGCCGCTGGAAGGTAAATACATCAGGTTTGTTCTGTCAGGAAAGTGGTATCTTGTTGACTAAAGTAACTTGCTCCGCACTGTCATTTTGGGTGATAATGAGATCAGGGAGAGTGTAACGGCGATTGAACCCGCAACCTCTTGATCACCAGTGGTTGAATTGCTGTCACCTCTGTTAGAAAAAGTGGTTCGGCTACTGAGGGTAATAAACAACTAGTTGCCAACTAGTTTCGTAGTTTTTTTTACAACTATCGTAATTTGAAAGTATTACGTTCATTTCCTGACTATGCTTACCAGACCTAAGAGGTAATTTATTTCTTTATACTCTCAAGGTCGCAACAAGGGATTGTTGCAAGTTTTCCATAAATGAGATGAAGTCTGGTTTTTACATTACTTGCCCCAGAGGGGCTTTGTTGTTTCTACCTTAATTGGTGATTGCTTTTTCGCCATAGTTTTTACAATAGATGTGTGTTCTATCAATTGCTGATTGAGAGGATTTTTACGATGATAAGTTATCATTCCACAGAAGCTAAACGTTAAAAACGGCTTACTGCAAAAGTCACTGACTAATATAAACTGGTAATAGACTACCTCAAATGGCATTCTTTATTTTATTTTTCTGACAAATTTGACCATTACTGTCATATTCTATAAATAAGCGAAATATACAAACACCCATTCGTGGGATTGAATTAACACAAAAAATCGGGTTTTCAAATAATCTTTTTTTTTTACTCGTCTCATAAAATTTATTTAAAAAAACACACACATCTGAACAACGTTGATAAAATTTAACGTAAATCAGTTTCTTTAGTTTTATGTTTGAGAGGATGTTTTGTGGCGGTGGGGGGTTCTCATACTAACATTCATTTCATATTATTGTAAATACTTTTTATTTATAGATGCCATTGGTGCTTTAGTTTTTTTAATAAAGTTTGTCCATCATCCCCACAACCCCTAAATGTTTTATACGTATATGAGATTGGTCTAAATGTATATAGATGGGGTTGAAATGTTTTGGTGACTGCGGTTTGAGGATTGGGGTGGAATGTTGAAATGAGTGATGACGTGGGATTGGGTTGATGAAATTGTCTAGTTAAGTCAATGGTACGAGAGTGAAGGCACTTCCATTTTTAATCCTTGTACCACATTTTGTATTATTTAGATCAAATATTTTTTATCTAATCAAATTTATTTATTCAGTATTTTTTTAATTAACAAAGTTACCTGCAAGGAGTGGAGGAGTTTAATCTACGGATGATAATTCTAAATTCATCCCCACCACCCAAAAATCCCTTTAAACTCATGTTTGACTATTGTTAAAAAACATCATTAGAAAATTAAGTTACGAAAACGAATAAAGTAAAAAAAGACATGCCTATAAGATCGTATTGCACTTTATTCTAACATTGTTTTTATACTAAATATATGACATCTCTATGAACAAAATAGAAAAGTCATTATAAAACACAAACGTAATAATTCTGCATGGAATTATCTTTAAAAAATATGATAATCATTTAGCAGCATTTTAATTAAGAGAGTCGGTTGGCGCATAAAAAAAATTAAAAATACACATCTTCATAATTTGGAGAAAAAATATATTTTCTCAAAAATAATCTTTTATTGTTTTAAATATCGAACATTTATTAAAATCCGATAATTAACCGATTGGGCCGAATTTTTTTAAGGGTACTTTACCACTTGCCTTATTTTCTTTTTCTTTCTTTTTTACATCATTTTTGGAATAAAAAGAATTAAACGTCCCTTACCTTGTGTCCAGAAAAACAGTGGTGCTGATAAATGAGCCATTTTTGTTATAGTGTGTGGAAAAATATTCAGAAAACATTTACAGACCTGCAATCTTCGGAGGGAGAAAATTTTTGAAGAGTGTCTTAATCCTTTATAACTCTTGTTGATATTAACATTTAATTCTCGTTTTTGATTGGTTTAATGGGTTATTAACATTTAATGCTTGTTTTTGATTGGTTGAATGGGTTATTAACATTTAATTCTCGTTTTTGATTGGTTGAATGGGTTATTAATATTTAATTCTCGTTTCTGATTGGTTGAATGGGTTATAAATACCACATTACCAAGCTTATTTGTTATCAGAGCCTCACCGGGTGCCCCTTACATTCGGCTTATATGCCGAGTTGTGGTGACACACTCATGTACTTCCCTTCTTGTTTTTTTTAATAAAAAATTTGGAGTGAGTACATGACTGTTCTCACTTCAAATATAGGGGGCCCGTTACATTCGGACGCAGCTGAGCAGATAACTATTCGTAGTAGGTCATTACGTTTTTCTCTGTTTACTCGGCGTTATGAGAGTAGTGATTTGGACGAGTCGAAATAAGTAATACCATGAGGGTGAATCAATCTCGTCTCAGACTCTGGTTGCTTTTACAAGCACCAGAATAAAGTTAAAATCCGGTCTGTGAGACAAAGATTCTCTTTATTGGTGTTTAGCGAAAGGTGAATGAAACTTGTCGAGTGAGAGACGCTGAACCTGAGTTAATGCTTGAAGTTACAGGTACCTAAGTATTTTGAAGAATTATGTCGACCCATTCCAGGTAAGTTAGACTAGATTCTTCTAAAAACTTTTTGTTTAATTATTGATTGACTTAGCTAGAGTATGTAACCTCATGGGCCTTTTCTTCTTCTTTTTTAAGTTCTCACAATTATTTCGTTTATCCCCTTCCCATACCATTAGATAACATTAACTCAAGTTCCCCAGGTGCTTGATGAGAAATTCAATTATTTGTTTTATATTTACACTCCAAGTAACTTCTAGCCGGTGAGCTAGTTTTTCTACCATAATACTAAGTGAGGGGTCCATACTAATCATTTTATTTTATCATATATTCCTTTTTTTCTCTCACCTTGTTTTCACTGGAGTTTTTAATTGTATATATAAATCAAATCATTCCCCTTCCCTCACGACTTTGTAAATACGAGCTTATGCGTAGGTTTGTCATAGAGACTGGTAAGTTTTGGTGAATGTAGTGCGAATCGGTTTTATGGTAAATGAAAACTTGTAGCATGCATTGAGTCACAAATGGAAATAGTTAAGTTAGAATTTAGGATAGAAAAGACCAATCTTACCCCTCACACTTTTAGACCTTGTGCCACATTTTTTGCAAAATAAATATTTATTCGTAGCAGATCAGACTGGCCGCCCGACCAGCAACGAAATAGAGTTCTTTAATTACTGTTTGATTTCCTGTCAATGTTAGAAGACCTAAGAGGTTTTTTTCACGTCGTACCCACTTTTCAAGACTCCAACTAGGCAGTTTCAAATGTTCCACAAGTAAGGTAAATCGAATGTTTCCCACTTGTCTGGGGTTGCGTGTTGTTGGCCCCTTAATTTGGTGATTTAAACTCTATATCAAGCTGTAATTCATATATTTGAAAATGTAAGTTTAAAAATGCACAATTTTGTGCAAGACATTTTCCCATATTTTTATGTATTTAACAAAAAGTATTACTAACGATCTTATGTTTTGTACGGATCAGGAATCGTATGAAAAATCGATTTCCCCTTATGATCCAGATCGATGAAATACACAGAAATATTTTACAATATAGGTTTCCATGAATTTTTGTTTATTTTACACGCAAAAATCTCGTTAATTCGTGTAGATTTGTTGCATTTATCTCCCTTATATCATTTTCATATTTTTATGAAGTATCCAACTAGACTACATCTGTAATCATTTAATAACGCGGATCCATACCCCACATTTTCCCTAATAGTAAGCAGGATAATGTTTAAGTCGTATAGGTAAAATAAACATCTTTCATTGAAGTTAAATAAGATATTATTTACTAAACCTGTCTTAGTTGTAGCACCAGTTCAGATGTATGAGGCACGTAGAGACTTAAACTCACTAGTAATTATCTGTTAGTCAGTCGGTGGAGTATACGTTTGAGAATCGCAAGGTTACTCAGCACATGAGTAGCACAGTTTGGGGGACCAGATCTGAGTGGTAAATTGGAGTTGACGGTAGGTATAGCACTTCACCTCCGCATAAACAATCCCCTGGTTTGGCACTAGCTAAAGGGGTACACGAGTCTCTATACACTATTATAATTTACTAGCAGGACCTGTGGATATACCACAGTATGATAATTTAATTATTACAAGGTTTGATATGTTTACTTAAGAGCTATTACGATAGTTCAATATGTAAAAAGTACAATCTTGATATAACTCTTTCACTCTTTATTTTCTTTTATGTTCAATTGAAACCGATTAGCATTATCATCTCCGCGTGCGCACCCATTCTCTCTATATATTTTCCTATGCTCTTTCTTTCGTATATTTTCTGTGTAGTATGTTCTCTTTCTTCCTTTATAATAAAAACGGAATGGTCCATTATTTAGCTGAGGTGATGACACGGATAAGAATTAAAAATTCGGCGGCAGATAAACACCAGATAATCAAGATTTACATTTTTTGTATTTGATCTTGGACAATTTCAATGGTCTCATTTTTAACCAGAGGGCGTTACATGATAACGACCGTACTCTTAAGGAACATAAGTATTATCATAATAAGCAAATATATGCATCCTCCGGGTGCAAGTATTTGAGTTTCAATGTAATAAAATATTAGATTAAATTAGAAAGGCTAATGAAACTAAATAAGAATGCAGATAAAACGATTTGAAACGGCGGGGGGATATAATCGAAAAATAGAATTGACACTTACTCTTCCATTACTCCCACCTTTCATTCCTAAATTTTCCTAATTTAACTATTTAGTTAAGATAGGAAGTAAAGAATAAATTTACAGTTATCTATTTTTTGTTAATGGATTTCTTTAAAGATATATCCCCGAGATTGTTGCTCATTTCATTAAGATAAAACCAAACAATTAGAAATCAATAATACTAAGCACATATTTATTAAAATCAAATTTTTCATATCAATATGCAAATTAGCCTTCCTGCTCACACTGTAAAAGGCTATTTTGTTGTATATATAAATACAATTGCTTGTTATTAGAATGTAGATATGGTCAACAGTATTAAAAATGTAAAACAATTTTATTAATAATTAAGGTTTAAATGAAAATAAAATTATGCAGAATGTGACGTTAATAACTAAGGGAATTGTGACTTGAGTAGTAATATAGTTTCGGTTACTGACAGTAAAACACACAATCTCCATTATAATAAGATATTACTTGAACGTCCTAGATATAGAAATATTTCTTTTGAATTATCTCCTCTTCTAAAGTGCATAGTGGTTTGGGAAGTGGACAAGCTGATGGTTGTGACAACAAAAAAAAGAAATAAATAGAAAAACAGGAATTTATTGCATCTAAACAAACAACTTATCTCGTTTTTTGGCGTCTCGTGTTGTGTGACGGTGTGAGAAAAGTATATCATTATTTATTTGTAATATATACAAAACGTGACTCGAGGCTTAAATCTGTAAGAGGAGGGGATGATAGACCTTTCTATCCAATCTCCCAATCAACTAGTTTCACTTACTTAAACATATACTTTATTCTTTTCATGCGTTATAGCATCGAGTTTATTCAAAAAATCTTTCAAAATTGTCACCAAAATGTCAGTCACTCTAAACTAATTTCATGTGTACATTCATTTATTTATTTTATTTATCATCTTTTTATGGTGGTGATGGGCAAGATGAGAGGAATTTTATTTATAAAAAGGAATTCCCTATGATCTGTAGATGAGGGAAAAGTTCTAAAAAATGAGTGTTATTACGGACGCCATTCACGAGCTAGTATGAATGGAGAAACGAATTAATCGGTTAGTAGAGCATTGGATATAGGACTCGGTTGTCATTGATTGAGTTTTTTTATTTTTACTAGCAAAATAAAAAAACACCCTCCGGGCGATGTAAAAATAGATTTTTTAAACATATTGCCTGAGGGGTGGGAGTAAAAAATTCAATGTCAGCGAGTTTGTACTCTAAGTAAATAAAAACATCAAATTCATTAAAGGATTAAAAAATAAAACAATTTGAAATGTAAACTTTAAATATGTATTAAAATAAAACAAACTATATATAGATATATAATACCAGTCATTTATTTATTAAAACTTGTTTTAAAAAACAATGAGGACTGTCTAATGTTGCATGTTCAAATTTTGAGTGTATTTATTGAATAAGTACACTCAAAATTTGAACATGCCAAAAATCGTTTATTCTATGCTATGACGATTTTTGGGTAATGTGATGTAAGCAGTGACGTAATTTTTGTCACTGACAAAAACCGGAAGCGAATCTCCATTATCAATAGATGTTATTATGTTAACTTAATTCTGTTAAAATTTAGCATGTAAATAAGGAGTAATAACATAAGATAATTAATTAGAAATAAATAATTATTAAAAATTTGATTTTAATAAATGTATGCTTAATATTATTCATTTCTAATTGATTGGTTTTATCTTAATGAATATGAGCAAAAATCTCGGATCAGTCGTTAAATTATGAAAATTTAACAATGAAATACGGGAGTAATGGAAGAGTAAGTTTCAATTGTTTTATTGTTCGATTATACCGCCCTTTGTTCCAAATTATTTCATTTGCATTATTTAGTTTCATGAACCTTTCTAATTTAATATATTTTATTACATTAAAACTTAGATACTTGCACCAGGAAGGTGCATATATTTGCTAATGAATATAAAACAATTAATCAATAAGAAACTCAAATTAATCGACAACAAACTGAATCAGTAAATTATTAGTAGTTTGATTTATATCATGCTTAGAATACGACCTGATATCTTGTTATTCCATTACTAGATTATTTCGGTTTGTTTTTTTTTGTTTTTTTTGTTGTTTTTTTTTTTTTTTGTTTTTTTTTTTACAGCATATCAACCATATTGGGTCATTTAATGCCGGTAAAGTTTTGAAAGATTCATAGCGATAATTTAGAAAAAATTTGAAATTCCTTTTTTTTTATTTTTAAACAAATTTTCTATTTAACCTATAGATGGGTCCCTAACAGATACTATCACTCCAGTCAGAATGGATCGGAGAGCAATGATAATGAAGTTCTGAAAAGAAAAGTAGGAAAATTAATGACCAAGACACAAAGGGAAAAAGAGGACACAGATAATAGAGAAGGAATGCAAAAAAGAATGAACATAGAATAGAATACAAAAGTAAAATAAAAGAAAGAATAGATAAAACACTGATATGTTTTAACAACCAGGACATTATATAAAAATAAAGAATATGAACGAAAAATGCAATGAACTATTCAATAAACATTTAAAGATAGAAGAAAATAGAAAACATAAGTAAATTCGTAGCGTTGCAGCCTCGATTTAAAAGAAATGACGTTGTAGGTGAAAGAGGCGGGATCTATTTGGAAATATATGGTGTAAATTGTAATATTCGTCATACTTATCTTATAATTTTCTAATTATCTTTGGACAGGACATGGTCTGGTCTCTGCAATTCTGGATCGGGATAGCTTGGTCTGTTTGTGTCAGGTAGTCTGGATCGCTTAGTGGGCAGGTATTTTCTGTTCTTCGAGAGTTCTGGAACAACTTGTCTCCTATTGGATTCTTCCTTGCGTCTATCAGAAGTTTTTTTAACAATGAACCCAAGACGTTCTTATTCATCTCAGAGTTCTTTATTCATTTCAAAACCCAAGTTAGGGAAATGGCTCTTTTGGGACGAGATGCCACCTCGTCTTACCGTGCAACTATAAGTCTCAGTCCGTCTTCAAACTCTGAAACCTTTCACCCGTCATCCCCAAATTTTGTTGGCACTCATTGACCAATCTGAAACCAACAGCTCACCTTTTAAACATCATATTTAAATCTGAGGAAGTTTCCACTATTAACATAAAGTATAACTAGAATTTAAGAGAATGGCGTAGTAATACAGTTTCGGTTACAGACAAAAACATAATCTCTATTATAAGATATATAGCAGGATTTTAAACTCATTAATAACATGGGCTGTTTTGAGGCAAATTTCACTCAGATTTTCATAGACATCGTTGATCGTTAATAAACAAGATTTATTGTATGTATTATTTATTTTTTACTATAAATGAAATACACATGAATAAATTTAGGCAATTCCCGAAGATATTGGGACGTAAGCAGTGACGTAGTTTCGGTTACACAGAAGATTTATTTCTTTATTTTTACTAGCAAATATATGCACCCTCCGGGTGCAAGTATTTAAGTTTTAATGTAATAAAATAGTGTATTAAATTAGAAAGGCTAATGAAACTAAATGGGGAATGCAGATAAAAAAAGATTTGAAACAGAGGGAGTATAATCGAAAGATAGAACAACTGAAACTTACTCTTCCATCACTCTCGTCTTTCATTGTTATTTTTTCTAATTTAAGTATTTACTTAAAAGAGTAAGTAAAGAATAAAATTACAGTTATTTCTTCTTGTCAATGGATTTCATTTAAGATTCATTGAAGAGATTGTTGCTTATATTCATTAAAATAAAACCAAACAGTTAGAATCAATAATACTAAGCACATATTATTAAATCACATTTTTAATATCAATATGCAAATTAGCTTTCCGTTCAAACTGTAAACCGCTATTTTGTTGTATATATAAATATAAGTGCATGTTGTTTGTATATAGATATGGTCAACAGTAATAATAATGTAAAACAATTTTATTAATAATTGAGGTTTAGATAAAAAATAAAATCATTGAGAATGTGATGTCAATAACTAAGGGAATTGTAACTTGAGTAGTAATATAGTTTCGGTTACAGACAGAAAAACAGACAATCTCCATTATAATAAGATATAGCTCCTGTAAGTCGTTTATATGGTTTAAATATTTACAAATTAGAGTAATACTAGTTTTTTTTACTCTATAAATGCAGTCGTATTTATAGAAAAGTTGAAATGCTAGAAAATTGCACGAAAAGATTAAAATCCCCACAGCTGCGAGGAAGCTTTACAAACAGCGTGTTTACAACTAAGGCTTCTCTCAGAAGAATACTCACCAAAGGCTGTTATATATCCTACCCCCCCCCTGACATTGCATCAAGTCTAATGTGTGTAAGCATCAGATAGTCTCAGAAATGCGACCTTAATACTATTATATATAGAGGAAGCGTGTATTGTGTAATGGTTATCATCGCTGGTTGTTTGGTTGAGTTTTATGCCATGTCATCCCTTCAATTGAATTAGAAAGTAATGAAATTAAACACGAACACAAATAAGATTATAATCATTTTTACTTTATTCTAATTGATTTCAATATAAGAACTATACATACGGTTGATTTTAATACGTTTGAGAATAAAACAAAATTGGAAATCAATAACACCAAGGAATGATTTATTAAACACGGTTTTGTTAAGACCGATATGCAAATTATTCATAGCGTACACTATATAAATATTAGTTTCTTAATGATATATAAAACACATCGCAGGATTTTAAACACATTAATAATATGGGCTGTTTTGGGGCAAATTTATCTCAGCTAGACCTTAATAAAAGATATTGTTAATGTATAAGATTTCTTTCAAAATATAAATCTCGATACTTTTTAGACACAGCTTGTACATTGAAGTAGTTGTTGCCTCTTATTGATATGCATGCCAGATGAAGACCGGCTTTAAACGAAGAATTATTGAATTCAAAAATCATTGATGAATGGCGTTATTGAAATTAGACGAAAAATTGCTTTCTTTACATTAATCAAATCACACCGTAAATTCGCTTAATAACAATGAGTGATACTCTCTATTAATAAATGGGGTTCTCGTGTGTTTATCCGTGATACATTTATCATTAAATGACAAAACTTATTGACTTCATTTTGAATGTAAACCCTCCTCCCCCAAACCTCTTGGTCTGAAATTTAAAAAAAACGAACATAATAGATAATTCAAAATCTTCAGTCGTAAACATTGAAAACGAGATTTTTGCAAGAAATGTGATGTTTGCAAAACTTCTCAGCGTTTTTTCGTCAGTTATTGTATTTTTGGCGGAAACTAATTAATTAGAAACGAGTTTATTTTGTCACATAGAAAACATCTTCAAAATTGTATAAAATTTAATATTATTGTCAGTCAAATCTTCGTCCTATTTGTAAGAATAAAGACAAGAGACGTCTAATTAAATTGATTGAAATAATAAAAAATTCTAAGAATAATTCTATAGAAGCGAAATTATCATTTGAAATATTAGAGACGTTTAATGATTTTGTAATTTTACTCTGCAATTTGGCTTATTGGATTACTTAAGGAAAAGAAAAAGATTATTTAATAAAATGAATTCACAGTCAATGTGGTTAAGAGAAGCTAGTAATAATATTATCATCTTAACCCCTTACCTACTGGGTTGTGGCACCTCCAATGCAAAATTTACTCTAATGTTATTTTGAGTTATTGCCTCAGTGGGGGGGGGGCGAAGCGCCATCGGTGTTAAAAGTGGAATTGACAGACCGGGTAGAAGAATATGAAATATTTACGGAGATTCGGAATCCGGAAAGTCCTGACTTGTATTTAGAAGTAGGCAGAGGAGTCTCTTGAAGATGGCTTTTTCTTCTGGGCGTGACGGTTAACTGCGGTCTAAATAAAGACTTCTGAGCAGACCAGAAGAACAGATAACCAACACAGATACACAAACAGAGAATAGACGACCCGATCAAATAAGTACTGTAGAATAATCATACTAAGTTCTAATTACCGTCGAATTGGTAAGACAAGGCAACAAGTAGCCGTAACTCAATTCGGATCTAACCTTGTTGCAATCATACTGCAGAATGATGGAGTATTTATGAAGCTTCATAAAATCATAGAAACCAAGTAGCCAATCAGGACTCAAGGAATGGAATCACCCAAATACATGAATGGACTATTCTTGAGTTCCATAAGTACTAGCTGTATTGGGCACTAGTTCAGCTGTGCTTAGCCAGTTGCTGTTATCCAAACCAACAGTATACTGACTGACTGACTGACTTCAATAAGTAAAATATAAGATGGTGAAAAGAAGTAAGGGGCTATGTAACCTTTATTCCAAATTATGTTGTTGGGCTATCATCGGTATAGTTATTTACTAAGCTTAGCTTAAATATGGCACAAGGTCAGAAGCTTGGAGTGCCCAATGAGAATCGAATTCATTAACAATGGTCTGCGAATATTGTTTGCTAAACATTACACCACTTAAGGTGCCTAAATTATTTACCTAACAGGTAGGATTTGACGCATTCGGGTTGAAAAAAAATACTCTGCATACCAGAACAAGATTCTTTAAATTATAAATTGTAGTTTCATTGAACTCAATTATAGCCAACCTGTTTTGCTACATATTTTTCACAAAGTTGTGAAATTAAATTCTGAAATTGTACTGGTTTAATTAAATCAATTGCTATTAAAACTTATTAGAGTAATCGGACTATATGACCTTTAGGCACCCCTTTTTGATCTCGATTAAGAAAGGACATGTTTTTCATTTACACCGTCAATATCCGGTTGTTTTAACAGACGATTTTTAGATTTAAAAAAAAATATAAAACTAACCCCTAACCCTAACCCCTAACAAACAACCGGATATTGACGGTGTAAATGAAAAACATGTCCTTTCTTAATCGAGATCAAAAAGGGGTGCCCAAAGGTAATATGGTCCGAATAATGTATAGAAGCGAATATATAGTTTAAAATTGTATTCCGTTTAACAGTGTAATCTAATAATTTACATGAGAACATTTCATACCTTTCCGAATGGTATTGGCGCTATGGGTAATGCTAACAACCTCATCCACGATTTGAAATCGAATCGCCTCGTCCATTTCTAATTAGGATAACCATTGCACTACAAGTGACTCCTTATGATTATTCACTAAGTAAAGAAATTGGAAATATAGTTATAATTACAATCAGACTACTATTAATAGTTTTGACATTGAATAACCCATAAAATGTTGATATGCCGTTAAATTAAATTCATTGATATAAAAACTTATTAGATTAATATATAGAAGCGAATACATAGTTTACAATATTAGAAAGGTTTAATTGAATTCATTAATATAACAAAAAACTTATAGTAAAAATTAAAAACCATATAACTGTGCAAATTTGTATTATGTATAATAACTGGAGTATGTAATTGTTTACAAATGATTACTGTTATTAGTTGTTTTAAACAGACGGTAAAATGACTAAAAATGTCTGACTTGGGTTTTAAACAATAAAACAAAGGCTAACATTCCGTAAGACAAACCAACTAACTAGCCAACAAGTCCTTACTTACGTCTAAATGGTGCAAGTGACAAAAAGACAGATTTCTTGACAATGTTTATGACACGCTAGCAGCGTGAATATCCATAATAATCTCTCGCCAACCACCCCAATCATTCATTGACCCCTGGATGTTCTCCGCACAGCATGGTCTATGTAGGTCTTTGCTGGACGACCCACACTAGCATGTCCATGTTCTGGTTTCCATAGAATGACGTCACTTGTGAGTTCATCCTCACTTTTCCAGCAGTGTCCGTCATGTCTTGTTCATCTTACTTGAATTGTTTGTCTGATAGGTGGCAGGTAGCCGTATAGCTGCTTTTTTGTGGTATGTTGCTTCCATGGATTGTTCAAGATCGCAAGTAGCATTATTGTCCAGCTCTCATCTAGCCTATTCGTTGCCTTCTGCTGACCAATCAGAAATCAACAGGTCACCTTTCATTTGTCCTCCTAAAAATTTCAGTAACTTTCCACAATTATCTTCATGTAACTTAAAATGTTGTTTTTTTTTCACTTCATATTACAATAGACCCCTTTGCGGTTAACACCCTTCTTCCATCAACAGCAGATACGTCACCATATGAACTTTTGAGAGTATTATTTTTTTCTGCCTACTCTCGTATGAACGCTACTTATTTCCCGCTACTCCTTTGTTTTGCAGTTGGCGGTGTGTATTCGATCTAGAAAGTGGAGATGAAACACATTAAAAAAATAAAGAAAAAAACCCCAGATAATGACAGTGAGTAAATTAGATTAAGGTGACAATTTTCCGCGTTCTATTTTCTGATTAGTGAAATAAAATTAAAATAAAAACTTAAAAGCCTTTGTGACATTTGAAAAATGAAGGTCTGTTCTTCTTCAATGCGATGCTGTTTTCATTTTTTAAGCGTATCTTTTTTGTTATTCACTTAAAAAGAAAGTTAAAATATTTGTAAAAAGCTACGCAACACAATCTTCCAGTTCCTTTTCTGACACCAAACCTTAAACTTTGTAAATTTTGCTGCGTATATCATGTCGGTGCCAGAGTTCGAGCCCAGCCAAAGGGTCAGCAATTTGAATGCTTATTCTAAACACAGGTTACCTTTATCTGGAAAGAAATCTACAAAACTTCCGTCAACATCAACCAATGTTACATAATCATTAGATACCTAATGATTATGACAATAGTGTAGAAATCATATTAGTGCAGCTGATGGCCTTGAGGGTGAGTGACGGCGCTTGACCTCGATCTCACCTTGCGTTCTGGGGATAAACCGTGAGAACGGAACCTCGATAGAAGCCCCTTCCGGTTTAAGGAGCAATCAACTCAGTTAGTTAGAGTTAGAAGTTAGAAGCTAAGCTAGCAAGATGTGAGTCTCACTGCGTGATTGTCTGGTCTGGGGAATCTACGAATAAAGTAACATCATCGTAAATCGAAGTCTTGTCGTTATTACTAAAAGCTAACAATGACACAAGGCTTCTGATAAGGAGTGATCCCCAAAAGAGACCAGACCCGGAATCCCAAGAAGACCAGACCTGTAGAAGAAGCAAAGCCGGCCAGAAGACTAGACGACAGAGTAAGAAGTAAGAGAAGTATATAACATATATCTATTTGGTACCGTCAAAGAAAAGGCACTACCAATAATTTGTTCGACTGTGTCTTAGTAAATTATGTTGAAAAAATACCAGGAAGTCATGACAATGATCTGAGCAGTCCATGACATGCAAAAGTCTATTTTGGCTCTTACTTGAGCAGTCGGTGAGGCCCGCTCAGATCAATCGGCTGGTCATATCAAGTCCTAGCACCTATATGATTGTAGCAACCCTCAACCCTTTTTATCATGTGTGGCAGAAGAATGTGGATGAGGGTGTCCAATTTTGGAGTTCTGGGGTGAGTAGCTTTTCATCACCATTAATTCTAGGTCCACTCTAATCCGGAGTGCTAATATCTATTAAAGACTCCTCTATGACTTAAATAGAGAAAATGTGTTGAAAAAATGTGTTTACAAAAAAGATCAAGTTTTTTAATTGAATATTCATTAAGAATGAATAGCAGTAAACATTTTCTGCATAACCCAACAAGGGTTGACATGCCGTAAAATCCAATAACCAACTGACGTGTCAAGGACATTATTATTAGGCTAAGACAATGGTATGAATAATAGCGTTGATATTTAAAAGTTACTTTTTAAAAAAAATAATTAATGGCCATAAAGCCAAATTGATGTAAAAAAAAAACATAAGAAAACATTGCGATGACAACACGGAGTCAAAATATTTATGAAATTTTTTCCTCGAATTAATTACTTTTAATTGTCATCTGGGCAGACATATCAAATAAATCAATAAACCTATACATTTAATCTACATAGAATTCCCATACTGTATATATATATATATATATATATATATATATATATAATATATATATATATAATATATATATATATATATTTTGGGAGAATATGTGCTCAATTGAAGTCATAACCTAATTTGAAAATTAATGAGTTGATAATTAATGAATTAGGCGAATATATCAGTTCAAATGTACAGTTAGGGTTCGAATCCCACACAAAGCGGATTTGAACAGATATATTCGCCTAATTCATTAATTATCAACTAATTCATTTTCAAATTAGGTATGTCTTCAATTAAGCACATATTCTCCCAAATAATATAATATATATATATATATATATATATATATATATATATAACATATATATAATATATATAAATTGGTAATGAAGAGTTTAAAATCGTTCATTTGCGGTTATAGATCTATTTCTTCACCACAAACTACATTTTTTAATAATGAATCTTTTAGTGGTCTTTTTAAAGCTCTAATATATATATATATATATATATATATATATATATATATATATAATGTGTGTGTGTGTGTGTGTGTGTCGGGTGGCCTAAAGTGGATATCAGCGAGACAACAAGAGTCTATCCCTTTTCAACTGGCGCTAGACCAATGAAATCGTTTTGGCGTCTGAGGTGGAGCTCCACACCTAACATCAGTTCCTTACTTTACCGCACATACCCCTGTGCTACTCATACGCTGAGTTGGTCAAGGCCGGTATCGAACCACGAACCTTGTTGTTCCTAGGCGGACGCTCTACCGACTGATGTGTGTGTGTGTGTGTGTGTGTAGTATGGAAAGTTATCAATATAAAGCCAGGAAGATGTATATAGTTACTTTATCTAAAGTTAAAGATAATCTTCCATAAGATCGCCAGAGAGATGCACGCGATAATATTGTGATAAGGACTTTGATCCTAGAAGACCACACAGACCAAGGGTTAATTCGATGACGAAGAATAAATCTATTCAATTCCATCATTTTGCCCGGAAATATTCCAAAATTGAAATTTCTTCAGGTTCCAAAAGCTGACTCTTTTACAAAGATCCTGGCTATTCATGACTGGGTATGTAATGAAGAAAAGACTTGGTACACTTAGTAGTTTTCCTTTGTACTGTGTCTCGCTATTTCACTAGGTGAGTACTCACGCAGACTACAGTGAAAGACCATCAGCTTACACCGATGTGAAAAATTCACTATGAAGGAAATGATAATAATAGAACCTGTGAAACATGAAAGTAAAGGTCATGCCACTTGTAATTGGGGCACTTGGAACGGTCTTCAAGTGTTTGGAAAAAACCCTTTTTATCATATAAATTGTTGTGATGTTAATCCAACAGTAAAAAAGAAGTCAAGTCGAGGTAGGGTAAAATAAGACAAGTGTATTTACAATAATGGTACAGGAACGGCTAGCTCGCCGTTAACGGTAACAGTACAACCTTTTCACCCGGTGTCTCACTATTTATAGTGAGAACCGGTGTATATTCTCCACTGTAGGAACGGCCGGTACAACATAAATATTTACCAACCCCTCCGCACGAGCAGGATGCGACACAAGGTCAATTTCTTAAGCAGAGTCTAACAGGTTTGAATTCAGAGTTTTCCTTCTCCTAGACTGGTTACCTAGCTATGGTTAAAGAGTCCAGTCTGCCCTGCTATTCATCCATAGCTGGAGGGAGAATTGGAGTCATACCTTTCCCAAGGGTATTAGCGCCATGTGAAATTCCAACAGCTTCGTCCAGGAATTGAACTCGCGTTGACGAGTCCATTTCCTACGACTCTAACCATTAGACCACGGGCCTTCTTTTTATCATATATGTGCTAGAAGACAGTGGCTGAGGGTTTTAATGTATTGGATAAGACGTTAATCCCTATCTTAAGGTTAAGTACCAATTCTGGAGCTCCGGGGAGTGTAGAATATCCCTGCATGACTATTACATCCAGGGATTAAATAGAAAAAATAAGTTTTAAAAATTAGTTTGAAAAATATGTTGAATACCCATCAAGAATAACCCAAGAAAGGTTGACATGTCGTAAAATCCAACCAACCAAACCAAATAGAAATACTGTGTTTCATTAATATCTGGTTTAACGTAGTAATTAAGAATAATAGTTTTGAATAATTAGCTCGGTTAGGAGGTTAAGACGCAGGATTTGAAATAGACTACGAGTTAGGAGTCGATTTTTTAGGGTAAATAAAACTGGTTCACTGTGTAATGGTTGGTAATCATTTTAGTCAGAGCAAAGAAGGTGCTAATTTAGAATAGATAAAATCAATTAATATTATCTGCGTTATTCGGACTATTGTCCTAATCTTCATTGTTATCTGTACAACGTTTCGGCCGATATACCCTCCGGCCTTCTTCAGGTATTTCTTCTCGGACTCGGGAACCTTCTCGGACTCGGGAACCTTCTTTTCGAATTCGGGAACTTTCTTGTCGTATTCGGGAGCCATCACGGAACTTTGAATACGACAAGAAAGTTCCCGAGTTCGAAAAGAAGGTTCCCGAGTGCGAGAAGGTTCCGGAGTCCGAGAAGAAATACATGAAGAAGGCCGGAGGGTATATCGGCTGAAACGTTGTACAAATAACAATGAAGATGGGGACAATAGTCCGAATAACGCAGATAATACTAATCTTCAAGCCTCATCTCAAACATTCAGAGAAAATCAATTAAGTTCATAGAAGGGGCGAACTTACCGCAAGCGGAATCCGTGGAAGGTAAATTAGACTGAAACCGGTACGAACAGATAATTTCATTATATATTAGTTATAGTGGTGGGTGGGATTTTTCATTGGCTCACACTGACTGTGGTTTCTCTATTTAAGAGACCTGAGTTTTTTTGTAATTTCATTAATATCAAAATGTCAAACTAGCAGCACGTAGCTTGCAGGGTGGCAACTTAAAGATGCTGGATTCAAGTTAGGGTTGCTATCGGAGACGATATGATGCACAAGAACCCGTAATCGACAATGAAGATAGGGCACCACTGAAGACCATCCTGTATGCATTCATAAGATGTATCTTACGACTGGTTGATACGTTTCCCTTATTATTTCCCCATTGGAATTTTACTAGAATATCTTTTCATTATTAAGCTCTTTACGAATGTACACACTATTTTCCCGTACGTCCATCAATAAAAAAAAAAGTATCTCTTTTCTTTTTATTTTCCTTTATATTCGTAATTCCGTTTACGTCAATTATTAACTTTTTAAATTACGCACTTCTATAAATATACAAAGAAATTCAATTTCCATCGCCTTGTTTAGAGGATGACGAAGAAAAACATTTAAATATTAACAAGACTTAAAATATTTATCAGCTACAAACATGTTTCTCAAGTTATATTTATCATTTGTTAATGATCTATGTTGGTTAACAAAAATTGTATATTTCTTTAAATACTTCTCATGGGGGCACGTGGCATAATGGTTAGAGTCGCAGGAAATGGAGTCGTAGGCCCCAGTTCAAATCCTAGAAAATGCTGTTTGCATTTCTCATAGTGCTAATACCATTGGGAAAGGTATGAATCCATATATTCTCCCTAAATAGTAAGGCAGACGGGGCTCTTAACCTTGGATAGGTAACCAGTCTAGGAGAAGGAAAAATCTGAATTTGAAAAACCTGAGTTCAATTGTTGATTGGGTTTGTGGCATTTCTTATGAACCAGTTCTTTCCTGTCGACTGTGCCAAAAAGTGCGGATGATCCAACAAAAGCCTTCACCACTATAAACAAAACACTGTGTGGGTTGTTCATTGGATGGAACCCTCATGCGTTGAAATCGACGAGAGAGTCCATTTCTTTAAAGATTATTATGAAATGATTCCTCAATTTCACTGAATGTTTGAGATGAGGCTTGATGATTACTATAATCTGCGTTATTCGGACTACTGTCCTCATCTTCATTGTTATCTGTACAACGTTTCGGCCGATATGCCCTCCGGCCTTCTTCGGGTATTTCTTGTTGAACTCGGGAACCTTCTTTTCGGACTCAGGGAACTTTCTTTTCGTAATAGGGAACCTTCTTGTCGTAATCAAAGTTCCGTGATGGCTCCCGATTACGACAAGAAGGTTCCCGAGTCGGAGAGGGTTCCCGAGTCCGACAAGAAATACCAGAAGAAGGCCGGAGGGCATATCGGCCGAAACGTTGTACAGAAAACAATGAAGATGAGGACAATAGTCCGAATAACGCAGACAATAGTGCTTCTTCAATGTCTCTTATATTGGTGCTAATGCAGAATTGCACACAAGAGATAATATCATTAGATTACGTATAAAAAGCATTACAATTCAAGGAAATACCCGTAACCTTTGGGACGCTGGGTTTAGGATAAGTGTTAGGGTTAGTGTTAGTCTACTTTAGGAGTTTCCGACATCTAATGCTATTTATACGTAAAATGCGATCCTAATGATATTATCTCTTCTGCGTTATTTTGCATTAGCACCGTTATATTGACTAGCTGGACCTGTGGATATACGACAGTATGATAATTAAATTATTACAACATTTGATATGTTTACATAAAAGCCATTACAAAATAGTTCAATTTCTAAAATGTATAATAACCTTGATTTTACTCTCTTATTCTTTTTTCTTTCTTTTGTTCTTTTCATGTTTTCATTATGTTTGATTGAAACAGATTAGCGTTATCGCTTCGGCGCACTCACTCACGCTATCTATCTTTACCCTCCTCTCTTTCTTTCTTTCTTTCTTTCTTTCTTATATTTTTTCTGTGTAGTATGTCCTTTTTCTTGCCTTTCTTTCTTTATAATAACAACGGAATAGTTCATTATTTAGCTGAGGTGACGACACTTATAAGAAATAAGAATTCGGCGGAGAAGTAACACCAGATAAGAAGTTAGATTTTTGCATTTCATCTTGGATGATTTGGATGGTCTCATATACGAGTATTAATATATTTATCGTTTCTTAATTTTCTATAATAGTTAACAAAATTGTTTCATTCTTTAAAGATCAATCTCTATTATGAGGTAATTTTCACATTTAGTTGTTAAAATTCCTAAAATTAAAATTGTGCGTGCGCATTATCTAAAATGAACTTAATTGTTATTAAGAACACATTTTATGATATTTTTATGTTAAAGCTTGCATTTGTATTGTTTTCGAAACGATTCTAAGATTTGTATATTTCGCACGGACACTTTCAAAATGACTACCGTCTTGTTTCAAAGTGAAAGTCAGTTGGCTAAATTTCTAGCTAATTATCTGAAATGAACTTAATTGTTATTAAGAACACATTTTATGATATTTTTGTGTGAAAGCATGAAGTTTTATTGTCTTCGAAAAAGTTTCTAAGATTTGTTTATTTTGCACGGAGACTTTCAAAATAGCTACCGGCTTACTTCAAAGTGAAAGTCAAGGGAGGTTACTCTAGTAACACCTCAACATATGTTATATTGGTACTATTGCACAATAGCGCACAAATTACATATAAAAGTATTACATCTATGAAATCTCTATATTAATAGTATTGTTCCTTAAACGTCCGATCGTTATCATCTTGCAACACTCTCTAGTTACAACTGAGACTGTCCAAATCTTCCAAGATGAAAGGTAAATCCTGAGGATCTGGTTTGCTTAATCTGCTGTATTTTTATTTCTTGTCGTCAACTCAGCTAAATAATGGACCATTCCGTTTTTATCATAAAGAAAGGTAGTGAGAGAGGGGGTGAGCGCGGGGAATCGATGATGTTAATCTGTTTCAATCAAACATAAGGAAATATGAAAAGGAAAGGAAGAAAAAAGAGCCAGTTAAATCAAGATTATTATATTTTTTGCATATTGAATTATTTAGCAATATTTCTTAAGTAAACATATCAAAAGTTGTAATACTTAAATTATCATACTGTGGTATATCCGCAGGTCCTGCTAGTAATATATATATTCCAAATGTGTATGGACTTTTATCGGCAAATCAATGTAAATATTTTACAACCCTCTTTTAAGAAAGATTAAGAGAGTTAAATCAGATTGATACTTTTTACATACTGAACTATTTCTCAATAGCTCTTAAGTAAACACATCAAATGTTGTAAGCATTTAATTATCATACTGTGGTATATCCACAGGTCCTGCTGGTTTCGTTATTTTTCATGGAAATACCCGAAAGATTTGAGACGCCCGAGTAGAGTTAAGAGTAGTGTTAGGCTACTTCGGGAGTTCCCGACATCTTATGCTATTTATACGTAAAATGATTCTAATGATATTATCTCTTGCGCGCTATTGTGTATTAAATACCGTTATATTTATAAGAAGTAACTGATGATTTTCACCAGTTCCGAATCACAGAAAAACTCTTCATCTCTCACGTATTCTTGTAACTATTATTGCCAATCTCAACAGTTCTGTGGTCTAGATAGTATAAACCCTTCCTCGGATTTCTATTTCCCCCCATCTCTTGGAGATTGTTCCATATCTTAAGCTTATGCTTGATATCACTGTCACCTTCATATTCCTCAATTTTTTTTAACTCTCTGGCAAGATCTACATATTTCTCGGAATTTTTTCAGGTCTTCAGAACTCTTCAAAAGTATACTACCTGATTTCAGCAGCAGTATGTGGGCTGCATGATTTCGATTCTTCATCTGATACCAAGTTTCTCAATTTCTTTTCTGTGCTATTTGGAACAGTTCGAACGGAACCAGCTCTATCCGTTGCAATTTTTAAATAGCCGATTATCACTGACATTTGAGTGACATCATGTCTGCTCAAGTCTTCAGGACTCTTCGAAGTATTCTAAGAGATTTTAAATTTGTGATTATAAGGATCACGATTTTTTCTTTGATCTAAAGTTGCCCTAATAATGATGAACATAATTATTATAATAAACTTGTCATCTCGTAGATTTTCGCCGTACCGGCCGATCACACGTTTAAATGAAAGGAAGTCAAAAGATAGACCGAATACTTGGATCTGGCCAGAGAACTAAGAATACTGTGGAACATGAACGTGACGGTCGTGCCAATTGTAATTGGTGCCCTTGGAACGGTCCCCAGAGGTTTGGAAAAGAGTCTGGATGAACTGGATATCAGAGGAAGAATCGAGACCATCCAAACTACAGTATTGCTACGATCGGCTGGAATACACAGAAGAGTCCAGGAAATCCTAGGAGACTTACTCTCGCCCTGCCTCTAATGAACCGGCGGGTGTGAAAAACTCGAATGAAGTGAAATAATAATAATAACTTGTCAATTGGTAGACTTCGCATTTCCAGCAGATCACAGGGTGAAGATGAAGAATAATGAAAAGCCAGACAAATACCAGGACCTTGCTAGAGAATTGAAGCTGCGGAATATCAGGGTCAAAGTGATACCAACTGTAGTTGGTACACTTGGAACGGTCCCAAAAAGCTTCGAAAAAAGACTGTAGGAACAGGGAATCTGAGGAAAGAATTGACACCATTCAGACTACTGCTTTGCTGCAATCGACTAGAATACTCAGAAGAGTCCTGGAGACTTGTTCTCACTCAGACTACAGTGAAATACCATCAACTAACGCTGGTGTGAAAGACTCACATAATAATAGTGGGGCTTGAAACAAAGACTCATGAAAAATACTACCAGAATAGATCCATTGAGATAGGATCTTTATACCAGAAATCTCATTCTCATATTGTTAAGAACTGTTAAACCCTGATGTCCCCGCTAGATACCTTGGATCTCAGCATTTTCTTGCAACTATACGTTCAAAATGATTTCAAATTTCATTTGAAAATATAAATAGTATCAGTAAATAATGACTTGGGACTAGGGTTCGCACACTTTCCTTAGAAATTGTTTTTTTTTAATCTTTATTTATCCCTAAATGAGGATGAATTACAATGAGAATCATTTGTAATACATACGGATTTTGAGACGAGATTTTTTGTCTGTTTTTTTTTTTATTTTCTATTTTATTTTTTCGAATTATATATAAGACCCTTAAACAATACCAGAGAGCTATCACCAATTAACATACATGTCTTGTTGGCGCAGCGTAGAATACGTTGGCTGTATCCTGTGGGTTTTAACGGCATATTAACCCGTCTAGGGTTCTTTCATGCCTAGAGGTTAGGAAAGCAACAGTTCGATATCATTAGATATTACTTGTCTATTTGTTGGCAATAAGGAAGGGTGATATCAATTTTCCTATAAACAGATATTACTAACGGGAAAACGAGCATCTGTTCTTGTAGAATGCAATGTTATCCTTCTGAGCCTAATAGAATTTTGGTAGTTAGCCAATTAAAAACATTACAGGAATTGGCAGACATGGGAACGAATGTATTTAGCACTAGATGACCTATTCTGGAGAAGAGATATATGTCCAAGAAGAGAAGATCCTTATGTTTCCATTCGAATAAAATGTTTATACGCATTGTAGAGTTTTCGTTTTCATATTATAATTGTATAAAAACATAGGCTGGTAGTTTTTTTGGTTAGTTGGTTGGTTTTTTTGTTGGTCTTTTTTTTCATTAAAATACATTTTCCAGCTAAAGTGTGGATATTATAAAAAGCTGTTGAAAAATAATGGTACGAACAGAAGATGTGGATATACCACATTATGATGATCTAATAATAATAATAATTATAATAAACTTGTCATCTCGAGATTTTCGCCGTACCGGCCGATCACACGTTGAAAATGAAAAGAAGTGAAAAGATAACCTAATACTTGGATCTGGCCAGAGAACTGAAGAATACTGTGGAACATGAACGTGACAATTGTAATTGGTGCCCTTGGAACGGTCCCCAGACAACGTTTAATATGTTTACTTAACATATCAAAATCTCTCTCTTTCTCTCTCTCTCTCTCTCTCTCTCTCTCTCTCTCTTTCTTTCTGTCTTTCTGTCTTTCTCTTTCTCTTTCTCTCTCTGTTTCTCTGTTTCTCTTCACTTTCTCTTTCTCTTTCTCTTTCTCTTTTCTCTCTTTCTCTTTCTCTTTCTCTCTTTCTCTTTCTCTTTCTCTCTCTTTCTATTTCTCTCTTTCTCTTTCTCTTTCTCTCTCTCTTTCTTCTCTCTTCTCTCTCTCTCTCTCTTTCTCTCTCTCTTTCTCTCTCTTTCTCTTTCTCTCTCTCTTTCTCTCTCTCTCTCTCTCTTCTCTTTTCACTCTCTTTCACTCTCTCTCTTATCTCTCTCTCTCTCTCTCTCTCTCTCTCTCTCTCTCTCTCTCTCTCTCTCTCTCTCATTCTTTTTTCTCTTTCTTTACATATTTACATATTTTCCTTATGTTCCATTGAAAAAGATTAACGTATCGCTTCCACGCGCTCGCACCTTCTGTCTATATTTCCCCTACTCTCTGGCTTTCTTCTTTCTTATTATATTCTTCTTTTTAGCATGTCTTTTTTCTTTCCTTTCTTTCTTTATAATAAGAAAAACTGAATGGTCCATTATTTAGCTGAGGTGATAACACAAATAAGAAATAAGAATTCTACCGACTCAGCTAATCCGATCAATCTTCCTAATCAGGAAAGCATCAAAACACTTGGAGAAAAAAACTACCACCACCTGGAAAATTAGAAGCAGACACTATCAATCAAATTGATTTAGTCTTATTTGATTGGCTAAATTGAAAACGATATTTAATTCGCTCGGGGAAAAAAAAAGCATTTGCCCAGAGCCGAAAAATTTACAGACAAACTGGCCAGAATTATCGTGTGTATTACTGTGACGTAATCTCGAAGTCGGTGGAAAGTTGCAGGGTTGAAATGACTTACATTCGTCAGAAATCGTCACTGTAAACGAAAAAACTAACATAAAACAATGCAGATTCTTTAAGACTGAAGGCTTGAGACCGTTATTCCCTGTCACGGATCACTGCTACGTTCATCATCCTCATCAAGGCATACCGACAGCACAAATTCTCTCTCTCTCTCTCTCTCTCTCTCTCTCTCTCTCTCTCTCTCTCATCTTATCGATCATGGAATTGCTAGATCCACTTGACCGCATCCATTGTCCGCACGTAGCTGAAAAATATAATTTTCTATTTGTCTGTCAATACTCTTATCCCACAGTGAATAAGTCCTTGGTATAAAGTGGCATATATGTTCGTTGATACTGTTACATAATGCATAGCAGCCTATGATTTGTGTACGTACCTGTAGTTAGAATATTTCGAATAGGGTATTAGACTTAAAATGACGGGGTCTATGGAAAGTTACCCAACAGTTGTTGACGTGTAATAACCTGTTGCTTGACCCTTAGAGAAGCATAAGATTAGACATGTGGGAATTAGCTTCAGATGCGACGCAAATTTCAGAGCGGGTAGATCTGTACGTCACCGCTCTAATGTCGTTTCTCACCACGGTGGATGATCATGGACTGGGTTCTGAAAATAAAACTTTATTAAGAAACAACCAAGTCTTGTTTGTTAATTGAATATTAAAATAATGACCAGCCCAGCACGAAGAAGAATGAACAGAAAGAATACCAGCCCTTAACAGAAGCCCACCAGATCAACAAGAGAAGAACATGGCGATCGACGAGTTAGAACCAGTCGATCCAGTAACCAAAAGTTAACAAGTAGGACCATCATATTTGACCCCCTCAAATTAAAAGGTTGCGTACATCTATTGATTAAACAATTATTTTGAATATTTTACTCATGAATTTTAAGAATTTATTTATTTGTAAACTTTTAGTTAACTTGTAACTGAAAAATCGGTAAGAGTAAAAAGTAATTTTTAGAATTGATTGCAAATTTCGCAAATAATTTTTTCCATTCTAAGTAATATAATTCTTTAACTAATTTCATAGTTTATATAGTTTATTCATTTAAATAATAGTTTATTTATTACAACGTGAAAGGTTCAATCGTCGAATTATTGTTACATAATCATTAGATACCTAATGATTATGACAATAGTGTAGAAATCATATTAGTGCAGCTGATGGCCTTGAGAGTGAGTGACAGCGTTTGACCTCACTCTGACCTTGCGTTCTGGGGATGATCGTGAGAACAGGAAGGCGATAGAAGCCCCTTCCGGTTTAAGGAGTAAGCAACTCAGTTAGTTAGAGTTAGGACTTAGAAGCGAAGCTAGCAAAATCTAAGGATCCGCGCGTATTGTCTGGTCTGGGGATTTATGGAATAAAGTAACATCATCGTAAATCGAAGTCTTGTTGTTATTACTAAAAGCTAACAATAGCACAGGGCTTCTGATAAGCAGTGATCCCCAACAGAGACCAGACCCGGAATCCTCAATAGAAGACCAGACGAGACCTTAGAAGATATACCAGATCCGGCCAGAAGAAGAGACGACCAGAGTAAGAAAAAGTAAGAGAGTATATAACAGAAAAGGCACTACGTAACATTATAAGGAACAGCTTTTATTTATTTTGTTAATATTAATTGTGCTTTATTCTATGTATTGATGATTTGAATAATTGTGACGTTAGCAGTGACTTAGTTTTTGTTACAGACAAATAGACGAAATCTTCATTATTAATAAGATGTATGTAAGGATTTTCTTCGAAACGAAGCCGGTAGTTATTTAGAAGCAACTACAAAAATATACAAATATAAACGTACAAATGAATTCAACTATTTTCATTCCATCTATGGTTAAATGGTAGAACAGACCGGGTTCTTTAACCGTGGTATGATAACCAGCCTATGAGAAGGAAGACTCTTAATTCAAACCCCCGCTTAAAAATTTACCTCATGTCATATCCTGCTGTATATCTTGTATCTGTCTGTTTCTCCGTTTATATACCCGATGTTGAACGAGTATATATAACAATACTTCACCAGCAGTGCCTAACGAGTTGTCTTTATCCTTTTTGGATGGTTTCAAGATGGCTACAAGTAGTGTTTTATATGATCTACTTCCAGGTTCGGATAAAGAAAGGCTGCATAATTGTGTTGTTCCCATCTAGCTTTTACTCAAACGTTTCTTCAGAGCCTAAAATATTTTAAATTAATGGTTGGTTGGTTGGTTGGTTGGTTGGTTGGATTTTATATCAACCCATTGGGTCATTTGATGCCGAAGACGTTTTTGTTTTATTTATTCTTGATGGGAACTCAATTTTTTTAAACTCAATTTTTTAAACATATTTTTTAGTCATTTTCTTCTATTCAACCCTTACATGGTACCCTAACAAGTACTACGAATCGGAGTCAGTGGACCTGGGAGTAATAGTGATGAAGGGGTACTCCACATTCCTCAGAGCTCCAGAATTGGAATGTCACCATCACATATTTTAACGTCATACCCAGGACACCATGATCCTCAGCCACCGTCTTGTAGCATATGATATAAAGGGTAGGTACTAGCCGTACGCGCCATAGGTTTGGGACAATCATATAGCTGCTAGGCCTTGACGTGACTAGCCATTTGATCGAATGTAGTTTTCCGACCACCCATCTAGCCTAAGTAAGTGCCAAGTAGAGGATTGCATGTTATGGACAGCTCTGACACCAGCGCGCCATCCTTACACATCACGGGTCGCCACCAACGACCCCATTGGGAGGTCTTACCTCTCTGCAGAGATATAGTCGCTGTAGTCTAAAGTCCCAGCCGACTGGGTTGTTGTAAGCTAATAGTGGACTAATAATGTATTTATATAAATGAGTTCAAAACCGAACGATGCATAATTGTAATTTTCTCATCTAGCTTTTTCTCCGAGCGTTTATTTAGAGCTCAAAATGTGTTTTAAATTAAAGTTACACTAATAAAGTATTTATCTTATTATAATGGAGATTGTGTGTTTGTTTGCCTGTAACCAAATCTATATCACTACTCAAGTCTCAATTACCTTAGTTATTTACATCGCATTCTCCATGATTCTAATTTTATTTCAACCCCAATTATTAATAAAATTGTTATACATTAATACTGTTGACCATATCTACATACACATAACATGCAATTGTATTTATATATACAACAAAATAGCGGGTTACAGTGTGAACGGGAGAGTTTATTTCCATATTGATATTAAAACTTTGATTTTAATAAATATGGGCTTAGTATTATTGATTTCTAATTGTTTGGTATTATCTTAATGGATATGGGCATAAATCTCGGAGATAAATCTTAAAAGAAATCCATTAATAAGAAGAAATAACTGTAATCTTATTATTTACTTCCTATTTTGACTAAATAGTTAAATTAGGAAAATCTAGCAACGAAAGAAATGATGGAAGAGTAAATTTCATTTGTTCGATTTTTCGATTATACACCCCTCTGTTTCAAATCGTTTTATGTGCATTCTTATTTAGTTTCATTAGTCTTTTTGAATCTAATATAATATTTTATTAGATTAAAACGTAAATACTTGTTCGCGAAGGGTGCATATATTTACTTGCATAAATAAGTTCGTCCTAAATTTTCTTCTTGGAATTAATACAATTATACCACCATTTTTAAAAGATACTGATTGATGTAAATTTTCAAAAATGTCTTAATTTTTAGAAGACATCTTTACTTCTGTTTGTCTCATTATGAACATATGACTGCCTCTCCAGTCACCAGTAAATCAATTTGATAAAACAGTTTGTAAAATCAAACTAAATAGTGAAACTAAAAGAAAAGAAACAAAAATACAAATAAATTTAGTTTCACGCCAATAAAATAACAAACTGCGAACGTCAGCAAATTTATAGAATTTATTTTATTCATTTTTTTCAGCATTCGATTGACATATATGAAAACAAAAAAACAAAAAACAAAATAGAAATACACAAAGAGAGAAATAGGAAAACAGAAAATTATTGACGATAGCAATCAAGTCTCTGCTTAATTGCTTCATTGATAAATGACCATCATTGAAGAAATTTGTTTTTGGAATTAGAGAGAAAAGAATTCTGTTTATTATCAATTGTAGTGATGAAATAATATCTGAGAGAAATACATTTTAAAAGGATGCAGTCTGAAAAAGAATTGATTTTTGTTTCAATTGTCCGAAATAAAACAGTAACAGTGGGTTTTTTGTTTGTTTTTTGTTTTTTAAGAAAAAGAACAGGAAGTATTTCATAGAAAGAAAACTGAAGTACATTTAACCATTACTGTCGCAAAACAAAACAAACATTTCTTTACATGATAAAAACAGTTATAATGAAATAAGAAGTTAAAAAAAAAATCCCTGGCTTTTTCTACAAATATAAAGAGCAGAAATATATTTAGAAATACAAAAGAAAAGGTTTTCCACGCATTAAAACATTTTTAAAAGACTTTAGAATACATCAATAAAAATTAAAGTGATATATATATATATATATATATATATTATATATATATATATATATATATATATATAATATATAATCCAAAGATTGGGTGAAGAAATCTCCCTTACGACGAAGTAGATTTACATTAGTCGTAATTTGCAGAGCTCAATGTGTACTGATATTATGAGTCACAGAAGAAAAAATATTTTAAGAAAAAATAACGAAGATTTAGATTGTTAGCATAGCCTTCCATTTCGCATCTGATGATCGTGGCCGTATGGTAACAATTCCTCTAGGTCTCCTGAAATAGCCTATTATGCTTTTCAATCTAAATCTTCCTTATTTTTCCAGTACATATGTGTGTGTTTGTGTGATTTAAGCAGGGTTAGTTGAATCCCACAGAACACTTTTTTTTGATGATCTTTCTTGCTTAAAAAAGCCATAGTGTTAGTTTTAAGTCGGGGTCTAATTGGTAGAGAAGATGTCCCTAATTTTTCCAAAGCGCTTTCGACCGCATCCATGATCGTCTTCGAGAGAATATTTGCTGTAGTTGTTGCTTGTTCTTTGTTGTGCGAATTTTTAAATGCTTTAAAACATTTTTTAAAGAAAATTCAGAATACATCAACCAAAATTAATGAAGTGATATATATATATATATATATATATATATATATATATATATATTGTTTGTTCTTGTTTTTTGCTTTTTTCTTTCGTTCAAGTTCAGTTTTTTTTATGTGGGGGTCTGCTGGGGAGATGCTCCATATTTTTTCCAAAGCGCTTTCAACCACATCAATGATCATCCTTGTGAGAATATTTGTAGTTGTTTGTTCTCAATTTTCAATATTTTCCTCGTATATTTCACCAATTTTAACATAAACTGTAAATTTACAATGTTTATTCAGTGGGGAGAGTTTATTGTGTATAGTTTATTTGTGTGTTTGCAAAATGATTACGTTTTTCAATAAAAAACATCAGTTTTGTATATAAACATGATGAAATAGAATGCAATGAATTATGTGCTGTAATATTTTTTAATGTTTATTCAGTGCCGTTATAGTATGTTGCCTACCTTTGTGATTCTGTTATAGTATGTGGCCAACCCGGTTTGAATGTGTCCTACCTCAGTAAGAGTGTATTTATAGATATAAGTAGTAGGAAATTTATTGAAACTAATTATTTTTCACATGTATTCAATTTCAAGAAATGCAATTCAGTCATTAGCTGTATATAGTAATTAAGAATAAATTAAAAATAACTTATCCATAATTTAATGAATTGGGGATCTATTTAATTTTAAAACATTCTAAAATAGGGTTGGGGTTAGGGTTAGCAGTTATTATTATAACTTTATAATATGCTTTAATGGTAGGCCACACCCTATAAGACACACATCATTTCGTAGGCCACATTCAAAAGGTAGGCCGCATACTATAATGCTACTGTTTATTCATATAAATAATATTTTTCTTTTGAGAAACAAATGGAACCTTGAATACTTTAGTGAACTTAAACATAAGCGTATCCGAAGCTTGCTCGTAATTCAAACGTTATCTCTTATTACAAGGAAAATATCGACCGAGTGACAGCTTGTAACTCGGAAAATTCAAGGTAGGACTATATATGAACATATAATATTTCTCTGAATGTTTGAGATAAGGTTTGCTGATTAGTATTATCTGCGTTATTCGGACTATTGTCCTCATCTTCATTGTTATCTGTACAACGTTTCGGTCGATGTGCCCAATTGGACACATGGACTAGTGGATAAAGGGGTTAGGTAAGACAGTTCTAAGTGACAGTTATCTCTGGACTTCAGGTTCAATCCTGGTCAAGGGCAGCAGTAACATAGAATAATAATTAACACAGCTTAACCCCTCTACCCCAGCTATGGTTAGCGGAATGAGAACAGGATACCCCCGTGGACTGAATAAAGGGTTAGGTTCAAAGTTCCGTAATGGTTCCCGATTACAATAAGAAGGTTACCGAGTCCGACAAGAAATACCAGAAGAAGGCCGGACGCCACATCGGCCGAAACATTGTACTGATAACAATGAAGATGAGGACAATAGTCCGAATAACGCAGATAATACTAATGAACATGTAAGTCTATAAGAATGTTATAGTTTGCATGAAGCATTATGTCTATTTGGTTTGTAATTGATTTTGAAGGGTTAATATTAAGGAAAAGATACTTTTAATTTTTGTTCCTTTGCATTGTGATAAGCCTTC
>CM042138.1:92539681-92554681 GCA_023376005.1 Doryteuthis pealeii
TAAAAGGCCAAAGAACTCTGGTGTATTGATTTGCTAAATTTGAGATTTAAAAATACTGGAATTTTTTAAATAGAATTTCAATGCATATTTTAATTTTCATATATCTTCGATTCGTTTTAATGCAATTAATTCTTGGAATACTGTTCAGTCGTTATTTTTGATAAAGAAAAGATGAAGCTTGTTTCAGTTAATTATTTTGTCCTTAAAACACTTTTGAAAAATCATTTTATTGCCTCTTATAAACAACAGATTTGCATTTAGATTCTCACACGGCTAATTTGTCTCATGATATATATGTATATGTTTACGTTGTGTGTTTCATGTATTGTTTTCTGTGAGCGTCCAAGGGTGGTCATGTCCATGGGATTAGCTTCACGCTATTAGGCATGGCCTACCTTCAATAGTAGTTTAAACCAATAAAGATTTTCTTTTACTTATATATTTTTTTTAAATAATTTGTACTACTATTGATTAATAATTTCTTATTTCTATTTCTTTTCTTTCGAATATCAATCAAATCTTCATAATGTTTGCACAAATAGCAATTACCGGTGATATGTGTATATATATTAATTTTGTTGTTTATTTTTTTATTTTCGTAGTTCATCTGGACATACACACCAACTTCCCTTTCTATATGCATAATTAAAAATATGTTTGACCCGAAAGATATTATATGTACAAAATGTTAATTATATATTCTATTTGTAAAGATTTTGCCGTTTTAATTACACTTTAGTACACCGAAAATAGCAGTCATGTAGGTAGGAAATGAGCGATCAATTTGAAAACGGTCAAGGCCATCCAATGTGAGGGTTCAAAATCTGAGTATACCATCCAGGGAATATTGCCTTAATAGTGGACTATCGAATGAAAAAAATAAGACAGCGCGAAGATGGACAAATATCTAGTGCTCGACTTACTATATAATTCCATTTCAATAATCGAGGCCATATCACCCAGCTCCTTCAACTTTTCTTAAATTTTATACAGGTGTGAACTATCTTAAAGTTAGACAATACCCAAAATTTGAGTTTCCAATTCCAATAATTGGCGGAGTTATGTCGATTTTTAGCTTTCCAAATTTGAGGGGGGTCGCGAAAAAATGGCGACTTTTTGTTATCTATCTATCTTCTGTAAAATGAGTTCTAGAGCTTTCCTACTATTAAAAATTGGTTTACAAAACCGTTCCTGCCCAAGGAATCCAAAAATGCTATCATGTTAACAAGTTTTAAGTTAATAATGATTTCTGATTTGCAAAATTTTAACTGATGTTGTAGCTTCTGTTCTGAGCAAAAACCAAACTATCTTTCTGGTACAAATAATGTTAAATACATGTAAAATAATAATAAAAACAAAATTTGTCATAGATGCAGTGCCACTTTAGAACATTGATCTTGCTATGAAAAAATCAGAAATAAATCAATAACATAAAACTGGTTAACTTTCAGATTTTTTGAGACCATTTTGAATTTTGCCATTACTCTCAGGTTCCCGCCAATTCGGATTGGTAGCATTTAACCTATTTCTTTGAAAATTGAGTTTTATATTTTTTTTTTTTGTGCTTATTAACATAGAAAAAATTGGCACCATATATGGGCATTAGATTCTGAGAAATGTATAAAATCATGCAAATTTGATGGGTGTACGAAAGATTTCGTCGTTGACTGTTTATTATTGTTGTTTATCATTAATAAAATATTTAAATAACATGAGAGAATGTCTCAAATTTCCTATAGCTTAAAACCTGGGTCGGTGAAGTTCGTTCCTTGCAAATATCTCAATCTTGCCAAAAAAAGTGGAAATGTTGTAGGACATAAAGTTGACGGTGATACAAAACTGATAAAATGGACAGCTCGAATGCCAGAAAGTTGGCAGTCTCTTGTCATTTTAACAGCTTTCGAAATAAAAAGAAGAAAAAAAAAAAAAAAAAAGAAAAGTAGAAAATAAAGATGAAGGGAAAAGTGGGAGAGAGAACGGATGGATGGATTACAATGCACAGGCATTTGCGAATTTACAGTTGTGTGTCGGTGTGAATTTTGGTGTTGAATTTTTCATCTCCAAAACTGTAATACCCATCTATATGTCAATACTCTTGTTCCTCAATTGTATGACCGTTATCCTCTTGCAATACTCACTGGTTAAAAAAGAGACTGTCCAACTCATCTAAGGTGAAATGCAAAAAGTATATCCTGATTATCTGATGTTGAGTATCCACCGGATTCTTATTTCTTATGAATGTCCTCACACCGCTAAATAATTCCCTTTCATATTATAAAGAAATAAATGGAGAAAAGACATGCTACACAGAAAAATATCAGAAAGAAAGATGGAAAGAAAGAGTATGGAAAAGATAGAGAGAGGAGCAGATAGAGAAGAAAAGATAGAGAGAGGGTGTCGTCACCTCACCTAAATAATGGACCATTCCGTTTCTATCATAGAAAGAAAGCAAGGGAAGAAAAAGCACATGCTACACAGAAAAAATATAGTTAGAAAGAAAGAGAGTAAGGGAAGATGGAAGAGGAAGTGAACGCACGGAACCGATAAGGCTAATTTGTTTCAATCGAGCATAATGAAATAAGGAAAGAAGAAAAAAAGAGTGAGAGTTAAATCAAGATTATTATACTTATTACATATTTAATTATTTGACAATAGCTCTTAAGTAAATATATGAAATGTTGTAATAATCAAATTATCATACTGTGGTATATCCAGTGATCCTGCTAGTAATGAAATAGTAGTAGTAATGATATCAAAATAAAAGTAAAGAGTTAAAATCATAAGTTATATAAACTAAATACAATTCAGTTAAATTAAGTAGAAATTAAAATTAGACTAAACCATCAATAAAATTAAATCATTGTAAACTACATATGTGGTATTATTTATTTAGTCAAATCAGTAAGAAAATTGACCATACGACATTTAGGCACCCCTTTTTGATATCGATTCAGACGGTCATGTTTTCATTTACACCGTCAATATCCGGTTGTTTGTTATGGGTTAAGGTTAGGAGTTAGTTTTATAATTTTTAAAAAAATCTAAAAATCGTCTGTAAACAAACAACTGGATATTGACGGTATAAATGAAAAACATGTCCTTCTGAATCGAGAGCAAAAAGGGGTTGCCTAAATGACATATGGTCCAGAAAATTATTAATCAACATATATAAAATTCCTTGTGTGTCTCCTATGTCTGATTTGTAGGAAAGATCAGAGAAATGCGAGAGTAAAATTTTAAATTATTTTTTAAAAATTGAAATAGATCACTAGGTCGGACTGAGCCTCTTCTAGTAGGACCAGGTTTGAATTCAGAATTTTCATTCTCTTACACTGGTTGTCGAACCAAGGTTAAAGAGCCCAATCTGTCCTACTATTTACGCATATCTGGAGAGAGGATAGTTGGATTCATACCTTTCCCAAAAGTATTGGCGCTATGTGAAATGCAACCAGCCTTGTCCAGGATTTAGCCTCACCTCACCATGTCCATTTCTTAGCTGGAACCTATGTTTGTGGTGGCAATTGGATATCATTAAATATTAGATTACGAAATATCAATTTCTAAGAATAAATAAGACATGAAATTTCTAAATGTTTGAGCTAAAAAATATTGTAATTAAATTATAGCCAAAAATTCGAATTACAAAGAATAGTGAACATAGCAAACATTGTAATAACTGAACTATCATACTGCTATTTATTCATAACTTATTTTACAGGGACTCATACAGGTGATCTATAATAATATATGAACATTTTAAATAATTTCTGGCTTATGAATTTTTTAAAAAACTATATCTGAATATTTGATTGTTTTTCGTTTTTTCTGTCTAACCCCCTATCCTCTTCAGCCTGGCTGAGGATGCATGTCACACCGTTTGGCAATTACTTCGCAAGACCATCCTTAAGACTGTGCATAATTTCATTAAATATCTTTGGGTTTTGTTTTGTTCTTTGTTTGTTCTTTTTTGTGATAATTTTCTCAATTACTTTCTTCAAATTATAATGTGTTCTCTATTATCTGGGACACCTGTTGGCACAAACACACACACACACATATACATCTCTGTCTGTCTCTGTTTCTGTCTATCTCTCTCTCTCTCTCTCTCTATAATATATATATATATATATATATATATTGTGTGTGTGTGTGTGTAATACATAGTTAATTTTTCGCGTATGGTTCTAAAATTAGTCGGTCTAGAATATTCTAGAATATATTTTAAGAAAAAATACTTTTTACTGAACTGATATATGGACTTTTAACATATATTTCATGTAAAAAAAACAACTTTTCTTAATTTTTTAATATAAATTCTTCACCAATAATATATATATATATATATATATATATATATATATATATATATATACTCAGTTAAAAAATGTTAGCATCTCCATGGGAATACTTTTATGATAAAGTTTATTATCAAAATGTCTCCATCATCTTTGCTAAAGTATTTTTGGAAGATTCCTGCAGGTGGTCTTCATAATATCAATTTTCATTTTTCTAATAAACGTAATCCATAAAATGTGTACATTTTCTTATCACATGTAGAATATTTCAAATATGTGTGGAGTTTTCTTAATCATTATATCAGAAATGTAGTCCTATAAAACTTAACTTTTTGATGTTTAGATTGATTTTGAAGGCTTATCTCAATGTGAAGAAAGAAAAAGTACCAGGTATGTTGTTCATTTGCCTGTACTTTTCTTTTTTCTTTTTATGATATTTCGGGATTGATATTCCATCCTCAGAAGTTAGTGTGAAGGTAGTAAATATTCAAACACTAAAAACAAATACGGAAATACATGTTACTACTTCATCACTAACTCTGAGGTCTTCTGAGGATGGGATTTTAATCTCGAAATATTAAGGAAACATAAGAAGAAAAATACAGTTTGCTTCAAGCAAACTATAAAACTCTGTTAATGTTTGCTTTTGTTTTGCTTTTAGTTATTTGTTTGTTTATCTATTTTGTTTTCTTTCTGGGATGGTTTTGTGTTGTTTTTATTTTGCCCTTTTTAGTATGGATTCTTTTGATCATCCTGTACTGTTCGTGTGCGGGTAAAATGATTTACTGCCTATCGGCAAGTGGTGTTCAATATCTTCCAATCTTTGGCGACTGTCGTCTTCAAAGATCTATCCACATTTTCATCTCAGATTCTCTTCCAAATTATTGAAGCTTTTAAAATGTCTCTTTTTTTTATCTCAAGAACAAACAACAACTGCACATCAAATTTTCTTTAATGAAAAAAAGACACACAAAAAAACACAAAATTTAAGGACAGCGTTTTTAAAGAATGCGTTGCCCCTTCCGGAAGTACTATACACAAAAAAATACAAGAGAAAAATAAGTCAGGTAAACAATTGAAATCAATATAAAACAGGGAATATATAAAGCTTTAAAAAACAAAGCATTAAAATCATGAATAATAATTTCTAAACAATTATATTTCGAACTGATGTCCTCATCTTCATTGTGTACTAGAAGCAACTACCCAGCGTCAACTGGAGAGAGGTGGTTAAAAAAAACCCTGGTGTACTGATTTGTTTAATTTTGAAATTTACAAATGCTGGACATTTTTAAGTGGAATTTCAATGCGATCTCCATGTATGTTTTAATTTTTAGATATCCTTGAATATAAATCAAACCTTTATTTCTTAACAAGAAGTTACTACCCAGCGTCTAGATAGAGGCGGGTAAAAAAAAACTTGGTGTATTGATTTGTTATTTTAAGATTTACAAATGATGGACATTTTTAAGTAGAATTTTACTGTTATTTCTATGTATATTTTTAAATATCTCGAATGTAAATCAAATCTTCATATTTTTTCACAGAAAACAAGAACTGATGATATTAATGTGTGTACATATTGTTTACTTTGTTGTTAATTATTAATTTTTTGTAGTTTCATCCGGAAATACATACATACACACCAACTGCCCTTTATATGTATATAAATAAACACAAGGTTCTGGCCACCGTTAGATCGGGCTTTGTATTCGGTGTTTTTTATTTATTATTTTAATTACCTTCAAATAAGTCATGTTCAGACGATTACCCATGAATTAAAACGTAGTTTCGGAGCTTCATTGTTACAGCTCAGTTACTGTTGGTGCGCCCTTGAGTGATCAGTAAGCGATTAAGCTCCAAAACTGCGTTTGACTTCATGGGTGATCGTGTGAAGTATAAATTTAAAAAGAGCACACACCTAAAATAGAGCTAAAGTTACAGTGAAGTGAACAATAAAGATGTGGACACAAATTGAAATATCATTGTTCATATCAAGCCTCATCTCATAAATACACATACAAATAGATCCTTTTTAGATATTTTAAAAATTGGTTTAAATAACAGTTACAAGAAAAAATATAATATTCCATATCCACACTTTATTAAGAATTATTGATTTATCTCATTTTTGTCTTCCAATGATTTCTTCTGTATTCCATAGATTTATGTTTCTCCTTGGTGTAGCGCTAGTGAAAAGGGGATAGACTCCCTCACTGGATTGGCTGATGCCGACTTTAGGCCACCCCGACCACTTTACTTTCTTACTTATAGTTCAGAAACTTAATCTATGTAGCTTTTCAATAAAAACACTAAATTTTACGATCAGTGCATGGGGAAGATTTTCTGCCATTCAGAATTCAGGGAAAAACCGACAGTTAAAACTGCTGGAAAAACTCCCAAGAGGAAAGTGATATGTATAAGTATTATTATAATGATTATCATTTGTAGTAGTATTATATCAGTAGTAGCAGTATTAACATTGGTATTATTAATATTAGTAGTAATAGTAGTGTTAATATTATCATAATTTGTAGTAGTAATAGTGTTAATATTATTTGTAGTAGTAATAGTATTAATATTATCATTATTTGTAGTAGTAATAGTGTTAATATTATTTGTAGTAGTAATAGTTAATAATATTATTATTTGTAGTAGTAATAGTGTTAATAATATTATTATTTGTAGTAGTAATAGTGTTAATATTATTTGTAGTAGTAATAGTTAATAATATTATTATTTGTTGTAGTAATAGTATAATATTATTATTAGTAGTATTAGTATTAGTATCAGTTGTAGTAGAATTATTACTATTATCATCATTACTAGTAGTAGTAGTGGTAGTAGTCGTAATCGTAGAGGGAGACAAAGACGACAAAGGATAATTTCGAAAACATGTAAATGCCCACGCTTGTTTAGTTCCCCAGCAATAACCATAATTTATCCATTGAAAAGACAAATTATAATCTATTCCAAATAAAGATTTATTACCGAAGAGAAATAAGAGATATTCCAAGTTATCATTTTTTTGTAATATACTATTTTATTTGTTAATTTTGTTATCGACGTAAATCAAAAAATGTATAATTTAATTATGAGAAAAGCATTTATTTTACATAAGAAAAATGGATTTTGCAACATAATACAAACCGTAAAACAAGAAGGATTCATAATTCAGTAGTGACAATAAATCAAACTGGTGAAACATTTTAGACGTCAATTTACAGATATTTAAAAGAAAAAATACTAAATAACTAAGAGCCAAACACCCTGGAAAACATTCAATTTGACATTTATATTTAAATCAAATGTAAAAGGATTTTCTTTTTATGGTTTTGAAATATTATCCTATATAATCTGACTCCAATAATTAATCCAGGCTTATAAATTAATACGACCCTGAGGTTTAAGTTAAATCCATTTTAAATTAGATTTTCCGATCAATAGTTATTGGAAAAGATAGAATGAAGTTATGTCCGTGGATATATATATATATATATATATATATATATATATATATATATATATATATATATATGTGTGTGTGTGTGTGTGTGTGTGTGTGTGTGTGTGTGTGTGTGTGTGTGTGGAGAGAAAAATGGAAGTGAATCCGACGGTATGTAATATAGTGAAACATTTGAATGAACACAGGTTCAATAAAAATGAGTGATATTTATTCAGCAAACGCTGCAGTGTTTCAATCTGTTTAGTAGATCTTCTTCAGGGCTTTTGTTGATTTAAGGATGAATAAAATTTATCACAGAATAATAAGGAGATTGTGAGAGTCTTTTGTTAATCAGTTTGTTTAAAATGTTTTAAACAAAAAATACTCAATACTCACCTATTTTGCAACCCATATCAGTCAGTTTCATTAAATCATTTGGGAGTAGTAAGAATCGTCAGATGAGAAGATTGCATGAAACTAACAGTTATGAGACAGGCCAAAGAGAAGTGAGGAACTAGGAGGAACTAATATATATTATATATATATATATATATATATATATATATATATATATATATATATATATATATATATATATTATGTTGGCCGAAGTGTTCATAGAGTGATATTATCTGCTGTTGATTCTCTTTACTACCAATAGCAGAAAATCTCTGCAACACCGATGGAAGAAGTGTGTGAACCACTAGGAGGACTGTGTTGAAAAATAATGTCCATTCGATTCCATATAGTATTTTGGTTGGTCAGTCTCTGAACTTTTCACCCCACACTAAAAAAAAAAAAAACATAATCTTAAACGCCACTTAAGATCGTCCGTCGTGTGGTAATGTTTAGCAAGTTGGTCTCGCAGATCCGTTGCTAGTAATAAGCGAGTTCGATCCTTGTTGGACGCCTTTAGTTGTGACCTTGTTTCAAATACTACACCTTTTGGGTAATTTTTAACGCCACGTAACGTTAGCGTCCCTATTCAAACTGTGTGACGTAATTTTGTTCAAAAACTGTTGTGAATGGAAAATAGCTTATATTATAACGTATTCAAAATATCAAATATTATTAATCAACATCTCAGTCGGTAGAGTGTCCGACTGGGAACCACAAGGTTCCTGGTTTTATACCGGCCCTCACCAACTCAGTGCATGAGTAGCACAGGGATCTGCGTGGTAATGCGATGATGGTAGATGTAGCGCTCCGTCTCAGACGCCAAAACAATCTCCTCGGTCTAGCGCTAGTCAAAAGGAGGTAGACTCCCTCGCTGTCTGGCTGATACTGACTTTAGGCCAACCCGAGGAATTTTTTTTAACTATGTAAGGGGATAAGTTGTAAATCACCCGTCTATGAAAATTGTTTTCTCATTTGTATAAAATTACGTTCACTTCCATTTTCTTCCTGATATACAGGATGACCCAAAACAAACGGGCCCCACACATACTTTTATTTAAAAAAAATGGGGTCCGTTTTTTTTTTTTTGGTGGGGGGCACCCTGTATATGCACAACTATAGCTCACTGTATAAATTATTTTTGCGAGAGCAGAAAATGCAGCTCAATGGATAGAAAAAATGAACAAACAAAAAAATAAACCTGGATGTGTTTGTGTTGTGAGATAATTTTTGTTCGTCTAAATCCAAGCAAAGTATCAAATGTCTTTCCTTCGGTTATTTCCTTTTAATTCTATGTGTTTATTATTATTATTATTATTATTATTATTATTATTATTATTATTATTTAGCTATCTTAGTCTTTCAAACAGAAATGCGCAGATTTTACGTTTTAAACTTGTAACAGAACCTGGTTGTTAGCGATTTTTTTTCTCTGAATTGTTCACTTGTTAAACTAATTTTTTTTTCTTTTTCTTTTCGTTTTCCATCAAACAGGCAGCTTTGTATTTACTCTCGGTCATATCTCACTGGGTGTCTTTTACAGAGGTCAATAGGTTTATTAGTTGAACCTTATGAAAATGGCCTCACTTCAGCTTAAAGCTCTGTGGCAGCAGTCGTGTAAAAGAAGGAGTGAAATTATGGATAATGGCCACTAATATAGATCAAAAGAACGTGGGGTAGTGTTAATTTAGAGATGTCATTCAGCGCCAATACATTTCAGTGACAAATGTATAAACGTCACTGTATTTATCAGTACTTATTTGACAGGTTATCCTTTAAGAAGGTGGTTAGGTATATATGTATAATAAAGAGAGAGAGAGAGAGAGAGAGAGAGAGAGAGAGAGATAGAGAGAGAGAGAGAGAGACTTCTTGAATGTTTCAAGTGATAAAAGAAAGGATATTTCAAAAATGAGAGAGAGAAAGAGAGAGAGAGACATTGATGAATGTTTCAAATGATAAAAGAAAGAATATTTCAAAAATGAGAGAGTGAGAGAAAGAAGGAAGGAGAGAGAGAGAGAGAGAGAGAGAGAGAGAGAGAGAGAGAGAGAGAGAGAGAGAGAGACTTCTTGATGAATGTTTCAAATGATAAAAGAAAGGATATTTCAAACATGACAGAGACAGAGAGAGGGAGAGAGACAGAGAGACAGAGAGAGACTTATTGATTAATGTTTCAAATGATAAAAGAAAATATATTTCAAAAATGAGAGAGGGAGAGAGAGACAGAGAGAGAGTTATGATGAATGTTTCAAATGATAAAAGAAAGGATATTTAAAAAATGAGAGAGAGAGAAAGAGAGAGAGAGAGAGAGAGAGAGAGAGTGTGTGTGTGTGTGTGTGTGTGTCCTGTGAGATAAAGAGAGAGAAGAGAGAGAGAGAGAGAGAGAGAGTCCTGTGAGAGAAAGATAAAACTTGCATTAAAACCACTGAACAACTGTAATCAACTTTTGTCTGACGCTGAGATGACTTGTCGCTGATTTGACGGCGATGAATAAACCCCAAGAAAATGCCCACAGTTTGGGATTTGTTTTGTTCCACTTCTGTTTTCTTTTGTTTTTCTTTCTTTTTTTCCTTCTTTTTTACACTAGACGTCAAAGCAAGAACCACTACCCCCACAAAAAGTTACAGATAATGTTGGACATTCTCTTTTAAGACGTCTAAAACCAATCAGTTTACGTTTCTTTTCAAATATATCAAACAACCCTAGATCCATTTCTGTGTAATTACCGTACTATGATATTTTCTCAAAACTTTCCTATCTTCAAAACTACACCATCAGGGACATATAGAACAATTGATACGGAGGTGGGGGTCAAAGTTTAGGTACTGGATATGTATGCCGAAAACGGGGTTTGAAAAACTGTCTGTCTGTAACCGAAACTATATTACTAAACAAGTCACAATTCCTTTTGTTATTTACATCACATTCTCAATGATTTTATTTTTATTTAAACCTCAGTTATTAATAAAATTGTTTTACATTATTACTGTTGACCATATCTACATACTAATAACATGCAATTGTATTTATATATACAACAAAATAGCGGTTTACAGTGTGAATGGGAAGGCTAATTTGCATATTGATCTTAAAAATTTGATTTCAATAAATATATGCTTAGTATTATTGATTTCTAATTGTTTGGTTTTATCTTATTGAATATGAACAAAAATCTCGGGGATAAATCTTCAAAGAAATCCATTAACAAGAAGAAATAACTGTAATATTAATCTTTACTTCCTATTTTAACGAAATAGTTAAATTAGGAAAATTTACCAATGAAAGACGGGAGTAACGGAAAATGATGGAAGAGTTAGTTTCAAAGTTGTTCTATTTTTCAATCATACCCCATGTTCCAAATCTTTTTATCTGTATTCTTATTCAGTTTTATTAGCCTTTTTAATTTAATATGATATTTTATTATATTAAAACTTAAATACTTGCACCCGGAGGTGCATATATTTCTAGTCTACATAATAAATTTAAATAATTCTATAATAAACTATTTCAATTTTTATAAATGCATGTCACGATATCTTTGTTTCTATTAATTTTAACTTTTAATTTAACTAACCAAGCCATTGTAGAATTAATAAATAAATACAACTCATTCAACATATAGAAATCAAATAGATTGCAATGAAGTTATCAGAAAAGTAATTCATTAGAATAATTTTATATATTTTGTCGTTATCAAAAATAACTACAATGGTTAGATTCCAAAAATACTAATGGTACCATGTACTCACTTGGTTACCTCATTTTAAGATTGGTAAGTGACTACCAAGATTGGTAATTTAATTCAATAGGTAATTTAATCTTTAATTAAATTAAAGTAATTAAATTAAATAAAAGTAATTAATTAAATTAAAGTAATTTAATCTTTAATTAAACTTTAATTCATTTGGTAATTTAATTCAATGTGGATTGGTAATTTAAGATTGGTAAGTGACATTCATGGAGTTATCAGAAAAGTAATTCATTAGAATAATTTTATTTATTTTATCGTTATCAAAAATAACTACAATGGTTAGATTTCAAAAATACTAATGGTACCATGTACTCACTTGGTTTACCTCATTTTAAGATTAAAGCCACCTCATTTAGAGGTACCAGATACTTTTTACAATATCAATTTTTTTCACGGGGACTCTCCTTATCGGCATACATATCCATTACCTAACTTCCCGCCCTCGCTGGTTGAATTTAACAACACTTAGTGTCCACATATTTTATTATAGCATGTAATTAGTTATATTGCGTGTTGCTCTTCGCAGCAAGTATAATTCTGTATATTCTAGACAAATGCATCTCAAAAAGTCGGCACAATTAATTACATACGTCATTCTCATCTCCACATTAGGAATCTCCGATAATTAGCGCGAATTCAAACACTGAATCTTCTTTTCTTAATCTAGTGAATAGTAAATTTAGCTTTTATGTTCATGTGCCATGTAGACAGAAGTACTGTGTCACCAACTCTCTATCTCTGCAGCTCTTTGTCTCTCTGTCTCTGTCTCTGTATCTCACTGTCTCTCTGCATATTTGTCTGTCTGTCTGTCTGTCTGTCTGTCTGTCTCTCTCTCTCTCTCTCTCTCTCTCTCTCTCTCTCTCTGTCGTGTTCGCTTTCAGCCACCTCCTGACATGTGACTGATTCAATGTCAGCTGACTTTTCCCAATCGAAACAGTAAATAGTGCCCACTTCTCATATGTGTACCATCACTGAGCAATCCGAACGTGTGAATTAAAACCTATTTTTTTGTTTGTTGTTTTTTGTTTTTTTTCATAGTTTTATAAATAAATCACAGTATGTTTACATGTAGATCTTAAATTCTCATTAGCAAATTCCTTCCTTTTTTGTGTACAAAAGCACTTTTATTCCTTACTCTTCTTTAGTAATTCAAAAAAAAAAAAAATATATATATACTGATTTATCTTAATATGCATACGGTTTTTAAAGATATTCTTAAATTTTGTTCGCACAGCAATTTTTTTTTTCTAAAAAAAAAAACAAACTCTTTAAAGTCCAAACATATACAGGTTCACAACCCTATTCCTTTTACAGCGATTCGTTACAATCCCATACCAAGTGTATTTGTTATATATATATATATATATATATATATATATATATATATATATAGCAATTTTATTCACAGTAAATTTATCCCATTCATCTTAATTACATTTGCCTATTTCTTTGTGCCATATAAAAACTTTTTCCTACTTACTTCGTCTTTGTCATGGAACGATCAATGCTAACTCAGTGAAAGGAAAACTTATTTAAAATGAAATAAAATTTGAAAAAAATTTCTAGTCTGTTGTTCTGATGGCTAAACAAGTTAACTTTCCTTTTATACTATTTTAGAATGAATAGTCACCATTCACAACTTCTTGAAAGCCTTAAACAAACGCAACTTTTGCAACATATTCAATTCCTAGTTCTTGATTTTACATCACATTCTGTCAATACCAAATCTATTAAGTTTGCCATAACTAAGAATCTATACAAAACAAACAAAAACAATTGCATAGTAGAATAATCTATATATTAATACTCGTGTTCCTTAATCTTCCGACTGTTATCATCTTGCATTACCATCTGGTTTAAAATGAGACCGTCCAAATCGTCCAAGATGAAATGCAAAAATGTAAATTTTCATTATCTGGGACTGCTTATCTACCGAATTCTTTATTACGATTGTCGTCACCTCAAAAATAATGGACCATTCCGTTTTAATTATAAAGAAAAGGAAGAAAAATGACATGCTTCACAGAAATATATAATAAGAAAGAAAGTAGGGGAAAGATAGTGAGAGTGAGTGAGCGCGTGGAAGCGATAACGTTAATTTGTTTCACTCGAACATAATAAAAAGATGAACAGAAGGAATGTAAGAATAAAAAGAGTGTGTGTGTGTGTGTGTGTGTGTGTGTGTGTGTGTATGTGTGGAGAGAGAGAGCGAGAGAGAGAGAGAGAGAGTTCAATCAAGATTATTATAATTTTTACATATTGAACTATTTAGCAATAGTTCTTAAGTAAACATATCCAACGTTGTGATGATTATATTATAATAATGTGATATATCCACTGGTCCTGATAGTGTTATCATTAACCTCTTAGGAAAAGTACATTGCATTCTTTGTATGCCAAACGATTAGATATAGAAATTGGATATTTCAAATTGGAAATAATCCAATTTCAGTTTAATTGAAGTCGGATCCAGTAAAGCAGGTATCCGTCACAGATTATTTAGGCTTCAATTCATGTGTTAGAGAAGAGTTATCTCCCCTAACGATCGTTTGACTCTTCACTGAAAAAAGTGTAATATTAGACAACAACATGGCTGCTTGAGGAATAGACTGCTTGTTGACTGTTAAGTGTTTATCCAAATCCATCCTGTTGTATTCCTGGTTGAGGGCTGCCCATCCCACCGACGGAGGTCGACCCTAGCGTCCAACTCCACACCAAACGAGAAAGGGCTTATAACCGATAACTGCTGACCTCCCGTGCAGCACAGTGTAGGAGTTTCCCCTCTAGGGCAAAAAAAAACCTGGACAAGATGTATGGAGGCCCTGGGTTGCCCAAGTGACAGCCCCCTCTCTGCCTCGCTGGCGTGATCCAAAGGAAGGATGAACCAATACATTTCTGGTTGGTGAGAAAATAAAGACAAATATTGTTGTATTTTTAAAAATATATTTAACTTTTTATTTTTATTTTGTTATTCCTAAAATCTTGGGATATAACAGCATGTAAACCCGCCCTCGTGATAGGGGTCCAGTGGCTTCGGCCCTGGATTTTTACAAGTTAATAGTGTCGATTCCAGGGGGCTATCCCCCAGGAAATACCTGTCCCCTTGATTTAAAGGG
>CM042138.1:92559681-92577181 GCA_023376005.1 Doryteuthis pealeii
TAGACATAATCTGCGTACAAGGGCAGAGATTTGATCATGGTGAATTAGAAATAAAATATCACGAAACAGGTAATGGATGGACGTTTGTATCGGCATCTGCGTGGAAAACCTCCACAAATGCCACCATAGGAGGTATATGAATGCTCCTCAGCCCCCGAGCTATAAGAGCACTAAACCGTGTAGTAAAAATCCAACCAAGAATTATATGCACTACGTTTAATGGGAATCCCTGCACAGTAGACTCGTGCAATAGCCCCACTAATGTCAGCGAAAAAATGCACATCGCAAAGTTCTATAATGAGTTATCCTTCCTATGCAGACAAATTCCCAAACACAATGTTCTGGTCATTGGGGGTGAATGCGCAGATAGGCAAAAACGAGAACAATAGATACTGCCTACACAATATCCCAAATAGAAACGGCGAACACGTTGCCCAGTTTTCTCTTGAGAACAGGCTTGTATGCTTAAATACAAAATACCAAAAAGGAAAAGGCAAACTATGGACCTACACATACCCAAACAATACAAAAGCCTAATTAGACTATATCCTAATAAATTTTAAAAAATGGATAAATAGTGCAATGAACTGCGAAGCATACTCCTCTTTTAAAGGAGTATCCTCCTATCACAGAATAGTCACAGCAAAATTACGACTAAGCCTACGTAGAAACAAAAAGCAAACCAGTAAATCTGTACGATACGACTGGTCGACACTTGCCAACAGCGATATATGCAATCGCTACGCTGTGGCAGTAAGAAATAAATTCGATATCCCCCAGACGAGGAATACGAAAACTTTGTCAGTGCCCACATAGAAGCAGCAGCTGAGTGCGTACCGACCAAACTAAGAGCCAAAAACTGATCCCTGGGAGACAGAAGCAGTTAGAGAAAAGAGAAACAATATAAAAAAGCGGCCCAACGAAAAAAAAACTAACCAACACCAATCTACGCACCCTTAAGAAAGCCCAGATAGACCTAACCAAAACATACAAAAAGAACAAATAGAATACATCCAAGTATAGATAAATAATATCAGACAATCGGTAGAAGGCAGACATTCGCGATTAGCATGGCAAACAGTAAATGAAATTAGTGGTAGGAAAAGTACCTCTAGATCAAAGCTAAAGGCAACCACCAAAAAGATAGACTTCAGAAATGGAAACACCACTTCCAGAATCTTCTGGGGAACCCTCCTAAAATCATAGAAAATAATACCCAAAAGATTGTAGATAGACAACTAGACATCAAACTGGGCGATTTCACAACAGAAGGACTAAACGAAGTCTTAAAGAAACTAAAAGGTAGAAAAGCTGCAGGTCTCGACAAAATACCCCCCGGTATGGAAGATGGGAAAGTTCAACGACATACTGCTTAGGCTATGCAATGCAGTATATAGACAAAATAGAATAGATAAATGGAAGAAAGGCTGCATCCTCCCATTCCCCAAAAAGGGAATACCCGGAATCGCTAAAAACTACAGAGGCATAACTCTTACTGCTATTGCAGCCAAGCTATACAATGTCCTTCTTCTTAATCGCATCCAACCCGAAATAGAGAAAATCCTTAGGAAAAACCAAAACGGATTCCGCAGAAATCGATCCTAAACTTCTCAGATCCTGACTATTTGACAAATCATAGAAGGGGATCGAGCAAAGAATCTAGAGGCAACGCTGCTATTTGTAACTTTCTCCAAGGCATTTGATTATATACACCAGGAAGAATGGAACAAATACTACTAGCATACGGTCTCCCCAAAGAAACGGTTGTCGCTATAGTGATGTTCTTACAAAGACACTAAAGCAATGGTACGCTCACCTGATGGCGACACAGATTTCTTTGACATAGGAGCTAGAGTCCTACAAGGATATACATTAGCACCATATATATTTATAATATGCCTAGACTATGTACTCCGAATATCATTAGATAGTATAAAAGAAAAAGGTTTCACACTAAGAAAGGCAAGAAGCAGGCGATATTCCGCACAGTCAATGATGCAGACTACGCTGATGACCTCGCACTTCTTGCAGATACACGAGCACAGACTGAGTCACTACTACATAGCTTGAAGGAGGCAGCAAAGAATATCGGCCTCTATGTGATCTCCGAGAAAACTGAGTTTATGAGTTTCAAAAAGAAAGGAGACATATCCACATTCAATGTTAAGCCTCTTAAGCCAGCAGAACAATTCACATACCTAGGTAGCAATATCTCATCCACAGAAAGTGATGTTAATACACGAATAGCAAAGGCATAGTCAGCCACAAACGAATTATCAGTAATATGGAAATCCGATCTCACTGACAAGTTAAAGCAACAATTCTTTCAGGCTGTGGTTGTATCAGTGCTGCTGTATGTCTGCACCACCTGGACCCTAACGAAGCGCCTTGAGTATAAGCTAGATGGGAGCTGCACAAGAATGCTACGTGCAGTCTTGAACAAGTCGTGGAAACAGCACCCCACAAGGAAGCAGCTGTACGGCCACCTGCCCTCCATCTCACAAATCATCCGAGTGAGACGGACTAGGCATGCAGGACACTGCTGGAGAGCTCATAAGCGACGTTCTCCTGTGGAAGCTAACACGTGGACATGCTAATGCGGGCCGGCCACCAAGGACCTACATTGACCAACTGTGCGAGGATACCGAATGCCGCGTGGAGGACCTCTCTGGGACAATGAATGATAGGGAGGGTTGGCGAAGGGATTGTCATGGATATCCATGCTAATTGCGTGACATGATGATGATGATGAGAATTATACTGCAAGATGAATTTAAATCCAAACGGCTTATATCCATTAATGAATACTGTCATTCTTTTTTTTCAGATAGTTTCTTTGAACTTAGAAAAGTGAAATAAAATCGATACAGTGATGATAAAGTGCTTCACCATTCCGACGCCCGCGATCAATGTTTTCTGTTATGAATTTTTTCTCCCATTTTTATACACTCTTATATATATATATATATATATATATATATATATATATATATATATATAGTCAACACAGAGTCACTGAGAGTTTCTTACCGATGCGATCTTTGGTCTGAAGATCACATAGGTGAGAAACTCTCAGTGACTAGGTGTTGACTCCATGTCCACACTTCCTTAACTCTCTCTCTCTCTCTCTCTCTCTCTCTTCTCTCTCTCTCTCTCTCTCTCTCTCGCTATATATATATATATATATATATATATAAAATGCAGTGGTAATTTGACTTCTGAATGCCCCAGGTTACAAGTTAGCTTTCTGTCAATGTTTTGCTTTGTGTTGAGAGCTAAAATAAGTTCATTAAAAACATTTAAGTTTCCAAATTTATTGGACCCAAGAAAAATATTATTTATGAAAAAATAAACATTAAAACATATTACAGAACATAATTCATTACATTAACAATAATGCCCTGAGGTAAGGTATGAATCCCCTCATCCCCCCAAATATGTGTTAAATAGTACCGCTACTGTTCTTCTACAAGGATAACTTTGGCATTGAATAATCCAAGATGTTTGATATCTTATTATAATGGAGATTGTGTGTTTTTCTGTCTGTAACCGAAACTATATTCCTACTCAAGTCACAATTCTCTTAGTTATTGACATCAAATTCTCCATGATTTTATTTTTATCTAAACCTCAATTATTAATAAAATTGTCTTACATTATTAATACTGTTAACTATGTCTACATACTGACAACATGCAATTATATTTATATATACAATAAAATAGCGGTTTACAATGTGTACGGGAAGGCTAATTTGCATATTAATATTTAAAAATCGAATTTAATAAATATGTGCTTAGTATTATTGATTTCTAACTGTTTGGTTTTATTTTAATGAATATAAGCAAAAATCTCTTCAATGAATCTTAAATGAAATCCATTAACAAGATAAAATAACTGTAATTCTATTCTTTACTTCCTCTTTTAACTAAATATTTAAATTAGAAAAAATAACAATGAAAGACGAGAGTGATGGAAGAGTAAGTTTCAGTTGTTCCATTTTTTATTATACTCCCTCTGTTTCAAATCTTTTATTATACTCCCTCTGTTTCAAATCTTTTTATCTGTATTCTTATTTAGTTTCATTAGCTTTTCTAATTTAATACAATATTTTATTATATTAAAACTTAAATACTTGCACCCGGAGGGTGCATATATTTGCTAGTGTCATTAAAGAACGAAACCAATCACCAATAAACAAGTTGAACTCCAGTCATGCGGAATCCTTGTTTGTTGGTCCGTGTATATTGAATCCTATGGTCCGTGTGTTACTCAGTATTAAACAGAAGCATTGAATGTTATGTTAAATAGAACGTTATACAAAACCAAAAGAGATTTGAGATTTTAATGAGGATTATTCGAAAAAAGAAATTAATAAATATAAGTTAGGAAAAATAATAATAAAAAAAATACATTTCAAAAAGATAAACAAAGAATGAACTGATGATAACTCGATTGCTAAATATCAACAATTGTATTGGCAAAAATTTTTACCTTCGATGACAGATATGTTTATAAGATTTGACATATTCATCAGTTATAAAGTTCAAATTCCAATGTAAAAATAAAAACATATTAAAGTATAAAAAATTATACAATAGTATGAAATATACATACATACATACATATATATATATATATATATATATATATATATGTATATATATGTTATATTATATTATAAGTGCATATATTCATTTATTTTTATTTGGTGTGTCTGTTGTTAATAATTTACGACCTGTTAAATTATAAACAGCAATCGACAATGATCTTTCCCCGAATGTTATTTATATTCTAAAATCCTGCAATTATTATTCAGCCGTGTGTATATCTAGTTAATATAATGAGAGATAGATATAAACAGACTGAGATAGGGAGAGAGAGAAAAAGAGAAAGGGAGAGATCTCGATATGAACATACTGAGATAGATAGATAGATAGATAGATAGATAGATAGATAGATATGGACATACTGAGATAGATAGATAGATAGATATGGACATACTGAGATAGATAGATAGATAGTAGACATGGACATACTGAGATAGTTAGATAGATATGAACATACTGCGATAGATAGATAGATAGATAGATAGATATGAACATACTGAGATAGATAGATAGATAGATAGATATAGATATGATACTGAGATAGATAGATAGATAGATAGATATAGATAGATAGATAGATAGATAGATAGATACATGGACATACTGAGATAGATAGAACATACTGATAGATAGATATGAACATAGATAGATCATACTGAGATAGATAGATAGATAGATAGATAGATAGATATACTGAGATAGAGATAGAGATAGATAGATAGAATACTGAGATAGATAGATAGATAGATAGATAGATAGATAGATAGATGAGATAGATAGATATGAACATACTGAGATAGATAGATATGAGAGATAGAGAGATAGATAGATAGAACATACTGAGAGAGAGAGAAGATATAGAAGATATGAACATACTGAGAGAAGATAGATGAACATACTGAGATAGATTATTGAGAAAGGAGATTGGTAGATAGATAGATATATACGTGGAAAGAGATAGGTAGATAGATATATCGTGGAAAGAGATAGGTAGATCGATATATACGTGGAAAGAGATAGGTAGATAGATATATAGTGGAAATAGATAGGGGATAGTTATATAGACGTGGAAAGAGATAGGGGATAGTTATATAGACGTGGAGAGAGATAGGTAGATAGATATATAGACGTGGAGAGAGATAGGTGGATAGATATATAGACGTGGAGAGAGATAGGTAGATAGATATATAGACGTAGAAATAGATAGCTAGATAGATATATAGACGTAGAAATAGATAGGCAGATAGATATATAGACGTGGAAAGAGATAGTAGGTAGATAGATATATAGACGTGGAAAGAGATAGGTAGATAGATATATAGACGTTAGCTAGATAGATATATAGACGTGGAAAGTGATAGGTGGATAGATATATAGACGTAGAAAGAGATAGCTAGATAGATATATAGACGTGGAAAGAGATAGGTAGATAGATATATAGACGTGGAAAGTGATAGGTAGATAGATATATAGACGTGAAAAGAGTTATGTAGATAGATGAATATGAAAAACTTAGTTACATAGATAGGTGGATATATTCATAGACAGATGTGAACAGTTATAGATAGGTAGGTAGATAGATAGATATGAACTGAGATAGATAAAGATAATTTAAAAAATCTCCATGTAATGTTCCGTACAACATGCTTTTTATTTCTCTTCCACGTGTAGCGGGCTCGTTTCCTGTGAAATATATGGTGTCTATTTTGCTGGCATCTTCCTTGTCTCGTCGACAAAATAAATACAGAGAATTTATTTATTACTCGGGACATTGCCCAGAATTACAAACATAAATATTTTCTTTCTAGATTACTTGCTATAAAGGGGATCCAAAATTATATTACGTGTGATAAACATGCTAAGTGACAGGGGTTAGTGACAGATAGATAGTTTGAAGGCTTTCCACAATTGCCGTTATATATAGTGGGAGAGTGAGAGTGAATTAGTAGTAATGTATTGTAAGAGGCAGGTGTTTAAATGCACATGGTATAAGCATTCCCATGAGTACCGTTTTTTATATATATATATATACATATATACATATATATATATATATATATATATATATATATATATATATATATATATGAGTATAGATAAAAAAAATATGAAAACAACACAATATGCTGTTAAAGTGAAAATATTTCATATCATATTCATAGCTAATATTGAACAATATTTCGATTTATAAAAATCATCTTCAGAGCTTGTTCTACTCCGGCCTTAACAAGAGCGGAGACGAAAATAATATGAATTCAAAACGAAAACATTGATATTGTTATAAAAAGTTATGCGGTACTTTCAAATATAAGCACATTATTCGCCGGGTTTGCTTGTCATGATTATTTTCAATAATTATCGAATTTTATACGATATACGCATTGTAATTGCCTTCAAAAAATATAAAGCTGTGTATATATATACAGATATACATACATTTATATATATTCAGTTTTGGTAAAAATATCTTTAGACCATATGCATTCTTACAAGAATATGATCAGACTGTATTTTAGAGTCATATTTTTTCATGAGGATTTGGTTTTGATCGTTTCTTGGAAACCTGATGTACAAAAAATTCCTGTTGAATTCTCAGCCATCATTGTAATTAAATTAATCAGTTTCCATCGTTTCACCCTCGCTACCAATATCGAGAATGATTTGCAAAACCTCATGAGTATTAATAAGTATACGGTTGTCTGTCATGGTAACAAAATCCAATCATATATCCATGAAAGATCACAAAATAAATTGCTAATATTGCTAGCCCTATTTTCCCTAGCAGATAGCTCGCTAGGACCACTTTGTATTATTACATTTGATCAAAAAATAAAATAAATGGATATCTTAAGCCATACAGAACTGGCTGGTTGGTATGAAATGTGTTAATAGATGAAATACAATTTAGGTTGAATACGAGGTATGTCAAAAAAGTCCCAGGACTGGTGTCACAAAATAAAAATTATTTCAAATTCAAACAAGTTATCCCATTCAAAGTAATCCCCCGGGAGTCTAATGCAATTTTCCACCCTTCTCTGTCGCGTTTGCATTCAGTCGGGGAAGGATTCTTCCGGGATTCTCCGTAGCTCTGTCATCAGGGCCTTTTTGATGCCGTGCACATCCTCAAAACGGGTTCCCTTGACCCCTTGAGTTTTTGGAGGAGGAAAAAAATCACATAGCACCAGGTCGACTGAGTAGAGAGGTTGCTCCAGCAAAGTGATGTTCTTCTGGGCCAGGAACTCTTGGATAATCAGTGCAGTGTGAGCAGGTGTGTTGTCATGGAGAAGCACCCACGAGTTGTCCTGCAACATCTCTTACCTCTTCTCGCGCACTCAACGAAGCAAACGTTGCAGTATGTCTTTGTATACATGCTGATTGATAGTCTGGCCCTTTGTCAAGAACTCGCAGTGGACAGGTTTAAAATAGATCTTTTGTGACACCAGTCCTGGAACTTTTCTGATATAACTCGTAAATCTAAATTATATTTTATCTATCATCACTTTTCATTGTCGGCGTCATTAACTACATAATCAATAAATAATGTCGGTATCATTGAATTAAATTATTTGGTAGTGAATGGAAATTGAATTTGAGTACAAGGAGTACATCAATAAAATTTGAAAAGCTCTGGTTTCGAATCTTCATAATAATACTATAAGCGGCTACTCAGATAGTCTCGCAGATCCATTATTACTGAATCACAAGTTAGATCCTCGCAGGATGCCCCATTTAAATCCCTATGTAAAAAAAAGTCCTTGCATAGGTCCGGCTTGGCGGGGCATCAGAAAAAAATGTTGCTACTATCTAAATTCTTTTTTTTTAATAAACTTCACGAATATAAATAACATCTTTATTATTTTTGCTTAAAAAGCAAGATCTGGTGATAGTGAATGTGTGTATATATTTACGTTGTCGTTAATTTTTTTTTTGTAGTTTCCTCTGGACATACATCCGTACATAGAAACTGACCTTTATATATGTATAGATTTTCCAGTGAATCAAAAGATTTGTATTTGATCCCGATGATACAATTATAGCTGAAATGGGATGTTTACAATCATGTCAGCTCCAGCAAGAACACCCCATGTCCTGCTCTGATTATCCTAGCCTACCAGCTATAGACTGAGAATTGAACTCACTGACACTAAATTTTATATATATATATATATATATATATATATATATATATATATATATATATATATGGTTTGCTATCCGAACTCACTCACCTTTACAACATACGGTGCACTTTAGTAATTTACTAACTGGACCTGTGGATATACCACATAATGATTTGATTATTACAACGTTTGATGTATACTTAATAGCTATTACTAAATAGATCAATATGTAAAAAGTACAATAATCTTGATTTAACTCACTCTCACTTTTTTCTTTCTTTCCTTCTTTACATCTTTACATTATGGTCGATTGGAACAGATTAACGTTATCGATTCCCGAGCTCACCACCTCTCTCTCTATCTTTCCCCCACTTTCTTTCTTTCTTATTGTTTTTTTGTGTAGCATATCCTTTTTCTTGCCTTTCTTTCTTTATAATAAGAACAGAATGGTTCATTATTTAGCCAAGGAGACTGCACCCATAGAAAATAAGAATTCGGCGAATAAGCAACGCCAGATAACCAGGGTTTATATATTTTCATTCCATCTTGTACGATTTGAAAGATATCGTTAACCAGAGTGTGTTGGAAAATGATAACGGTCGTACAATTAAGGAACGGGAGTATTAACATATAGATTAAAATTAGCTTAGTTATGACACAAAATCAAATGTATTGAACACCTACTGAGAATTGAACTTACTAACCCTGGTTTGTTAGCCTCTTTTGCTAACCACTGCTTCGGGTGAGGTTCGTCTGGGTGACTCTCTGTTTTTAATATAAATATACCGAGTGAACGATAGTGAGAAAGAAAAATGTTAATGAAATAAAAAAAAAACAACAACATTAACATCCCGACAAAAAAATATTCAAGTATTTCTGCTCGTTGTATGCAATCACTAAAAGCTTTTGTGTTTCTCACTGTGCTGGAGTAGACAGATTGCTCTTGTTTTATCCTGAATAAGAGGATGTCACAACAGAGTCTTTAAGGAAATAAAGACAGACGGCCATTATCTAGTCAGATCCTATTTCTTAGCACGAACAACTATAAAAGATTCTTATTAAAATACTGACAGGAAAAATAGAAAGCCAAAACAAAATGCTATTGTATACAATACGGTCCGATAAGATAAATCCGTTTTTTGTCTGTAACAAAACGTCACTGCTTACGTCACATTACCCAAAATCGTTATAACATAGAATAAATACACTCAAAATTTGAACAGGCGACATTAGACAGTCCTTGTTGTTTTGTTTTTTTAAACAAGTTTTAATAAATACATGACTGGTATTATATATCTATATATAGTTTGTTTTATTTTAATACATATTTAAAGTTTACATTTCAATTGTTTTATTTTTTAATTAGTCGCATAAATCATCTATTAATAATGGAGATTCGCTTTCGGTTTTTTTCTATTAATAATGGAGATTCGCTTCCGGTTTTTGTCTGTAACAAAAATTACGTCACTGCTTATGTCACATTATCGTCATAACATAGAATAAATACACTCAAAAATTAAACATGCAACATTAGACAGTCCTCGTTGTTTTTTTTAAGCAAGTTTTAATAAATACATGACTGGTATTATATATCTATATATAGTTTGTTTTATTTTAATACATATTTAAAGTTTACATTTTCAAATTGTTTTATTTTTTAATCCTTTAATGAATTTGATGATTTTACTTACTTAGGTACAAACTCGCTGACATTGAATTTTTAACTCCCACCCCTCAGGCAATATGTTTCAAAAATCTATTTTACATCGCTCGGAGGGTGTTTTTTTATTTTGCTAGTGATTATAAAGAATGAAACCATGCAAGCAACAAACCATGCCTTTTTAGCATCTCATTTTAACTAACACTAGTTTCCTAGCAAATATGTTTTGGCGGAAAATTTAGTGGCACTAATTCATGAGTAAAATAGTCGATACATCTTATTAAAATGGAGATTCGTTACCTGTCTTTAATCGAAACTATGTCACTACTTACGTCCCAATACCCACTGGAAATGCCTAAAATTATCAATGAGTATTTGATTTATTATCAAAATCATTAATACATAGAATAATTCTGAGTTGATTTGCCTCAAAACTGCCCATGTTATTAGTGCATTTAAAATCCTACAATGTTTCTTATATATCACTTAGGAATACAAGTTTACATAATATATGGTGTGGTTAATTTGTATACTGGGTTTAACAAAACCTGGTTTTATAAATAATTACTTGGTATTATTGATCTCAAATACTTCTGTATTATAGTGCTGAATTGTGACCCGATGGCTCAGTTTTTCCTATATATATATAAAGTAAAGTAAAGTCGTCGGGGCGGCCTAAAGTCAGTATCAGCCAGTCAACGAGGGAGTCTATCCCCTTTTCAATAGCGCTAGACCAAGGAGATTGTTTTGGCGTCTGAGATGGAGCGCCGCACCTACCATCACCTCCTTACTTTACCGCACAGATCCCTGTGCTACTCATACGCTGAGTTGGCGAGGACCGGTATCGAACTAGGAACCTTATGGTTTCTAGCCGAACGCTCTACCAACTGAGCTAATATATATATATATATATGTGTGTGTGTGTGTGTGTTATATCTATCAGATCTAACCAATAAAATCCAGAATAGATGGATATATACCTTTACTAATGACATTAGCACGAAGTGAGGCGCAAACAGTCTCGTCCAGGATTTGAACTCGAGTCACTGTGTCCAGTTTAATACAATGATATCTATTATATCACAAATGAAGTAATTTCAATTCCTACGAGAACCTGCTTAGTGTTAGGAATAGTTACGTATTCTTATCACTACAGTCATAGGTTGTGGCTCTCGAGGACAAAAACGTTATGATTTTTCGTGGAGACAATAGATTCAAACTTGGAAGACTTAACACACTCTTCCAATTTGGATTATTACATCTGGACGGTCCGACTGGAAAGTGTTAAGATAATTGGTCCTATGTGTATGAGAGTGTATGCACGTGTTTATTAGAGAGGGTGAGGAAGAGAGAGAAAAAACGAGAGAGAGTAAAAAGAGAGAAGAGAGAGAGAAGAGAAAAGAGAATAGAGAAGAAAGAGAAGAAATAAAGAAAGAGAACAGCAATATGGAAGGGGGTATTAGGTATATAGACTTGTTATTCAAAGTATCAGCTTTCCCCAGGCGTATATTGCATTCAGGGGTCTTTCGAAGTAACTGAATACATTTTATAGTGAAATGGACTTGACGTAAGTACTTATAAAAGTCTACTCTAAAATTTCCTCTTGTCTATTCTTCTTTAAGTCAAGAAAGTAAAAAGTGCAAAGTCACAGAGGAGAGAAATCTTCCAGCTCTGCATTGGCTGGAATATGAATGCCTAACAAAAAGTCGTCCCCACCCCCATTGGCTGGAATAGTTAAGTATTCCTCTTACTACGACCAGAGGTTAATTTTGGCACTAGTTAAGAAACTAATAAGTTTTATTTTCCAGGCTGATAATGTTATATAACTGGTTCACTCTGACCCGGAGTGGTAGTACCTGTTAGGGTCCCATCTATGCGTTAAATAGAAAAACATGAGTTTATAAACAAAATTGAGTATCCATTAAGAATGATTTTATTTCAAAACTTCATCTGGCATTAAATGATCCACTGAGGTTGATATGCCGTAAAACAAAACAAAAGCAAACTAATTTACACATATTATCAGTGAGTTAAATTATTAGCGAAGTCTAATAAAGATATTCTTGTTAAACAAAGAAAACACTTTAATTACTTAATTTATGGATTTTATGGATACATATCGTAACTAAGATGAAATTCAATTTAACTAAAAAAAGTACACAGTTCAAAAATGATATTGGAGTTGGCTAATATGAGATATATGACCCTTTTTAAAAAAATGACTTGCAAAAGGCCCGAGTCATTTGAACATGTCAATTTCTTGATTTTCCCTGATGTAATTTAACATAACGTTACTAATTCCTTCCACAAGTCAACCTTGCTTCTCAATTGGCGTCCATTCTTATAAACGCTCCACATGTTTTCAATTGGGTTTAAGTATGGAGAATTGGTCGGCCAGTTCATTTTCCGAGATCCACAGAAGCCTAATTGTACGGGTACTCCGTAGATTTATGTGTTTAATATGAAGGAGCATTATCTTGGATAAATATGATGGTTCTCCTAAAGGTGATTCTTGCTTTTTTGCAAAGATTCCTGGCGCTCTTTGAGGAAGGCTATATAAGCAACTGCGGTTATTTTTCATACCGTCAGGTACTCTCCACAGTCCAAATATGATATCTTCAATAATACCAGTCAAAATCATAATACCTCTTCCTTTTGACGCCTCAATCGTTGATAAAGATCTCGTCCATTTACAACCGATACTTTGCTCAAACGATCAATTTTCGCACGAGTTTCATTTGTGAACAGAACATTTGAGAAATCGACCCTCATGTTTTCCTTTGTCTAAAGACATTTGTATGTGTACTTTTGTCAATTGATGTTTTGTCACTAGTATCAATGTTGCCCAACCTTTTTCAAAAGACATTAGCGAGTTATTCTGGACATTTGTTTCTTCACTTCTTCTAAAAATTGTTCCACTGTTCAAGCCTGGGTTATTTACAGATTCAAGTTTCGTTCTTGACAAAGAACGTTGGGAAACAGCTCTCAAGTGATTCGTAGGAACTGTAAAATATATTTTCACAGTTTAGTGACATCTTTCAATTATTTAAGATATTTTTAGGGTAGATTCTGTCTTGTGAAGATCAGATTTTATAATATCCATCTCAGACGAGGTCATTTCACATCTGCAACCCATAATATCATGATTATAATTACACTTGTTTATAGGTTGGGAAACTTTTATAAGGTGTTTATATTGCAAATGACCACCGTTTGTTTTCTGTTGAGCAAAACAATACAGTTTTCAATCAGCCCATATATATATATATATTCCCATTATACTGTGAAAGTTTCGTCAAATTCCCCATTGTAGTTTTTGGGGAAATTGAAGAATATGTTACTTCGTTAAGGATTTCAAACGCAGTATAGTTCCCATCTCGCTTTTTCTATCTCCTGATAATAATCTTATTTTAGTCTATGGTGGTCGATGTAATAGTGCGCTACAATGATCTCATTCAGCAGAGGATTAGAAATTATCTTGTTTAGGAAATGCTCTATAGTGAAGCTACAAAAACTGCTGACGTTCCTTTATCTTTTCTGTTTTTATTAAGGAATAAGTAGTTGTTTATTTGTTGGTTCTTGTGCTTTGTCTTTTCTTCTTTTTTTTTTTTTTTTGTTCTTTTTTTTGTTCTTTTTTTTCCTGCTATTCAAAACTTTTAGCGTTTTTGGTAGAAAATACTAATTAAGATTAGCTTGAGTAAAAATAAATTAATGTATTATTGCTGTTGTTGTTGATGATTGAACGGTTGGATGGGGAAAAAAAACTGTGCGACTTCTACGATTATTTTCCCCAGTGTTGACCAGGACAGAATCGCCTTTTTACATCACTCAAGCCAATTAGAAATATAAAAGACATCACCAGTTCAAAAACACTATCACCTTCTAAAGATTCCTGGAAGATTTTAATTAAAATAACCAAGTACTTACTGCGAAGACTACCAAATTAAAACAACATTTTTTTTCACACATTTATCTTCTTTTTCTTCCCCATTTTTATTTTTCAGACATTTCTTTTTCTTTTCTTTTTTTTTTTTTTTGAAATGCATCGATTTCTATTTCATTTTCTCTAATTAAATTTATAAGCGTGAATTCGTTCCTTGTAGTAAATGTTGACTTGCCTATTTCGACGGTAAACGGAATTAATTTAAAATTTATTTGAACTTTTTTTTTGTTGGCGTCGTATATATTTCCCAGACTGGTGTTATGATCTGACATTTACTAAATAGGTATAACCCATAAATACAAGATACCTAACCAAAACCGAATTCTTTGGATTGTAAATAACCTACAAAATATGCATAACAACTATCATACCATTTTTTAAAAGATGGTATATGTATAAGTCGAGAAGTGTAATGAGTAACAAGAGTGAAAGAGAGTGAAAAGTTGGGGATTTGCCTAAGTTTTTGTAGGAGGCGTACGTCAGAGTCTGAGCTGTGTGTTTGCAGAGGACAGACGCACAATGAGTGACTGTAATCCAATGCATTTTTACTTGAGTTCCAAATAAAATATATGAGAAAAAGAACACCGTCTTGTATTCGTTATTAAAACAACCTCCAACAAAATATATTTAACAATTATCATGTCATTGTTCTAAAGATGGTATATGTATAAGCGACACACACACACACACATATATATATATATATATATATATATATATATATATACCAACCCCTCAGCATGAGAACGGCGTGATACAAGGTCAATTTCTTAAGGAGAGTTTAACAGGTTTGAATTCGGAGTTTTCTTCTCCTAGAGTGGTTACCTAGCCATGGTTAAATAGCCCAATTTACCGTGCCCATAGTTGGATTCATACCTTTCCCAAGGGTATTAGTGCTATGTGAAATGCAAACAGCTTCGTTCAGGATTCGAACTCAGGTCGACGAGTCGATTTCCTACGACTTTATCTATTACACTACGCACCTTCCTTCTGGCTCTCTATGCAATGGAGGTTACTTTCCTCTCTCTTTCACTCTTTTTCGTGCCTTGTTTGACTTTAACGCACCAGGCTCCTCGGTTCTCTGCAACGACCCCCCATGTGTTGGTGTTAATGCGGCACGTCTTCATGTCTTTCTTGCAGACGCCTTTGAAGCATAGGCGTGGTCTACCTACCTATCCGGAGCCTTATACTAATTCGCCATACATTAGGTCTTTAGAGATGCGGTCTTTGTCCATCCTCCTTAGATTAACAAGACAGCGAAGGGGCTTATCACATAGGATGGCGAACATGTTAATAATGTTGGCTTGGTTCAGCACATCTGTGCTGGACACTTTATCCTGTTAGAGGATGTGCAGGATGCATCGTAAGCATCTGAGATTATAATACATTAGGTTATCTAAAACAGGGTAACCTAACACAGAATATTCGTTAGGAAGAAATGACAAGTCAATCAATATTATATAACATTTAATTATACAACATACAAGAAGAGAACAAAGTTCCTATCCCAAGCTGTAATGCGAGCCACAATGTTTTCAAGGAACATGGAGAAAGGTCTAGACAACAAAGAGGTGGAAACCACTTAATATTTCTCAGGTCTGGAAACAAAAACAGGCACCATGTGTACCACTGTGCAGAGGCGCCCGACGTCGTAGGTTTCGGTAAGAAGAGATTCTAGCGTTTGCCTTGTAACGTGACCAAAACGGATCTGTGACGTGGAAGAGTTCCTCAAATCCTGTGACAATAGAAACCACCCCATTTTGTCTGCCAACAATGATATTTCTGTTACTCCTTAATGGGAAACAGTTATACTTATTAAATTGAATGTACAATATAAAGAATTCATAGCTCAGTAGAAAGGCTCGTTCGTGGTTTGAACTTGAGTAGCCGACTCCACATCTTATGATGAGAACTATTACAACATAGATGACTACTGTGTAAAAACAATACAGGGCACTGATGCATCATGAGAATGTTTAGGGGTTTTGGTGGTGAGATTTGGACTTGGCTAGTACTTCAGCAGTAGGAATAGTTTGTTGAACAATTGAATTGTTTGCAAAAAGAAAAGATGATGTGATGTGCCAAAGCAACAAATGAAACATTAAAAAATGTGATAAGTGAGCAAAGAAAGCAGGATGGAAAAGAAAAAGAACATTGTTTTCAACATACGTTGAAAATTAAGTATATGTTCGACAAAGAAGTATGTTGGTTGGTTGGTTTTATACACACACACACACACACACACACATATATATATATATATATATATATAATATATATATATATAAGGGTTTTGTAATTTGCTTGAAGCATTGTGTTTATATTGGTTTGTTGGTTGGTTTTGAAGGCTATCACAATGCAAGTGTAAAGAAAGAAGGTAAATGTGGTGGTGTTAACCTGTGATTTATTCTCAATATTTCGGGATAAAAATCCCATCTACAGCAGATTACTAGAACTGAAGTTGTTGATAGTGTCTTCCAAATTATGTGTGGTGGGGGTGGGGGTGCTTGTTTATGTGTGTGTAAGTGTGTGTGCAAGTGTGTGTGTGCATGCGTTTATGTTTCTGTTCATTTGTTCTTTTTGTTAATTATTATTCCAGATTTGGCTTGCCCTCTAAGCATTTTTTTGTTTACTAACAGGACCATCTGATATCTATTTTATTGTCTGAGATTTACTGTCTATCAAAATCACCTGTTGTCCTGTTGTGTGTGTGGTATATTTGTTATTAAGTCCCAACACTCTGTGTGTGTGTGTGTGTGTGTGTGTGTGTGTGTGTGTGTGTGTGTATTTGTAGGGTGTGTGTTGTTCTTTTGCGTGCGTGCCTTGTTCATATACGTTAATATATGTGTATGTGTGTGTTTGATTTAGGAGCTTAGAATGAAATGAATTTTATTAAAAATTGTAATTATAGAGCCTGCTAGATTCTATTTTGTTTTGCTTTTTATATTATATTATATTTATCTTATCTTATTTTATTTTTATTTATCTATTAAAATTTCTTATTTGCCTTGCTTATATCAATGTATATCCAGTGTGTGTGTTGGATTTTAAAAGGTTAGAATAAAACTAATATCTATCAAGAACTATAATTATAGATTCTGCAGATTTGTTTTTAGGGATTAAGGTAAAAGGAAGGTTAATACTGTGAATTTACTTTTTTAAAATA
>CM042138.1:92582181-92639681 GCA_023376005.1 Doryteuthis pealeii
TATATATACATATATATATATATATATATATATACATATATATACATATATATATATACATATATATATACATATATATATACATATACATATATATATACATATACATATATATATATATATATACATATATATATACACACATATATACACACATATATATATCTATATATACACACATATATATATATATATACATATATATATATATATACACACATAATATATATACATATATATATACATATATATATATATATATATATATATATATATATATATATATATATATATATATATCAATAAGAAAAAATTAAGAAGCCACCATGTGGCTATCATAAAATCTATTTTGACCAGATCTCAAAAAATGAGCTAAATCTCATCAGACACAGAGCTACATAGTCTGATGAGACTAAGCTCATTTATTGAGTTCTGGTCAAAATAAATTTATAATAGCCAAATGACAGTTTCTCAAGTTTTTCATTCTGATTGAAAGTGAAAATATTGCTCTGTATATAATCAATTTATTGATTATCATACATTGAACTCTCTTAGGGATTTGTAAAAATCATTCTATAGATCTATAAGAGTGCAATAACATGACTATGCATTTGTGAATATACAGGAGATATTGATGCTATCAAATGGAATTATTCAGTATATACCAGTCAGTTGGATACTTTTACCTATATATATATATATATATATATATATATATATATATATGTATATATATGTGTGTGTGTGTGTGTGTGTATGTGTGTATATATATATATGTGTGTGTGTGTGTGTGTATGTGTGTATATATATGTGTGTATATATGTGTATGTAGGTGTATATATATATATACATATATGTATATGTGTGTGTATATATATATGTGTGTGTGTGTGTATATATATGTATGTGTATATATATATATATTTGTGTGTATATATATGTGTGTGTATGTGTGTATATATATATATATGTGTGTGTGTGTGTGTGTGTGTGTATGTGTATATATGTGTTGTGTATATATATATGTGTGTGTGTGTATATATATATATGCTGGGTTAGCTCAGTCGGTAAAGCGTTTGGCTAGAAACCACAAGGTTCCTAGTTCGATACCGGTCCCCGCCAACTCAGCGTATGAGTAGCACAGGGATCTGTGCGGTAAAGTGAGGAGCTGATGGTAGGTGTGGTGCTCCACCTCAGATGCTAAAAACAATCTCCTTGGTCTTGTGCTATTGAGAAGGGGATAGACTCCCTCGCTGACTGGCTGATACCGACTTTAGGCCGCTCTGTAGACTTTACTTTTACTTTACATATATATATGTGTGTGTGTATATATATATATGGACAGCATCTTTTCATTCATTAATATAAGAGACACCCTATTGTTTTCAATTTTGTCTTATTTTTTTTTCAATTTTCCAACAATTCTTTTGGTATTTTTTCTTATTTTTCTTTCAATTTTCCAAACAATTCTTATTATCATCTTGAAGGTGTTTTTATTCTTAATCACATTTGTTTAGACCATAAGAAATATTTAAAAACCAACTGCCATTGTCCTTCAGTGGCACCCTAGCGACAAAAACAAAACAATATTTTAGTTAAATATTAAACAGTTTTGATAAAGATAGTTCAGACACATATGCCCTGTCTTGATAAGACAGAAAAGAACCGAAAGTATTAACCCCTGCACTACAAACACCTCCATTAGAACCAACCAATAAAATATGATGACTACAAAACAACAACCAGTTGATACAAAGCAAATATCTAATGTTACATAATTATTAGATACCTAATATTTATGTGCAATAGTGTAGAAATCAAAATGGCCGTTATAAGCTGCAGCCCATGGCCTTGAAGGATTTGAATGACAAGGCTTGACCTGTCCTGATCCTTCCTTCCGGTGGATACCGTGAGAATCGATGGAGAAGACCCTCTTCCGGTTTAGATTAGAAATAGATTTTAGTCATTCGGCGAGAAACCACGACGGTGGTGAGTCGTGTTATACACGCTTCGACTCGATCTGCGCAGGTAGTCTGGTGGGGGATTTCGAGAATAAAATATGATCAAAATAAATTGAAGTCTTGTGTTATTATCTAAAAACTAACAATGACACAGGGCTTCTGATAAAGAGAAATCCCCAATGGAAGACCAGGCACGAAGTCCCCAAGAGAAATCCAGACGTTAGAAGAACTTAAGATTTCAGAAGAACAGAAGAAGAATAGAAGTTAGAAAGAAGTAAAGAGAGGTATACAACACTAAATCAAGGGTGATGAAAGGGAACACATCTGATTTATGTTCGATACTTGAATCAAACTGGTTACCAGGAACTTAACACAACGTACGATGCTAATTTTGAACGGCAACTGTACACTACACACAAGAATTATCTAGACAATCTCCTCTTCTTGCTTTTCCTAATTCAGCCCAGTCAACGGAGCTTCGAATCTGCCGATAGCATACACTACATAGGTGTAATAACCCCTCTCCCAAATGGGCTGTTCTGAGTGTGGTACTAAACAGCATCTGGTGCTGAACTTCCGGTTATAGTGTTCTGGGGTGTGCAGATTACTACTTTGTTGCCATTACTCCCAGGTCCACTCGGATGTGGAGTATTACAGCTTGCTAGGTACTCTGGTCGATCGATCCATGAAAAAACCTCAGTCCCCCTATGGTGAATAGTAAAGTTGAAAGATGATAAAAGAGTTTGGAAGAAGGAACTCAGAGACGGACAGAGAATCCTGGGCAGGACGCGCACTCGAGTCGGTGACTTTTCCTTTGACTGGCAAACTTTTCTTCTTTCTATTTTCCTTTCTAATTTGACAGTTCTGATGTGGGAAAACAACAAATCACCCCCCCTCTCTCTCTCTCTCTCTCTCTCTCTCTTCTCTCTCTCTCTCTCTCTCTCTCTCTCTGTGTGTGTGTGTATTCTCTGTCTCTCTCTGACACTATTTACTACTACGACAATTGTCACCGCAAAAGAAATTTGACTATGACAGGAACAAACCTGACTTGTGCTCGATACTAAAATCAAACGGGTTACCAGGGTCTTAACACAACAGCTGTTGCTAATTTGGAACAGCAACTCTAGACCTGAATTATATATATATATATAATATATATATATATATATATATATATATATATACATATATATTGTTAAGCTCTCTTTAGGGATTTATAAAAAATCCTTGTATGAGTATATGTTTGCACCTAGAAGAGCATACCGTATGGTTATGCAATGTAAATTTTTAAAGAAAAAGCTACATAGATTCTATTTCAAATTAAATTTTACGATAAGCTAAATGGATGCTGAGTGCTGCTTTGAAAAAATCCTGGAAGCAGCACCACGCAAAACAACTGTTATATGACCGCTTACCTCCAGTCTTACAAATCATACAAGTAACACGAACAAGGCATACTGGAAATTGCTGGTAAACAGGGACGAGATCATAAGTGACGTTCGCTTGTGCATTCTACACATGTACACACCACTATTGGCTGACCTAAAAACAATTTTTTTTCGCTACACGGTGTTGTCATAATCTATGCTACCACTAGATTATGCAACATATTTACCTTCTTCATGTTGGTTGGATCAAAAACGGTATGTCCGAAAAAGAGTAAAATAAAGTAAAACAATTTTATTCTTTACTCCTTTTCGGACATACGGACATTTTTGATCCAACCAACATGAAGAAGATAAATATGATACATAATCTATGTGGTAGAATAGATTATGACAACACTGTGTAGCGAATATATATATATAATATATATATATATATATATATATAATATATATATATATATTATATATATATATTGTTTTAGGTCAGCCAAATGTGTACATGTGTAGAGTGCACAAGAGAACGTCACATATGATCATGTCCCTGTTTACCAGCAGTTACCAGTATGCCTGTTACTTGGATGATTTGTGAGACTGGGAGTAAGCGGTCGTATACAGTTGTTTTGCTTCCAGGGTTTTTTCAAAGCAGCACTTAGCATCCATTTAGCTTATCGTAAAATTTAATTTGAAATAGAATCTATGAAGCTTTTTTTTTTAAATTTACATTGCAAATTTGAGAGGTTATTTTGTCAAACATTGTACGGTGGTAGTTTCATTGATTTCTTCTAGCGCAGATCTCTTTGCCGCAGAAAATCCAACTAATACTCGGGATTGATTTACAGCAAGTGCCCGAGCGTCCATCTTTAATATCAAATATAAAAAGATGTGTTCTTCCTCTCATTTGGTGAGTAATTGTGACAAAATGGATTTAAATTGGGTTTTGATTATCAGCTGTCGAGGCTTATAAACAGGCGTTAAGACGCTGGAAATAAATTCTTACTTTTCAGAAGAGAACTAAGCCAAAAATAAACATAAATGTTGAGAATAAAAACCTGGTTAGGGCAGTGAATTAAACTCATATAAAGTAAAACCCAAACACACTGAATACGTGTTGTCTATTTATTTAAAATTAAATATACCTGAAATATCTAGACATTAATACCCGGGCATTTTACGACCGTTCACATCTTGCAACACACTTTAGTTAAAAACAAGACCATTCAAATCGTCCAATATGAAATCCAAACATATAAATCCCGATTATCTGGTGTTGCTTAAGCACCGAAATCTGATTTCTTATCCGTGACCACACTCATAAGAAATAACAAAAAATGGAATGGTCTGTTATTTCGTTGAGGTCTTGAAATCTCAGCTAAATAATAGACCTTACCTCGGCCATTCCAATCTCAAACCTTACTGAGAACACACGTCAATGACTCGTTCAGGAGGAAATCTCCCATCCAAGAAATAACAATGAAACTAGAAATAAAGTCTGAATCATAAAAATGTATTTTGTCTTTGTCTCTTTCTTTAATTCTTTAATTCATCTTTAGCCTGAAAATCCACAAAAAGGAAGATCCACTAATAATTGGGTTTAAAAGAAACAGCCAACGAACACACCCAAAAAGCCTAAACACACATAAAACTACTCCCTCATAGCTACATATATATATGTACCAAACCCTCCACACAATTAGGATGTGACACAAGGTTAATTTTAACAGGTTTAACAGGTATGAATTCAGTGTTTTCCTTCTGGACCAGTTGACATACCAAGTTTGAATCCTGGACGAGGCTGGTTGAATTTCACATAACGTTAATACCCTTGGGAAAGTTATGAATCCAGCTATTCTCCCCACTCCCAGCATTTAATGAACACGGATATTAATACATAGATTTAAGACGATTTATAACGAAATTCATTTTGTCTCGTTATGAGTGCTTCTTGTTGGCCTATCACGAATTCTAATGCAATATCCTTCTATTTAAATCGCCATTCTGATAACCTTATTAAGTTAAATGCAAGGATGTGAGATGGGATTAGCAGCAAACAAGGAAAAATGTAGTTGGTGTATCTCGGGTTTAATATTAGGATTAATCTGTGATAATTTTCGATCGGCAAAATACACGCACTTAACCTCTAGTCTGAACACCCAACGTCACCTGAGATCTGATTTAATTAACAACAGTTTCATATTTTTCCTAAAATCTATCACTTTCTCAGAATTACGTGCGGGATGAATATAATGGCTACTGCTTCAACGTGAATGAGTTAAATATCAATATTGTAAAAGGAATGAATAGTTTGCTAAATTAAATAGCAACAATAATGATAATAATATCAATAATCTTTATATTAATACTCAAGTTCCTTAATTGGAAGATCGTTATCATATTGCAAAACCCCATGGTTAAAAATCAGACCCTCTAAATTGTCTAAGATGAAATGCAAAAATATAAATCCTAATTATCTGGTGTGACTTATCCGCCGAAATCTTATTTCGTATGAGCTGTTACCACAGATAGATAATAGACCATTCACTTTTTATTATAAAGAATGGGAAGAAAAAGGATATGCTACACAGAAAAATATAATCAGAAAGAAAGAGGGTAGAGAAAAAATAGAGTAAGGGGGTGAGTGTGCGCAAGTGATAACGCTAATCTTGTTCAATCAATTAAAAGAAAGAAAAATGAGTGAGAAAGAGATAAATCAAGATTATCATACTTTTTATATTTTGAAGAATTTACAATAGCTCTTAAGTAAACATATCAAACGTTGTAATAATTAAATTACTGTGGTATAATCACAGGTCATAATAATAATAATAATAATAATAATAATAATAATAATAATAACGGGAGTACAAGCAATATAGTGGGTACTGTACTAGACACGATTGGGAGGTAATTGTGATGCACTGGGAATTGTGCAAGAAATTAAATTTTGACTGTGCTACTTAATGGCATGCGTATTAACCGGAATCTGTACAAGAGAATGAGACGTATAAAATCCTCTGGTAGAACAGTTCACATCTCGCGGTAGTAGTATCTTATCTACAGACAGCTATATCAATATATGCATAGTAAAGGAATTGACTGCAATAGGCCGATTATTATTCATATGGAAATCTAATTTCTCTGACAAGATAAAGCGAAAATGATCTCAAGCAGTAGCCGTATCAGTGCTACTGTTTGGCTGCACTACCTCTTAGAGAAAATGTTTGATGGTAACTACACAATGAATATGCTATGTGGTGACTTGAACAATCCTGGAAGCTTGCTGTTTTACATATTGAACTATTGCAATAGCTCTAAAGTAATCATATAAAACTTTCTACTAATCGCATTATCATACTGTTGTATATCCACAGAGCCGGCTAGTTCATTTATAACGTTCATATAATAACGCCCACAGCACCATCTCCTTGGAATTTACAAATATTTACAAATTTTTGTTCAACATTTTACAGCTTTTCATATATATGTTCAGTGAAATTCAAAAAACCGGATGTTTTCATGATTATTCTCATTCTTTCGCTTCCTTATATGCTAATTAGAAGATGAAATGTTATAGCCAATAAAAACGCTGCTTATCATCCGGCCATCTTTGATCTGACAGCCAAGCCTTCTAACTAATTTTAATTTGGTATTCCATTCAGTGTTAATCCAGAATCCTTATAAAGAGTTCTTTTCAATTTCCCTGGATGTTTCTGTTCGACTTCAAGTGAAGTTGTTAAAAACGGTACTACTTCCATTTAATGTCGTTAGAAGAAAATACAAGTTTTCAAAAAGAAGGTGTATCCGATAAGGCTCAAAACACAATAAATATTATTATTTTTACTAGCAAATATAAGCACCCTCCGTAGGGTGAAAATATTTAAGTTTTAATGAAATAAAACATATCAAATTACAAAGGCTAATGAAACTAAATAAGAATGTAGATAAAAAGATTTGAAACATAGAACAACTGAAATTTACTCCTCTAGCACTCCCATCTTTCATTGCTAAATTTTCCTAATCTAACTATTTAGTTAATTAAGTAAAGAATAAAATTATAATTATTTCTTCTTGCAAATGGATTTCTTTTATTCCCGAGATTTTTCTCATATTCATTTAGATAAAACTAAACAATTAGAAATCAATAATACCATACGAATATTTATTAACATCAATTTTTTAATATCAATATCTAAATTAACCTTCCAGTTCACACTATAAACCGCTATTTTGTTGTCATATACAAATACAATTGCATGTTATTAGTATGTAGATATGGTCAACAGTGTCTTCGGCCCTGGACTATTGATGCAATGAACAGCGTTCATCCTAGGAGGCTATTCCCCAGAGGCAATACCTGTCCCTTCGATTTAAAAGGGTAGGGCTTGGTTTATTATCCGTGCCTGAGGCGCCCCCTTGAGGGGGAATGCCCACGGAATCAACGCATCAACGGAATCTGACACCCATGAGTCTCGGCTTCTGGGTGGTCCCACATTTATAGGGCCTTGTGCTTGACCCGTACACGAGGGTACATGGTAAATATCCTAGTATGTAGATATGGTCAACAGTATTGATAATGTAAAACCATTTTTATTGATAATTGAGATATAAATACAAATAACATAATGGAAAATGTAACGTAAATATCTAAGGGAATTGTGATTGAGAAATGACATAGTTTCGGTAACAGACAGAAAAACACACTATTATTATTATTATTAAACATATTAAAACATATCTATATATTAATACTCGTGTTGCTTAATTGTACGTCCATTATCATCGTGCAAAACTCTCTGCTTAAGAATGAAACCGACCGGTCCGTCCCAAATGAAATGCATAAATGTAAATCCTAATTATCTGGTGTTGCTTATGCACTGAATTCTCATTTCTTATGAGTGTCCTCACCTCAACTAAATAATGGACCATTACGTTTTCATTATAAAAAAAGAAAGGCAAGAAAAAAGACATGCTACACAGAAAAAGTATAATAAGAAAGAAAGAAAGAGTAGGGGAAATACAGACAGAGTGGATGAGCGCGCGGATGCGATAATACTAATCTCTTTTCTCTTTCCCTCGAACATAACGAAAAGATGAAAAGAAGGAGAGAGAGAGAGAGTGGGGAGAGAGAGAGAGAGATAAAGATAATTATACTTTTTACATACTGAACTATTTGGCAATATATCTTAAGCAAACATATCAAACGTTGTAATAATGTTATATACCGTCACTGGACACGACAGAGAACAGGGAACACATGTATATATAACAATATAAAGACATATTTTTATTTTTCGATTATGAGCAGACTGAGAGTCGTTGTCAGGGGATGCACATACAGGAGCCTTTGGAAGTTCTGACTGCGAGCGATTTCTATCTCGATCCGTTCAACCAAGATTTCTAAGGGTATTTTTTAAAATAATTACTTAACTCAACAGGGTTATGCCTCTTTGATCGCGACACCTGCGTAGTTTTCCTCTAGACACACCTCCTCGCCCACGCAGCTTGATTTTATTGGTTATGGGCTACACCTACACATTTTCTGTGCCTACGCATTGTTAATTTACACCTGCATTTCCGGATGTCAGAGATTGGTTCGATTCGTTCAAGGCAATATCCTGTTTTTGTTTTCAGGCCCATGTTTGACACTCATGCATTTCCTGTGCCAACGCGCCAGTCATCTGAACTTGGTTCCCGTCAACCAGGCAATATGTTACAATAATTAAATTATCATACTATGGTATATTCACAGGTCCTGCTAGTAACAGTAATTACTGTAAGAAATTTGAAGTGTGTATGTATCCAGATTAAACAAAGCTTAGGAAATTCTATGAAATCATTTATTGCTTAAATGCCAATAAGCAGTTTAAGCCTTGAAATAATCTAACATCATGGAAAAGCATTTGCAAAGCATAGAGTTAACAATCACCATCCAAGCAGCTGATTGGTTATTCAGAAGGTAATATGAAAAACATACTTATAGAGATACATGTCACATACAGCCTGCGTTTTTTTGTTGTTTTTTTTTTGTTTGTTTTTTTCGTCTAAAAAAATTTCAGAAAAAAAAACTTCTTTGAAACAAAACAATGGTTTAACAAATAGATTATGTCAAACGATTTGTATTATCCAAAAAAGAAATTTAAAAATGACAGAAAATAATTGAGAGTAAACGCTCTAAAAGTAATCCCTATTACATTGTGGTTTAGCATTAGATTATGTCAAATGATTTGCAGGGGATTAAATGGAGTAGTCTCCCTTGTCACTGGGTTTGAGGAACTATTCTGCATCAGGGGTTCCTTTATGGTCACGTGACGCGAGACCCCCAAAATATCAGCTTCTTTTACGAAGCTGGCTTGACGAGGACAGACTTGCTCGTCAATACTCCTTAGCAATACACATGATGCATACCTTTCGATCCAGACCCCCATAAACAGTAAGTGGTTTCCACCTCTTTTTGTCTTTCTTCTGCATCTTCTTAGACACTTGTGACGTTGTAAAGCCTGGGTAGCCTAGTTACCTCATATGTATAATTAAATGTTGTATCTATTAATAATGGAGATTCGCTTCCGGTTTTTGTCTGTATCAAAAACGACGTCACTGATTACACCACACTACATAAAACGTAATAACGTAGAATGAATACACTCATAATTTGAGCATGCAATGTTAGACAGTCCTCATTGGTTTTTTAAACAAGTTTTAATAAATACATACCTGGTATTATCTACCTATATATATATATAGTTTGTTTTATTTTAATATATATTTAAAGTTATCAGAACTAAGTTTCCATTTCATTTTTTTAAATTTTTTACTCCTTTAATGAATTTATTTTATTTTTTACTCCTTTAATAAATTTGATGATTTTATTTTACTTATGATACAAACTCTCTGATATTAAATTTTCAACTCCCATCCCCTCAGGCAATATTTATTTTACGTCGCCCAGAGGGTGTTTTTTTATTTTGCTTGTGTATTTAATTAACCCCTTTTCCTGTTATCCTACTGAAACGTTCTGCATTGGGTATCTCTCCTTTAAGTAACCCAATGCTTTATACGAACCTGGGTTTATACTCTGTGAACTTCTCATAGTATTATCCAAAAAAGAAATTTAAAAGAATAGAAAACAATAATTTAGAGTAAATACTGTAAAAGTAATCCCTTCTAATTTATTACGTTCTCGCATATCATTAAAGCTGGTGGTTTGGCATTAGCGTTTAAACTTTTCTACCAAAAACACATAATGTGTGTTGTGTTGTATCCTATTGCTAAAGTTTGTTAAAACTATTTCACAAAAATATTTCGGCGACAATTCCAAAGCTAAATAGCTTAGATTTATCAGACTGGTGCTCTCATCTTTATTGTGGTATGTATAAACACAATGTTTCAGCCGCTGTATCCTACGGCCTTCCTCGGGTTTTTCTTGTGTATCCGAGTATAGTAATGATCCAACCTGGGAAATCATTTGTAGTAGTATGACAGTTGATCAAACATGCGTTGAAGATTTTTTAAAGATTTCATTCTAAAGATGACGTCATTTTTTATTCACGCCTATCAATCGGACATGTGTCACGAGAAGAACCATGATCATTTAGGAAAAAAATACAGACAAATAATTCCTAAGCTTTTGATATTTTTACTGACTGTTTAAAACATGATTCATGAAACATTTTAACGGCCACCTTCAGGATATGATTCAAAGTCAATTCTTAAATGGCGAAAAGCTGTATAGCGATTATCCGCTCCTACTGGGATGAACATGGGTCCAAAGGGTTATATTCTCTTGCCGCTAGGTTTTCGCCAGTAGAGGTCTGAGTATATAAACAGTAGCCCGGGAACACTCTCTCTCTCTCTCTCTCTCTCTCTCTCTCTCTCTCTCTCTCTCTCTCTCTCTCTCTCTCTCTCTCTCTCTGATCCGGAAATAGCTAGGCATTAGCTAGACGCGTTGTGTCTCCGTCCCTTAAGAGGGGGCTTTGCCTCCCAACTATCAATAACTGACTCAATTATTTATTCATGAACTCTTACGTACTTTCTCATGACTTTAGTCCTATCTCCTGTTGTATCTGTATCTGTGACCATTTTATGTATATCATTGTATTTGTCCATCATCTATGTGTTCGGGCAATAAAGTCTGCATTTGTTATAATATGTAACTCTTTGTCGGATTATTTTATGTATATATCTATCTACGTTGAAAGATTACCCTGAGCCTTCTAACATATTATAAGTTAGATTTTGAATTCAAAGTCGTTGAAATTCAAAATCTGTAATCAAATAGCTTTATTAACAAATGATCTCAGATTTTAATGTTGTGTATTGATAATCATCTCGTTTTTTGGATGGTTAGTGTAGAGTTAGATTTTGAATTAAAAGTTGTTGAAATTCAAAATCAAATGCAATTAGATGATTGGCACTTGGTAACATCAAGTTAACTCCCGGTTTCCACCGTTGGAAGGCTGAGGGAACGGAAGTTAGCTTAATTAGTAAAGCGGGAGGTTTCCTAATGTAAAGATGGGCTCCGTTTTAATCCACACATGCGGTTGTATTTATCTTATTTTTTAATTTATTTATCTATTTATTTAGTTATTCATTTATTTGAAGGGGTGGAATTACATTAACTGTGGCAGTTGAGAGAACAAAGAGAGAGTTTGAACTTTAATTTCAAATATTATAAAGAAAGTAAAGCTTTAAAATGCTTTTCAATTATGTAATCTTTATATATAGTAGTAAAGTCGTCGGAGCGGCCTAATGAGGGAGTCTATCCCCTTTTAATAGCGCTAGACCAAGGAGATTATTTCAGCATCTGAGGTGGGGCGCCACACCAATCATCAGCTACTCACTTTACCACACAGATCCCTGTGCTATTCATACGCTGAGTTGGCGAGGGCCAGTATCGAACCAGAAACCTTGGGATTCCTAGTCGAACGCTCTACCGACTGAGCTAAACCGGCCCTACCATATAATTTCTATCATTAGAGGATGTTTAAAAAATCATCCCATTTATTATGTAAAAGTTGTATAAGAAAAAATGACATTATTTCGTGATCAAATAACTTTACTAATAAAATGATCTCAGCACCGTTCTTTGGATTGTTAGTGTAGAGTTCGATTTTGAATTCAAAGTCGTTGAAATTTTAAATCTGAAGGGTCAGAAGTTTGGCATAAAATAACCATTTGGTAACCTTCTTTCTGGTTACACAGACTGTGGGAAAGAAGGCTCAAATCTTAGAGTTAAGCCGGTGACTTCCTAAAGAAAAGATGGGCTACGCTTCACTCGCGAATGCGGTCAAGGATCCGAGGTTTTTGAATAAAAATGTGATCACAGAATTGATACCTTGGTTGTCTCTATGAACTAAATGGCGGCCTTGGTGATAGCAGAACCAGAAACCGAAGTTAGAATAGATTTCCCAGCTACAAGGTGCAGAAGATAAGAAATACAACCAAAAGGTATCAGCTAGCTATTCAAGTAAGAAAATACTTAAATATGCGACAGTCATAACCACGGATGTCTCACCGATAGAAAGTAACAGAAAAGAACTCTCTCTCTCTCTCTCTCTCTCTATATATATATATATATATATATATATATATATATATGTGTGTGTGTGTGTGTGTGTGTGTGTGTGTGTGTGTGTGTGCTTAATATCTATCTATCTATTTATCATATATATATAATATATATATATATATATATATATATATACCCAATTAAATAAAGGGGTATAAAACACTATATCGAGGTTAGAAAAAAAACACGAATGCAAGTTTATCAAAACCTGCGGAACTATTGTATGTGTCACGAATTTATTAGGTATATTATTTTTACCTGGCCTATTTAAGGGTCAGCCAACATAAGCATCCCCACGTCCCAAGGATTCTAACCCAAGCTATCAAGAATTAACACTATCATGCCAGCTGTGCTTTTGTTTTTACCTTCTTCGAAATGTTAAACCCCCAAAATGGCTAGTGCCCCATTGGCCGAAGACTCTAAGATCAGACATGCGCAAAGAACCCTTTTGAAAAGAGGAGGAAGAAAGGAAGAGAAAACGCGACCTCTTTCAGATTCAGCTTCGAGGCGACCGGGTGCCCCTTAAAATGGGATCGAATGACAGTCAGCTATGCTAGAAGCAAGGACTATCAGCAGATACATACAAAAAGGAGAATAAGCGTGAGATATGGCAACTGGAATATTTGAGGCGAGCGCTCCGAATAAGGAACAACATTAGCCTATGAATAGAAATTGAATATCAATTCAGGCTGACAGTAAAAAAAGGACAAGAAGAAATTATCAGGACGAACTGAATGTTGAGAGCACTCCCATGACAATAATATATCTGAGGGGGCGTGGGAAATTCACCTAATATTACACGGACGCATGTAGACGATCCTAGCTAACTCAGGCTGAGATTAAATTCTCTTTAATCCAACCTTAACTTTATATTTTATTTTTATCCCTCTTTCCTCTCATCTATCGTTTTATATATATATATATATATATATATATATATATATATATATATATATATTTGGGAGATTATGTGCTTAATTAAAGTCATACCTAATTTGTTAATTAATTAATTATAATTAAATGAATTAGGCGTGCATATCGGTTTAAATGTAAAGCGTAAACAAATCGAGAAAAAGTCGATCTCTGTATGTACATTTCAGCCTATTAGGCCTCATCAGCAGAGCTATAGTCAGAGCAGTGCTCAAAGCCCCTTTTCTCTATTTGTTTACGCTTTACATTTAAACCGATATGCACGCCTAATTCATTTAATTATAATTAATTAATTAACAAATTAGGTATGACTTTAATTAAGCACACAATCTCCCCAAAATTGTCGGCCTACGCCATTTGAAACACATTGTTTGTTCACTTCATATATATATATATATATATATATATATATATATAAATTTTTGTTCACTTCATATATATATATATATTTTTGTTCACTTCATATATATATATATATATATATATATATATTATATATATATATTTAAATTTTTAAACCTTACATTTCTGCTTTTGTTCTTTGTGCCCTTCTTGTTGCATGTGCTAATTCTCCCACTAAACAGATACCACATTTTTTTAACCTTGCGTTCCCGCCATAGTCGCGATATTCTCAATCCCAAGAATACGCAACGTAATACATAGCTTAGGTTTTCTGTTTCCAATGCTGCAGGATCATCAGTGCCGATATATGGTGTCAATAGTGATGATTAGGTGGTAAAAATTTTCTGTCGATGATCGAGACACCTTTGGATTTTCGCCAAAGCCCCTTTGGCCCGATTGTGGCCTAAATACCACTGGACGCCATATATGTCCGCCTTGGTTGACCCTACCAGGAACTCAAGTTCGTAGCAGCATGATTCTGCCGTCGGATCTATAAGAGGTAAAGTGGTAATTCCTTATCAAATTATCCAGGTAATGTCCCCCACCCACTTCAATTTTTCTGATATTTTGTCCAAGGGTGGAGTTTGATAATGTTAGACAACCCCCAAAACAAAAAAATTGAGTTTTCAATTCCAAAAATTGGCAGAGTTGTGTCGATTTTTAGCTCTTCAAATTTGAGGGGTGTCGTGAAAAATGGAGACTTTTTAATATATTTGTTGTCTGTAAAATGAGTTCTAGAGCTTCCTTACTATTAGAAATTGGTTTATAAAAGCATTTCTGCATAAGGAATACAAAAATGCTATCAAAATGCATTAAAGTCAGTCAATTTTTAGTTATTGATGATTTCTGATTTTTTCATAGCAAGATCAATATCCCGATTTGGCACTGCATCTATGACAAACATTAGAAGGGGTGGGTGACAATTTTACTTTTTCTGGGTGATTTGCCATGGAATTACCCAAAAAATAAACTCTAGCTTTAGTATGGGAATCCCTGTTTTTCGTAACAGCTGATTTAGCATTTGAGCTACGAGACACTTGCAACAGATTAGATATTCTTATCGATCGATGACATATGGCATATTGATTCTTTAAAGTTGAAAAATTAATATCTTTTTTGTTTTTTGTTTTTGTTCGATAAAGCATTTTAAGCAGCTCTTTATTTTTCTACTCGTCTTCATTTCAGTTTGATTTTAGTTGCTATTCATCTACACTAATTTTTTTTCTTTCAACTGAGATTAAGATGAAAGAAAAACATTTCAATAATTAATGATTATTAAATGAAAGTGTTTGTAATTCTTTAGACAATAAAGATTGATGATTCTATTTCAAAACTTAAATGAACGCTATTGTGTCGACTTTTAAAAAGAATCTATGGAAATAGTTTAAAAGAACAGATAGAAAACTTTGGCTGTGTATAAAGCACAAAGTTGTAAGTTATTTTTAAAAGACAAGACTCATTAACCTATTGTGCTAAAGTTGATTGACTTTAAACTCTTTTGTATATTGTGAGTGAACTGAATAATTAACGACGCAACTAACAATAAAATGACCAAAAACCATGAAACTCACATGTGATTCCATATATTCACCCACAGGTCAACACACTAAAAACTATTTAGGCCCAAGTACTTAAGTTTTATTGTAATAAAATATTATATTAAATTAGAAAGACTGACGAAACTAAATAAGAATGAATATAAAAATATTACACTTATCTTAATGTTATTTTAATGGATTTACATAAAAAATTATATTGAGAAATGTTTTTAATACATTGGAGAATAACATGATAGTATTAGAAATAAGTAACAGCAAATAATTATTTATCAAATGCAGTTTTGTTAAAATCATAATGCAAATTATCCCCCACCCCACATATTTAAATTTAATTAATTCCTCATCTTTATCTTGTTAAATACAGCTTCAAACTCGATGCTTTTTTGGCACGCCTAGTATATCTAGAATATAAATATATATAGTATAGTATATCTAGTAGATAAACGCTAAAAAATATTGTTTTTTAAGATCTCAACCATTTGACTCATCTGAGGATTGCATAACTATGAAACTTTAAGTTATGAGTCCAAATCATCCATAATACCAGTTACTATTGATTATATATATATATATATATATATATATATATATATATATATATATATATATATATATATTATATATATGTATATGTATATATATATATATATATATATGTATATGTATATATAATATATATATATGTATATATATATATATATATATGTATATATATATATATATATGTATATACATATGTATATATTATATATATATATATATATATGTATATATATATATATGTATATATATATATATATATGTATATATATATGTATATATATATGTATATATATATGTATATATATATGTATATATATATATATATATATATGTATATATGTATATATATATGTATATATGTATATATATATATATGTATATATATATATATGTATATATATATATGTATATATGTATATATATATATATATATGTATATATATATATATATGTATATATATATATATATATATATATATATATATATATATATATATATATATATATATATATATATCAAGAATTGGCCTGCAGATTCACTTGCGCAGATGCAGATGAATTTTTATTTTATTTTTTATTTTATTTAGGTTTTTTTTTATTTCTGGACACTACGACATCGCCCTTAGTGGACGGAAAGGATCCAATAAAAAAATAAATATATATATATATATATATATATATATATATATATATATATATATATATATAAATGTTAAAAGATTCATTTTATTAAAATTGCTCAGTTTTTTTTTTTAATAAGCCAGAGGCAATATTTTCTCATCCACCACTGCAAGCGAAATAATTAAATATATGTAACTGCGTAGGTGGATAAGAGCAAATCTTTGAAATTACCATACAACCTCTAGGACTCTCGATTCTAAAGCCGGCAATTCTTCCACCAATTAGGTGGAGTAGAATCCTTCTTCGATTCCCTATAACGTCACACATTTAAAGCACAATATATACGTCAAGAATTTTATCCGAAAGTGATCTTCTTGGAGACAGTTTTACGACGGTGCTTCTCTCTGTAGGCGATTTAATCAACTCTTATATAAGTTATTGCTCTCAGGTAGCCTCCGATATAAGAGTCTTGCTATCTGAGAACGGTAAATCCTATATGCCATCCGGTCTCTTGATTTTCTTACCATCCTATCTCGACTGGCACCACTTGCGTCCAGAATCCGTTTTTGATCATATCCTTAAAGGTTAGATGTCGACGTAAAAGACCGGTGCCCGCTCGGTAGGACGGCATGTGGAGTCCGAATTAATACAGCAAGGTGGCCCTTGTGTCTCTCGCATATTTGCAGATTAATCCAAAACGAAACCACAATTTGAAGACTGGCAGTGGAACCATACGAAGCCATAATCAGTTGAAATGAAACAATCACTGAAAAGATTACCAAAAATATGCACACTCCGTGGGTAATTAAATCCAAAATGAAATCACAATTCGAAGACTGGCAGTGGAACCAGACGAGAGCTACAATCAGTTGAAATGAAACAATCATTGAAAAGATTACCAAAAATATGCACACTCCGTGCGTAATTATTTAAGTTTTTTAAAAACCAGTATGCAAATTAACGTCGGCATATATTATGTAATCTTCTATTTCTTATTTATATAAGGGACACATTGCAGTATTGAAATTAAATGCACTAATAACATGGGCTGTTTTCATGCAAATCTAACTCAGATTTTCATAGGGGCATCGTTAATAAATAAGATTTATTCCATGTATTAATGATTTCATCTATGAATTAAATACTCATTGATAAACTTAATTCATGGGAGTATTGTGACATAATCAGTGACGTTGTTTCGATTACAGACATACACCGAATCTCCATTATAATAAGACGTAAAAATATGAACAAAATATCCACAGGATGTATTCATTCTGAAAAAATGGACAATTCTTACCGCTCTATTATTATTATCTTCCATGTCAACCTTATTTGCTAATAATTCAGAGAATCCAACTAAATGTATATAAGAATTAATATATATATATATATATATATATATATATATATATATATATATATATATATATATAGCAACGCTCTTCTATAAATAGCATGGAGCACTCTATGGTGGCCTTTACATACATACAGATGTGTGTATTAAAACAGTTAAAATACCCTTCGTATTCTGTGGGTGACGATAGCAGAGCAGTTAAGCTGTCCACCAGATGCTAAATCGATCGGGTTTGTATCTTGGGTGTAGGTAGCTAACAAATGTCTACCACACTGAAAAGACGTAATAAGTCGAAACACGTGTCTGTGGATGACTATATATATATATATATATATATATATATATATATATATATATACCAACCCATCTGCACGAGCAGGATGGGGCATAAGGTCAATTTCTTAGGCGGAGTTTAACAGAATTGAATTCAGTTTTCCTTCCCTTAGAATCGTTGCCTAGCCAAGGTTAAAGAACCCAGTCTTTCCTACTACTGGAGGCAGAATGGTTGGTTTCACACCTTTACCAAGGGTATTAGCGCTGTGTGAATGCAAATGGATTTGAACTTGTCGTGTCCATTTCCTACGACTATAACCATTGCACCACCACCCGCCCCAGAAGCCGGGTTAGCTCAGTCGGTAGAGCGTTCGGCTAGAAACTACAAGGTTCCTAGTTCGATACCGGTTCCTCGCCAACTCAGCGTATGAGTAGTACAGGGATCTGTGCGGTAAAGTAAGGAGCTGGTGGTAGGTGTGGCGCTCCACTTCAGATGCCAAAACAATCTCCTTGGTCTAGCGCTAGTGAAAGGGGGATAGACTCCCTCGCTGACTGGCTGATACCGACTTTAGGCCGCCCCGACGACTTTACTTTTTACTTATATATATATGTATATATATATATATATATATATATATATATATATATATGTGTGTGTGTGTGTGTGTGTGTGTGTGTGTGTGGTGTGATTCTGAAGAAAAAGAATGATGTTAAAAGATCATCAAAACCATTCTGCAAGGTAGAGAGTTGGGAGGAAGACGATGAGGCAAACGGAAGTAGTGGTGGGAAAATAACATCCGGAAATAGACACGACTGTCTTTTGCCGAGTCGCACGTTAGATTCCACGACTGAGAGAGGGGGCGGATGATTGTCTGAGCGTTATCAATGATGATGATCATGATGCAAGTGTGTGTATGTTACACGAAAAATTACAGAAGTTACTGAGAGCTTAAATTATTGTATATCCTAACTGGAAAAAAATGTATTCTTTAAAATACTCTTTTAATAAGCTCTGTTGCCTGGAGCTTTAGAATACATCAACTGCACCTCTGCAGAGAGTTAAGACCTCCCTCAATGAGGCCACCTGTTGCCTAAGTGGTGATCTCTGATGCTTAAAGATGATAGCTGAGAAAACATGACATGCAACACTTTGGCCCTTACCTAACTTGGATGTGCGGTCCGAGAAGTCCACCGATCGGCTGGTTATGTCAAGTCCAAGTGTTGTATATTGTACAAACGGAAATAGGAATTTCCGGTTAAATTAAACAGAGAGGGGACGACAAAAATGACAAAGGACTTTTTTCCCGGTAAAAGCGAACTAAGAAGCAAAACACGGAAATAGATTGTCCGCTGATAAGTGTAACAAAGAAAATGCGTAGGCGTTTAAGATAAATAAAAGGATGTCAGTCAGTCAGAGAGAAACGGGAGACAGCAGACGGAGAACACATGAGCGACAGACGCTCACGGTCCATTGCAGCCAACGGCTGTGGGACCCACCAGCCACCCTCCACCTCACCAACGCTAGTCATCCTAGCAGCAGTAGTAGTCATTGTCAACCCTCGGTCATTTCATTGTCAACGCTCGCCGCCCACTACGTACAGCCGATGAGAGAAATAAAGTCAAAACTCCAACTATACCCATGTATGTAACACTAGCATCTATATGATTTTTCAGACCCTATGCCCTTATGGTAAGCCCCAATGAGTATGACGTTAAAATCAATCAGATGGGGAAGTTCCGATTCCAGAGCTCGGGGATGGAGAGTACCCTTACATCACCGTTACTCCTAGATCCCCTCTGATCGGAGTGGTAGTGCCGTTTATGGGTGGAATAGAAAAATAAGTTTAGAAAAGTGTTTTGAAAAAAAATTGATTTAAAACAAAAATTGAGTACCCATCAGGAATGTCTAAAACAAAACGGCTTCGGCATGAAATAACCCAACAAGGGTTGAAACGCCGTAAAATCAAACCAAGTAACCAACAAACTCTTTTAATTTACATAGAAAGTATTCTAAGATATTTTTGTGACTTCTAAGGAAGAAGAAATATTTTTGTAAACTATTAGAGAAAACAGAGTTGAAAGTCTGTAGGTCGCCAGTCGTGAAAGGCTTTTGTTAAAACCTCTTTTTCTAAGCAGAAAAAAAAAATCTCACGTATGGTTACACAGGCTGTCAAATACAGAGATTTAAAGATTATGTGTTTCGTGACCTGCAATAATGTTGGCTGCGATTTTACAAACTGAAGACCGAAATGAAAAGAAATGAAAAGAATGGAATATTTGATTGTTTTCAAGAGGAATTAAATGACCGATTTCTATAAGAATTGCTAGCAAGAATATGCGCCCTCGGAGCGAAAATATTTATGTTTTCATGTAACAAAATATATTAGATTAGAGAGACTAACGAAATTTAATAAGAACGCATATGAAAACTTTACACTTATTTTAATTATATTTATTTGGTTTCTATATAAAATAATTCCTATTGTTGACGGTGGAAAATAAGACAATAATATTAGAGATCAATAACACCAAGTAATAATTTATTAAACCCGATTTGTGAAAAATCTATGCAAATAAACCAAACCATATATTATGTAAATCTTTATATCTTAGTGATATATAAGACACATTATTGCAAACGCAATAATAACACGGATCCTTCGGTGCCTGTGTGTCCTGTGGCTTCGGAATAATATATATATATATATATATATATATATATATATATATATATATATATATATAGTTGGTCAGGAATATATTAAAAAAAAACATTTTTAAGATTTTTTTTTACTGGTCTTTACTTAGGGATAAATGAAAATAAAAAATATTAACAATAGGAAATTCAGATAAGCTAAGATCAGCGTATTTGCTTACCTTCCTCTTTGAAATCCTATTTATGAGGGATTCGGATATATTGTATCTAATTTTGTCTGTTGGGTTTCTAATCTAGAAACATACACGAACCCCATACAACTATATATATATATATATATATATATATATATATATATATATATATATATACGGAGGGAGAGAGAGAGAAAGCAAGCGAGAGAGAGAGAGAGAGAGAATGACCTACATCGACGTGAAAGAGAAAGAGAGAGAGGGGGAAGAAAAAGTGTCATATTGTATTTTACATATAAGCAGATTTCACAAATGAAATCTTGATTAAAACATGGATTAGGTCCCCTGTCATTTGACCGACATATTGAAAAGCGAATGTCAGCAGTTTTCTCTTTCATATCAAAAGGATTTCCATAACCTTTGAAATAGATATTCTCGGCAACTTTTGAGTGCAAATACTCGGTGATGAAAATCACATTCAAATCGCATGTAAAAGTTATGACATTTTTCATTTACTTGGCGCCATATTACAAAAACGCAGAATTAAAATTTTTTTTTTTTTACCCAATGTTCAGGAATCGATGAATTCTATGTAAAAGCAATCTTGGATACATTTATATATACATACATTCACACCCACCCACACCACACACATACACACACACACACACACACACACACACATATATATATATATATATATATATATTATTAATAATAATAATAATAATAATAATAATAACACCGCCCTGTCGGCTTGTGCGTTAGACTGCTCCTCTGCAGAGGGGTAAGACTCCCCCAATGGGGCAACCTGTTGGCCGTGGGTGGCAACTCATGATGCTTAAGGATAGAACCCAGATGGATGAGCAGTTCATGACTTGCAATACTCCACTTTGGCCCTAACTTGGGCTAGAGGGCGGTCGGAGAGGCCCCCTCCGATCAATGGGCTGGTCACGTCAAGCCCTAGCACCTATATGATTTTCCCAATCCTATTGCCCTGATGGCAAGCTGCAACCCCTTTTTATCATATGGGTACTAGAATGACGTTAAACTCTGATGGTGAGGTTCCAGTTTTGGAGGTTTGGGGAATGTGGAGCACCCGTTCATCACCATTGCTCCCTGGTCCACTGTGACCCGGAGTGGTAGTACCTGTTACGATTTCCCTCCAACAAAAATCGAAACCTAGGGGCAGGGGGTTTGTTGTTCTTGTCAACTCAACGTCCGTGCACCTAATATGGTAAAGGCGTATCATAATCATTGACAAGCTAATTTCGCAAAGATTTGTGCGTTGCGGGTCGGTAGCCGAGCAGTAAAGTCTCTGACTATGTCTGCTGGACTCCCGGTTTTGATTTCTGTCGGAGAGAAATCGTTAGTATACATCGCTGACGAGACTTAATGAAGTTGAAACAGACTGTACGATGTTCTAAGCACAGCACATTTGTTTGCCGAGTTCGCTTGTCATGACTATTTTCTATAATTATCGAATTTTATTCGATATACACATTGTAATTGCCTTCAAGCAAAAATATAAATAATATATATATATATATATATATATATATATATATATATATATATATATATATATATATATATAGGGCAAATAGAGTATCATAGTATGGATGGGAAGGATTATTTGTATATTCATTCTAAAAAATAGTTTTTTGGTTTTATTTTCGTAATATTTTATTACATTAAAACTTAAATACTTGCGCCTGGCGGGTACATATTTTTGCTAGTTAGTAAAATCGAAAACAGGGCCTTTTTTTCCTTTGGAATACTTATTAAGTATACGTGAATACGTTTGATGATTTGCGAGCCAAACGTCTATTTAACTCAAAACTTCAATTTCCCTTTCGTCAACAAGCTGTTTCAGAAAAACGTTTTTAGCAAAATGCCAAATGTCTTTTGCTAATGAGTTGATAACTGCCATGTCTTGAAATAGATAGATCATTCTCTGAGACATATATCACAGATGTCTTTCAAAAAAGGCAACTGCAAAACAACATTCATACTATTTGTCTGTATTTTTTAGATGAGATGAGTATTTTTGAGATGAGGCTTGGTGTGATTATTTCGATTTTTCGGACTATATTCCTCATCTTCATTGAGGTAATTATTGCCCCTTTTTTTTTCTTTTTTTTTTTTTAGATCTATTCAAAAGATGACGTGCAAAAAATGACATCTGTTTATTAGATCAAAAAAATTTGTTTGATCGACTGTCAAACTAGTAAACTAGAGAAAGAATGAAAGTATTTTGTTTTGCGTAGATCGGTCGGCCAGAGTACCTAGCTAGCTAGAACCGAATAGTTGTATGATCAATTCTGTTACCATTCACCCCAAAAATATACTTCCGGCTACAGGCTGAGGTGCGGTGTGCACTTCTGTAAACACTTTTACTGAATAAACTTTATTTTGGGGAAGATGCAGAAATGTGCCCACATCCAATAACAACTCCCAATGTATTAAAAATAATTTCCAAGGTTGTATCATCACTATACCTGGATACACTGCGAAGATAAGGACAATTGACCCAAAAACTGAAATTATTAACGTTTGTACTTTATTTTTTGTGCAAGTTGACCACCCCCCCACACACACGAAAACAAGAATCCAATAAGGATTGTTTTAATATATAATCCATTTCCAGCTTTAGTGGAATAGTTTTAGTTTACACACATTCACGCACATACACGCATACACATGTCTGCGTAGACACACAATTATTTATATATATATATATATATATATATATATATATATATAATTTACTTTTTATATTATATACATTAAATATATATATACATTTATTATATACATGCCTTTTTATTGTAGGCACAAATGCATTGTATGGGCCATTTTAAAACACACACACACACACACACACACACACACACACAGAGAGAGAGACAAACAAACACGTAATCCAGAAATGAAATATAGTGGTTGATGTACATGTCTTCGTCTGGTATAGTAAGAGGATAATACTCAGGATACCCCCTTTTTGGGGGGGTGCTCTGCATTGAATACAGTCAGTATCTTTGTGGGGGAGGGAATAATTTCAGTCCCCAAGTTTGAGTATTTTAATGCTTTTGGGTTTATTTTGAAAAAAATAATTCCACGTTTCATTTGTTTTGTATTGTTGTCAGCTAGACACAAAAACGGAATGTTATAAAATAGATTTATTATACTTTTTGCAAAATGAAATATTGTGGAATAGCTTTTAATTAAGCATATAAACCACCCTGTCGGCTGTGGCGTTAGAATGCACCGACTGCATCTCTGCAGAGGGGTAAGACTCCCCCAATGGGGCCACCTGTTGGTCGTGGGTGGCGACCTGTGATGCTTTAGGATAGAACCCAGGTGGATGAGCAGTTCATGACTTGCAATACTCCACTTTGGCCCTATCTTGGGCTAGAGGGCTGGTTACGTCAAGCCCTAGTACCTATATGATTTTCCCAATCCTATTGCCCCTATTTTTATTATATGGGTGCTTGAAGGCGGTGACTGAGGGTCTACATGTATTTATAAAAAAATTGTATTATGTATTAAGAATTGATTTTATTTCAAAACTTTATCGGCCTTAAATGACCCACTGAGGTTGATATGCCGTAAAACAAAACCAAACAAACAAACAAACAAATAAACATAGAAAACTTTTTAATAATTAAATTATCATACTGTGGTATATCCACAGGTCATACTAGTTTATATTATCATTAAACACTAATTTTTACCGTATAATTGTTAGTAAAAAAAATGACCCCTTCAAAGTTATTGTCCTAACATGGTCTGAAATGCGATAAAACCAACTATATAAACAAGTAACAAAATCTGGGGATATAGTATTTTCCTACTGAATACTAACCGTTGGCTTTTTGGGTAATAGGGCTTTTGAGTTAATAAAAGTAACCATAGTCAGAGAAAGCGGTGTATGTTTTAGTTTTGTATCATTATATTTTTTATACACTGAACTATTTAAGCAATAGCTCTGAAGTGAACATATAAACGTTGTCATAATTAAATTATCATACTGTAGTATATCCACATGTTCTTTTTTGGTTATATTAATTTCTCTACGGAGAACTGAATTTATTTTCCACGTCCTTTCATTGCTAGTTTCAATTTTTTCTGTTTTCTGTTTCTCTAAATAATATTATTATTATTATGTTTTACTTTCAGTGAGAATTTTAGCAAAGATGCTGTCATTTTTTTATCAGCATAAATTTCCAAGCATTAAAAACAGGAAAACAATTTACGTTCTTTGCGATATTTTTGTTCAATAAAAAAAAAAAGACAGAGATTGACTCAACAAAGAAATACGTAATTTTACTATCAAATTTACGATTTTTTTATGTTTCTTTTTTTTTTCTTTTGTGTCTCAGTTACAGTCTGTTTTCTTATCAGTTGTATAACAAAAATGTATTTACAAAAACAACTTCCCTTTTTAAAAAAAGAAGAAGAAATAGACAAGAAATAAAGATAAATTTAAACAAAAGATTTCAAACTTCAGTTGATATTAAATTTCCGATTTGAATCCAATTGTCTTATTTTCTATGTTTATTGTTTAGTAGAACAAGCGTCATGAAATATATATATATATATATATATATATATATATATATATATATATATAATATATATATATATATAATGAGTGTTTATTTAATACTTTTTTTTAGCTTACGTGATCAAAAACATTCAAGTATCTTTGACACAGTGTGATTTACTTACTGATTGTGAAGTGTTATGAAAAGTCAATTTTATTTCTAATCAGCAGATTTTTGATGTGCACAAATTTACGTAAACAAGAAATATAAGACTTACTAGCAGGACCTTTGGATATACCACAGTATAATTGAACTATTACAACGTTTTATATGTGTACTTTAGAGCTATTGCTAAATAGTTCAATATGTAAAAAGTATCAGAATCTTGATTTAACTCGCCCTCACTCTTTTTTTACGTTCCTTCTTTTCCTCTTTTCATTATGTTTAATTGAAACAAATTAGCGTTGTCGCTTCCGCGTACTCACTGCCTCTTTCTCTATCTTTTCCTTACTCTCTTTCTTTCTTTGTTTCTTATATTTTTTCTGTGTAACATGTCTTTTTCTCATATTTATTTCTTTATAATACAAATATCGTCGGCGGCCTAATGTCGGTATCAGCCAGACAGCGAGGGGGTCTATCCCCTTTTCACTAGCGCTAGACCAAGGAGATTATTTTAGAATCTGAGGTGGAGCGCCACACCTACATCAGCTCCTTACTTTACCGCACAGATCCCTGTGCTACTCATAACGCTGAGTTGGTGAGGGCCGGTATCGAACTAGGAACCTTGTGGTTTCTAGACAAATGCTCTACCGACTGAGCAGCCCATTATTAGCAGCGTCATGACATTTATAAGAAATAAGAAATTGGTGGATAAGCAACATCAGATAATCGGGATTTACATTTTTGCAGTTGATATTTAACGATTTGTACGGCCTAGTTTTTAATCAGGGTGTGTTGCAAGATAATAACGGTCGGAAGATTACGGAACAAGTCTATTAATATATATATTATACTCGTATTCATTTTCACTGTTTCATGACAACACATTTGTGTAAAATTAGATTGCCAAAATAAAACTAGAAACTATCACTATGTCATTTTATTGTTAACAATTTAGAAAGGAATATTTTTGTAGAAATTAGTTTACTCGGTTAAAAACATGATCTTATTGTGTAATTCCATGTCAAATCATTCAGGCCATGTCACCTAGCCCCTTCAATTTTTGTGAAATTTTGCCCAGTTGTGGAATATGTTAAAGTTAGACAATCCTCAAAATTTGAGCTTCCGATTCCGAGAATTGGCGGAGCTATGTCGATTTTTAGCTCTCCAAATTTGGATGGGGGTTCGCGAAAAACCTTTTGCTTTGCGAAACTTGTTGGAATCTATTTTTGTCTGTAAAATGAGTTCTACAGCTTCCCTACTTGTAAAAATTAGTTTATAAAAGCATTTTGGCCCAATGAATCCAAAAATGTTATAAAAAATTCTTAAAGTTAACCAGTTTTAAGTTATTAATGATTTCTGATTTGAAAAATTCTAATTGATGTTGTAGCTTTGGTTCTGAGCAAAAAGCAAACTATCATTTTGGTATAAATAATGTTCAATATATGTGAAATTATAATAGAAAAAAAAATTTCTTAAAGATTCAGTGCTACATCAGGATATTGATCTTGCTATGAAAAAAATCAGATTTTTAGGAGTAGGGAAGCTATAGAACACATTTTACAGACAAAAATAGATTACAAAAAGTCCCCATTTTTCGCGAACCCCACCACATTTGGAGAGCTAAAAATCGATATAACTCCGCCAATTTTTAGAATTGGAACCTCACATTTTGGGGATTGTCTAACGTTTTCAGAAAATTTGAAGTGGGTGGGTGACAATTTTATTTTTTCTGGATGATTTGACATGGAATTTACCCTATCGTCATTTATGTCTTATTTAAAATGGAAATAGTTCCTTAGAGTTCAGAACATCTGTAAAAATAAAAGCTTACGAGGGGTGCTGAAAAGTTCCAGGACTGATGAACAAGGAATCAACTGAGACGATAAAACGTACACATCTTCATCAGCTGCTCAATTCTCTAAACTTTTCCTTCTCATAGCCTGTCTGCCGGACTGGTGCCGATCTGCCGGACCGGTGCCGGTCCATGAAGTACCACATAAAGTACCTCATGAAGTACCACATAAACAACGTTAATAATTTAGAAATGTATTTCCAATTTTAGTTTATATGTACAGCTGTCGTACTTCCAAACTATATAATTTTGAAAAAAGAATTATAAGTGGCACACATAATTCTTTTTTTCAAAATTGTATACTTTGGAAGTACGACAACTGAACATATAAACTGAAATTGGAAATACATTTCTAAAATATTAACGTTGTTTATTTTCTGCTCTTTACCACGATGGCTATCTTACCATAATATTGTCTACGTTGTTTTATAGAAACCTAATTTCCTTTTTGTATATTGACAAATACGAATCAGTTTTACTGTTTCCATTGACTGTACACTGGGGATTAGTTCATATTGCTGATAGATTTCTATATTAGATAAAACTAATATTAACATGACTGCATAAATACTTTTCATTCGAAGTCTAACAAAATCTTTAATTTCATACACCGGTGCGTGCATCGATCATAAAATGTCAACCGGTACGCGATACACAAAAGTTTGAGAAGCATAGCTGAAGACACATCTTTTCTCCAAGTTCATAAAAGTCTATTTTGATCAGGCTGTGTAGAGTATTAATCCCGAATAACAAACGGCTTTGGTGATAATAATAAAAAAACAGTGTTTAGTCAATAGGATTGTGCGCTTAATTTGATACTCACATTTGTCCAACCGTTGCGACCGTTTGGGAAGAAAAAGCTCACCATCCCGAAAGTGATGGAGAGCAGATGACCATTGGTAGATGGAGATTCTCGTCTTTCTGGCTCCAAGACTCTCGACGCGACAATTGATGTTAAATCATGCCAGCATATTATGACTACCAAAGTTGGCTACCAAAGATGTCTGCTAAAGATGAATACTCTGTGATGTTTATAGTACCTCAGTCTATATTACGTCATTTATTACGTCATTAAGATTACATTTCTACAAGTGGGAAAAGGGCGAAACAGACCAATGCATTTAGGTTTCAAAATATTTGGTATAAACATACATATACGAGCGCATATACACACATACATATGTTTGTGTGCATGTATATATGTATGTGTTTATATATATATATATATATATATATAATATATATATATATATATTGAGTGTACATATATATATACATGTGTGCGTGTGAGTGTGTATAAATACGCTAATGTTGGTACAAACAAAAGCACACTCACACACACACACAACACACACACACACACACACACACATATATATATATATATATATATATATATATATATATTTACGAGGACACGCGCACACAAAGTCTGTACTCGGGTGTGGATGTGTGCATCTGTGTGAGCTGTCCTCTCGTATATACACATATATATGTGTATATATATATATATATGTGTGTGTGTGTGTGTGTGTGTGTGTGTGTGTGTGTGTGTATGTAGACACACCAATACAGGTATAAACACATTCACATACACATATATGAGTTAGTATGAGAAATGCAAACAACCTGATCCAGGATTTAAATTCGCGTCGACAAGTCCATTTCCCTACGACTCCAACCATCACACGACACCCCCCGCCCCACACACATACAACCTCCGGTTGGACACATGAGGTAACAGTCCATTGGTTAGTTGTTTTGTTTTACGGCATATTAAACCGTTCGGGGTGATTTAATGCCGAATCAAGTCATTTTGATATCAGTGTGCTTACTATACCGGCTGATACTTAAGTAGTCACCTATCTAAGTATTAAATAGGCTCATCGCTGCTTACTTTCGGGGATCTGGCTGGAACCAGTGCTTTCAACATGATTTTACCTTAAGCAAGACGCAACGGATATAAGGCTTGTGTTCATAGAGTTCTATGTGACACTCATTTGTAGGTTGCAGGTTCAAACCTTACTAAAGACGAAAATGACATAAAAGAAATTTTTAAATAAATATATATATATATATATATATATATATATATATATATATCATTATCCTGATCATGTCACGCTGTTAGCACAGATTCCTATGATTCTTTCTTGTTCATCGCTCCTGGCAGGTCTACCAGGCAGCATCCAGAATCCGCACAGAACTGATTGATGTAGGTTTCTGCTGATTGTAATATATACATATATATATATATATATGTGAAAGTACGCAAACAGTTTGTTTGATATGGCTATGCCGACAATTGATAATTAATGAATTAGGCGAATATATCTGTTCAAATGTAAAGCGTAAACAAATCGAGATTTGTTTACGCTTTACATTTGAATAGATATATTCGCCTAATTCATTAATTATCAACTAATTAATTCTCAAATTAGGTATGAATTCAATTAAGCACATATTCTTCCAAATATATATATATATACTGAGACAGAGAGAGAGAGAGAGAGAGAGAGAGAGAGAGAGAGAGAGAGAGAGAGAGAGAAAGAATGTATGTTATATATATTTATCAACCCCTCCACACGAGCAGGGTGCGATATAAGGCCAATTTTTTAGACGGAGTTTATCAGGTTTGAATACAGAGTTTTCCTTCTTCTAGACTGGTTACCTAACCATGGTTAAAGATCCCAATCTGCCCTACTATTTACCCATTGTTTGAGGTAAGTACGTGGATTCATACCTTTCTTCATGGTATTAGCGCAATGTGAAAGGCAAACAGCCTTGTCCAGGATTTGAACTCGTGTCGACGAGTCCCTTTCCTACATCTTTAACCATTACACCACACGCCTCCACCCAAATGTCTTTTATGTCTATAATTGTAATTTTACACAGTCTCATAAGATGTAATTAGTTATACATAAACACGGAAATTTATTAGAAGAATATGAACAGCTACGTCTAGTCGTGATATCAGATAACTTGTTTATAATGCTATTAACGGAGTTTGCTTGTCAACAGTCTAACATTAAAGACAGTTATCTAATACACACGAACAGACTGTTATCTAGTGAGGTAATTTGTAACGTTCTGCTTCACAAGATGAGATAGCCAACGCTAGTGAGATTTTCTAATTGAAATGATAAAAGAAAAGAAAAGAAAATTCAAAAATATGTTTAAAGACAACTACAAGGAAGAGTGTCAAAAAGTAATGCCATTTTCTTTGGGACAGGTTTAATTACCATCACAAGAACATGTATCATACATCAAAATGAAGCTGATCCTCTGTGGATGACATTCCTACTTTTACACATAGGTGAGTCCAAAAATAATGCCATTTTCTTTAGGACAGCTATAATTACCAACACAACATGTATCATACATCAAAATGAAGCTGATCCTATGAGGATCACATCCCTACTTTTATACATAGATGAGTCCAAAAATAATGCCATTTTCTTTAGGACAGCTATGATTACCAACACAACAACGTGTATCATACATCAAAATGAAGCTGGTCCTCTGTGAATCACATGCCTACTTCTACACATAGGTTAGTCAAAAAGTAATGTCATTTTGTTTAGGACAGGTATAATTACCAACAGAAGAACATCTATCATACATCAAAATGAAGCTGGTCCTCTGTGGATCACATCCCTACTTCTACACATAGGTTAGAAAAAAAGTAATGCCATTTTGTTTAGGACAGGTATAATTACCAACACAGCAACATGTATCATACATCAAAATGAAGCTGGTCCTCTGTGGATTACATCCCTACTTCTCTACATGGTCACCGTTTCTGTCAATAGCAATGTTCCACCTTCGAATGAGAGCATGTAATCCCTGTCCCTAAGATTCTGCTGAATGTTTTCAAGCCACTTATTCACTACAGATTTTACTTCCACTTCACTGGAATAATGTTTGCCTCTCAAACCTTCTTTCATGGGGCCAAAAGAGATAATAGTCTGAGGCAAACATTCCGGAGCAGGGAATACATACTCCGTAATGTTTGTCTCATCTTTCTTTGATGGTAAAGTGTACATCTCTGTTAAAGTCGTGACTGTTTTAGCGGAAATATTGCTCTCCAAGTATTAGTTTGTTGTAATACACAATTCGCTTTTGTTTTGTTTTTTCTTTGTTTTTTTCTTCTTCTTTTTTTTTTGTAGTTACTTGTTCTGGTTTGGGGATGAGTTTTCACTATAGTTTTTTTATGTTTTGCTGTTGTGATACGATGGAGTTAGGCAAATTTCTTTAAAAACTATGAGGAATGTTATTTAACAGTGGTACTAATGCAGAATAGCGCGCAAAATACAATATCATTAGACTACGTATAAAAAGCATTACATTTCATTAAATTTCACGGAAATACTCGTAACCTTTGAGACGCTAGGGTTAGGGCAAGGATAAGTTTCAGTGTTTGTGTTAGCCTCACGGTTAGTGATAACGTTAGGCTACTTCGGGAGTTCCCGTAATCTTATGCTTTTTATACGTAAAACACGATTTGGTACTAATACAGAATAGCGCGCAAGAGATACTTTCATTAGATTACGTATAAAAAGTATTACATTTCACGGAAATACCCGAAAGCTTTGAGATGATAGGGTTAGGGTTAAGGTAAGGGTTTAGGTTAGTGTTAGGGTCAGTGTTACGGTTAAGGTTAACGTTAGGCTACTTTGGGAGTTTCCGCAATCTAATGATATTTATACGTAAAATTCTATTCAAATGATATTATTACTTGGGCACCATTCAGCATTTCTACCTTAACTTTTCTTTTCTTTTCATAGATATACTAGCATTCTGCTTTGAAAAAGTTTTAATAAATAAAGATGTTATTCTACTGTTGACATTAAACACCGATTCTGTCGTTTGTTACATCAGCATAAAACTGTTGTAACGTTTGCTGTATCGTTGTCACGTGGCCATCCACATTTACAAATTCTAACGCAACAAAACACCGAATAAACACTTCAGCTATTCAAAATCTCTTTGCCCTATGGGCATAAAGCATCGTAAACACTGTAAAAACATCGTAAGCAAAACACGATTTTGGAGAAAAAAACATATCTTCATTATAGAAACTAGCAAATGTGAAGAAAGGAAGTGAATGTAGTATATTAAGAAAAAAGAAAAAACACAGGTTTAAATGGGTTAAGTGGTGAGTTTATTGGCCGACGCTGCAGTGTTTCGATCTATTAATTAGATCCTCTTCAGGGCATTTGTTGGTATATGGAAGGTGATAAGAAATGTTTTATCACTGATATAACGAGAAAAGCGAGTGGCAGTCCTTGGTATTCATCTGTTTAAAAAAATTTGAGGTTTGAAAAAAGGGAAGACGGTTTGAAATATGACGTCAAATATTCTATTTTACGGCGTGAGTATGGGACGGTGTAAGTGTGTGTATCGAAAGGAAACATTGTGGATTTTTTAGGTGTCTGGTTGGTGTGTGTGTGTGTGTGTGTGTGTGTATAAATCTTTTGCGATAAACGACAGCGGAAATACACCTTAAGGTTGTGTGTGTGTGTGTGTGTAAATGCACAATATTTCCTTTCGATACACACATTTACACCGTCCCACACTCACGCCGTAAAATAGAATATTTGACGGCATATTTCAAACCGTCTTCCCTTTTTTCAAACCTCAAAAAAAATTTAAACAGATGAATAACAATAACTACCACTCGCTTTTCTCGTTATTCTGTGATAAAAAAATTCTTATCACCTTCCATATACCAACAAATGCCCTGAAGATGATCGAATTAATAGATCGAAACATTGCAGCATCGGCCAATAAACCCACCACTTAACCCATTTAAACCTGTGTTTTTTCATTTTTCTTAATATACTACAAACTAGCAAATATACTCACCCTCATAGTGCAAGTATTTATGTTTTAATTTGATAAGATATATTAAATTAGAAAGGCTGATGAAACTAAATAAGAATGCAGATAAAAGGTTTGAAACAGAGGGGGTATAATCGAAAAATAGAACAACTGAAACTTACTGTTCCATCACTCCCGTCTTTTATTGCTAAATTTTCCCGATTTAACTATTTAGTTAAAATAGGAAGTAAAGAATAGAATTACACTTATTCTTGTTAATAGATTTCTTTTAAGATTTATCCCCGATATTTTTGCTCATATTCATTAAGATAAAACCTGTAATATGAATGTTCTCTGGGGGGCACAGTTAAGTCCGACGACAATGCTGCACTCTTCTTACCAATACTATCACAAGGTCTTGTCTCTCGTCCACTCGTCACCACGGCCAAAATGCTACTGCAAGCTTTCTCGCAGTTTCTCTGAGCTGGTCAAATATATACACAATTACAGTGTTCATCCGGGCTCCCTCCTCTGACCAGCACGTGTGACACTAATCAGCACGCGTCAATCCTTCACATCCTGGCCACTCTGGATAGTTTAGTCATTCCCATGCGTCGGGCCACGACTCACGATCAAGAGAATGCGAGTTCAATCTCCCCACTCTGATCTTCGTTCTGCATGCCAAACACAGTCGTGCACGCTTCGAACTACTACGTTCGTGGTTTCTCTCGCCACAAAACCAAACAATCATAAATCAATAATACTAAGCACATATTTATTAAAATCAAATTTGAAATATCAATGTGCAAATTAGCCTTCCCGTTCACATTGTAAACATTGATATTATTATGTAGATAAGGCCAACAATATTAATAATGTTAAAGAATATATTATTAATAATTGAGGTTTAAAGAAAATTAAGAATCGTATAGAATGTGACGTAAATAACTAAGTGAATTGTGATTTAGGCGGACAATCTCCATTATAATAAGATGACATTTTTGTCATATAATTCCAGTTAACATCATTGAATTAATAACGGATTTAGTCACGTATTCCCCACAAGATTTCTTTGTTTATTGGTACGAGATGCCAATTAAAGAAATAGTCACGTGAATCATGTAGAATATTGTCTCGACATTCCAATGAATTTGACATTATGTTTTTGTCATACATATATTTACCAACCCCTCCACACAATTAGGATGTGACGCAAGTTCAGTTTCTAAGCAGAGTTTAAACAGGTTTGAATTCATATTTCCTTCTCCTAGTCTGTTTGCTTAACCAAAGTTAAACAGCCTAGTCTACACTATTATTTACCCATAGCTGGAGGGAGAACAGTTGGAAATAACAAAAAAGGGTAAATGAATATTTTGGTTGTTGTGAATTTGTTTTGTTTATTTTTGTACTTTTTCATAATAAAAATGAACGAAACTTAAGTAATCTTGCAACACAAAAACAATTAAGTAGAAAGACTATTTAGTAGTAGCACACAAGAGAAAATATCATTAGATTACATATAAAAAGCATTACATTACACTGAAATACGCGAAATCTATGGTTAGAGTTAAGGTGAGGGTTAGAAGTGGGGTAAGCTACTTCGGGAGTTTCTAATGCTATTTATACGTAAAATGCGATTCTAATGATATGATCTCTTGCGCGCTATTCTGCATTTGCACCTTGTTATTTTGTTCTTGTTTCTTTTTTGTATTGGTTCGTTTTTTTCGGGGTTTAACAGGTTGGAATTTAGCGTTTTCCTTCTCCTAGACTGGTAGCCCAACCAATGTTAAAGAGCCCAGTCTGCCCTACTGTCTACCCCGAGCAGGAAGGAGAATAGCTGGATTCATATCTTTCACATGGGTATTAGAGCTATGTGAAATGCAAACAGCCTCGTCCAGGCAGTGGTGACATAAAAAAATTTGATGTGAACTGTAATTTGAATCATTACACCGCGCGCATCCTCACACACACACATATATATATATATATATATATATATATATATTATATATATATATATGTGTGTGTGTGTGTGTGTGTGTGTGTGTGTGTGTGTGTTTGTGAGTGTATGTGCTCTGTGTTTGTGAGTACTTATGTTTATATGAATATATACAAGCTTGTTATAGATTTTATGTTACATATGACGATACTTGTACTTACAGAGCCAAGTAAATAAGAAAAAAAACAGATTTTACAATACAAACTCCTTGCATGACAGTGCAGATGACTCCACAGGACAATGTTAATAACATTTATCAAACATTTAAAAATGCCATACCAGAATTAAGTAAATAACAATGAATACATCCAATATATATCTACATGCATTATATACACTAGCAAGAATATGCTCTCTCCACCGGGCGTAAGTATATAAGTTTTAATGTACTGAAATATGATAAATTAGAAAAACTAATGAAACTAAATAAGAACGAATATAAAGATATTACTCTTATTTTGATGTTATTATAATTAATTTCTATATGAAATTATATGTAGGATTGTTTTAATGCGTTTGAGAATATGATAGTATTAGAAATCAGTAACAGCAACTATTTTTTCTTTAAACCCAGTTTTGTTAAAATCATTATGCAAATTATTCCCAACATATACAATGAAAATTTATATTTCTTAGAAATATATAACACATATTTCAGGATTTTAAATGCATTAAAAATATGGGAAGTTTTGTGGAAAATCTAACTTAGGTAGACTTTAATGGAGACATAATTAATAAACAAGTTGCTAATTAAGATTGAATAATAACTATTTCATATTCGATGAGAATATAACGCAAATAACTAAGTGGTGACATGGTTTCAGTTACAGATAAAAGTTTATATAATCTCAACTTTAATATGATTATTCATTCATGTTTATGATGTCCCCTTATATTTTTGTATAGTGGATTGTTTTTTATATAAGGGTGCTGAGGTCCACCACTTAAACTTATAAACTCTGTGTGGACGCGTGGATTGGAGCTAGCCAATCAACAGCTCGAATGCTTGGTTACTTAGCTGTTTTGATCGCCAATCTTGAGAGCCGTTCATTTGCACGTATTTTCCCCGGACGAATGGACCTAAACTAAGGACTTTGCTCAACCAAAGGATTCTACCCAACACTAAGGGACACCGAGGAGCAACCAAAGAATTCTACCCAACACTAAAGAACACCGAGGAACAACCAAAGATTCTACCTGTTGGGATTATTTGGATATAGGAGGTGCTCTAAATACCCACCTCTATTTATAAACTAGCCATGGTCACGTGATTGACTCTTGTAACCAATCACTAGCAATACTACTGGCCTGATAGAACACTTAAACCCCCCACAATGGTCATAATTAAAACTGCACTCTTTGAGGACGGACACACATAGGATTGCCGGATCTGTACCAATACTCTCGAAGGACTTATACTTTATACCAGTAACTGAGAACATTTTAGTAACCAAAGGATTCACATTATCAACTGATTCTTTATCAAGTATCCAATTCCACCAGATAAGCCAAGGAATGACCCTTAAAAACGTAACACTAACCGACACTAAGGGACACCTAGAAACAACCAAAGGATTCTACCAACACTAAGGGACACCGGGAAACAACCAAAGGATTCTACCCAACACGAAGGGACACCGAGAAACAACCAAAGGATTCTACCCAACACTAAGGGACACCGAGAAACAACCAAAGGATTCTACCCAACATTAAGGAACAACCAGGAACAACCAAAGGATTCTATCCAACATTAAGGAACAGCGAGGGACAACTAAAGGATTCTTCACTAAAGATCAGCCTCTGCTTAACACAAGGGATCTCCTCTGTAAAGTTCTCTCACTTAAAGCCAAAAATGACCACAAAATTGGAACAGTTTCGGTTACAAACTGAAAGTTAAATAATCTTCATTATAATAAGATTATTCATTTATGTTTACGATGTCCCCTTATATTTTTGTCAGGATTAAAGTACGGGTGATATAATAGACATATTTTGCTGTAAAGATGACTTTATTAGAAATTCAATTTTGTTTCGAATGACAGTTTAGTTCGACGGAATCCATCCAGAAAGTACCATATATTAATTCAATCTGTTGAATTTTATTGTAAACCTTACGCTTACATACATATAACATAATATTTACATATCGCTGGGGACCGGTATCGAACTAAAAACCTTGCAACTTCTAGGCGGATGCTCTACTGACTGAGCCAAATTGGTCCCATTATTTTTTAAACAAAGAACCTATTCATTATAAAAGTAATTAATCAATGAATATATACCAGAATTTCATTAAACTTGTATAATTCCCTGACTTTTCTTATTTTTTAAAATAAAGTGTTGTCGCTTTCCTTATTTCATTTGGATGGTCGTGGCCACATGCTGGGAAACTCTGAAATGTACATGGGGAGCTGTATCAAAGTTTTGGGACGGGGTGGACTCTACCGTCGGCCCTACATACATGATGATGCCAGCAAACTCGTGTTCGAGTATTGCCATTGATAAAGTATACAAAAAAAAAACAGTTCAACAGCGAGCTGCACGAATGTGTCTTTTTAGCCCATATGCAGATATGAACACCTCTAGCAGTAGGTATTGAAAGTTCGATCCTATATATCTTCCTATCGCGTTTTAAACCTCATGTGCCCTTGCACATATTACCACACTCACAATATTTCAGGGAGTACTGGGTAGTTTATTGGCCCGTTTCGCCGATGCACAATTTGGTGACTCATCAGGCCAGCTCTTCTCAGATTCGGACTTCCACACCCTTCATATAGTATACCAATATATATATATATATATATATATATGTGTGTGTGTGTGTGTGTGTGTAAGGTATCCAAATGCCTGGTAGTAAGAGATGATTCCACCTGGGATCCTCAAAATCTCACTGTATAACCATACTGTATGCTCCTGTAGGTGCAAACTTATACTCATACAAATATTTTTATAAATCCCTAAAGAGAGCTCAATATATACTAATCAATAAATTAGATTAAATAAAGAGCAATATTTAAATTTTCAAAGAAAGAAAAAACTTAACAAACCGTCATTCCGTAATAAATGCATCATAATACGAAATAAATGTATTACGGAATGACGGTTTATTAAATTTTTCCTTCTTTTAAAGAATATATATATATATATATATATATATATATATATATATATATAAAATATATGTGTGTGTTTTGTGTGTGTGTGTGTGTGTACCTACCTACATACATTCATAGATACATACATACATATACATACACACAATAGATATGTATGTTAGTGTGTATCGGTGTAATAAGCTGAATATAAGTGATAAGACTAACAGGAATAATATTCGTTTTACAATTAGTTTTTGATATGAATTGTTCTCAACTGGATTCAACCAGAGGTCATCGTCTGAAAAAATGTTTTTTTTTAAGTAATTGATATGCCCCAAAAGAAATTTGTAAAAATCAATTTGTAACGTGACATATTCAATGCATTGGTTTTTAATGTTCTAATATACCCTATCTGTCATGACCATTGCGTACCATATCCACGTGACATTTGAAGGAACTAGTGCAAGGTTTCCAATGGGAAATTGTATGGTACTATCACGAACATTTTTTTTATACTCATGCAAAATAGCCCACAAGAGTTAATACCTTTAGATTACCTATAAAAAGCATTTTATTTTATTACATTTTACGGAAATATCCGAAACCTGTTAGGGTTACGTTTAGGCTACTTTGGGAGTTTCCGTAATCATTGCTATTTATAGGTAAAATGCGATTGTAATGATATTGTCTCTTGTGTGCTATTTTGCATTTGTACCTCTGTTTTATTTAAATATTTAACAAGGACTTTCCTTTACTTAATTTTATGCGGTACATCCTATTTAAAACAGAAATGGTGTTTTGAGGATGAGGTATATATACAGCCTTTCTATACGTAACAAAAATGATATTATTTAAATGTTATATACATATGTTCATTCTTATAATATCTCAACCATATTTTGCAAACATATATTTAATTGGTTTTACGATAAGTGTTTCCACATGTGCGATTGACAGCGAAATAGAAGAAATACCAAAGGTGAATTATGGCATTTGTGATTTAAACAAATTACAAGAAACAATATTCACGAGACAGAAAATGTGCAAAAGACTTTTTATTAGAATTCTTTTCAAATATTTACCGTGGTTCCGAAATTTTCAAATGAACACTTATATTTTTAGATATAGAAAAATTACAAATATACAAACCAAATACATATTCATTCTACGCGCCATGGATATGATATACTATTAGTATTAGTTTGTTGTAATACACAATTCGCTTTTGTTTTCTTTTTGCTTTTGTTTTTTTCTTTTTTTTTTTTTTTTTTTTTTTTTTTTTTTTTTTTGTTTTTTACATTTTTTTTTTTTTTTTTTTTTTTTTAATTTCTTGTCCTGGCTTCTTGGTGAGTTTCCCCTGTAGTTTTTTATGTTTTGCTGATTTGATACGATGGAGTTGGGCACATTTCTTTAAAAACTATAACTAATACTTTTTAACAGTGGTACTAATGCAGAATAGCGTGCAGAAAAAATATCATTAGATTAAATATAAAAAGCATAACATTTCACAGAAATACCCGCAACCTTTGAAACGTAAACATTAGGATTAAGATAAGCGCTAGTGTTAGGGTTAAGGTATGTGTTAGGTTTAGGCGTAATCTAATGCTAATTATACGTAAAATGCGATTCTAATGATATTATCTCTTGTGCGTTATCATTGATTTGATATAAGAGAAATAAATTTTGTAAACGTTTTTCATGCTACATGTGAAAATACGAAAGGTATAATGGGATAAGTCACTTAAAATCGGGTGATTGTTTTTAAGGTGATGAAATCAGTCATGTTAAGGTGTTTAGAAAAAAAAGAAAGGGAAGAAAAACACAAAGAAAGATAGAAAGAATGAAAGACAGAAAGGGAAGAAAGAAAGAAGGAAGAAAGTAAAGAAAAAACGAAAGCTATAAAGAAAGCAATGGAAGAACGAACGAAAGAAAGAAAGAATGAATGAATGAATGAATGATTAAAGGAAAGAAAGAAAGAAAGAAGAATGAATGAATGATTAAAAGAAAGAAAGAAAGAAAGAAAGAATGAATGATTAAGAAAGAAAGAAAGAAAGAATGAATGATTAAAAGAAAGAAAGAAAGAAATGAATGAATGAATGATGAAAGAAGAAAGAAAGAAAGAAAGAATGAATGAATGATTAAAAGAAAGAAAGAAAGAAGAAGAATGAATGATTAAAAAAAGAAAGAAAGAAAGAATGAATGAATGAATGAATGAGAAATGAAAGAAAGAAAGAAAGAAAGGGAAAAAAAAAGAAAGTTTAATTCTTAGTGATTAAGGGGGGGCTGTTTTTTAAATGTTTGGGACGAGAGCATCTATAAAAGAAATGGTTGTGTGTTTTGTGTATAGCGTTCTTTATATTTGTCTGTTCTTGTCAAAAGATTTTTTAATATCTTTTTGGACTCGCCTGGTGTAATAGTTTTCGTCGTAGGAAATGGATTCATACAGTTCAAAACCTGGATGCGGTTGATTGCATTTTATATTGTGCTAATATCGTTGGGAAAGGTATGCATCTAAATACTCTCCATCCAGCTATGGGTAAATACTAGGGAAGGGTGGATATTTTAACTTGAATAGGCAATTCATCTAGGAAAAGGGAAACTCTGATTTCAAACCTGTAAAACTCCACTTAAGAAAGTGACCTTGTGTAACATCCTACCCGTGTAGAGGGGTTGTAAATATAAAGAGTAGAATATCTAAAAGTACGGTTGCTTGGGTTGACTTTTCGTGGTAAAATTTAATGCCGTCGTGCATCATAATTAAATTAGTTTGGAAATTGGTTAGCTCTGCCTAATTTTATAATGAATATGTCTTCATATATATATATATATATATATATATATATATATATATATATATATATATATATATATATATATATATATATTATTATTATTATTATTATTATTATATTTTTGCTTGAAGGCAATTACAATGCGTATATCGTATAAAATTCGATAATTATTGAGAATAATCATGACAAGCGAACTCGGCAAAATATTGTGCCCCACGTAGAAGATCGTACAGCTGTTTCAACTTTATTAAGTCTCATCAGCGATGTATACAAGTTGAAACAGCTGTACGATGTTCTACTTGGGGCAAAATATCTTGCCGAGTTCGCTTGTCATGATTATTTTCAATAATCATCGAATTTTATACGATATGCGCATTGTAATTGCCTTCAAGCAAACAAAATATAAATAATAATATACTTAACAATGCTTCTAAATGCAAATTATCAAATCTCAATATATATATATATATATATATATATATATATATATATATATGATTTTCGTCTCTGATGATAAAGTGTTCTTTGAAATCGATAAGACAAAAAAACAACATCTTTTTGTTTTTATTTTTTATACGCATTGTATTGCCTTCAAATTACTAATATATTATAACATACTTAACAATGCTTCAAGCAAATTCCCAATTACTATATATATATATATATATATATATATATGTGTGTTGTGTGTGTGTGTGTGTGTGTGTGTGTGTGTGTGTGGATTTCTTCTGATTATCCTGTAAAGAGAATAGTCTATTAAATATACTAGCAAAAGATGCCCCCTCTGGGTGCAAGTATTTAAATTTCAATGTAATAAGATGATATATTAGATGAAAAAGACTGATGTAACTAAATCTGAACGCATATAAAAAGATTACACTTATTCTTGTTTCATTTTAATTGATTTATATATAAAATTATATATTGTATAGCTTTTAATACATTTGAGAATAAAACACTAATATTAGTAATCAATGACATCAAGAAATAATTTATTAAATCTGGTTTTCTGAAAACCGGTATGAAAATTATCTACACCTTATACAATGTAAACCTTTATTTCTTCGTGATATATAACGCACTCTGCAGGATTCTAAACTCGTTAATACCATGGGCTGTTTGGAGGTAAACCTTAATAGAAACATTGTTAATAGATAAGATGTTTATTAAGATTACGTAATGACTATTTAATTGAGAATATAACGTAAATATCTAAATAAATTGTGATGTCGATGGTGACGAGTTTTGGATACAGGCAGACTTATAATCTCCATTATATTAAGATATGTGAATTGCTTAACTATAGAGACAAAATGTAGAATATTTTTATTTCACATATTAACGTCTGCAACCAATTTGGAAAAGATTGAAGGGTTTTCTTGTTGTAAACATGTATTAGAATATTTAAAATCTGAGCAGTTGTAAAACGTGTCTTTGGCATTTTTCTTCAACCAGACACGAACCCCTTTTCTTTATTTTACAGACAGACATAATCGCTATTATAATAAGAAATGTGCTGAACTATGGAAGCAAAATATAGAATATGAAACCAATTTGGAAAATGTTGACGAGTCCTGTAGTCGTAAACATGTACCAGAATCTTAAACTCTAAACAGTAGTGTCTTTTGGATTTTTTTCGACTAAGCACGAACCCCTTTTTCTTTATTGACAACAGATAATTCCAATTCTGAAGACGTTGTTTTGGCAAATAAGTTCTTTGTGTCAAGCAAATCAATATTTCTGTCTAAATTTCTAATTTTGCATCGATTTTTGTTTGAGTTTCTTTGTATAATTTGCAACACGAATATTGAGTTTGAAAAAGAATATAATGAACAATAGCGAAATGATCAAAAGCCCAAAATTATCGCATGTCGTCATTTAGTGACAACAATTGGAAGTGTCTCTGTCTCTTCTTTGAGAAGCAAAATTACTTCCGGGCGGAAATTACTCTTGTTTACTTTCTGTTCCTGGCCAGACGTGATTATTATATGGAATCTCTTATATAATAACTAGAAGCGGCTACTCAGTATCGCCCGGGTAGAGGGAAGTGACCTGGTGTATTGATGTGTTTACCTTTGAGATTTACAAATGTTGGAGATTTTAAAGATTAATTTCAATGCTATTTCTCTGTACTTCTAAATATTTTTGAATATAAACCAAATCTTCATCATTTTTGCACGGATGAAACTACAAAAATAAAACAATTAATGATAAAGTAAATTTATATACACATTAAATATCACTAGTTCTTGCGTTTTGTCCAACTGTCCTTTATATATGTACTAGAAGCGGCTACCCAGAGACATCTGGGTAGAGCTGGGTAAACTGGTGTATTGGTGTGTTTACTTTTGAGATTTAAAAATGCTGATGATTTTTAAGAATGATTACAATGCTATTTCTATGTATATTTTGATTTTTTAAATATCTTGGTATATAAACCAAATCTTCATAAGTTTTGCAAGAAATGCAAGAATTGGTGATATTTAATATATATATATATATATATATATATATATATATATATATATATATATATATATTTATTGGTCATTAATTGTTTTATTTTTGTAGTTTCATCCGGACATACATTCATTAATACTAACTGCACCTTTATATATGTACTAGAAGCGGCTACCCAGTGACGTCTGGGTAGAGCGGGATAACCTGTTGTATTGATGTATTTACTTTTGAGATTTACAAATGCCGGAGATTTTTAAGAATAATTACAATGCTATTTCTATGTATATTCTAATTTTTACAAATCTTGGAATATAAATCAAATCTTCATAATTTTTGCATGAAAGGCAAGAACCCTTTCATTCCTATCGAGAAATATTTTTCTAATTTATATCTTTTAAAATGTGCCAACTTCCCTAACTTGTTCAGATAACCCTTTAATACTAATATATACAAACAGAAGAAAATGAAACAGGTTTGCATTATCCTGAAAGAAGTCTTTAAACATTTCAGTTCAGATAAACATTTTACTCAATAGCGAAGATTTATTAACAAAGTCGCAGATGTGTTATCCTATTAAATATAAGGAGTCGCTACTAAAGTTTCAAAAACGCCTACTGACTTTCAAAAAATTATATATCTTATGATCAAATGTGTCACCCGTGAATCGTTTCTTTTAAAGTTAGATTTCAAAATTAAAATAAAGAGCTGAGTAATTTATGTGATACGAGCAGCACTATGTGGCATTTAAAAAGTTAAAAATAAATCTTTTATCTATATCTAATATATATAGATTAATAGAATTATTTCTATATTTATTTTTATTATCATATATACTTTATATATATACTTGTTTTGAAGTTGGTTATCTATATATTAATACACTTATTCCTCAATCTTCCGACCGTTATCATTCTGCAAGACTCAGGTTAAAAATGAGATCGTCCAAATCATCCAAGATGAAATGCAAAAAATGTGAATCCAGATTAGCTGGTGCTGGTTAATCACCGAATTCTTATTTCCTATGAGTGTCGTCGAATAATGGACCATTCGGTTTTTTTATAAGGAAAATTTTTTAAATGATATGCTATACAGAAAAATATAAGAAAGAAACAAGTAGGGGAAATATAGGGAGATGTGGAAAGATATAGAGAGGTGGTAAGTGCGCGGATGTGATAACGCTAATCTGTTTCAATCGAACATGAAATGATGGAAAGAAGGAAAGAAAGAAAAAAAAGTGGGAGACTTAAATCAAGATTATTATACTTTTTACATATTGAACTATTTTGCAATAATTCTTAAGTAAACATATCAAACATTGTTATAATTAAATTATCATACTGTGATATATCCACAGATGCCGCTAGTAAAAATTCATTTTTCTATATGTTTCTTTTCAAAATACAATTTCATGGAAAACACATTTTTTGCCTTTTTATTTAATGGGATTACTAACACAATTTGCTTACGTTACTTTGAAAAAGTGTAAAATAAGGAAAAAACATTATTCTTCTAGGTACATTTTAATCTTTTTTATCTTTTTCATTTTTTAGAGGTGCGTGTTTTCTCTCTCTTGAGCTTAAGTTTTTATGGATATAGTCAGTAAACAAGAAAACACGTGGGTTAATATTTTTAGAGCGATTTTAACAACTGCCAAATTTGAGCGACCTGAGCGTTCAGCATCAATTTTGTCTATACGACTGCGTTTAAAGTCAGCATTGAAATATTGGCTACCGATGTATTCGCTGCAGGTTCTCTTTTTGTTCTGTAGCGAATTCATCGGAAGGTGATGCTCCGGGGAGGTAGGGATCCTCGGTAACAAGGAAGTAGACAATAAATCAATTCCAAAACGAACAACGGCAACTGACAGACACAGCAAGAAAATAAGAGAAAGCACCTTGCCTCGTATGAAGTGGGCATAATTAGCATTGCAATAGATTGCTGATGCTACGACCTTTGTTCGCTATTCGGTACCACGGTCTAGTAGTCCAGGATCATTGTAATTTTATAAAAACGATCGACGTCTTGTAGGTAGAATGTTAATAAAACCAGAGGGAACTCTGCGTCAACTCCAGCCCCATATATCATAGGGCAAGGTGTGACACGTAACATATGCGGCCGACATGAGACCTTCAATGCAAATAAACATGTAATAAAAAAGAAAAATCGTCGGGAGGGCCTAATGTCGGTATCAGCTTCACAGCGATAGAGTATATCCCCTTTTCACTAGCGCTAGACCAAGGAGATTATTTTAGCATCTGAGGTGGAGCGCCACACCTACCATCAGCTCCTCACTTCACCGCACAGATCCCTGTGCTACTCATATGCTGAGATGGAGAGGGCCGGTATCGAACCAAGAAGCTTGTGATTCCGAGCCGAACACTCTATCGACTGAAATAAACCGTACCCTGACCAAACACAACGTTAGCGCTTCTCAATCACCACCCAACCCGCCCGAACCCACCGTAAAGTAAGTACGCATATTTTTTTTTTCTGACAGAACACATTTAAGAACAACATTCTTATATTTTTATATCTATGTTTCAAATATTGGGTAAGGATGTATTCGCTAGAATTTCTCTTTTTGTTCATATCTAATAATTATAAAATAGCCGTCACATCGTGGTGTAATGGTTATCACGATAGCTTTGCAGATCAATTACTACTGAATAGTGAGTTCGATTCTCACTGTATATGTATGTATTTACCGATTCCTCCGCACAAGGATGTCACACAAGGTCAATTTAAAGATTAAAGAGCCCAGTCTACTATAATATTTACCCATAAGTGGAGGGAGAATAGTTGGACGCATACCTTTCCAAAGGGTATTAGTACTATGAGAAATGCACACAGACTCGTCCTGGATTTGAACTCGTGTCACCATGTCTATTTCCTACGGTTTTATCCATTATACAACGAACCGTATTCCCCATATAAGCGACCTTGATCACACCCAACCGGTTTGGGTAAATACCAACCAAATAATTACGAATAGAAAGCAAAAAGAAAGGGCATAGATAGATTTATCTGAAAGTACTTGTTCCAGCGATGAGCCTGTTCAATACTTAATTGGGTGACAATTTAAGCAGAAGCATGGTTCTGTAAGTAACTAGTGTTCTTTGTTTATCAAAATGACTTGATCCGGCATTAGATTACCTGTAAGAGGGTTTACATACCATAAAAAACAACCATCACTATCTGTCTCACTCTATCTCTCTCAGTCAATCTCGATCTCTCTCAGTCTATCTATTACGGTCCAGTCAAGCACCGGTTCCCGCTAATTAAGCAGTGATGAGCTTGTTCAATACTTAATTGGGTATTAGAAAAATAGAAAGGCGATATAATGGGGGATCAGTTTATAACTTGTTAAAATAGAAAATGGAACCCCCATTTTGTGATCATATTCTATTTTCTTGTTTCTGAAATACTGATTCCCTAGAACGATTACAGTCAAGTCACACTAAAAGCACCGGTTCCTGCTAAATCATCAAAGTTAAGCAGCGATGAGCCTGTTCAATATTTAATTGGGTGATTACTTAAACAACAGAAGGTATTGTAAGGTATTGTAGATGTACTGCTGTTTATGTCTACAGAGATATCTAACAGGTGTACAGTAAGGCGATAATGGATTAGGTTTTCGCGCGTAAATGGCTGAAAAAGTCTAAAGAAGACAACACCAATATTGAAGACAAAATGCTAAGTTTAAGAGCCATCTGCAGCAGCAACAGCAACCACTGGATAAGATACGATAAATGGCTTTAAATAAATAATCACATAAACAAATAAACAAATAGACAGTCAAACAAATAAAACAAAATAAATAAAAGACATTAAATATGTATAATAAAAAAAACAAAGAAAGTTTAGTGAGAAAGAAAGACAAAGGTATTAAAGAAAGATTAGAAAAAAAAGGATCCTGGAAGAGGGAAGAAAATCACTAAATAGAAATAAATGACGGCTAACATGGATTTATTTTCATCAAGTCAGTTCTGACAAAAGATTACTGAATAAATCTTAGCAGTCAATTCCCCTGAAAAGACCAGCGTCAGCTGAAAAGTTCATAGACTGACAAAGATCCTTTCATGGAATATGACGAGGAGGTTTATATGAGGATCAGCGGAAAGATTCATATACTGACCAAGATCCTCTCATGAAATATGTCCAGAGGAGGTTTATATGAGGATCAGCTGAAAAGTTCATAGACTGACCAAGATCCTCTCATGAAATATGTCCAGAGGAGGTTTATATGAGGGTCATCTGAAAAGTTCACAGACTGACCAAGATCCTCTCATAGAATATGTCCAGAGGAGGTTTATATGAGAATCAGCTGAAAAGTTCATAGACTGACCAAGATCCTCGCATAGAATATGACCAGAGGAGGTTTATATGATGGTCGGCTGTAAAGTTTATAGACTCACCAATATACTCTCATGGAGTGTGACCAAATGAGATTTTTTCCTTTATGGTCCACAACCTTCTTCCATCAGTATTGCAGTGCTTGGTTCCCTTTGGTCAAAAAGTTATCAACAGCAGATATGACGTCAGCATATGAAATTTTCATATTTCTGAAACTGAAAATGTCTATAATTTTATCTTTCTCTTAACATATCTAAAGAATCCAGCCACCCTCGTATGATTTTGTCCATTTTGCCAACATCATTTTTAAATTATCTATTTTAAATTCTTTCAAAATTTGTATAAATATCGTTTAGCCATAACGAAATTTCGTATTTCCATGGAATATAGCAATAATTCATTCAGTTAAATTCCAAATCGTCTCGAATATTGTGGAACAATCTAATAATTTTCTTCAATATTTTACTCAGATTTTGAGATTGTTGACTTGATAGGTTTACTCTCGAAAAAGAAAAATATATATTATTTCGCAAGGGATTTTATATTTCTATTTACAGGGTGTACTCACAAACGATAACACCGATAGACTTTGGAAATCTTTATTCTACTTAGAATAATTAGTACACTTTCGGAGAGTCTATATAGTCTAGTATTCACAAGAGAGTTCTCCAAAGGTAATAAAATATAGGGGAGGAGCTCTCAATTAATTATTATACAGGGTGTGTCAAGAGATTTTACATTGTTTCACAGGCCAATATTTTAGGCAATTATTATTTAAATAATCTCAGATTTTCACGGAATATATAGAAACTGATCAGGATTTTATATTTAATGTTTTATATATGTTCTGTTTTCAGGTTGAGTCATTCCATTCACTCACAGCGTTCCTTCAATGCAAAATTTGGTTTCTTTCTTTTTTTTTGGGGGGGGGTATATGTAAACGGTCTGGTCTATGCCCCCCCCACACACACACACACATACACTTCCTGTTCGCATTGATGAACTCAAGCAGAGAATCACTTCCGCCTTAGATAATGTTACCGGAGACTTGCTACAGCGTGTTTGTCAAGAGCTTAATTACCAATTTGACACGTTTGGTGTCACAAGCGATGAACATATTGAACAATTATGAAATCGATTCCAGAATAACCTTAGGATGTTTAACATCTAACCTGTTCAATTTAATTGAACTAGACTTTGTGGTTTTCAAGTTAATTGCTTTTAAAATTATATCGAATTTTTTGGAACACTGTATATTGCTGCCCAACACACACAAAAAAAACTTGTGTGTGCAAATGGTTTTGAGAGTTTTTATCAAAATGTGTTAATTAATTATATCTAATGTATATATTTATTAATTCTAGGCACCCTGCCCATCCCGTCGTGTTACAATGATTAGCAAGCTTGTCTCTGATGATTCATTACTTCTGAATAGGGAGGTCGATCCACACTGTGTGCCTCATACTTGTGACCTTGAATCACATTCTACCCCTGGTACACGGGCTGAGAAAATACCTATATTTATTAATTCATCAACATATTTTTTTAATTTCTTTTACAACGTTCTTAACTATTTGTCTGATCAACGCAACGGGCATAACGGTTGAGTTAATACAGTTCTAATTGTCAATCATCTAGAGGTTGCAGGTTCAATCCTGGCCAGGGTTGATAATAACATAGAATACTTAACATAGCTTAACATTTATAGCCGGTCATGATTAAGGGAAAGGAACAGTCAACCCTCGTGGATTCAATAAAGGGTTCGGTTCGAAGTTCCGTGAATGCTCCCGATTACGACTTGAAGTTTCCCGAATTCGATAAGAAGGTTTCCGAGTTCGAGGAGAAAGTGTTGTAGTTCGACAAGGAACACCTGAGGAAACCCGGACTTCATATCGACCAAATACAGCTGGGGACAATGATCCAAATAATACAAACTTTCTGTTCTTTAATATCATGTTAATTCTAAAAAATACATACCGTATTTGAGGGCTTATAAGACGCTTGTGAACATAGGATTCACCTCAATTCGGACAAGCATTTAAAAAATGAATGAATAAACGGATTTAATTCGTAAACCTCACAACTATGAGATCAGTTTTAAAGTGGCATATATATAATAAGTTTGTTTACATTTGTTGAGATAATTTCCGTTTTATTTAAGTGTCATGGCAGCACGGTACTTTCACTAGCCAGTAACTGACCCTTGACCTTTTGAGACGCAGATTGAATTTTTTTAGTACAGTTGTTTGGGGGTGGGCTAGTAAGTCTTATGTAACATACAGGGTCTTCATTTCTTATAAATGGATTCGTTTCTTCGTGTGTGAAAACGATTCTTGAATTAAGTTCAGGGGTAATCCTGTGCTTGCTTTTAAAAACAAACTCTGCTAGTTTTTTTGTCAACAAGTTTTTATGACCGTGATTGTTCTAGTAGTCGTCAACGTAGAGAGAGAGAGAGAGAGAGAGAGAGAGAGAGAGAGAGGGGAGAGGGAGGGAGAGAGAGAGAAAAGAGATGTTTATACTAACAGAATCAGCATAATTAGAGCTAGTAAACTTATGACGTTCCCACCTCAAGAAAGGCTGCTTTTCGGCTAAGCTAGGGTGAGCATCGTGCTTACTTCTCTAGTCACTTTCTGTCCTTCATTCTCGTCACTTTGAATCCTCGTCCCTTATTTTATGATTACCTGTATTCATGTTTCTTTTTCACCCACCTTCTTATTTCTGTATGTTTTACCTCCAATGTATATTGTTATTATAGAAGTATATTGGAATTTTAACCAAACAATCCCCCAAATATCTAACATCGGAATTTTCACTGGCTTGAATTCAAGTAAACAATTCACTAAATGCATTCCAGCCAGATTATTTAGTCTCACATTAATATGGAATAACGAGTTTGATCCTCGTTTGATGCCCTTTACTTGCGACTTTTAGACATATTCTACCTGTGACGAACGGATTCAATAAGGAAAGAGACACCCACTTTTGTGTAATGGTTAGCAAGGTAGTCTCGGGGATCCATTGCTACTGAATAGCGAGTTCATCCTTAATGGATGCCACATACTTACGAACTTGTATCACATCCTACGCGTGATAAACAGTTTTGCATAAATAAGAAACGAAGTGGCGTAATGGTTAGGATGCTACTCTTCTATGGCTAGTGAATAGCAAGTTCGATCCTTGTTGGTTGCACCATACTCGCGACTTCTTATCATGAGGAACATATAATGTTTTTGGTTGATAAAATAAGAGTGAAAATATTTTGCCATGCAGGAATATAGATGTTAACGACCCTTGTTTTATAAATGGCGTTGTTTTTCAATTACATCTCTCAGACCTGCATTAAAACCTTTCTGCCGGGCTTGGGGATTTGGGGATACAATTAGTCTTATATATACCACCAATTAAAAGGCAAAAGATTTTTTCTGTTCACAAAATATAAACTTCGGCGTTTCTGTTGATGCTGCCAGCCCTCCCGGATCCTCACATGATTTTCAGCACATTCGCATTTTCTCTCCAGCTTCATTTTTTTCTTTTGTTTCTTTCTCTTTTTTTTTCTTTTATCTCATTCCAAGAAAAATTCAGATGCATATGGTAAGACAATGTTCAATGTATTGGCCTAACATTTCCAGGGAAAATCATTTTCCTTTATTTTCCCTATATTGAGGAACCATATTACAATAAGTGAATTTTTCCACCCAATTACTACTGTTGTTTTGTTGGGTCATTATCCCAAAAAGATTTCCCGACCGCGCTTCCAAAACGTACATCTATCCAACATATTTAAATTTTACTATACATTCATGGCAAGTGAGGTTCAAAATCGTACAAGAATTTAGCGTAGAATTAACTCAGTGCTAATACCAGTTTCTTATAATGCATTAAGTTATCCCAGAGGGTAACTTGATGAAAAGGTGACAATGTTCACTCCATGATTGATATCAATTGCTTTGCTAATTATCTATGAAGGCATAGAACATATTCAAGTTACGTGAGCTTTATGCGGAAATGCCGAGTTTAGTGAGTCAAACCTCTACGAAGACAGGTTATGAAGGGTCCACCTGCAGACACGCTTATAAGCCATCCCAGTCCAAATGGACGAAGACACAATTTGTGTCAAGTTCATAGCTGGAGGGTTTGACTTTTGCGGGACTACCTTTCAATATTCAGGTCGCAACGCCACCTAAAGGCAAACCGCAGCAAGCAAGGGAAGACAACCCCTAAAACCGTAACATATCTATAAACCCCATAAATCATCTTAGGTTCTGCTGTGACTTTAAACAACTTGGAAAGGAAACATGCTTTGCGCAACGGTTATTGTCATAGGAAATCGAATCGGGTTCAGATTCTGAACGAGGCTGTTTGTGTTTCACTTGGAGTTAATGGCATCGGGAAAGGCCTGAATCCATATATTTCTCTTCTTAGATATGAGTAAATAACAAGACAAACTAGATTCTTTAGTGTTGGTTAAGCTACCAATATAGGAGAAGGAATTCAAACCAGCAGTAAGTTTTTACTGACATCGCGCCATGTCAGTCGAACACAAGGATCATTATAGTGGGAAACCAAACACAAACCGAAGTTCATGTGGAGCTAGTATATAAAAATTGCGTGAATCCCCCCGACATTTCTCTTTTGAGGCACCCCAGGATTTTGGCAATAAATTCAGTCCTGTCCCTTTACATCAAGTGGGCAGTTGTTGCCCGTGGGTATATCCCCTTGGGATCAATCTGATATTAATCTTACCGGTCTGATGACCGAAGCTACTGGACATAGGGATACTAGTCCAGATCAGTATAAATTCACTTTAAGATTGACCTTGTGTCACATCCTTCTCTTGACAGAGAGTTTAGGAAAATATAATCTTGGAAAGGAACAACATGCAGTGTAGCAAATATTTCTTGTCAACTTCCGTTTTCTTTTTCTGAACACGTGATCAATAAACATTACATATTTACCAACCCCTGTGCAAGAGCAGGATGTGACAAAAGGTCAATTTATTAAGCGGAGTTTAACAGGTTTGAATTCAGAGTTTTCCTTCTCCTAGACTGTTTGCCTAACCATGGTTAAAGAGTCCAATTAACCCTACTTTTTACTCATAGCTGAAAGGAGAATAGTTGGATAAATACCTCTATCAAGGGTATTAGCGCTATGAGAAATACAAATCGCCTCGTTCATGATTTGAACTCGTCGCGCCGTTTCTATTTTCTACAAAATATACAAAGCGCCTCCATTAAATACCAAATACTTAAAAAGGCTATTCAATTATATTTTCAATCCCAAACAACGTTTTTCCCCGTGTCTATGGGTGCAGTTATTTGCGAAAGTGAAGAAACGACAGTCGTAAAATAATGAAATTAAGTTAAATTTGAAAAAAAAGGTGATTAAGTTTTCTAAATTTAAAACTCAGACTAATAGAAATTTAAGAGCAATATCAAATTGTTCTTTATAGATGTGTACACAGGAGAAAAATTTATGATGAATATCATAAAATATCCCCACCCCCACCCCCGTTCAGTTCGTAGAAAACAGAACATTAATGCATAACAAACTTTGCAAATTGTTTTTGTATAGAAGAATAATTCTTCATTACCCTGAAAATATTGTTAGTTTAAGAGAAAAAAATTGCTTAATATCGTTAACTTTTTACCTACAAAATTTCCCCGGTGGCTGTAACCATATTTTATAGCTATATTAATGATTTTTTTTTCAAGGGATCGAAAGTCTCATCCTAAAAGCTCAATCCATAGCCCTGTTATTATTGTAATCTGAGTCCTGTGAGGCGAGTAAGCAGTGGTATACAGAAGAATCGCAATGGTTGTAGAGCCACTCTGAGCGGTTTAAAGTAGGCAAAGTGGGAATTTTTGCACATGACTTATGATAATTGTTTAGTTTGAAATATATCATAAACCAAATGTGTAAATTTACAAATTAAATTAACGTCGAGGTTTTTTTGGGGTTTTTTTTTGGGGGGGGGGTGTATCTTCAAAAAAAGGTTGTCATAGACACCGACAAACAGATTAATTGATGACTGTCAATTTATGGAAATTTCAATTCGCGCCAAATATGATTTATTAATTAAGGCTGCATCAAGATTCGTCACAAAAGTTTAGAAAAGTTTAGGTTTTATTTAATCAAAATATTAAAATACTGACAACAATAAATGTGATATCATATAATTATTCATTCATATTCCGAAAAAAAAAGGATAAAATATTTTTAAATGTCCATATTAATAAGATTTTTTTTAACATTCCTAGGAATAAAAACATATAACTAGAAAAGGCCAATTAATTCGACTTCATTGTTAAAACGATTCATCTTAATAATATAAAACACATCTTAGAACTGTTTTTTACATATTGTTTTTACAAAGATAATGTATATATCAATACTCTCTCGACGGCAGGTTCAATCCTAGTCAAGGGCGATAGTGACATAGAACACAGCTTAAGACCTGTACCTCAGCTATGGTTAGCAGAATGAGAACAGGATACGCCCGTGGATTGAATAAAGGGTTCCGTAATGGCTCCAGATTGCGGCAATAATGGTTCGTGAGTTCGAAAAGAAGGTTGGCGAGTTCAAGAAGTCACCCGAGTCCGAACAGAAGGTTCTCGATTTCGAGAATGCTCCCGAGTCCTACAAGAATGTTCCCGAGTTCGAGAAGGCTCCCGATTCCGATAAGAAATACCTTAAGAAGGCCGGAGGGCACATCGACTGAAACGTTGGTCAGATAACAATAAAGATAAGGACAATAGTCCGAATAATCCAAATGATACTAATTATCAAGCCTCATTTAAAAACTTTATAGAAATAATCAATACTCGTGTTACTTAAAAGTACGATCGTTATCATCTTGTAACACCCTTTGGTTAGAAATGTGGCCGTCCAAATCGACAAAGATGACATGCAAAAATGTAAATCCTGATTATCTAATGTTGCTTATCCGCCGAATTCTTATATCTTATTATTGTTGTCAGCTAAAAAATGGACCATTCCATTTTTTATTATAAAGAAAGCAGGGGAAGAGAAAGCATATGCTACACGAAAAAATGAAATACGAAAGCGTGGGGGGCGTAATAGTCAAAGTCTTTGAAAATGGATTCGATGAGCTAAGTTCAAATCCTGGACGAGCTTGTTTCCCTATGTGCTAATGACTTTTTGAAAGGTGTTAATTTATCTCTTCTCTTACAGCTTAAAGGTCCATACTAGCTATACTAGTCATACAGCTATATCATTAGATTACATTGGTTTACAAAGAAATTGAGGCAAGAACAAAAATAGCAGTTTTAACTAATTTGGGGGTGCTGAATTCAGATTTGAAATCCGTTTTTACTCATCACCTCTAGTTTTTAAGATATGCATACTGAACATTTTGTATACATACTGTACATAAAGGTGTATATGCATTTAGGGTTAATTTCTAATATTGTGTGACTTATGTCTTCTTTTTTAGTTATTATGCTATAAATGTAAGTGATAGCATTACATTATATATATATAGCTATATATCAAGATGGATATTGGCAGTTAAGCGTCGCCAATACGTCTCAATCAACAGCTAGTAGTGCACTGGTAGTCAGCGCAGGAGGTTGTCGTCCCACGCAGCGCAGGGGGAAGGTGTCCCTCGACAATTGTGTTACGCAATCTTTTGGGTATATATTTGTATTACAATTTCCAACGACGGAAATTTTATTGCCTTACATATGATTTAATTTTACTTTGTTTTTTTTTTCATATTCTCCAATGGCTTCAAGCTCGTCAAAAAACCGAGGATGCCTCAACAAGGCCAATTCTTTCTGAATTGTGTGAAATTGTGTCATCCAAGTATATTTATTCCATCAATGTTCTTTATCTATCCTGTTTTATCTGTAATAAGCTGCGGCAACTGTTGAAATAAGCACGTATATACTCTGTATATACTAAAATGAGACTATTTAAAAGACAGAAAATTAGAGGTGATAGAGCAAAACTATTTATAAATTTGAATTCAGCACACCCACATTAGTAAAAAAACACCTATTCACATCTTTGTACAAAACTATTATAAAACAAGTATACACATGTAAATATAAACGTACATTGAACGCGATTCATTAACCTCTATGCAAAAAATAACCCTAGATGAGTTGACATGCCATTAAAATCTATGAAAATCAATCACTCTATCGAATCTTAATAAGTGGAATCAGTATTCTTTTATTTATACCAGGCACTCTGTAGGGGCAGGGTATGACACAAGGTCAATTCATTAAGCTGAGTTTGAATTCAGAGTTTTCCTTCTCCGACACTGGTTACAAACCAAGGTTAAAGAGCTTAGTCTGCCCTACTATTTACCCATAGTTGGAGGGAAATAGCTGGATTCTTACCTTTCCCAAGGGTATTAGTACTATGTGAAATGCAAACAGCCTCGTCCAGGGTTTGAACACGGGTCTATGAGTCTATTTCCCGCGGCTCTAAACATTACAACACACGCGTCTACATTTTAGAAATATACTGACATGAAATAAAATCATTTCAAAAGATCATTATCACCCATGACAAAATTCTGAAAGGGAACATTTCTCAGGCAAGAACAAAACGTAATTCAAAAAGATATATCACCGGATATACAAGTCTTAGGAACGAGAACGAGGCCATTATTCTCCATAGTTATCGTCAGTTTCTAATCAGAATGGATATCAGCCAATCAGCACATTTCAGTTTAGAGGCGACAGTCTTCTGGCGTTGGCAAAGTTGTTCTCGTTTCTCTCCAATCCATCTGATTTCAATTTGCTATCACAACGAACACCAATCTGTTGATAGAAGATCAATGGAGCTAAGTGTTGGTTATCGTTACGCCATTTTGACCTGTTTTCGCAAAGGCAGTGTTTGAATTAACCGGCGTAGAAGAAAAGTATTGCGTTGCTAAAAGGCCGAAGAAATTGGTAATTACAAGATCAGACCTTTGTCAGATGAAAAAGAACATGGA
>CM042138.1:92644681-92649681 GCA_023376005.1 Doryteuthis pealeii
GGTAGATCAAGATAATTTGAATTTCATACCTGAGAAATTTACTTCTAAAAAAAAAAAAAATTTTTTTTTCACATATATATATATATTCCACATGAATATGTCAACTCCGTTTTATCTGCGTTCACATGGGCTTTTCTTACCTATTGCCCGTATCTTCTCATTCTCTCCCTCATCACTTTCGTTGCCCATCAATGTTTTGTTGGACGTTTATAGATGAGTTTCATACGCAAAAATATGATAAAGAATAGACACCTATTTACTTCGGCATCCACTTGTTTATCGATTTTTTGCTATTTCTTTGCATAAAGAATTTAATTCCAATTTATCCCCTTTTCACCCCTACCCATATCCTTTAAATCTTTCATTCGTTGTCTCTTGCTACACAACCGGCTAATGCCTTTCTTTCGTCCCCATCTCTTCCCTACACTTCCGTTTAATGTTGTGATTCTTTTTTTTCGGTCAGAAAACCTTACTGAGGATCCAGGATGCCGATAGATTGGATTCCGTGCTATAAAAGATATAATTCCAATTAGAAATTTCTACTTTAAAAGATGACATTAAGCAGTTGATGTAGTGTTATGTCTAAATACACGTTGACATGGCAACTAAGAAGTTTTCATAGAATTATTTATAGAAAAGAAATATTCTAAGCCCCACCGACATGAGAGTAGATTGAAAAGGAACTGAATCTTTCTCAAGTACGACATAACAAAAGGTTACATAATTCGTGGGTTGCTCACGAATTATGACTGTAGTGTACTAAAATTTAAATGACGGTATTGCAAATGGAAAATTACCATTATAACCGTTATAAGAAGTGATTGTCAAACAGCTCACATTTCCTTAACCTAGCTGCTGATTTTTGATTGGCTGAAGGTAAGGCGTAAAAAGTGGACTGTGCTAGAATAGTTAGAATATGGCCATTAGTCGACGGGACCAGACGTGGATCGTCTGTTCCCCAGGTAACCTATATTCTCATCGCGCAATAAAACACTTTTAGGCTTCGGAAAATAAAGACGTCTGAAAAATAGTGTTACACTCAATATTATAAAAAGGAAATGAGCACAGAACACCGGAGTCCAGAATAACAGAAGCCGTATCGGCCAGAGAAAGAAATCAACACAAAAGTAGTTGGTCACTCGTCGAGATAGAACATCCTCCTTCTCCGCTCCGCAATTTATATACCCGATACAAAAGGGATATTTACCAACCCCTCCGCACGAGCAGGATGTGACACAGGGTCAATGTCTTAAGTCGAGTTCAACAGGTTTGAGAATTCAGAGTTTTTCTTCTCCTAGACCGGTTGCCTAACCAAGGTTAAAGAGCCCAGTCCGCCCTACTATTTATCCATAGCTGGAGGGAGAGAAGGATTCATACTTTTCCCAAGTGTATTAGCGCTAAGTGAAATGCAATTACCACATCCAGGATTTGAACTCGGGAAGATGAGTCCATTTTCCATGACTTTAACCATTACACCACGTGCTTCCAAATGTTTTTTTTTTTTTTTTTTTTTGTGACAATTATCTTTAACTCGCTTGACCCATGTAAATTACACGCTATTGGCAATATTGAAAATTTCCCCCAAACACTGTGTCTACTCTTTTTATCTTTGTGTCTCCTGTTTTTTATATATTCGTTAGGAGGTGTCTATTGAAAAGAAAAAAAAACAATTCTAATTTGTTGGCATCTTGGCGACTATGAGAGACGATGGCGTAGTGTCCATTTTTGTGGAACTACGTAGCCTTGGCTACCAATTCTAATAATAATAATATGAGAGACGATGGAGTAGTGTCCATTTTTGTGGAATTACGTAGCCCTAGCTACCAATTCTAATAATAATAATAATATGAGAGACGATGGTGTAGTGTCCATTTTTTTGTGGAACTACGTAGCCCTGGCTACCAATTCTAATAATAATAATATGATAGACGATGGAGTAGTGTCCATTTTTTGTGGAACTACGGAGCCTTGGCGACCAATTCTAATAATATTGCCTAAACAAAATTTCTTTCAAAACATAGTTTATTTATAAATAAATAAGTAATGAAAATCTAATTAAAACTGGACAGTTAGCTGATTTTAGATTTTTTTTAAAAAGTAATACTTCATAAATATATCCCAACTCTACGCATCGGGGCATTACTCATTACGACTTTTATTATCATGAAACACCCTTTCGTTAAAATGGAGACTATCAAAATTTTATCTATAAATAATTTAATGTTGGACAATTTGGACGGTCTCATTTTTAACCAGAGAGTGTTTCAAGAGGATAACGATCGGAAGATTAAGAAACAAGATTATTCCTATATAGATGAATCTAATTTTTTTAAATTATTGCCGAAAATGTGCAGCAGACTAAATTAATTCTATTGGTTAAAATATATATATATAAATGACATTTTTGTTTTTTTATTTATTTTGGAATTGACAAAAAAGAGATATAGAATAAGATTTTGTTTTAATGTTCGCCTAGGGCAATAACATTTTGGGTAACTAGTGCTGTAAAGTACATTTGGTAATGAAATATCTTGGAGGAAATGAGAAAATAACAAAAAGAGAAAATAAGGTTAAAAATGTTAACAAGATCGTATCAAAATGTCCAGTCCGGTCATGTCGGCCATTCTAAAAGGCCAAAGTTTCAATCAGTCAATTACGGACTTCCTTATACGCACCCAGCAATCGATCAAGCATACGAACAAACAAATGATCAATTCGTTTTATATATCTCTGTCATTCCCACGAATAGATAGTCCATTTCGAAAGTCCATTTCAAAAGAATATTTTGGAATGTTGGGCAAAGGCTTGAACATCTGTGATCAATTTCGTATTTATTTAGATGTAAACACCTACGATCGGCATTGGAAATTAAATCCTTCCGACTCGGCTCCAAAAGCAGTAATGTATTTAACCAGGTCATATCTATAGATAGGGTTCTGCATAAGGTATTATTTAAGCGGAATACAGCTGGTTTTCGTTTAAAGGTTTGCCGTATATATATATATATATATATATATATATATATATATATATATATATATATATATATATCGTTTCTTCAGACCTTAACTTCACTGGTTATTTTTCGTACAACGCTAAAAAGAATTAATCATACATATTTGGGATTATTAAACATTATTAGACAGTAAAATCCATCAGGTGACAAGTTCTCTTCTTCTTGATGATCAACCCCAAGTCTGGTCTCCTGGCTGATATTAGGTGATCTCTCTGTACCTCAAAGTCCTAGAGAATTTTGTGCGTCTCATTCTCCAGGATAGATTCCGGTTTGAGAATATACCAGTTAATTGAATGGTGAAAATTCAATTTCTTGCAATATTTGAGTTTTTGACACCAAAGTTAGCTGATGGTATTTCATTGAGGTCTGAGTGAAAATACGTCTCATCGGGTCTCTAGGATTATATTTTAAGTATTCTAGCCGATTGCAGCAATACAGTAGTCTGGATGGTGTCAATTCTTCCTCTGATTTCCAGATCCTCCAGTCTTTTTTCCAAGATTATTATTATTATTATTATTATTATTATTATTATTATTTTCATGCCAGATTTTTCCTGGTATATTGAGCATTGAAGATTTTTAAAAGGTCAGAGAAGAGAAATGTGCCAACACAATAGAATGTCTTCAAAGACGTGGAATCGGAACATACAACGATGAAATCTAAAGAATTTTTTATCTCATAAAAGAAAACAGCGGGAAATCAGAAGAGAGCGCTTGAGAAAATGGTCAAAAGATCGGAATCGAGTTGAAGATAATTGTAAACAACATTCTGTTGTAGTTATTTTCTGATATGTGCTAAATTAGGGCACTAGACTGACATATATATGGGTCAGCAAATGACGCTCAATCTTACAAGTAATGAATTTCTCTCTCTCTCTCTCTCTCTATATATATATATATATATATATATATATATAGCATTCTACAGACGCGCGTTTCGGGGTTTACCCCTCATCAGTGCAGCTATACTTATTTTTCAGCAGCTACCTCTGGTCGGGTTCGAGACCCGAACGAACTTTCGCTCGTCAAGTCTCTTACCGGTGGGTCCACAAGCAGCTGCCAAGAATAGAAGGCAGAATAATCGCTATATTTCCTAAACCGGAAATAAACTCACCAGAGGTCTCTAACTTATGTAAACAAGTGAGACTAGCTTTGCGCCGAAGCGGTGAATTTTTGCAATTAGTCCCTTCTACCAACCCCTCCGCACGAGCAGGATGCGACAAAAGGTCGATTTCTTAAGCGGGGTTTTAGCAGGTTTAAATTTAGAGTTTTCCTTCGCCTAGACTGCTTACCTAGCCATGGTTAAAGAGACCCATAACAGGAAGGAGGAGTGAATTCACACATTTCCCAAGGTTATTAGCGCCATGTGAAATGCAAACAGCTTCGTCCAGGAAATAGAACTCGAGACGTAGAGTCCATTTTCTACGACTCCAACTGTTAGACCACACACCTCCATTGATGTAATTGAAGTAATTGTTATGAGATGCTGTTATAATATTCGAAGAATTTAACAATGTGATAATCATAAAAGAATCTTGAGCAGCAATATAAATACACAATGTTCAAGAATACATAAATATACCATTTATTAATTTACTTATCCATTGTCTCAGAACTCAAGAAAAACGTAAAACTAGATTTTCTTTTGTTTTCCAACCATACCATTATCGATTCTGCAATTTTTTCCGATAATACGATGATCTTCTTTTGCCCAGTAATGACAGTTGTAACAGTTCACAAAGCCACCGATGTGAAATACTGCTTCATCATTCTTATAAAGTACGAAAGACGTGGTCTGTAGTGTTCAGACGTCAAGAGCCGGATTTCAAATGGCCACTTCCATTGTTTTATTTATACTCTTTGTCTGGCCAAGGGCAGATAACTCTGTTCAGCCTAAACAAAGGGGCAGATCACTCTATTCTACTTATACAACTATAAAGGAATTACGTTTCAATAAACCTGTATATTGAATGCCCTACTATTAT
>CM042138.1:92654681-92667181 GCA_023376005.1 Doryteuthis pealeii
TATATATATATATATTGTCATCAACAGACTTGTTTCGACTTATCAAATTTCTTCATATATATATTTATATCCGACAGTGTGGCTAGACATTTGTAAGCTACCTAGAATGCAAAGGGGATTTTAACTGTTTTAATACACACATGGCTTTGTTATCGAGTCATAGAGTGCTCCATCCCTTATATATAGGAGAGCATCGCGTTTACGCTTGAGTTGGCGGCCGTCAGCAAAATCCCCCAGAGTGTTCAACCCGAGGGGGATGTGGAGCATGTATAAGAGTCATATATATATATATATATATATATATATATATATATATAACTTCAATAGAAAAGAAAAACTTAAACCGTTATTTGGCTATTGAAAGTGTAAATATTCTCACCAATGCAATTATCAAACCAAATCTTTGTCGTTTATTTGTTTATTGATTTTAACGACATATAACCTGTCTGGGATTATGTCATGCCTAACGGTGTGTGTGTGTGTGTGTGTGTGAAGATAGGAGGGTTGGAGTAAAATCCGACAGTATAAGGTGAGGTAAATGGAAGAGTGAACAAAAATAATGACTCAAACAAGTCAAAGTAGGAGAGAAATATTTCGTCCACCTGACGCGAAGAACTTCCTCAGTCTCAGTCTGACTTTATTCAAAGCAAAATACGTACATTTGTGTTTTTAGAAGAGAAAGTGAGTTTGTGGTGGAATTGAGGGGTAGGGAGGTTAGGGAGGATTTGATGAAATGAGAATAACATGATATAAAATCGGGGGAGTTTAGAGGAAGCTGGGATGAGAAGAGGTTGTTAGGTGCTTGTTGGGAAAGGGGGTGGTTGGGAGAAGAGTGTACAATTCATGGTAGGGGAGAGTGTGATTTATTGCATGGGGATGATAAGGAAGGCGGTTTTGGATGTCATTAGATCAGTTTTGTGGTGGGTTAGGATATATATATATTATTTTTTTACTTCTAAACTCAACCGGTGTGGAAAAAAACTCAGGTAATTTAGATTTTCAAAATAAAATAAAAATTTCAAACTGACATCTGGGAAAAAAAATTTTTAATAAAGAAAAGACCAGCACATCCATACTTTATAAAAATAATCAAAAGTACCGTATGTAGTAGCCAAAAGAAAAGAAACAAACACCGGGGAGTTATAAGTTGTAAATGTGAAAAGTGCTCAATACATTAATTAGAACATGTAGCTCCTTATATATAAATATAATATATATATATATATTATATATATATGTGTGTGTGTGTGTGTGTGTGGTGTGTGTGTGTGTGTGTGTAAGAGTCAGATCTTAGCCCTGATGAGCACTAAGCTAAACTTTTAGTAGGTATATCTGACTCATTAGGTTTATATATATATATATATATATATATATATATATATATATATATATATAGAGAGAGAGAGAGAGAGAGAGAGAGAGAGAGAGAGAAACAACCAGAAGCCAGCAACACTACTGTACTTACACAGTCTAAGGAAGGGAGCTATAATAATCCAGAAAATGTACTACTACTAAATAAACGAAACTCTACTAAAAAAACCGAGTTTCTGATATTTAATACTTTAATGCTTCATACAAATACCCAAATCAGATATATGTACCTCCAACAAACGGATATATATATATATATATATATATATATATATATAGAGAGAGAGAGAGAGAGAGAGAGAGAGAGAGAGAGAGAGAGAGAGATGTTTGTGCGTGTTTACCCTTGCTAAAGTACCCGCCTATGCTATTTAATGGTTCAAGACTTGATTCACATTTCGCTATAATTCTTATAAACCGACTCGTTCCTATTGATCTACTAAATCAAATTTGAATCACACGAGATGTCTACCTTTGATCACAACAATCTTACAATGGAAGACTGAAGCTTAGGAGTCATTATATCAAGTGAGAGTTATTTACTAAGATTAATACATTTGCATGCAGTCTTTGAAACAGACACGGCTACTAACACACAAATATATATAGATAAACATTTCTACTGATTTACATTCTAATAACTCATTACAATGAAGTATCAGTGGCTATGAAAAAGAAGTCCACATCTTATTATAATGGAGATTAGTTTTCTGTCTGTAACCAAAATTATATCACTGCTTTAGTCTCAATACCCTCAGAAATTGCGTAAGTTTATCAGTGAGTATTTAATTTATAGTCGAATTTATTAATACATATACTAAGTTTTATGAAATTTAGCATTTTTGAAAAAACAAATGATGTTATGTAATTGCTGACAGAAATCTGTTTCGACCGGTTCGATAAACTGGTCATCTTCAAGAGCAACATAGACGGGAAAAGAAAAAATAACCGTTAGAAGACTGTTTGCACCGTCTATGTTGCTCTTGAAGATGACCAGTTTATCGAACCGGTCGAAACAGATTTCTGTCAGCAATTACATAACATCATTTGTTTTTTTTCAAAAATGTTAAATTTCATACTGTCGGATTAATTTCCATCTATTTTTCAATAGTTTTATCTATTAAAGATGTTTCTATCAAAATCCGAGTCGATTTGCCACGAAACAGTTAAAGTTATTAGTGCATTAAAAAATCATGCATTATCACTAAGAAATAAAGGTTAATGGTGTGGTAATTTGCATACAGATTTGATGAATTATTACTTAGTTTTATTGATCTCTAATATCATTGATTTATTCTCAAAAGAATTAAAATCAATGCTATGAATGATTTTATAAAGAAAAGTCATTTAAGATATAACTAGAATAAGTGTAATCTTTTTATTAGCGTTCTTATTTAATTTCGTTAGTCTTTCTACTTTGATATATTTCATTACATTAAATCTTAAATACATTGGCGCATATTCTTGCTAGTAATAAAAAAAATAGATTTCATATCATGAAGTGTGAAGCTTTTTACGGAGTCTTATATAGGAATGGGTTTCCTTAAATAACCTATGTTTGAGATATTTATCCATTTAAACATCTTTGTTTTTTGTATAGTGTTAGTCTTAAAGCAATTTTTTATAATAAGATGTATGAATCATTTCACAGAGTCTTAAAGGGAAATGTGTTTAATTTAATTAAGTAATTTCGGGATATTTATAGATTTACACATATTTTGTTTTTGTATAGATTGTTAGTTTTAACTAAGTAAGTAAAAGTAAAGTCGTCGACGTGGCCTAAAGTCGGTATCAGCCAATCAGCAAGGGAGTATATCCCCTTTTCACTAGCACTAGATCGAGATTTTTTTTGGTGTCTGAGCGCCACACCTACCATCAGCTCTTTACTTTACCGCACAGATCTCTGTTCTACTCATACGCTGAGTTGGTGAGAGCCAGTATCGAACTAGGAACCTTGTGGTTTCTAGCCGAACGCTCTACCGACTAAACTAACCCGAAGCAATAATATTACGGCGTTTCCTTTCATCTCCGGTTGGAAAAAGTACTTATAACTTTTAGGAGCATTGCTTGGTTAAATTGCTCTTATAATAAACACACAACCCTCTTTTTTTTATCAAAATGTGGCGGTTGAGAGTCAAGCACCAGTTTATTAAAACATATGAAGTTGTTTCTTCTAATTTATTGATACACATGGAATTAATGAAAATTATTTCTAACAATTTATTGATACACATGGAGGTAGTAAAACATTTAACATGAAGACTATTTTTACCAATTTAGTATTCCTGGCTCTGACACTAAACCTGTTATAATGATGAGATTCTAATTCTGGAGCTCTAGTGAATATTGGATACTCCTTCAATGGCACCTGTTAGGATCTCATTTATGGGTCTGATAGATCTGTTTGCAAATTCATGAAAATTATTTCGTCCAGTTTATTGATACACATGAATTTAATGATGATTCTAAAATGAAAATTATTTCTACCAACTTATTAATACAAATGAACTTAAACTAATCATATCTATATATTGATACACTTGTTCCTTAATCTTCGGACCGTTATTATCTTGCAACACCTTCTAGTTAGAAATGACACCGTTAAATGAGACAGGGATGGCTTTGTATTAAATATCCCACGAAGGTTGATATGCCTCTAAGCAAATAAACCAAACCAAACCAGACCTAACCATGTTTAGAAAATAGACAGGTAAACGACAACAATCTATATATTAATAGTCGTGTTCCTTAATTGTACGACCGTTATCATCTTGCAACACCGTCTGGTTAAAAATGAGACCTTCCAACCCATCCAAGATGAAATACAAAAATGTAAATCCTGACTATCTGGTGTTGCTTATCCGCCGAATTTGTATTTCTTATGAGTGACGTTACCTCGGCTAAATAATGGATCATTCGGTTTTTATTATAAAGAAAGAAAGAGAAAAAAAAAGGTCATGCCAGACAGAAAATTATAATACGAAAGAGAGAGAGAGAGAGAGAGAGAGAGAGAGAGAGAGAGAGAGAGAAGATATAGAGAGGGTGTTAGCGTGCGGAAACGATAACGCTAATATGTGTCAATCAAACATAATGAAGAGATGAAAAGAAGTATAAAGAAAAAATTGATCGTTAAATCAAGATTATTATACTTTTTACATATTGAACTATTTGCAATAGCTCTTAAGTTATCTCCATCATGTCGCGCAATTAGCACGGATATCCATGTCAATCTCTCGCCAAACTTCTCTATCATTCATTGCGCCCGGGAGATCCTCTTCGCAACATCCAGTGTCTGCGCAGAGTTGGTCAATGTAGGTCCTTGTTGGGCGGCCCACGTTAGTATGTCCATGTACTGGCTACCACAGGAGTGCATCGCTTCTGAGCTCGTCCTTGTAATAATCAAATTCTCATACTGTGGTGTATCCACAGGTCCTGCTAGTTATTAATATAGCAATATAGTTATCCGTTTGAATTGTCTGAACTAACACAATCTAGAAATATAAAAATGTTTCATTGATTATACATTTGACGTGTTCTTCATAATAATTACACATTACCTTTGATCTAAACAGAAAGTTTTAATTATTTTTAACGGGTTAGCTCAGTCGGTAGAGCGTTTGGCTAGAAACCACAAGGTTCCTAGTTCGATACCGGTCCCCGCCAGGTCAGCGTATGAGTAGCACAGGGATCTGTGCGGTAAAGTAAGGAGCTGATGGTAGGTGTGGCGCTCCACCTCAGATGCTCAAAACAATCTCCTTGGTCTAGCGCTATTGAAAAGGGGATAGACTCCCTCGCTGACTGGCTGATACCGACTTTAGGCCGCCCCGTCGACTTCGACCTACTCGATATATATTTAGCTAGGTTTCAGCTTCTTCAGGAGACAACAATAAAATGGTACGGTTGATGTTTATATATACATATTTATAGGGAGATGGGTGGGGTTGGGCCACTATCTTTTTTCAATTACTCTTCTTGATATATTATTTTAAGTTAACATATACACACGCGCACGCGCGCGCGCACACACACATACACACACACACACACACACACATATATATATATATATATATGTGTATGTGTGTGTGTATGTTGTGTGTGTCTGTGTGGAGAGTGAGAGAGGGGGAGAATAGTAGAACAACGTATTCCAAAGATTTTTTTAGTGCTAAAGTCAATATTTAAACGTTTCGATTTATGTTAAACCTTCGTCAGGACAATAAAAAGGGAAAAAAATTATTGCATTAACAAGGATGAATGTATCTAAAGCGGCCTTCATAAAATTATTTTTCCGTTCTTTTGTATTGTCCTGCCGAAAGCTTAGCATAAACCGAAACATTTAAACGTTGAATTTAGCATCAAAAATAAATTCATCTTTCCGGAATACGTTCTTTTTCTATTCACTACATAATTTACTCACATAACACGTATGTACATATATTCATATGTTTATATATACATCTATATATATACGTGCATACAAAAGTATATAGATATATTTCTATACATAGATACATATCTAAATACATATCTACATTCATCTGGATATATACATAACAATACATACAACCCCCATATATATATATATGATAACGTAAACAAATATGGCTATTTTCAGCCGATAATATTTGGGAGAATATGTGCTTAACTGAAGTCAAACCTAATTTTTTTGAAAGTTAATTCATTAATGATTAATTAGGCGGGATTTAACTACTTAAATGTAAGGCTAAACAAATCGAGAAAAATCAATCTCTGAATGTACATTTCGGCCTATTAGGCCTCATCAGCAGAGCTATAGATACGAAGATCGCCCCGTGCGTGATTTGAAACCATAATGTCGGATCGAAACGCAAGCCTCTTACCCTTACACCAAACGGACCTCGCAATTTTTCATCGCTTTGTTTAGGTAGTAGTAGTACTCATATTCCTCTTTTAAGAGGAATATGAGTACTACTAGAAAAGGAAAATCCACCTCCAAACACTTCTGACACCATTAACCTTATTCACGACCTCTTTAATTCATTAGAAAGAAAATGTACACCACTGAAGCAAGAACTCTATTCCTAAAGTCCTGAAAAGGTCTAACAGACCGAAACGTTGCATCGTCGACATCACTACCTACAATAAACATCCATTTTCTACAACATCCCGTGTTTGTCTACCTTTCTCCACATCCTGTCGGATTAATCTCCTCATATTTCTCCCACATTTATATATACTAGCAATAAAATATCATATTAAATTAGAAAGATTAATGAAATTAAATAAGAATGCAGATAAAACTATTTGAAAAATAGGGGGCTATAATAAAAAAAAAACAGAACAAGTGAAACTTACTCTGCAATCACTCCAGCCTTTCATTGGTAAATTTTCATATTTTAACTATTTAGTTAAAATAGGAAGTAAAGAATAAAATGACAGTTAATTCTTCTCGTTAATAAATTTCTTTTAAGATTTATTGAAGAGATCTTTGCTCATATACATTAAGATAAAACCAAACAATTAGAAATCAATAATACTAGGCACATATTTATTAAAATCAAATGTTTAAAATCAATATGCAAATTATCCTTCTTGTTCACACTGTAAACCGCTATTTTGTTGTATATATAAATACAATTGCATGTTATTAGTTTCTAGATATGGTCAACCGTATTGATAATGTAAAACAATTTTATTAATAACTGAGTTTTAAAAAGAAATTAAATCATGGAAAATGTGACGTAAATAACTATAGGAATTGTGATTTGTGTAGTTATATAGTTTCGGTTACAGACAGAATACCACACAATCTCCATTAAATAAGAAGATATATATATATATATATATATATATATATATATATATATATATATATTACATAATTAGAAATTATTCATTTGCTGATCAGACTAATATAATCTACCATCTTTGCATGGTGTTAAGAAAATTGAATACTTGTATTGTTTCCTTAGAATCTGTTATGCTATGTGTCTCATACACATTGAAAATGGGTTAATGAATTTGATTTCAAGTCTGTGGCAGTCGCGTATAGAAAAGCGCTTGAGTTAATGAATCACTATTGATTTTAGGGCTTTAAAGTTACTTCCTTATGAATCCTATGCACACATGCACACACACACACACACACACACAATATATATATATATATATATGTGTGTGTGTGTGTGTGTTTGGGCAGCATTCTTTCATTTATAATGTAGAGTTAAACAAAAGGCACATCTGCTGTTTAACAATCTTATTTTGATCTTTTCCAATTTTCTGGCCAACTTTTTAATGTCTGGGTGGAATTGATGGATAAGTCCACCAAAGTTCAGTTCCCGAGTACTTTCGGCACTTCGAAGTGGCATCATCAGGGGTGATGTATTCCAGTTTTTTGGGGTCTTTTTATATTAATGTGGAGGCTGGAAGGAGAAGAATTGGTGAGAAAGGTGTTATAGGCATTTTAAAATGTGTGTACTGCATTGGAAATTAATTTTGTTTAAGGACGGTTTGTATTGTTTTATGTATAAAGCTTCTAGTATTTGGAGTTTTTGTTTATTTTTTTCTTTGTGCAAAATGTGTGTATTTTCGGTTAGAACATTTCGGTAATTAAAGCGGGAGCATGAATGTAATTTTAGGTGTTGTGAAATAGAGCTATTGTCTGTTAAATGGAGGGTCAGACGCCTTGATAATGTGGTTGAGGTGAGTCCAATGTATGTATTATCATTTTCTGGGAGACTACAATCTCCTAGGGGACACTTAAATCTATATACAACATTGGTCTCATTAAGCCGTCCTGTGGGGGGAGAAAAAATTGTTACGCATGACGAGGTTAGTAGTTTTGTATTTTTATAATAAATATATATATATATATATATATATATATATATATATATATATATATATATATATTTGAGATTATTTTATTATATGTATCCGTTTGTTGGAGGTACATATATAAGGTTTGGGCATATGTATGAAGCATTTAAGAAATAAATATTTAAGAAATAAATTTCATAAACTCGGTTGTTTTTGAGTAGCGTTTCGTTTATTTAGTAGTAGTAAATTTTCAGGATTTTAACAGACTGTGTAAGGACAGTAGTGTTGCCGGCTGCGTTTTTTTTTCTTGTAGTGGGGGTATCTTCTTCTAGTGGTCGTGTAGTTGTCATCTTTGTGTTGGTGTACTTGGTGCTGATTGGTCAGTTGCTACTTTATGAGTTTGTACTCTGTGCCCCTTGTGTTCCGCTGGGGGTCATGGTGTTGGTGTTGGTGGAGGTATTTTGGAAATATTTGTAAGCTATATATATATATATATATATACACTGCACACATATATGAAAAGTTAAAAAAAGATTAAAGATACGAATCCTGCCAAAGGAAACAAGTCGAGATTTCTTAAGATACTTATCGAAAGAATAACCCCCTGTCTCATTGTCAGAACATCTATATATTAGTACTTTTGTTCCTTAATCTTCTGACCGTTATCATCTTGCAACAACCTCTAGTTAAAACAAATTCAGGAAATATCGCCCAAGATGGAATGTAAAAATGTAGATCCTGATTATCTGATGTTGCTTATCCACCCAATTCCTATTTTTTTATGAGTGTCGTCACATCATCTAAATAGTGGACCATTCCGTTTTTATCATAACAGAAAGAAATGGAAGGGAAAGTAATTCTACAAAGAAAAATATAAGAGAGAAAGAGAGAGGCGGTGAGTGCGCGGATGTGATAACACTAATCAGTTTCAATCGAACACAATGAAAAGATGAAAAGAAGGAAAGAAAGAAAATTAAAAGAGTGAGTGAGAGAGAGAGAGAGAGAGAGAGAGAGAGAGAGAGAGAGAGAGAGAGAGAGAGAGAATTAAATCAAGATTGTTATACTTTTTACATATTGAAGTATATTTAATAGCTCTTAAGTCATTTTTAACCAGAGTATGTTGAAGGATGACAACGAATGGAAGATTTAAGAACAAACGAATTGATATATAATTTTTTATTTACGTGTCCAAAACGGTCATAAAGTTGCCGTTTTTTGTTTTGTTGTTTTTGTTTGTTTATTGTGTACTTCACATAAATGAAGAATTATTTCATGTGTCATTCTCTAAGTTCTCAGAACAATTCAAAAGAACATTAGTCAAAAGTTGGATAAACGACAAAACAGTATCATAACATAAATTATATTAGCCGTCTACATATAGGTACTTAGCAAAAACAAATCTGCAACACCTTGTCAGGTCTTGTTGATTGATTGCATCGTTGGTTAGTTGTCTTTGTTTGTTTTTGTTTGTTTTGTTTTACGGCATATCAACCTCGGTGGGTCATTTAATGCCGGCAAAGATTCGAAAGATGCGTAGTGATAGTTTGTAAAAAACATTTATCAAACTCAAATTTTTTATAAACTAATTTTCTATTTAACCCACAGATAACCTAACAGGTGCTACCACTCCGGTACTGAGTGGACCTGGGAGCATAGGGGATGAAGGGGTGCTCAACATTTCCAAGATCCGGAACCTCATCATCAGATAGTTTAAAGATGCCCAAGACATAGGTTAGTTATCATCATCATCATCATCATCATGTCGGGCTAGTAGCACATATATCCATGATAATTCTTCGCCAACGATCCCTATCATTCATTGTCCTCGGGAGGTCCTCTACGCTGCACCCAGTGTCCGCAAAGATCTTGTCATTGTAGGTTTTTTGTTGGATAGTTATGTCATTGATTAATTCTATGATTGTTTAAATAGTTGGTTGGTTGGTTGGTTGGTTGGTTTAGGGCAAATCAACCCATGTTGGCTTATTCAATGTCAAAATCACTTTATATATTAAGCTTTCCAATAATATATATTCACCTACCCCCCCCCCGCACGAGCAGGATGTGGCACAAGGTAAATTTCTTATCCCGAGTTTAACAGGTTTGAATTCAGAGTTTTCCTTCTCTTAACCTGGTTACCGAGCCTAGCCAAAGTTAAAGAGCCCAGTCTGTCCTACTATTTACCCATAGTTGGAAAAAGATTAGTTGAATGCTTACCTTTCCCATTGCTATTAGCGCTATGTGAAATACAAACAGCCTCGTCAAGTATTTGAACTCGGGTCGACGAGTCCATTTCCTACGAGTCTAACCATTACTCCACGCAGTTTCCAGCACAGAACCTTAGCGCAGGATGCAAAACTGCATTATAAACAAAACATTCAGGATTGAACTCGTCTTAATGGGAATATTGGTTCGTTTGCTGAAAACAAATCGACGCCAAAGCCACTAAATACTCATTTACTAAGATTAGAAATTGGCTGGCACCGAAGCAAATTGGTGTGGCGTTAGATAAGCCCCAGGCTAACTTTAGAAGAAAACTGGGCCATTAGATGAGCTAGGTTAAACCCCAAAACGCATCTCTCTCACTCAAACACACACACACAACACACTCTCTCTCTCTCTCTCTCTCCTCTTCTCTCTGTTTTCTCTCTCTCTCTCTCTCTCTCTCTCTCTCTATATAATATATATATATATATATATATATATATATATGTTATAGTATACTATACATTTAAGGGCCGTTTGTTATCATTGGTTTCAAAGCAGCATGATAGCTACTTATCGTCAGAACAACATGTCCGTGAAACCTTTTCTTTTTTTGCCGCTGCTTTGAAACTATGACAAAATTGGTACTCTCTCTCTCTCTCTCTCTCTCTCTCTCTCTCTCTCTCTCTCTCTCTCTCTCTCACTATGTTGTCTCTCTCTCTCTCTCTCTCTCTCTCTCTCTCTCTCTCTCTCTCTTTATATATATATATTTGTTATAGTATACAATACATTTAAGGGCCGATTGTTATCATTGGTTTCAAAGCAGCATGATAGCTACTTATCGCCAGAACAACGTGTCCGTGAAACCTTTTCTTTTTCTTGTCACTGCTTTGAAACTAATGATATCAATCGTACCTTAAACGTATTGTACGATATGAAAAATAAATACAGCTCTTACACCCGTAAGCAAACACTTTATTATCAATTCTCCAATACTAGAAAAAAAGCTACTATATATAGAGGGTGGCCAAAAAGTCACTGAGGGATTTTGAACTTGAATAGATTCTTTATTTTTGAAGGTACCTTAATGGAATATTAACATAATATGACGAAGACAATGCTGATTTGTTTGCAAAAATGCCGTCGATATGCTCTTTGTGTTATAATAATTGACTCCTGATTTTGATAAAACAATTTAACAATTTGGGTACGTTCTTCGACGCTATACTTATTCATGATTAATTTTCAAAATTTTCTATACAATATGTGAAAGAGAAAGAAAAAATAATTATTAATGGTAAAATGGTAGCATTTGGCAACGCCTCGGTGACTTCTTGTATATGTGTGTAGGGGGTGATATCAAGTGTTTTCAGCCACACGGAGAACTCGAATGTACACAGAAAGATTTGCGTAAATATTTTTTCGTACACAGAGTATTATAAATAAATGAATAAATGGATACCTTGGTGTAGTTATACATTTATTACGGCATTTCTTTGGCTCACCAGTAAAGATCACCCTGATGAAACAAAGAAATACCGAAATAAATTTATATCATCACCAAGGTATCCATTTATTCTTATATATATATATATATATATATATATATATATATATATATATATTATATATATATAATATAAGAATATATATACATATATATATATATATATATATATATATATATATTATACACTCACACACACACACACACCACACACACACATATATATATATACAGATATATACATATATATATTATTTCAATGATTTCACATCTATTAGGTTTGAGATAGCCGCGTATTCAAATTTGGCGTCTGCATCAGACGTGTCCATGAACAGATAAATACTAATTTCCGACACATCCAGCAAAGCAGACAATGTCTTGAGAATTTCCGAGAAAAAATCCGTTTGTAATTGCAAGGAAAACGATGTATTTAATATAATGAGCAATGTTCTCTCTATATTTATCAATCAATCAGTCTGTATCAATATCAGAAAATTGACAATCCGTGGCAATGCGTTCACATCTATCTATCTATCTATCTATCTATCTTGGTCTGTTGATATAGATATCAGTCTGTATGTGTGTCAGTATGCCTTTCTATCTAGTTAAGTAGGACCACATCTAT
>CM042138.1:92672181-92702602 GCA_023376005.1 Doryteuthis pealeii
CTATCTATCAATCTATCTATGTCAATCTATTCATTTGTATCTATGAATATGTTCTAGGAGTGCCTTTAATTCTTTGACCAGCCATTGTAGCTTCTGCTCACGATGATAGCGATGATTCTATTTAGGAAAGATTGAATATGTTTATCCGCCTCCGGTTATACCATTTTCAAGTGTATATGTGCGTTATATATACTAGCAAATATATGCACCCTCCGGGTGCAAGTATTTTAGTTAAATTTTATAATAAAATATCATATTAAATTAGAAAGGCTAATGAAACTGAATAAGAATGTAGATAAAAAAGAATTTGAACAGAGGGAGTATGATTGAAAAATAGAACAACTTTGAAAGTAACTCTTCCATCATTTTCCGTTACTCCAGTCTTTCATTGGTAAATTTTCTAATTAAACTGTTTAGTTAAAATAGGAAGTAAAGAATAATATTACAGTTATTTCTTCTTGTTAAGGGATTTCTTTTAGGATTTATTGAAGAGATTTTTGCTCATATTCAATAAGATAAAACCAAACAATTAGAAATCAATAATACTAAGCATATATTTATTAAAATCAAATTTTTAAGATCAATATGCAAATTAGCCTTCCCATTCATACTGTAAACCTCTATTTTGTTGTATATATAATACAATTGCATGTGATTAGTATGTAGATATGGTCAACAGTGTAAGTAATGTAAACAATTTTATTAATAATTGAGGTTTAAATATAAATAAAATCATGGAGAATGTGATGTAAATAACAAAGGGAATTGTGATTGAATAGTAATATAGTTCGGTTACAGACAGACAAACACACAATCTCCATTATAATAAGGTATTAATATATAATAATATATATATATATATATATATAATGGACTCTCTCGTCGATTTTCGATACATGAGTGTTCATTCAGTGAATAACCTACCAGTGTTTTGTTTATAGTGGTGAAGGCTTGTGCTGGACCATTCACCTTTTTGGCACAGTAGATAGGAAAGAATTGTTGCACAAGGAATGCCACATAACCAATCAAAGACTGACCTCAGGAATTTTGAATTCAGAGTTTTTCCTCTCCTAGACTGGTTACCTACCCAACGTTATAGAGTCCAGTCTGTCCTACTATTTTACCCATAGCTGGAGGGAGAATATATGGATTCATACTGGTATTTACATGTGTCCACTTTCACACGATATGGCACAAGGCCGTTTTATGTGGGCACCACCACAAGCCGAGACTCATGGGGTGGTAGGTAGAAAAATTGATATATATGGATTCATACTTTTTCCCAAGATATTAGCGCTATGTGAAATGCAACAGCCTTGACTAGGAATTGAACTCGGGTCGACAACCATTATGCCATGCGACTCCATATACATTTATATATTGGTTTGTCGTTTAGTTTTGAAGGCTATCACAAAGTAAGTGTAAGGAAAAACGAGGTAACTGATTTTTTTTTCATTTACTTTCATTTATTTTCTTAATATTTCAACTCGAAATTAACAGAATAATTAAAAGGTAAAAGAACAAAATTTATAGGTACCTCATTTTTATCTTTTGGCCATTGTTAGTGTTAATTGCATTTCACTTGACGCTAATATCCTTCGGAAAGATTTGAATCCTACTCTCCCTCCAGCTATGGGTAATAGTAGGGCAGACCGGGCTTTTAACCTTGGTTGGCAACCGGTCTAGGAGAGGAAAAACTCTGAATTCAAACCTGCTGAACTCCGCTTAAGAAATTGACCTTGTGTCGCATCCTGCTCGTGCGGAGGGGTTGGTAAATATATATAGTGTTAATCGATTATTTTCGGTCGGTGCGACCTCTTGAGCTTTTCTTTTTTTTCATTTTTTCCCCAGGTCAAGGTTGGTAGTATATTTTTACTAACAAATTATTTGCTGATTTTTTTAATTTACCGCAAGGGCTATCCATCCCCTGGGCTTGAGCAGTTTGGAGGGGATTTGGTGATGACCGCATTAAAGCGTAAACGCAACGCTGTCCTATAAAAGGAATGGAGCACTCGATGGCGGCCTTTACATACATACAGATGTGTGTATAAAACAGTTAAATCCCCTTCGCATTATGTAGGTGATGATAGCCGATCGATTAAACTGTCCGACTGATGATGAATCGATCGGGTTCTATCCCGGCTGTAGGTAGCTCACAGAATGTCTAGCACACTGAAGAGCATGATAAGTCGAAACACGTGTCTGTGACTATATATATATATATATATATATATATATATATTATATATATATATATATGGAAAGAGGATTGGAATGAATCCGACAGAATGTGGTGGAGATGTGAGAAACGAAAGAACAAAACTCAGACAAAAGTGTGTAGAATATATTTCGCTAGAGCGTTGAGCTCGGCATCATCAGTCGTTTTAATGAATTATCAGGTTATCATACACAATAAAACACTTTTATGATAACCAGATAATTCATTAAAATCGACTGATGATGCCGAGCTCAACGCTCTACCGAAATATCTACACACTTTTGTCTGAGTTTTGTTCTTTTGTTCCTCACATCTCAACATATATATATATATATATATATATATATAATTATATATATATATATATATATATATTTGGGCATGAGCAGGTTTTCATGAAGTGTTAATAGATGTTTTCTGAGCTGTGAATTTAAAAGAAAATAAAACGATTGAGTTTTTTTTCTAGAATGTCCACACACTTTCGTCAGGATTTCTTTTTTTATCAAGAGTGAGAAACTTTGCAAGAAACATTGAACATACTTTTGTCAAGTTAAGATTTTTTTCTTCTTCTCAAAACGTTATCATCAAATCTCTTTTATCAACGGAGAATCTTTCTTTTTTTTCTTTTAAATTACTTCTGATACCGAATCTCCAATTCAAATCATTTGAACCATATCTACGATTTTCTGATTATTCTCTCTAAGTACAGAGAAACTGAACAGATGGATGGAGATAATAGGAATTGTAAAGGGGAGATAATAAATTAACCTTTCCTGGTGACCTAAGTGCTATTTCTGTCAACCCCATTTTAAGGAGGTAAATTGTTGACAGAGAAATATAAAGAAAACTAATAATAATAATCATCATCATCAAGTCAGGCTAGTAGCAGGATATCCATGACAATCTTTAACCAAACGTCCCTATCATTCATTGCCCCCTCCCAGCAGGTCCTCTATACAGCATCCAGTATCCGCACAGACCTGGTTAATGTAAGTCTTTGCTAGCCGTACTAGATTCCACAAGAGACCGTCGCTTATCCGTTCGTTTCTTGCTTCTTCCAGCGAAAGACAAAAAAGAATATCAAAAAGAATACAATGTCCAAAAAATGTATGCTAAAAGTTTACAATGAAAATCCAAATATATGATACGACATTGCTTTAAAATGATCACTAACATGAGAATGGAAAGAAAAAACATTATACTTTTTAAAAATAGAGGACTTAAAAAAAAGTTAGAATCAAGAGAAGCAGCGTATTTTAGAAAACAAAGAATCTATTAATTGGAGATTCGTTTCCGGTTTTTGTCTGTAACAAAAACTACGTCACTGCTTACGTCACACTACCTAAAATCGTCATAACATAGAATACATACACTCAAAATCTGAGCATGCAATGATAGAGAGTCCTTATTGTTTTTTTTAAACAAGTTTTAATAAACACATACTAGTATTATTTTCTATATATAGTTTGTTTTATTTTAATATATATTTAAGTTATCAAAACTAAGTTTCCATTTCAATTTTTTTTAATTTTGTACTCCTTTAATAAATTTATTTTATTTTTTTACTCCTTCAATAAATTTGATGATTTTACTTTACTTATGATACAAACTCTCTGATATTAAATTTTCAACTCCATCCCCTCGGCAATACTTTATTTTACGTCGCCCAGAGGGTGTTTTTTATTTGCTAGTAGAATAACGAAATATATGTGACTTTTATGAGATTTAACGATCTTCTATTTAGCTTGGAGTGCCAAACATATTAATTTTTGAATTTAATAGCTTTTACCACCAAAAAACCGAGATGCTACACAGAGTTTATGATGGATATAAAACATTCATTTTAGTTTTACCCATATCTTTTCGAAAACAAAACTTGTTCTTTGAAAATGATTATCGTATCGTATATTTGAGTATTATTTGCAATGCTTAGTCCGTTTTTTTTAACTTGTCTTCTCGTTTTGATTTTTTTTTTTCTAATATTTGTAGTCAAGACTTTCTTCTTGTTACGCTCAACTTTTGAGAGAGGGTTGGCCGAAATAACTCTTTGGTCTGTATTTCCGGTTATTCTTTTTAAGTCATAATTAAGCTGTGAACCAGGAGACACATACACATATAGAGAAACAGACACACAAAACACGCACACTCAAATACACACACACAACACACACACACACTCTCTCTCTCTCTCTCTCTCTCTCCTCTCTTCTCTCTCTCTCTCTCTCTCTCCTCAACACACACACACACACACACACACACGATATATATATTATATATATTATATTATATGAGATTTATCCAAAACTTGGTAGTAAGGGATGATTCTATATGTGATTTCTAAGATACACTGTATCTTATTGTATGATCCAGTATGATAAATACAGGCGAATCTTTAAATCACTAAAGAGAGCTCAATGTATAATAAACTTTTTAGATTATATACATAGCATATTTAATTATATATATATATATATATAATAATATAATTATATTATATATAATTTTGTATATTATTCAGATATATATATATATATATATATATATTTATATATATATAATATATTATATATATATGTATATTTATATATTAAACATATCTTTATATATATATATTTATAATATTATTTTTCTGTTACGGATTACCTCGCAAAAGATTTAATCGAATTAATCGCCTGTCAATAAAGATCGATTTTGCCATCAAGTTTGGAACATTTCGACCTTTTTATACATCGGGTTCCATAACACTGGAATTCGATTGCCTTTTAAGATATCTATTTAGCTTATTCATACATAAGCTAGCTGTACAGAAATTGGGTTGCAAACTGTCGACCGACAATAGACACCCAGGCTCTGATGATAAAATTATTTAGCCTATGTAGACGCAGGTGTTCTCAGAAATTGGTTCGCAAGCTGTTGTGACGATGTAGTCATTTGATTTTGTCGATATTTATTTACGTTTTAATACACAAGGTTAGCTTCACAGAAATCGCTTTACAAGTCGTCGTGTAACAATAGATTCACGTGGCTTTATCAAATATTTATTTAGCCAATTCTGAAACAAGCCAAGCTCTATAGTAATTTGTTTGAAAACTGTCAGCACAACGATAGGCCAATTCTGCTCTATACGATATTTATTTAGCCAAATTAGACACGAGTCTTGCTCTATCAGAAATTGGATTACAAATTCGTATATATCTATTGAGGCTATTAAGTCACATGTCTACACAATTTCAGTACCGACCGAAGAGGAATCCTTTTTCTATTTCATACAATGGGAACTAGATATGGAAAGCGTTCAAAATGGGAGAAAAGTAAAGGTCCACGTGGTGAACTCGATCTATACTTATACTCTTGTTTCTTAATCTTCGACCGTTATCATCTTGCAACACCTTCTGGTTAAAATGAGACCGTACAAATCGTCCATGATGAAATACAAAAATGTAAATCCTGATTATCTGATGGCGTTATCTCCCAAATTTCTAATTTCTTTTGAATGTCGTCACCTCAGTAAAATAATGGACCTTTCCGGGTTTTTTAAGAATGAAAAGTAAGAAAAAGAACGTTCTACACAGAAAAGTATAATATGAAAGAAAGAAAGAAAGAAAGAAAGAAAGAGAGTAAGTGAAAGATAGAGAGAAGAGTAAGCGCGTGGAAGTGATAACCCTTATCTGTAACACTTGAGCATAATGCAAAGATGAAAAGAAGGACAGAAGGAATAAAACAAAGTGTCAAGGGGAGTTCAATCAAGATTATTACAATTTTTACATATTGAACTATTTAGCAATAGCTCTTAAGTAAGCATATAAATCTTTGTAATGATTAAATTGTCATACTGTGTTATATACACAGGTCCTGCTAGTACCTAATGGTATCGATTTTAATTCTATTGTAATTCCACTAGAAATAACACTATCCAGGAATCTTTGTTTTAGAATAAAATTAAATTTTGATTAAAAAGTTATTAATTATGGGCGTATTTATTCTGGATTTTTGTTGTTGTTGTTGTTATTAAGTAATCTTTCTATCAGAACACTGATCAAAAAAAATGTGTTGCATTGGTGTCAATGATATTATCTATTTATAATGTACTGATTTCAAATATGAAAGTTATTTTCCTGAAAACTCTTATTTTTGCTATTCATGAAAAAAAAAGGCGTGTGTATGTGTGTGTGTTTGTGTGTGTGTGTGTGTGAGAGAGAGAGAGAGAGAAGAGAGAGAAAGAGAGAGAGAGTTAAATCAAGATCATTATAATTTTCACATATTGAACTACTTTCAATAGCTCTTAAGTAAACAGACTAAAACGTTGTTAATAATTAAATCATCATACTGTGGCATATCCACTGGTCCTGCGCAAGTTTTCGTTTAATGTTCTACTTGGTGAACCCGTCTCAATTCCAAGATTCGATTAATATATGCAAATCATCATCATCATTATCTCATCATCATCATGTTGCGCTAGTAGCACGGGTATCCATGACAATCTATCACCAACCGTGCCTTATCATCCATGCCCTTGGGAGGTACTCTTTGCAGCATCCTGTATTCTTTGCTGGACAGTCCGCATTAACTGTCCCATGGCTGGTTTCCACAGGATACCGTCACTTATGAGGTAGTCCCGTTTCTCCCATCAGGGGTGTCCAGCATGTCTTGTTTGTCTAACTCGGATGGATTGTGTGATAGAGTGCAAATGGCCGTACAGCTGCTTTCTTGTGGGGGTATTCTTTCCCCGATTTGTTTAAGATCACATGCAGCATTCTTGTGAAACTCCCATTTAGCTTATTCTCTAGGTGCTTCATTAGGGTCCAATTGGGGCAGCCGTACAGTAGCACTGATACAACCACGGCTTGGAATAATTGTTGCAATTACCATAATAATACTCAGTTATATCATATTACATATAATGCCGGGATAACTCAGTCGGTAGAGTGTTCGGTTGGAAACCACAAGGTTTCTAGTTCGATACCGGCCCTCGCCAACTCAGCGTATGAGTAGCACAGGGATCTGTGCGGTAGGTAAGGTAAGGAGCTGATGGTAGGTGTGGCGCTCCACCTCAGACGCCTAAACAATCTCCTTGGTCTAGCGCTATTGAAAAGGGGATAGACTCCTTCGCTGACTGGCTGATACCGACTTTAGGCCACCCCGACGACTTTTACTTACATATAATCTAGTTATAATAGAAATCCATCCTCATTTCTCCAGAAGAGTTTAGCGTGTCTTGTTAGTCTCACTCAGACGTTATGTGTGGCCATTTCAGCTGATTTCTCGCTGGGTTTTGTTTCCACAACATAAACAAGATTGAACGCATTCTTGTTCAGCTCCCATCTTAGCTTATTTAGTCGTTTCATTGGGTCCCAGGAGGTGCAGCCGTTCATTAGCACTGATACCGTCAATTGTTGCTTTACCCTGGTTTGCTGGCCGGGATTAAGTGATCCGTTTGTATCTCAAAGAATTTATGAGTCCGATTGTGGAGATACTATTTTGACATATAGTCAAATTTTAAATCCCAAGTGAATCACCTTCCCCGCCCAGTCTTGGATTGAAATTTTCAATTAGTTTTCTCACACCAGCATAAGCTAATGGTCTTTCACAGAAGTCTAACTGACAGCAAGTCTCCTCAGGTCTCCAGGACTCTTTTGAGTATAGTAGCCGATCTAAATAATGCTTTTGTCTGGATGGTCACAATTCTTCCTCTGATTTCCAGTTCCTCCAGTCTATTTTCTAAACTTTTTGGGGTCTTTTCCAAGTACACCAACTATAATTGCTATCACTTTCACCCTCAAACTCCACTTTTTTTTCAATTCTTCAGCAAAGCTCATGTGTTTGTTTTATCTTTTTTGTTTTCTTTCATGCTCACTCTGTGATCTGATGGGACCAGTTAAAAAGTTCCCTTTTTCTTTTCAGCCAATACTAGGTCTGTTCTTTTGACTGGAATAAGGTGATCTGTCTTTATTTCAAAGTCCTAGAGAATTTTATGTGTTTCATTCTCAAGAACAGATTCTGGTTTATGCCATGCCATTTTGTTGTATGGTTTAAATTTATTTTTTGCACAATTCCCAGTGAATCCCCTTTCCAACCCACTCGCACTATCAGTCAATTATTTAAGTTGAATGTCATACGAATTTATCACACAAGATTATATTTTATTTTAAATAGATATATTAAAAATATTAATATTATTATTATATAATATATACGAGGGAAGTTTTGTTCGGAAAGCCAAAAGAAAAACATGTCCGCAATAAAAGAAATGTATATCAGCGAAACGGAAGGTGCAAAACAAATACATAGAAGAGATGGGAAATTGAGTTTAGAAAAAGAAGGGGGGGCAAAGAAAGAAAGAAAGAAAGAAGGGAGCAAAGAAAGAATGAAAGAAGGGGAAAAGAAGAATAAAGAAGAGTAAAAAAAGAAAGGAAGAGGGAGCAAAAAAAAGAATGAAAGAAGGGAGCAACGACAGAAAGAAGAAGAAAGAAAGAAAGAAGAGAAGAAAGAAAGAAGGGAGCAAAGAAAGAATGAAAGAAGAAAGAAAGAAAAAAAGAAATAAGGGAATCAAAGAAAGAAAGAAAGAAAGAAAGAAAGAAAGAAAGAAAGAAAGAAAGAAAAAGGGGGAGCAAAGAAGAAAGAAAGAAAGAGATGAGCAAAGAAAGAAAGAAAGAAAGAAAGAAAGAAGCAAAGAAAGAAGAAAGAAGAATGAAGAGAAGAAGGAAGCAAAGAAAGAAAGAAAGAGGTGAAAATGACAGAAAGAAAAGAAGAAAGAAAGTAGGAAGAAAGAAAGAAAGAAAAGAAAGAAGAAAGGAAGGAGCAAAGAAAGAAAGAAAGAAGGGGAGCAAAAAAGAATGAAAGAAGGGAAGCAAAGAAGAAAGAAAGAAAGAAGGGGAGCAACGAAGAAAGAAAGAAAGAGGGAAGCTAAGAAGAAAGAAGAAAGAAAGAAAGAAAGAAAGAAGGGGAGCAAAGAAAGAAAAGAAAGAAGGGAGCAAAGAAAGAAGAAGAAGGGAGAAAGAAAGAAAGGAAGAAAGAAGCGGAGCAATGAAAAAAGAAAGAGGAAATGTCGAATAACTGAATTAAATTATTTACTTACATCCCACCATGCTAGTTGAACACAAGATCATTAACTTGGGGGACTACGCACACACCGGAGATCTTGCGTGGCCAGTGAAATAATTGCGAGAATCCCTTCGACATTACACATTTAAAGCGCCTCAGTCACTGGGCAATAAACTCAGCCAGCTTTGCCCCTTTAAATCAAGGGAGCAGGTGTTGCCTGGAGGGGATGGCCACCTAGGATCATGCTGATATTCATATCTTACCCGTCTAATGGTCAAAGCCTCTGGACACAGCGCCCAATGGTCAGGTAAGTATAACTGATTGGAATAATGTCTTCATGAATCCAAACGGAACCATATACAATAATAACAACGTTTTGTTCAAAATATTTCAGGAACTTCAAAGTTTATATGCAAATATTGTATAATGATAGAAATTCTACAGCAGAAATTTCATAGATTTGTAACATAAAAGTTTATTTAAGTAAACAATATAATGAACCAAATCTGTATGTGTATTTATGATTAAAAATCCCGATGAACAATAATATGAATAAATACACACATAAATATATAAAATGTTGGTATGGACCCAATAAAAAAATGAAATAATCCCAAGATACCTTACTGTAATAGACGGTCTCTTCTAATCTCTGTTCACTATGGTTTTTAGCGTTTAAAAGAATGTTTTAGGTAGGTTTCCATCAACTTACATACAATTCAATGTAATTTTCTTGTTTTATACTTTTAATTTGAAAAAATTATTTATTTATTTTTATAAAGCTAAATATCTGTACAGACAAAGTTTAATTTAAATTTTCAAACCTATTTACTTTGCAATTTTAACGGTTAGCGTTAATGGAATTCTTATCAGGAAGCAATAAGATGCAATTGCTGCATTTTGTGGACTTTCTCATTTCATGTTCTAAATCAGATTAAAATGGTTAGGTAGGTGATAATGTTCTTTACTACTTCAGTTTTTTAGATTAAGTAACATCTTCCATTTAACTTTTCTATATCTAATCACAATTTTATAAATAAATCTGGTGGCATTTATGCTGCTTGGAGCGCCAATTAGTGAGAAGTAACGATTAAACTCCGAAACTGCGTTTGAATTCATAGGTAATCGTCTGAAGATGACTTTTTTAAGGTAATTAAAATAATGAATAAAAAAACACCTGATACAGAACCAAAGGTTACTTCGGCTTGAACGTTGTGTTTATACACAATAAAAATGAGGATAACAGTTCGAAATATCATAAATATTAATAATGAACCAATCCAGGAATTTTTGAGCCCAGGGAATTGGTAAAAGTCGATAAAGGCGATGGGTCGGTAAGTCTTAGGAATAATATTATAACAGTCACATAATTTACATTGATGTGTCTTAGTTAGGATTCTTGAAATATATTGGAAATTAATAATATCACTTGATTTTGCAATGATTTTTAAGGAAAAGAAATTGAATTCCGAATTTTTGATTAATAAAAATAGGCTGGAAATTTGAAATCTTACGAAAGCTGCAACTGAGTTAAACGCAATAATTTCGTTCCATAATAATGTGTATTGTAAATAAGATTTAGACCTTGGCTGAAGAACCTGTAGTCTTAAGGGCTGAATGTGGAATTCAAGACATTTAAGTGATGTATTCCACAGCCTTGTCAAAAGACCAATTAAAATTGCGCCTGTCAACTTTTAAAAACCTGAATATCGCAATGCTTTCTGTCAAAGACAATCTAAAAATTCATAAAATATTAGAAATTGTTTCCCTTTCTTTTACGTACTATACACGGGATGTCCATGAAGTTCTGCAGAAGTTTGAAAATCTATCAACAAAAATGGCGGTCACATTGAAGTGTGATAATCAAAAAAGTAATCAATAATAAAACTTCAAGAGTTGAACTTATATATGTTTTTTTTAGTAAAATATTCTATAATTTCTATAATGAAATTATCAAACATTCAATTTCAAATCTGTTTCCAAACGTTGTGAACACCCTGTAATATAATTTAAATATAAAATAAATTATTAACTGAACGTTAAATTCAGATATTGTTTTAGACATTAGAAAGAGAATTAAAAAGAAGTGAACAGAATGTAGTTTTATTGATGGATAATAGACCGCGGGTGAGGAACTTGTAGCCTTAAGGCTGAATATGGACTTTAACACAATTTAGTGTGGTATTCTACTGTCTTGTCGAAAGACCAATCAAAATTCCACGTGTCCACTTAATATCGCAATGTTTTCTTTCAAAGACAATCGGAAAATGTCAGTAAAATATTAGAAATGATTTTCGTTCTTTATTTTATTTTACGTACTATATACAGAGTATCCATGAAGTCCTGCAGAAGGTTGAAAATGTATCAGCAAAGATGGCGGTCATGTTGAAGTGAAATATTTTAAAAAATACATCAATAATAAAACTTCAAGAGTTGAACTTTTATGTTGTTTTACTAAAGATTTCATCATTTCGACAATGTGAGTTATTAACATTCAATTTTTAAAACTGTTTCAAGACTTTGTAAACACCCTGTATATACTTTAAATTTACACTAAATTAACAACTGAAAGTTACATCTTAGATTTTGTTTTAGGGAAATGATTTTTTTTGTGGGATTTGTAAGTCTTGTGTGACGAATGCACTTCGGGATATAGTGACTTGTTTCTTCCTGGGCATACACTATATCTCGATTTCAGATTGTGAAGAAGAATCAATAATGACATTTTAGCAACCTCCTAGAATAAAGGTGACTAATACGTCGGTTGGGATCAAACGGTAAATCGCAAAGTTAGCGTGAGGGATCGCATCCCATTTTTTTTTTTTTTTTGATGAATAAAGTAAAGTTGATAGAGTGGCCTATTTTCGGTATCAGTCAGACAACGAGAGGATCTATCTCCAATTTGCTAGCGCTAGACCAGGAATATTTTTTTCTGTCAGGTGAAGTGCCACACTTAACGTCAGTCCCCACTTTACTGCACAGATCAGATTAACTGATCAATGCTGCTGGAGTGGACGGGGACTGGTATCAAATCCTCGGATTCCTAAGAGGTTGTTCTACCGACTGGGCTAAACCAGACCCTTTTTATGAATAAGTAAAGTCGACGGGGCGGCCTAAAGTCGGTATCAGCCAGTCAGCGAGGGAGTATATCCCTTTTCAATAATGCTAGACCAAGGAGATTGTTTTTTAGCACCTGAGGTGAGCACCACACCTACCATCAGCCCCTTACTTTACCGCACAAATCCCTATGCTACTCATACGCTGAGTTGGCGAGGACCGGTATCGAACTAGGAACCTTGTGGTTTCTAGCCGAACGCTCTACCGACTGAGCTAAACCAGCCCCTTTCTAAATACTAACATATTATTTATCCTCTTATCTATCCTACGTAGTTATGTGATTCAGCCTTTTCCAACACGAAGATCATTAAGTCCAGGTATGGTTCAACCATGACTTTTGATTATTTGGAAGCCTATTTTGAATAAATAGTAACCATAAATGCATTCATCTATCATACCGTAAGAGATCAGACGTACGAGAACATATAATGCATATCTATATATTAATACTCTTGTTCCTTAATCTTCCGACCGTTATCATCTTGCAACAGCCACTGGTTAAAAATGAGACCGTCCAAATCGTCCAAGATGAAATCCAAAAATTTAAATGTAAAATTTGCTGGTGTTGCTTATCCGCCGAACTTTTATTTCTAATAAGTGTCGTTACCTCAGCTAAATAATGAACCATTACATTTTAATTATAAAGAAAAAGAGAGGCGAGGGTCATGCTCCACAAAAAAACACAATAGAAAGAAAGAAAGAGAGTAGCAAAAATAGAGAGAGAGGGGATGAGCGCGTGGAAGTGATAATGCTACTCTGTTTCAATCGAACATAATGAAAAAATGAAAAGATGAAAATAGAGAAAAAATAAGGAGTAAGGGATGGATAAATCAATAGTATTTATATTTTTTTACATTTGAACTATTGTGTAATAGCTCTTAAATAAACATATTAAACGTTGTAATGGTTAAATTATCATATTGTGGTATATCCACATGTCCTGCTAGTAAAAACTATACTCAGTATATATATATATAAGTTGGGGAAGTGGTCTATTTGTCGGTATCACCGTACAGAGATCGACGTATTTGGTACACTTAAATCTTGGAGGATGTCAAGTGTCATTCTTGATTCTTCCTTCAGAATGCGCAATCGTTTGAGTTTTGTTTAACCGGCATATCAACCTCTGTGGGTCATTTAATGCAATAAAGGTTTATTTTGGATTTCAGTCTTTGAAGTAATGTAGATATTCGCTTATGTTCTGTTATATCTTGTTGAAAAGGTTTGCTTTTTATTTTAGAAAATTAAAAAATGTTTTCACGGTTTGTATTCTTAAAGATGTCCTCGGCTTTCTTGCTTGATAGTAATTAGTGCGGATATGTTTTAAATCTGTTACAATTTAGAAGGATATGCTTGGTTGTAAGTTGTACTTTGCATGTTGGGCCCACTGGGGCATCCTCCCCTTTTTAACAGGTAGAAATAAACAAGTCATTATATCCCGATTGCGCATCACACAAGATTTATACAATTCTCTAAAAATAAGTTTAATTATCTAAAAAGAAAAAATCAAGAAAAATTAAAAGAATTAAAAAAAAGATGTGACTTTATTGATTGACAATAAATTTCAATTTGTCTTTAAACAAGTTCAGAAAAGAATCGTTTTAATAACTTTCTCTTTTTTTTTCCTTTTTTTTTTTTTTTTTTTTTTCAGTAACATGCAATTATAACTGTAACATCTGAAGGTAAAATACATTTGTATTAAAAATTCCAACAGATAATAACAAAGATTTGACTGTTTGAAACAATCAATTTACAGATCGTTAAAATTCAGAGAGAGAAAAAGAGTTTCAATGAAAAAATGAAACTCTCCATTGTCGAAAAATGTTTTTGTTTTTTAAAGAACATTGATAATTATTAAAGTTTCAATCATCTTTTCATGATGATAAGAAGCAAAATTGATTACAGCAAATATTGAAACACATGATTCATTTTACAAATCGTCATAAAAAGCATCTTTTTTTATTTTATTTTCAGTCTGAAAATTTGCGAAAAGCAAATATGTTTGGCTAAACGAATAAAAGTCAAATTATGAATAAAGTTTCCCTGTTTGCCATAAATAAAATCCTCCTGCTTTGATTGTTTTTAAAGTTTGCGGCCATTAAAATTTGGGAGAAAAAAAAAATTCAAATGTATTCGTCAATTTGAAAGAAAAACAACAGATTTTCACGTGAAAATAAAATAATGTTTGTAAAGAAAACTTTCTTTGTTTTAAATGGATTAAATAGATAATCCATAATTTCATTTAAATGGATTAGTAGATAATCCTAAAGTTTATTCAAATGGATCAAAATAGATAATCCTAAAGATTAATTAAAAGAGAAGTTCATCTCGGCTGAAGAGGAACTATTTCTGTAACGGTTTCTTTGCAGTTTACCAATGCTTTGTTACCTGTTAATCTTTCGTTAGGCGCAACTGATACCAGACCGTTTCGCGGCGATTGCCTTTTCGAAGAACACAGTAATTGGCGGCAGGCCTCGTTAATTCGCCTGTCATTGCCCCATATATTATCGGATTCACACTGTTCGCTACTGCATACAAGAACAGTGAACACTACATAGACATTAGCACTGTAATTTAACTGTCGGTCTATACTGCGCAGATTCCATAAGGAATGTATCCATGATTATCATAAGAAGACCATGCCGAACATTTTTTTGTGATTTGAATTTCCCGCCTAAGCCATTCGCTGTTATGATTGGCTCGGAGGGCGGCTGACGCCACGTATACTTTAATGAAAATGGCTATGTAGCATATAACAACAATGAGAGATGGCAACTATCATGAGCACAATACTGACTAAACTTTTAAAAAGAGCAAATTCCTTCTTCACTAAACAGCGCAAAAGTTTTGGCTCGTAGTAAGAGATGTTTCCTAGATCGGGATTTATCAGGAATAAAAGAGGTACGGCCCGTGCGAACACCAGTACAAAAGCCGTGTAGCAATTCTTAGAGATAGTCATATAGAACTGATTACAAACAACAACAATGAATCTGTGGATTGCAATCAAACCAGTGTGCCCACAGAGATGATCCCATCAGCAAACACAGTGAAATGACACCAAGTTCACAATGAAGATGATTACTAGGCCAACACCGTAGAAAATAAGAAATGATTACCATGGCATTATTTAGGCTTAAGTTGATGACGTCATTGATACAAAGGCTTGCAATGAATATATTAATAATGTTTTCATGTCTTTCTTTTGCAATATGGCCGCTAATATAATAATGCTTCCGGCCAGACTACAAGCATTGTGACAAGCATAATAAAGCCACCAGTATAGACAGCAATGGGGTGGGACTTCCACGCTTTGGTTAAAAGTTGATTGCGAGGAAAAGTCTGGTTGATTAGTAGTGTTTGCCATATTATTGTAATTGGACTGTTCCATCGAGGTAGGCCATTTTCAACAAATTTACAGATAGAGACGTACTTTAAAGAAATGTAATAATCTCCGAAGAGCAAATCCAAAAGAAGTTATCCGCACAGGATAACTTTTGGTTTTCTTTGGTATGAATTTTTATAGTGATGTTTTTGTTTTATAGTGTAAAATTTATCTAATGGTGTAAAAATAAAATATCTTTGATACTTATAACTAAGATTTATATAATAAAATTTAACAAATAATTTAAATACAATGAGCTATATCTTTTCCAATGCACCATAGACCAGTTCTGATACTTTGTATGGCAAAGATTCAGAGAAAATATTTAATTCATTGAGCAGTTATTTTCCAGTTAAAAAAATTTTGTGAAAATCTATTTAATAATCTTAATAAAAAAAACAACCGGCAAAATAAAGTTACAAATTAAATTTTAGTGTTAATACAATTTTAAAAAAAATGTATTTTTTGTAGTCATCGTATTAGAATAGAAACAAAATAGGCGGGATTTACTAAAAAAATATAGTTTAAATTTTTTTTAAACTCACGAATATAACAATATAATAAAATAACAAGAGAAATAAGTGACCGTCTTCAATGTTGATCTTATAACAAAAAAGATATATCAATTCATATAATATAAAGTTATATAATATATATATTTATATGTTTTATATATATAGATATATATGATGAAAATAACAATATAGTGTAGAACACTAAATAATATATTATTGAAAATATATATTGAGTTATGTTAAAACAATAAATATACTAGGGAAAAGAGAAAGAGACTTGACACTGAAAAGCGAAAACATCTAAAAAAGTTTTCTTTTTTTCTGATTGATTTTGGCTACAAGCGTTCCACTTTCATACAAGACATAGAAAGCCTGCCTGCATGATGTGACATCGTTCAATAAAATCCAAAGACACAGGTAGATTTTAGTCGATAGGTTCGCCTACGGTGAAATATTTTTGTTCCCTTTTGGCCAGTCAGAAATAGACCTTATCTATTGGGTCCGTATTTTTCCGTTCTTTTTGTTCTTTTTTTTTTTTTTTTTTTTTTTTTTAGTTTTCCGTTTTCTTTTAAATATTTTTTTTCCCAAAATCTGAAGATTTCCTTAGTCTCTACTCTGGTTATACGCTGGCCTGAAATTAGTCTCGGCGAAAGATAAAAATCACCGATGTAATTATATTATTCTTGCTCTTGTTGCTGTAGTAGTGATTCTACGTACAACTTTGTGCAATCTTTTGTATTATACTAGCTGTGGTAGTCGTAGTAGTTTTCCAGTATTGGAAATATTTCTAGTTTTTTTCAGAGTAATACACTAAGGATTATTCATTAGTAGATTATGGTTTTAAGTTCCAAATATTTTAAAAAGTCCTGGATTTATCTAATGGTGTTATTCATGTATTATTCTATCATTTACCATATCTAATATTATGTTGGACAATCATAATCATTATCCATTTTATTTTGGGATAAATCTGTGACACTACTTTGAGTTCCATTGTAGAAATATTTGTCGAAAAATTGTTATTGGTTTTGATGCACTTGGTTAAAGAAAAATTAAATCCAGAACAAAAATGAACCGACCAATCAACACTGCGGATATGTGTATTTAAATAACTGTTCGATTTGGTTTCCACGTGTTTAAACCGGTACATTCAGATATCCAGATGTTTGGAAATGACACGTTAAGTAATATCGATGAGATATTTGTATATCATGACAATTTGAGAAACAAAAATAGTTATTATAAATCAAATATTCTGTCTTTTAATTGAATAAGAATTGAAGGAATAAATTTTCTAAAAAGTTTTTTTTTTCAAAAGTCGTCCAGGCCTGTTTATATATCCAATATGTTAAATTGTGAAAATCCTTTTTTTAGGAGACATGTTTTTTCTTGTTGTTTTTTATCACATTATTTTATATTTTTCGTCCAAGGATTTTTTCTTTTTCTTTCTTTTTTTTTTTTTTTTTTTTCTTTTTCTTTCTTTCTTTTTTTCTTTTCTTTTTTTCTTTCTTTTTCTTTTTTTTTTTTTTTTTTTTTTTTTTTTTTTTTTTTTTTTTTTTTTTTTTTTTTTTTTTTTTTTCTTTTTTTTTTTTTCTCAATATTCCTGTCGATCAAAGAAAAGAAGAATCAAACATTAAACCCAATTTACATATGCCAAAGGGTCGTACACGCAGAATCAACTTGAACTGAAAAACTCTCAATAGTTTTTTTTTTTCTTGTTATAGCCGTGTCTATGCTTAAAAAGTATAATCCAAATCCAAAGGATGCGCTCCCCAAACTTCAGTCTTCGCTGCGGTGTGCCGCTGAAAAAGTTGTTTTGTCACACAAATTAAAGTTGATGACGCAAATGAGATGAATTTCAGACACAAATAAACGACATTTTTTTTAACGCAAACGTTGTGTACTTTCACTCCAGAGAAAGTTGTTTCATACATATATATATATACTCAAAATTCAAACTTCCGCTTAAGAAATTGACATTGTGTCACATCCTACTCGTGCAGAGGAGGTGGTTAATATAATATATATATATAAACTTTTTTCACATATCTAAAGTTGTTTTCCCGAGTTAACGTGCAAAATATACACACCGAATTTTTTTGTTTATTTTTCAAAATCTAATTCCCTTTTTTTATGTATTTCCACTGCATTGGTAGATTTTAAAAAGAAAAAGTTATAAAAAACAAGTTTTTTAATTACTTGTTTCAAAATTGAACTTTTCTTTTTTTTTAGTGTAATATATTAATATAAGAGAGCACAGTGTCAGGATTTCGTGTATGTTCTGGCCCGTTCAAATCTCAGTAGCGTAAAAGTATAGAAATATAATATATATATAATGTTTGTTTTTTTTCCGTATTTTCTGAGTTTTTTTTTTTTTATCAAAAAGGACCCAGAATTACAAACTCAACCTCACAGACGTTGATAAAAACATGAAACAAATCAATTGATAAACATGAATTAGTATGAGCGGTTTTATATAAAGAAGAAGAAGAAGAAAGAAAGATTGAGAAACACCTGAAAGCGTCACTAATTGATCGAAATGTGAACAGAGCCGCTCTAGTGATAGCGGCACCGAAATGTTATGATACACACAGAAATGCCAAAAAAATTTGAGCAGTAGCAGCCACGGCAGCGGCAGCAGCGGTTGTAGTCGGCACGACCAAGTAGCAGCAGCAGCAGCGGGCGGCAGCAGCGTCCGAGGCGGCAGGAGTAATAGGTCGTCTTTGAAGCTTAGAAGAGCCAGAGATAGGCATAACAACCAGCAGACGTTTATAAGAAAACACATGTAGTTTTGAATTTAATATTACTGTCGTCGGGAATTATGTAGATTCGGGACGATTGTAATTATACCAGTGACGATCTAAGTTTTTTTTTTTTTTTTTTGGTTTTTGGTTTTTGGGTTTTTTAAAAAATCCTTAATTCGCCGACATGAGTATTAATTATTGTCAAATGATTTCGCTCCGATGACTTTTAGATAAAATTAAACAAGTTTAAAGAATTTTACATTACACACACACACACACAACACACCACACAACACACACACACAAACACACAAAAAATAGATACCCATAAATTAACACACATACCACAGACGCATATATATATACACACACAACAACACACACACATATAAATAAATTATATATATATATATAATATTAATATATAAATATTAAATTTACATTTTATAATTCATTATGAAATATTCTAGTAGATGGAGAATTAGTTTTGCGCGATTTATATATTATACTATTATTAAATAATAATTATTTTAATTTATACTTGTGAATTTCAAAATCTTTCGTTTTTGGTTTTGAATACCACTTAGTTGATTTCACTTTGTAATTTTTTTCTCTCTCTCATATTACCTCATATTATATATTACCCTTATCTCTCTATATATCTTCTCTCTCTCTACACACACATATTAGTTTATAAATCTCTTCCTTTTCTGTTTCATACTTTATATATATATTATATATATTCTTATTCTTTATCTCTCCTCTCTTCTAATTATTATCTTCATATATATTTCTATATATATCTCCCATAAATATAATCTCTCTCTCTCTCAACATCTCTCTATCTCCTCAATCTCTCTCTCTCTCCTCGCTTTTGACTATCATAATATAAATCAATTCCTAATATACTTCCTTTTTCTTTTTATATAAATTTTATTATTCTTTATTTGTTTCCCTTGTAAGTTTAACCTCGTTTATTTATTTCTTTCACCCTCGTTTATTTCAATCTTTTCCTTCTTCCTTTCTTTTTCTTGATGCACGCTGACTTTCATTTTTATTTCTCCATCTCTATTTGCTTCAATTTCTGTCTTTTCCTTCGCTTTTACACTTTGGATTATATTTCTTCCTTTCAAGTTTTTTTTTTTTTTTTTTTCGAACTTTCTTTATTTCAAGTACTTTTGGCAATGTTCTCACATTTATTTCTTTTCTTTGTTTTTTCTTTCTTTCTTTAATCTGTTTTCTTCTCTTCCTTACTTCTTCTCTTCTTCTTCTTTTACATATATATAATTCTTCTTCTTCTTCTTCTATAGTAATAAATCGCCTTTAGAATAAAATGTGCGCTAAGCATCTGGGAGCTTGAGCAGTGTGCATGTTCCTCCCACCAGCTAAAAAAAAACCAATCTCCTCTTTGCGGTCCGGTTGAATTGACAATAGACACCTTCAGCCGACTGTGAATTTGCTGGCTGACTTTTTTTTTAGCGTGAGGAGTGCACACTAAGCGTCAGCCTCCAGATGCTTTAGCACTATAATATTATCAGAGAGAATGATCTACCAATGAAGAAGAGAAGAAGAGAAGAAGAAGAAGAAGAAGAAAAGAAGAAGAAAAACACAGAATAAAGAAGAAAGAAAAACAAAGAAAAAGAATAATTTGAAGGAACATAAATAACAAATATCATTGTAAATAAGAAGTACAAGAAAAAAAAAAAAAATGAAAAGGAAGAAAATAAAATCCAAATGTAAAGACGAAGGAAAGCCAGAAGATTGAAGGAAAATAGAGGAGGGAAGAAAAAATAAAATTAGAAAGTCACGTGCACAAGAAAGAAGGAAAAGAATTGAAATAAACGAATGGGTGAAAAAATAAATAAAGATTAATAGGGAAACAAATAAAGAAAAGAAAACGATATACAAAAGGAAAAGGAACATAAATGAGCATAAGAGACACGGAAGAGACGGCACCGAGACAGCAGAAGAGAGAGAATGAGGAGAGAGAGAGAATTTGTGTAGGGAGAGAGAGAAAGAGAAAGAAGAACATGAGAGAGAGAGAATATAGAAGGAGAGAGAGAGAAGAAGAGAGGAAAGGAAAGAGGGAAAGAAAAGAAAGAGAAAGACAGAAAGGAAAGAACGAGGAAAAGATAAATTTTTTGAGAGAGAAAGAGAGAGAGGAGAGAAGAGGGGGACAGAGGCAGAAGGGAGAGCACAATACAAAGTTGAAAATCACCACTAAGTGGTATTGCAAACCAAAAACGAAGATTTGACTTCACAGTAATGTAAACAACTGATATTTTATATATATACTAACCAACAATCATATATATATATATAATAGACTAAATCTCTTCATACTAACTAGAATATTATAATGAATTAAATGTTAAAGTATATACTACCATATTATATATATATATATAATATTATATATATATGTGTGTGTGTGTGTGTGTGTGTTAATATTTATGCGTGGTTATGTGTGGTAAAGTGTATTGTATCTGTGTATTATGAATATGATATAGTGGTGTGTGTGTGTGTGTGTGTGTGTGTGTGTGTGTGTGTGGTAATGTAAATTCTTTAACTTGTTCATTTGTCTATGTGTATCTAAAATCATTCGAGCGAAAATCATTTGACAATAATTAAATACTCATGTCGGCGTAGGATTTTAAAAAACGCAAAAACCCAAAACCAAAAAAACAAAAAAAAAAACTTAGATCGTCCAGGTAATAAACAATCGGTCCCGAATCTACATAATTTCCCGGACAGTATATTAAAATGCGCTCCAACTACATGTTGTTTTCTTTTACTAACGTCTGCTGGTGGATGCCTTTATGTCTTGGGTCTTCTAACTTCAAAAGACGACCGACTGTACTCCTGCGCGTCGACGGCTGCTGCCGCCGCTGCTGCTGCTGCTATTGGTCGTGCGACTACAACGCGCTGCTGCCGCTGCCGTGGCTGCTACTGCTCAAGCTTGGCAATCTTGGTGATCGTGTCAACCTTTTGCGGATCATGCCGCTAACACTAGACGCTCTCACATTTCGATCACCAATTGTGACGCTTTCAGTTACTCTTCTTCTTCTTCCTTTTTCTTTATAGAAAACCGCTCATCTAACAACATGTTTATCAATTGGATTTATTTCAATGTTTTTATCACACCTGAGTTGGTTTTTTTCGGAATTCGTCCGTTTTGATAAAGAAAAAAACTCAAAATAACGGAAAAAAAAAACATTATATATATGATAATTTCTATACTTACAGCACTGAGATTTGAAACGGGCCAGAACATACAGCGAAACTCCTGACACTGTGCTTCTTTATATTTTAATATATATCACTAAACAAAAAAAAAAGTTCAATTTTGAAAGCGAAGTAATTAAAAACTTTGTTTTATAATAACTTTTTCTTTTTAAAATCTACCAATGCAGTGGAAATACTAAAGAAGGAATTAGATTTTGAAAAAAAATAAACAGAGAAATCGTGTGTATATTATTGCACGTAACTCGGGGAACAACTTTAGATATGTGAAACAAAAGTTTATATTTTAGTATTATTTACCATCTCCTCTGCACGAGTAGGATGTGACACAATGTCAATTTCTTAAGCGAAGTTTGAATTTTTGAAGTAATATATATAATGTATGGAAACAACTTTTCTGAGTTGAAAGTACACAAATTTGCGTTATAAAAAAATTGTCGTTTATTTGTGTCTGAAATTCATCTTCTGCCGTCATCAACTTTAATTGTGTGACAAACAACTTTTCAGCGTCAACCGGGCGAAGTACTGAACGGTTTGGAGCGCATCCTTTGGATTTTGGATTATATTTTTTTTAAACATAGACAGGGTAATAGAACAAAAAAAAAATAACTATTGAGAGTTTTTTGTCAGTTCAATTGATTCTGCGTGTACGACCCTTTGCATATGTAAATTGGGTTTTAATGTTTGATTCTTCTTTCTTTGATCGACAGGAATATTGGAAAAAAAAAAGAAAAAGAAAAAAAAGAAAGAAAGAAAGAAAAAAGAAAAAGAAAAAAGAAAGAAAGAAAAAAAAAAAAAAAAAAAGAAAAGAAAAAAATCCTTGACGAAAAATATAAAATAATGTGATAAGAAACAACAAGAAAAAAACATGTTCTCCATAAAAGGATTTCACAATTTAACATATTGGATATATAAAACAGGCCTGGACGACTTTTGAAAAAAAAACTTTTAGAAATTTATTCCTTAATTCCTTATTCAATTAAAAGACAGAATATTTGATTTATAAATAATTTTTTTGTTTCTCAATGTCATGATATACAATATCTCATCGATATTACTTAACGTGTCATTTCCAACATCTGGATATCTGAATGTAGACCGGTTAGAACACGTGGAAACAAATCGAACAGTTATTTAAATACACATATCCGCAGTGTTGATTGGTCGTTCATTTTTGTCTGGATTTTACCATTTTTCTTTTAACCAAGTGCATCAAAACAATACAATTTTTTCGACAAATATTTCTACATTGGAACTCAAATAGTGTCACAGATTTATCCCAATAAAATGGATAATGATTATGATTGTCCAACATAATTTAATATTGGTAAATTGATAGAATAATACATGAATAACACCATTAGATAAATCCAGGACTTTTTAAAATATTTGGAACTTAAAACATAATCTACTAATTGAATAATGCCTTAGTGTATTACTCTGAAAAAACTAAGAATATTTTCAATACTGAAAACTACTACGACTACCACAGCTAGTATATATACATCAAGATTGCACAAAGTTGTACGTGAATCACTACTACAGCAACAAGAGCAAGAATAATATTTACATCGGTGATTTTATCTTCGCCGAGACTAATTTCAGGCCAGCGATAACCAGAGTAGAGACTAGGAATCTTCAGATTTTGGGGAAAAAAATATTTAAAAAAGAAAACGGAAATAAAAAAAAAAAAAAAAAAAAAAGAACAAAAAGAACGGAAAAATACGGACCCAATAGATAAGGTCTATTTCTGACTGGCCAAAAAGGGAAAAAATATTTCACCGTAAGGCGAACCTATCGGACTAAAATCTACCTGTTGTCTTTGGATTTTATTGAACGATGTCACATCATGCAGGCAGGGTGCTTTCTATGTCTTGTATGAAAGTGGAACGCTGTAGCCAAAATCAAGTCAGAAAAAAAGAAAACTTTTAGAATGTTTTCGCTTTTCAGTGTCAAGTCTTTTCTCTTTTCCTCTAGTATATTTTGTTTTAACATAACTCAATTATAATACTTTTCAATAATATGATTATTTAATTTCTACACTTATTGTTATTGTTCATCAAATTATCTATCTTAAAAAACATATAAATATATATATAAACTTTATATTATATGAATTAGATATATTTTTTTTGTTATAAGATCAAACATTGAAGACGTTCACTTATTCTCTTGTTTATTTATTATTTGTTATTTCGTGAGTTTTAAAAAAAAATTTAAACTATATTTTTTTAGTAATCCCGCCTATTTTGTTTCTATTCTAATGACGTGACTACAAAAAAAATACATTTTTTAAAATTGTTTAACACTAAAATTTAATTTGTAACTTTATTTTGAACGTGTTTTTTTTTTAAGATTATTAAATAGATTTTCACAAAATTTTTTTAACTGGAAAATAACTGCTCATGAATTAAATATTTTCTCTGAATCTTTGCCATACAGTAATCAAGAACTGGTCTATGTGCATTGGAAAAGATATAGCTCATTGATTAAATTATTTGTTAAATTTATTTATAAAATCTTAGTTTATAAATATCAAAGATATTTTATTTTTACACCATTAGATAAATTTTACACTATAAAACAAAAACAATCACTATAAAATTCATACCAAGGAAACCAAAAAGTTATCCTGTGCGGATAACTTCTTTTTGGATTTGCTCTTCGGAGATTATTAATTTCTTAAAGTACGTCTCTATCTGTTAAATTGTTGAAAATGGCCTACCTCGATGGAACAGTCGCCAATTAAACAATATATGGAAACACTACTAATCAACCAGACTTTTCTGCAATCAACTTTTAACCAAAGCGTGGAAGGTCACCGCCATTGCTGTCTATACTGGTGGCTTTATTATGCTTGTCACAATGCTTGTGGTCTGGCCGGAAGCATATTATTATATTAGCGGCCATATTGCAAAGAAAACCATGAAACATTATTAATATATTCATTGCAAGCCTTTTATCAAATGACGTCATCAACTTAAGCCCTAAATAATGCCATGGTATCATTCTTATTTTCTACGGTGTTGGCCTAGTTAATATATTCATTGTGAACTTGGTGCTCATTTCACTGTTTTTGTTGCTGATGGGATCATCTCTGTGGCACATGGTTTGATTGCAATCCACAGATTCATTGTTGTTGTTTGTAATCAGTTCTATATGACTATCTCTAGAATTGCTAACAACCACGGCTTTGTACTGGTGTTCGCACGGGCCGTACCTCTTTTTATTCCTTGAAAATCGATCTAGGAAACATGGTCCTACTACGAGCCAAAACTTTTGCGCTGTTTAGTGAAGAAGGAATTTGCTCTTTTAAAAGTTTAGTCATATGTGCTCATGATAGGCCATCTCTCATTTGTTATATGCTCATAGCCATTTTCATTAAAGTATAACGTGGCGTCAGCCCGCCCTCCGAGGCCATCAAACAGCGAATGGCTTAGGCGGGAAATTCAAATCACAAAAATGTTCGGCATGGTCTTTCTTATGATTACTCATTGGTTACATTTCCTTATGGAATCGTGCGCAGTATAGACGCACAGTTAAATTACAGGTGCTAATGTTATGTAGTGTTCAACTGTCTTGTATGCAGTAGCGACAGTGTGTGCCGATAATTATATGGCATGGACAGGCGAATTAACGAGGCCCTGCGCCAATTACTGTGTTCTTCGAAAAGGCAATCGCCGCGAAACGGTCCTGGTTATCATGCGGCTATACAGAGATTACAGGTTAACAAAGATTGGAAACTGCAAAGAAACCGTTACAGAAATAGTTCCTCTTCAGCGAGATGAGACTTCTCTATTAATTATCTTTAGGATTATCTATTTGATCCATTTGAATAAACTTTAGGATTAATCTACTTAATTACCATTTAAATAAAATTGGATTTATCTATTTAATCCATTTAAACAAAGAAGTTTCTTTTACCAAACATTAATTTTTTCACGTAAAATCTGTTGTTTTTCTTTTAAATTTTGACGATTCATTGAATTTTTTTTTTTTCTCCAAATGTTAATGGCCGGCAAACTTTAAAAAACAAATAAAGCAGGAGGATTTTTTATGGCACAGGAAACTTTAATTCTAATTTGATTTTATTGTTTAGCCATAAACATATTTGCTTTCGCAATTTTCAGACTGAAATAAATAAAAAAAGATGCTTTTTTTTAAGACGAATTTGTAATGAATCATGTGTTCAAAATAATGTTGCTGTAATCAATTTTGCTTCTTATCAATCATGAAAGATGATTAACTTTTAATAATTATCAATGTCTTAAAAAAACAAAACTTTTTCGAACATGGAGACGTTTCCATTTTTCATTGAAACTCTTTTTCTCTCTTTGTAATTTAACGATCTGTAAAATTGTTTTCAAACAGTCAAATTTTTTGTTATTATCTGTTGGAATTTTAAATACAAATGTATTTTATCCTCAGATGTTACAGTTATAGATTGCCATGTTTACTGAAAAAAAAAAAAAAAAAAAAAAAAGGAAAAAAAAGGAAAGTTATTTAAAACGATTCTTTTCTGAACTTGTTTAAAGACCAACTTGGATAATTTAGTTGTCAATCATAAATCAACTTCTTTTTAATTCTTTTAATTTTCTTTGATTTTTTCTTTTAGATATTAAACTTATTTTCGTTAGAGAATTGTATAGAATCTTGTGTGATGCCGCAATCGGATATAATGATTGTTTATTTCTACCGTTAAAAGGGAGGATGCCCATGGGCCCAATGCAAAGTACAATTTACAACCAGCATATCCTCTAAATTGTAACAGATTTAACATATCCGCACTATTACTATCAAGCAATAAAGCCGAGGGACATTTCTTTAAAGAATTACAAAACCTTGAAAACATTTTTAAATTTCTAAAAATAAATAAGCAACCTTTTCAACCAAATATACAGAACATAAGCGAATAATTCTACATTACTTCAAAGACTGAAATCCAAAATAACTTTATTGGCAATAAATGACCCACAGAGGTTTGATATGCCGGTTAACAAAACTCAAACGATTGCGCATTGCTGAAGGAAGAATCAAACGAATGACACTTGACATCCTCCAAGATTGAAGTGTACAACATACTCGATCTCTGTACGGCCTGATACCGAAATAGACCCACTTCCCCCCAACTATATATATATCATACTGAGTATAGTTTTACTAGCAGGACATGTGGATATACACAATATGATTAATTTAACCATTACACGGTTTTAATATGTTTATTTTAAGAGCTTATTACACAATAGTTTTAAATATGTAAAAAGTATAGATACTATTGATTTATCCATCCACTTACATCCTTATTTTTTCTCTATTTCAATCTTTTCATTTTTTCATTATGTCGAGATTGAAACAGGTAGATTATCAGCTTCCACACGCTCATGCCCTCTCTCTCTTTTTGCTACTCTCTTTCTTTCTTTCTTATTTGTGTTTTTTTTGTGGAGCATCGACCTCGCCTCTCTTTTTCTTTATAATAAAAATGTTAATGGTTTCATTACTTAGCTGAAAAGGTAACGATCCTTTTTAGACAATAAAAGTTCGGCGGATAAGCAACTACACAGCAAATTTACATTTAAATTTTTGGATATAGATCTTGGAACGATTGGACGTCTCATTTTTAACCAGATGGTGTGCAGAGAATGATAACGGTCGGAAGATTAAGGACAAGAGTATTAATTATAACTAGATAGATGCATTATATGTTCTCGTACGTCTGATCTCTTACGGTATTGATATGATGAATGCATTTATGGTTCTATTTTATTTCAATAGGCCTTCCAAAATAATCAAAAGTCATGTCTGATATCCGATACTGGACTTTAATGATCTTCGTGTTGGAAAAGGCTGAATCACATAATCTACGTAGGATAGATAGGAGGATTAAATCAATATGTTAGTATTTATAAAGGGGCTGGTTTAGGCTCATCGTAGACGTTCGCAGAAACACAAGGTTCCTAGTTCGATACCGGTCCCGCACTCACGTATGAGTAGCATAGGGATTTGTGCGGTAAAGTTAGGGGGCTGATGGTAGGTGGGTGCTCCAACCTCAGGTCTAAATAACAATCTACTTGGTCCTACGCATTATTGAAAAAGGGGATATACTCCCTCGCTGACTGGCTGATACCGACTTTATGGCGCCCCGTCGACTGTTACTTATTCATAAAACGGGTCTGTTTAAGCCCAGTCGGTAGAAAACTCTTAGGTAATGCCGAGGATTTGATACCAGTCCCCGTCCACTAAGCAAGCATTGATCGTTAATCTGATCTGTGCAGTAAAGTGGGGAGCTGAACGTTAAGTGTGGCAACTTCACCTGAGCAGAAAAAATATTCCTGGGTCTAGCGCTAGCAAATTGAGATACATCCTCTCGTTGTCTGACTGATACCGAAAATAGGCCACTCCTATCAACTTTACTTTATTCATCAAAAAAAAAAAAAAATGGGATGCGAATCCCTCACGCTAACTGTTGCGATTTACCGTTTGATCCCACCGACGTATTAGTCACCATTTATTCTAGGAGGTTGCTTAATGTCATTTTTGATTCTTCCTTCACAATCTGAAAATCGGATATAGCTGTATGCCCAGGGAAGAACAAGTCACTATATCCCAATGTGCATTCGTCCACAAAACTTACAAATCCCACAAAAAAATCATTTTTCTAAAACAAATCTAAGATGGTAACTTTCAGTTGTTAATGTTAGTGTAGAATTGAAAGTACTATCAGGGTGTTTACCAAAGTCTTGAAACAGTTTTAAGAATTGGAATGTTAATAAGCTCGACAATTGTCGAAATGAATGATAATCTTTAGTCAAAAAACTATTAAAATTCAACTCTTGAAGTTTTATTATTGTATGTAATTTTTTAAATAATTTCACTTCAACATTGACCGCCATCTTTGCTGATACATTTTCAACCTTCTGAGACTTTATGGATACTCTGTATATAAGTACTAAAATAAAATAAAGAACGAAAAATCATTTCCTAATATTTTACTGACATTTTTCGTTGTCTTTGAATAGAAAACATTGCCGATTGTAAGTGGACAACGTGGAATTTGATTGGTCTTTCGACAAGACATAGAATACCTACACTAAATTGGTGTTAGAAGTCCAATTATTCAGCCCTTAAGGCTACAAGTTCCTCACAGCCGCGGTCAGTTATCCATTCAACGTAAAACTACATTCTGTTCACTTCTTTTTTAATTTTCTTTCTAATGTTATAAAACAATATCTGAAATTTTAACGTTCAGTAATAATGTTAATTTTATTTTAAATATATAGCAGGGTGTTCTAACAACGAATTGATATAGATATAGAATGTTATATTTCATTATAGAAATTATAGAATATTTTACTAAAAAAACATATATAAGGTTCAACTCTTGAAGTTTTTATTATTTGATTGTACTTTTTTGATTATCACACTTCAATGTGACCGCATTTTGTTGATAGATTTCAGACTTCTGCAGAACTTCCATGGACATCCCGTGATATAGTACGTAAAAAGCACAAGGGAAACAATTTCTAATATTTTTATGATATGTTTAGATTGTTCTTTGACAGAAAGCTATAAGACGACAATCAGGTTTTTAAAAGTTGACAGGGCGCAATTTTAATTGCGAATCTTTTGAAACAGATGTGGAATACATCACCTTAAATTGTCTTTGAAATTCCACATACAGCTTAAGACTTACAGGTTCTTCAGCAAGGTCTAAACTTAATTTACAATACACATTTTATGGAAAGAAATATTGAACAGTATTAATAGTTTGCGCTTTTCGTAAGATTTCAATTCCCAGCCTATTTTTTATTATCAAATATCCGAGAAATTCAATTTCTTTTCCTTAAAAATCATTAAAATACAAGTGTATTATTAATTTCCAATATATTCAAGAAATCTCACACAGACACACTCCATCGATCATATACGCTCACACCATGTTAATATGCCATAATTATTAACCTAAGACATATCCAAGACCCATAACGCCTTATATCGCTTGTACACACTATACTGACTCAAAAATTCCTGCAAGTTGGTTCATTATTAATATTTATGATATTTCGAACTGTTATCCTCATTATAAATTGTGTATGAAACAAACGTTCAAGCCGAATATATTGATTCTGTATCAGGGTTTTTTTTATTATCATTATTTAAT
>CM042138.1:92702702-92727290 GCA_023376005.1 Doryteuthis pealeii
TTCTTTAAAATACTCTTTTAATAAGCTCTGTTGCCTGGAGCTTTAGAATACATCAACTGCACCTCTGCTGAGAGTTAAGACCTCCCCCAATGAGGCCCACCTGTTGCCTAAGTGGGTGATCTCTGATGCTTAAAGATTATAGCTGAGAAACATGACATGCACACTTTGGCCCTTCCTAACTTGGATGTGCGGTCCGAGAAGTCCCACCGATCGGCTGGTTAGTCAAGTCCAAGTGTTGTATATTGTACAAACGGAAATAGGGGAATTTCCGGTTAAATTAAACAGAGAGGGGACGACAAAAATGACAAAGGACTTTTTTCCCGGTAAAAGCGAACTAAGAGCAAAACATGGAAATAGATTGTCCGCTGATAAAGTGTTAACAAAGAAAATGCGTAGGCGTTTTAAGATAAATAAAAGGAAGTCAGTCAGTCAGAGAGAGACGGGAGACAGCGGCGGAGAACACTGAGCGACAGACGCTCCACGTCCATTGCAGCCAACGGCTGTGGACCACCAGCCACCCTCCACCTCACCAACGCTAGTCATCCTAGCAGCAGTAGTAGTCATTGTCACCCTCGGTCATTTCATTGTCAACGCTCGCCGCCCACTACGTACAGCCGATGAGAGAAATAAAGTCAAAACTCCAACTATACCCATGTATGTAACACTAGCATCTATATGTTTTTTCAGCGACCATGCCCTTATGGTAAGCCCCAATGAGAATGACGTTAAAGTCATCAGATGGGAAGTTCCAATTCCAGAGCTCGGGGGAGTACCCTTACATCACCGTTACTCCTAGATCCCCTCTGATCGGAGTGGTAGTGCCGTTTATGGTGGAATAGAAAAAATAAGTTTAGAAAGTGTTTTTGAAAAAAAATTGATTTAAACAAAAATTGAGTACCCATCAAGAATGACTAAAACAAAACGGATTCGGCATGAAATAACCCAACCATGGTTGAACGCCGTAAATCAAAAACCAAGTAACCAACAAACTCTTTTAATTTACATAGAAAGTATTCTAAGATATTTTGTGACTTCTAAGGAAGAAGAAATATTTTGTAAACTATTAAGAAAACAGAGTTAAAAGTCTGTAGGTCGCCAGTCGTGAAAGGCTTTTGTTAAAACCTCTTTTTCTAAGCAGAAAAAAAAAATCTCACGTATGGTTACACAGGCTGTCAAATACAGAGATTTAAAGATTATGTGTTTCGTGACCTGCAATAATGTTGGCTGCGATTTTACAAACTGAAGACCGAAATGAAAAGAAATGAAAAGAATGGAATATTTGATTGTTTTCAAGAGGAATTAAATGACCGATTTCTATAAGAATTGCTAGCAAGAATATGCGCTCTCGGAGCGAAAATATTTATGTTTTCATGTAACAAAATATATTAGATTAGAGAGACTAACGAAATTTAATAAGAACGCATATGAAAACTTTACACTTATTTTAATTATATTTATTTGGTTTCTATATAAAATAATTCCTATTATTGACGGTGGAGAATAAAACGATAATATTAGAGATCAATAACACCAAGTAATAATTTATTAAACCCGATTTGTGAAAAATCTATGCAAATTAACCAAACCATATATTATGTAAATCTTTATATCTTAGTGATATATAAGACACATTATTGCAAACGCAGTAATAACACGGATCCTTCGGTGCCTGTGTGTCCTGTGGCTTCGGAATAATATATATATATATATATATATATATATATAATATATATATATAGTTGGTCAGGAATATATTAAAAAAAAACATTTTTAAGATTTTTTTTACTGGTCTTTACTTAGGGATAAATGAAAATAAAAATATTAACAATAGGAAATTCAGATAAGCTAAGATCAGCGTATTTGGCTTACCTTCCTCTTTGAAATCCTATTTATGAGGGATTCAGATATATTGTATCTAATTTTGTCTGTTGGGTTTCTAATCTAGAAACATACACGAACCCCATACAACTACATATATATATATATATATATATATATATATATATATATATGTAATTTATACGGAGGGAGAGAGAGAGAAAGCAAGCGAGAGAGAGAGAGAGAGAATGACCTACATCGACGTGAAAGAGAAGAGAGAGAGAGGGGAAGAAAAAGTGTCATATTGTATTTTACATATAAGCAGATTTCACAAATGAATCTTGATTAAGACATGGATTAGGTCCCTGTTATTTGACCGACATATTGAAAAGCGAATGTCAGCAGTTTTCTCTTTCATATCAAAAGGATTTCCATAACCTTTGAAATAGATATTCTCGGCAACTTTTTGAGTGCAAATACTCGGTGATGAAAATCACATTCAAATCGCATGTAAAAGTTATGACAATTTTCATTTACTTGGCGCCATATTACAAAAACGCTGAATTAAAAAATGTTGTTTTTTTATCCAATGTTCAGGAATCGATGAATTCTATGTAAAAGCAATCTTGGATACATTATTATACATACATTCACACACACACACACACACACACACACACACGCACACACACACACATATATATATATATATATTAAATAATAATAATAATAATAATAATACCGCCCTGCCGGCTTGTGCGTTAGACTGCTCCTCTGCAGAGGGGTAAGACTCCCCCAATGGGGCAACCTGTTGGCCGTGGGTGGCAACTCATGATGCTTAAGGATAGAACCCAGATGGATGAGCAGTTCATGACTTGCAATACTCCACTTTGGCCCTAACTTGGGCTAGAGGCGGTCGGAGAGGCCCCCTCCGATCAATGGGCTGGTCACGTCAAGCCCTAGCACCTATATGATTTTTCCCAATCCTACTGCCCTGATGGCAAGCTGCAACCCCTTTTTATCATATGGGTACTAGAATGACGTTAAACTCTGATGGTGAGGTTCCAGTTTTGGAGGTTTGGAATGTGGAGCACCCGCTCATCACCATTGCTCCCTGGTCCACTGTGACCCGGAGTGGTAGTACCCTGTTACGATTTCTCCAACAAAATCGAAACCTAGGGGCCTAGGTTTGTTGTTCTTGTCAACTCAACGTCCGTGGCACCTAATATGGTAGAGGCGTATCATAAAATCATTGACAAGCTAATTTCGCAAAGATTTGTGGCGTTGCGGGTCGGTAGCCGAGCGGTAAAGTCTCTGACTATGTCTGCTGGACTCCCGGTTTTGATTTCTGTCGGAGAGAAATCGTTAGTATACATCGCTGACGAGACTTAATGAAGTTGAAACAGACTGTACGATGTTCTAAGCACAGCACATTTGTTTGCCGAGTTCGCTTGTCATGACTATTTTCTATAATTATCGAATTTTATTCGATATACGCATTGTAATTGCCTTCAAGTAAAAATTTAAATAATATATATATATATATATATATATATATATATATATATATATATATATATATAGGCAAATAGTATCATAGTATGGATGGGAAGGATTATTTGTATATTCATCCTAAAAAATAGTTTTTTAGTTTTATTTTCGTAATATTTTATTACATTAAAACTTAAATACTTGCGCCTGGCGGGTACATATTTTTGCTAGTTAGTAAAATCGAAAACAGCACCTTTTTTTCCTTTGGAATACTTATTAAGTATACGTGAATACGTTTGATGATTTGCGAGCCAAACGTCTATTTAACTCAAAACTTCAACTTCCCTTTCGCCAACAAGCTGTTTCAGAAAAACGTTTTTAGCAAAATGCCAAATGTTTTTTGCTAATGAGTTGATAACTGCCATGTCTTGAAATAGAAAGATCATTCTCTGAGACATATATCACAGATGTCTTTCAAAAAAGGCAACTGAAAAACAACATCCATATTATTTGTCTGTATTTTTGAGATGAGATGAGTATTTTTGAGATGAGGCTTGGTGTGATAATTTCGATTTTTCGGACTATATACCTCATCTTTATTGAGGTAGTTATTGAACTTTTTTTTTTTAGATCTATTCAAAAGATGACGTGCAAAAAATGACATCTGTTGATTAGCTCAAAAAAGTTTGCTTGATCAACTGTCAAACTAGTAAACTAGAGAAAGAATGAAAGTATTTGGTTTTGCGTAGATCGGTCGGTCAGAGTACCTAGCTAGCTAGAACCGAATAGTTGTATGATCAATTCTGTTACCATTCACCCCAAAAATATACTTCCGGCTACAGGCTGAGGTGCGGTGCGCACTTCTGTAAACACTTTTACTGAATAAACTTTATTTTGGGAGGATGTAGAAATGTGCCACATCCATAACAACTCCCAATGTATTAAAATGATTTCCAAGGTTGTATCATCACTATACCTGATACACTGGGAAGATGAGGACAATTGACCCAAAAATTGAATTATTAACGTTCATACTTTATTTTTTTGTGCAAGTTGACCCCCCCACACACACACACACACACGAAAACAAGAATCCAATAAGGATTGTTTTAATAGATAATCCATTTCCAGCTTTAGTGGAATAGTTTTAGTTTACACACATTCACGCACATACACGCATACATACGCTGCGTATACACACAATTATATATATATATATATATATATTATATATATATATATATATATATATATAATTTACTTTTTATATTATATACATTAAATATATATATACATTTATTATATACATGCCTTTTTATTGTAGGCACAAATGCATTATATGGGCCATTTTAAAACACACACACACACACACACGCAGACAAACACGTAATCCAGAAATAAAATATAGTGGTTGATGTGCATGTCTTATACTCAGACACTTATACTTTGGTGGGGTGCTCTGCATTGAATACAGTAATTATCGTTGTGGGGGAGGGGGGAATAATTTTAGTCCCCCAAGTTTGGGTATTTTAATGCTTTTGCGTTTATTTAGAAAATAATTCCACGTTTCATTTGTCTTGTATTGTTGTAAGCTAGACATAAAAACGGAATTTTATAAAATAGATTTATTATACTTTTTGCATATTGAACTATTGTGGAACAGCTTTTAATTAAGCATATAAACCGACCTGTCGGCTGTGGCGTTAGAATGCACCGACTGCACCTCTGCAGAGGGGTGACATTTCCCAAACGGGGCCACCTGTTGGCCGTGGTTGGCGACCTATGATGCTTAAGGATAGAACCCAGGTGGATGAGCAGTTAATGACTAGCAATACTTGGCCCTATCTTGGGCTAGATGGCGGTCGGAGAGGCCCCCTCCGATCAACCGGTGGTCACGGGAAGCCCTAGCACCTATATGATTTTCCCAACCCTATTACCCTTATGGCAAACTCCAACCCATTTTCATCATATGGGTGCTTGAATGCGGTGACTGAGGGTATACATGTCCTGGGAATGACGTTAAACTCTATCTGATGGTGAGGTTCCAGTTTTGGAGGTTTGGGAAATGTGGAGCACCCCTTCATCACGATTGCTCACTGGTCCACTCTGACCCGGAGTGGTAGTACTTGTTAGGGTCTCATCTATGGCTTGAATAGAAAATTTATTTAGAAAAAATTGTATTATCCATTAAGAATTGATTTATTTCAAAACTTTATCGGTATTAAATGACCCACTGAGGTTGATATGCCGTAAAACAAAACAAAACAAACAAACAAACAAATAAACATAGAAAACGTTTTAATAATTAAATTATCATACTGTGGTATATCCACAGGTCATACTAGTTTATATTATCATTAAACACTAATTTTTACCGTATAATTGTTAGTAAAAAAATGACCCCTTCAAAGTTATTGTCCTAACATGGTCTGAAATGCCATAAAACCAACTATATAAACAAGTAACAAAATCTGGGGATATAATATTTTCCTACTGAATACTAACCGTTGGCTTTTTGGGCAATTGGGCTTTTGAGTTAATAAAAGTAACCATAGTCAGAGAAAGCGGTGTATGTTTTAGTTTTGTATCATTATATTTTTTACACGCTGAACTATTTAAGCAATAGCTCTGAAGTGAACATATAAACGTTGTAATAATTAAATTATCATACTGTAGTATATCCACATGTTCTTTTTTGGTTATATTAATTTCTCTACGTAGAACTGAATTTATTTTTCACGTCCTTTCATTGCTAGTTTCAATTTTTTCTGTTTTCTGTTTCTCTAAATAATATTATTATTATTATGTTTTACTTTCAGTGGGAATTTTAGCAAAGATGCTGTCATTTTTTTATCAGCATAAATTTCCAAGCATTAAAAACAGGAAAACAATTTACGTTCTTTGCGATATTTTTGTTCACTAAAAAAAAAAGACAGAGATTGACTCAACAAAGAAATACGTAATTTTACTATCAAAATTTACGATTTTTTTATGTTTCTTTTTTTTTTTCTTTTGTGTCTCAGTTACAGTCTGTTTCTTATCAGTTGTATAACAAAAAATGTATTTACAAAACAACTTCCCTTTTAAAAAAGAAGAAGAAATAGACAAGAAATAAATATAAATTTAAACAAAAGATTCAAACTTCAGTTGATATTAAATTTCCGATTTGAATCCAATTGTCTTATTTTCTATGTTTATTGTTTAGTAGAACAAGCGTCATGAAATATATATATATATATATATATATATATATATATATATATATATATATATATATGACTGTATTCAATATATATATATATATATATATATATATATATATATATATATATATATATAATGAGTTTATTTAATACTTTTTTTTTAGCTTACGTGATCAAAAACATTCAAGTATCTTTGACAAAGTGTGATTTACTTACTGATTGTGAAGTGTTATGAAAAGTCAATTTTATTTCTAATCAGCAGATTTTTGATGTGCACAAATTTACGTAAACAAGAAATATAAGACTTACTAGCAGGACCTTTGGATATACCACAGTATAATTGAACTATTACAACGTTTTATATGTGTACTTTAGAGCTATTGCTAAATAGTTCAATATGTAAAAAGTATCAGAATCTTGATTTAACTCGCTCTCAATCATTTTTTTTTTACGTTCCTTCTTTTCCTCTTTTCATTATGTTTAATTGAAACAAATTAGCGTTGTCGCTTCCGCGTACTCACTGCCTCTTTCTCTATCTTTTCCTTACTCTCTTTCTTTCTTTGTTTCTTATATTTTTTCTGTGTAACATGTCTTTTTCTCATATTTATTTCTTTATAATAAAAATATCGTCGGCGGCCTAATGTCGGTATCAGCCAGACAGCGAGGGGGTCTATCCCCTTTTCACTAGCGCTAGACCAAGGAGATTATTTTAGAATCTAAGGTGGAGCGCCACACCTACATCAGCTCCTAACTTTACTGCACAGATCCCTGTGCTACTCATAACGCTGAGTTGGTGAGGGCCGGTATCGAACTAGGAACCTTGTGGTTTCTAGACAAACGCTCTACCGACTGAGCAGCCCATTATTAGCAGCGTCATGACATTTATAAGAAATAAGAAATTGGTGGATAAGCAACATCAGATAATCTGGATTTACATTTTTGCAGTTGATATTTAACGATTTGTACGGTCTAGTTTTTAATCAGGGTGTGTTGCAAGGTAATAACGGTCGGAAGAATACGGAACAAGTCTATTAATATATATATTATACTCGTATTCATTTTCACTGTTTCATGACAACACATTTGTGTAAAATTAGTTTGCCAAAATAAAACTAGAAAATATCACTATGTCATTTTATTGTCAAAAATTTAGAAAGGAATATTTTAGTAGAAATTAGTTTACTCGGTTAAAAACATGATCTTATTGTGTAATTCCATGTCAAATCATTCAGGCCATGTCTCCCAGCTCCTTCAATTTTTGTTAAATTTTGCCCAGTTGTGGAATGTGCTCAAATTTTGGGGATTGTTGAAGTTAGACAATCCCCAAAATTTGAGCTTCCGATTCCGAGAATTGGCGGAGCTATGTCGATTTTTAGCTCTCCAAATTTGGATGGGGGTTCGCGAAAAACGTTTTGCTTTGCGAAACTTTTTGTAATCTATTTTTGTTGTAAAATGAGTTCTACAGCTTCCCTGCTTGTAAAAATTAGTTTATAAAAGCATTTTGGCCCAATGAATCCAAAAATGTTATAAAAAATTCTTAAAGTTAACTAGTTTTAAGTAATTAATGATTTCTGATTTGAAAAATTCTAATTGATGTTGTAGCTTTGGTTCTGAGCAAAAAGCAAACTATCATTTTGGTATAAATAATGTTCAATATATGTGAAATAATAATAGAAAAAAAATTCTTAAAGATTCAGTGCTACATCAGGATATTGATCTTGCTATGAAAAAAATCAGATTTTTAGGAGTAGGGAAGGTATAGAACCATTTTACAGACAAAAATAGATTACAAAAAGTCCCCATTTTTCGCGAACCCCACCACATTTGGAGTGCTAAAAATCGATATAACTCCGCCAATTTTTAGAATTGGAACCTCACATTTTGGGGATTGTCTAACGTTTTCAGAAAATTTGAAGTGGGTGGGTGACAATTTTATTTTTTCTGGATGATTTGAAATGGAATTTACCCTATTGTCATTTATGTCTAATTTAAAATGGTTCCTTAGAGTTCAGAACTTCTGTAAAAATAAAAGCTTACGAGGGGTGCTGAAAAGTTTCAGGACTGATGAACAAGGAATCAACTGAGACGATAAAACGTACACATCTTCATCAGCTGCTCAATTCTCTAAACTTTTCCTTCTCATAGCCTATTTTCCGGACCGGTGTCGGTCTGCCGGACGGGTGCCGGTCCATGAAGTACCACATAAAGTACCACATGAAGTACCACATAAACAAGGTTAATATTTTAGAAATGTATTTCCAATTTTAGTTTATATGTACAGCTGTCGTACCTCCAAACTATATAATTTTGAAAAAAGAATGATATGTGGCACACATATCATTCTTTTTTCAAAATTACATAGTTTGGAAGTACGACAACTGAACATATAAACTAAAATTGGAAATACATTTCTAAAATATTAACGTTGTTTATTTTCTGCTCTTTACCACGATGGCTATCTTACCATAATATTGTCTACGTTGTTTTATAGAAACCTAATTTCCTTTTTGTATATTGACAAATACGAATCAGTTTTACTGTTTCCATTGACTGTACACTGGGGATTAGTTCATATTGCTGATAGATTTCTATATTAGATAAAACTAATATTAACATGACTGCATAAATACTTCTCATTCGAAGTCTAACAAAATCTTTAATTTCATACACCGGTGCGTGCATCGATCATAAAATGTCAACCGGTACGCGATACACAAAAGTTTGAGAAGCATAGCTGAAGACACATCTTTTCTCCAAGTTCATAAAAGTCTATTTTGTTCAGGCTGTGTAGAGTATTGATCCCGAATAACAAACGGCTTTGGTGATAATAATAAAAAAAAAACAGTGTTTAGTCAATAGGATTGTGCGCTTAATTTGATACTCACATTTGTCCAACCGTTGCGACCGTTTGGGAGGGAAAAGCTCACCATCCCGAAAGTGATGGAGAGCAGATGACCATTGGTAGATGGAGATTCTCGTCTTTCTGGCTCCAAGACTCTCGACGCGACAATTGATGTTAAATCATGCCAGCATATTATGACTACCAAAGTTGGCTACCAAAGATGTCTGCTAAAGATGACTACTCTGTGATGCTTATAGTACCTCAGTCTATATTACGTCATTTATTACGTCATTAAGATTACATTTCTACAAGTGGGAAAAGGGCGAAACAGACCAATGCGTTTAGGTTTCAAAATATTTGGTATAAACATACATATACGAGCGCATATACACACATACATATGTTTGTGTGCATGTATATATGTATGTGTTTATATATATATAAAAGTAAATAAGTAAAGTCGACGGAGCGTCCTAAAGTCGGTATTAGCCAGTCAGCGAGGGAGTCTATATGTGTGTGTGTGCTTGTGTGAGTGTGTATAAATACGCTAATGTCGGTACAAACAAAAGCACACTCACACATACAAACACACACACACACACACACACACACACACATATATATATATATATATATATATATATATATATATTTACGAGGACACGCGCACACAAAGTCTGTACTCGGGTGTGGATGTGTGCATCTGTGTGAGCTGCCCTCTCGTATATACACATATATATATATATGTGTGTGTGTGTGTGTGTGTGTGTGTGTGTGTGTGGACACACCAATGCAGGTATAAACACATTCACATACACATATATGAGTTAGTATGAGAAATGCAAACAACCTGATCCAGGATTTAAATTCGCGTCGACAAGTCCATTTCCCTACGACTGCAACCATCACACGACACCCACCCCCCCACACACACACAACCTCCGGTTGGACACATGAGGTAACAGTCCATTGGTTAGTTGTTTTGTTTTACGGCATATTAAACCGTTTGGGGTGATTTAATGCCGAATCAAGTCATTTTGATATCAGTGTGCTTACTATACCGGCTGATACTTAAGTAGTCACCTATCTAAGTATTAAATAGGCTCATCGCTGCTTACTTTCGGGGATCTGGCTGGAACCAGTGCTTTCAACATGATTTTACCTTAAGCAAGACGCAACGGATATAAGGCTTGTGTTCATAGAGTTCTATGTGACACTCATTCGTAGGTTGCAGGTTCAAACCTTACTAAAGACGAAAATGACATAAAAAAATTTTTTAAATATATATATATATATATATATATATATATATATATATATATATATAATATATCATTATCCTGATCATGTCACGCTGTTAGCACAGATTCCTATGATTCTTTCTTGTTCATCGTTCCTGGCAGGTCTACCAGGCAGCATCCAGAATCCGCACAGAACTGATTGATGTAGGTTTCTGCTGATTGTAATATATACATATATATATGTGAAAGTATGCAAACAGTTTGTTTGATATGGCTATGCCGACAATTGATAATTAATGAATTAGGCGAATATATCTGTTCAAATGTAAAGCGTAAACAAATCGAGATTTGTTTACGCTTTACATTTGAATAGATATATTCGCCTAATTCATTAATTATCAACTAATTAATTCTCAAATTAGGTATGACTTCAATTAAGCACATATTCTTCCAAAAAAATATATATATATTGAGAGAGAGAGAGAGAGAGAGCGAGAAAGAATGTATATTATATATATTTATCAACCCCTCCACACGAGCAGGGTGCGACATAAGGCCAATTTTTTAGACGGAGTTTATCAGGTTTGAATACAGAGTTTTCCTTCTTCTAGACTGGTTACCTAACCATGGTTAAAGATCCCAATCTGCCCTACTATTTACCCATTGTTTGAGGTAAGTACGTGGATTCATACCTTTCTTGATGGTATTAGCGCAATGTGAAAGGCAAACAGCCTTGTCCAGGATTTGAACTCGTGTCGACGAGTCCCTTTCCTACATCTTTAACCATTACACTACACGCCTCCACCCAAATGTCTTTTATGTCTATAATTGTAATTTTACACAGTCTCATAAGATGTAATTAGTTATACATAAACACGGAAATTTATTAGAAGAATATGAACAGCTACGTCTAGTCGTGATATCAGATAACTTGTTTATAATGCTATTAACGGAGTTTGCTTGTCAACAGTCTAACATTAAAGACAGTTATCTAATACACACGAACAGACTGTTATCTAGTGAGGTAATTTGTAACGTTCTGCTTTTACAAGATGAGATAGCCAACGCTAGTGAGATTTTCTAATTGAAATGATAAAAGAAAAGAAAAGAAAATTCAAAAATATGTTTAAAGACAACTACAAGGAGGAATGTCAAAAAGTAATGCCATTTTCTTTAGGACAGGTTTAATTACCAACACAAGAACATGTATCATACATCAAAATGAAGCTGGTCCTATGTGGATCACATCCCTACTTTTACGCATAGGCGAGTCCGAAAATAATGCCATTTTCTTTAGGACAGCTATAATTACCAACACAGCAACGTGTATCATACATCAAAATGAAGCTGGTCCTCTGTGGATCACATCCCTACATCTACACATAGGTTAGAAAAAAAGTAATGCCATTTTGTTTAGTACAGGTATAATTACCAACACAGGAACATATATCATACATCAAAATGAAGCTGGTCCTCTGTGAATCACATCCCTACTTCTCAACATAGTCACCGTTTCTGTCAATAGCCATGTTCCACCTTCGAATGAGAGCATGTATCCCCGTCCCTAAGATTCTGTTGAATGTTTTCGAACCATTTATTCACTACAGATTTCCCTTCCACGTCACTGGAATAATGTTTGCCTCTCAAACCTTCTTTCATGGGGCCAAAAAAGATAATAGTCTGAGGCAAACATTCCGGAGCAGGGAATACATACTCCGCAATGTTTGCCTCATGATTCTTTGATGTACATCTCTGTTAAAGTCGTGACTGTTTTAGCGGAAATATTGCTCTCCAAGTATTAGTTTGTTGTAATACACAATTCGCTTTTGTTTTGTTTTTTCTTTGTTTTTTTCTTCTTCTTTTTTTTTGTAGTTACTTGTTCTAGTTTGGGGATGAGTTTTCACTATAGTTTTTTTATGTTTTGCTGTTTTGATACGATGGAGTTAGGCAAATTTCTTTAAAAACTATGAGGAATGTTATTTAACAGTGGTACTAATGCAGAATAGCGCGCAAAATACAATATCATTAGACTACGTATAAAAAGCATTACATTTCATTAAATTTCACGGAAATACTCGTAACCTTTGAGACGCTAGGGTTAGGGCAAGGATAAGTTTCAGTGTTTGTGTTAGCCTCACGGTTAGTGATAACGTTAGGCTATTTCGGGAGTTTCCGTAATCTTATGCCTTTTATACGTAAAACACGATTTGGTACTAATACAGAATAGCGCGCAAGAGATACTTTCATTAGATTACGTATAAAAAGTATTACATTTCACGGAAATACCCGAAAGCTTTGAGATGATAGGGTTAGGGTTAAGGTAAGGGTTTAGGTTAGTGTTAGGGTCAGTGTTACGGTTAAGGTTAACGTTAGGCTACTTTGGGAGTTTCCGCAATCTAATGATATTTATACGTAAAATTCTATTCAAATGATATTATTACTTGGGCACCATTCAGCATTTCTACCTTAACTTTTCTTTTCTTTTCATAGATATACTAGCATTCTGCTTTGAAAAAGTTTTAATAAATAAAGATGTTATTCTACTGTTGACATTAAACACCGATTCTGTCGTTTGTTACATCAGCATAAAACTGTTGTAACGTTTGCTGTATCGTTGTCACGTGGCCATACACATTACAAATTCTAACGCAACAAAAACACCGAATAAACACTTCAGCTATTCAAAATCTCTTTGCCCTATGGGCATAAAGCATCGTAAACACTGTAAAAACATCGTAAGCAAACTCGATTTTTGAGAAAAAAAATATCTTCAGTATAGAAACTAGCAAATGTGAAGAAAGGAAGTGAATGTAGTATATTAAGAAAAAAGAAAAAACACAGGTTTAAATGGGTTAAGTGGTGAGTTTATTGGCCGACGCTGCAGTGTTTCGATCTATTAATTAGATCCTCTTCAGGGCATTTGTTGGTATATGGAAGGTGATAAGAAATGTTTTATCACTGATATAACGAGAAAAGCGAGTGGCAGTCCTAGGTATTCATCTGTTTAAAAAAAATTTGAGGTTTGAAAAAAGGGAAGACGGTTTGAAATATGACGTCAAATATTCTATTTTACGGCGTGAGTATGGGACGGTGTAAGTGTGTGTATCGAAAGGAAACATTGTGGATTTTTTAGATGTGTGGTTGTGTGTGTGTGTGTGTGTGTGTATAAATCTTTTGCGATAAACGACAGCGGAAATACATCTTAAGGTTGTGTGTGTGTGTGTGTAAATGCACAATATTTCCTTTCGATGCACACACTTACACCGTCCCACACTCACGCCGTAAAATAGAATATTTGACGGCATATTTCAAACCGTCTTCCCTTTTTTCAAACCTCAAAAAAAATTTAAACAGATGAATAACAATAACTACCACTCGCTTTTCTCGTTATTCTGTGATAAAAAAATTCTTATCACCTTCCATATACCAACAAATGCCCTGAAGATGATCGAATTAATAGATCGAAACATTGCAGCATCGGCCAATAAACCTACCACTTAACCCATTTAAACCTGTGTTTTTTCATTTTTCTTAATATACTACAAACTAGCAAATATACTCACCCTCATAGTGCAAGTATTTATGTTTTAATTTGATAAGATATATTAAATTAGAAAGGCTGATGAAACTAAATAAGAATGCAGATAAAAGGTTTGAAACAGAGGGGGTATAATCGAAAAATAGAACAACTGAAACTTACTGTTCCATCACTCCCGTCTTTTATTGCTAAATTTTCTCGATTAAACTATTTAGTTAAATAGGAAGTAAAGAATAGAATTACACTTATTCTTGTTTAATAGATTTCTTTAAGATTTATCCCGAGATTTTTGCTCATATTCATTAAGATAAAACCTGTAAATGAATGTTCTCTGGGGGCACAGTTTAAGTCGACGACAATGCTGCACTCTTCTTACCAATACTATCAAAAGGTCTTGTCTCTCGTCCTCGTCACCACGGCCAAAATGCTACTGCAAGCTTTCTCGCAGTTTTCTCTGAGCTGGTCAATATATACACAATTACAGTGTTCATCCGGGCTCCTCCTCTGCCCAGCACGTGTGACACTAATCAGCACGCGTCAATCCTTCACACCTGGCCACTCTGGATAGTTTAGTCATTCCCATGCGTCGGGCCACGACTCACGATCAAGAGAATGCGAGTTCAATCTCCCCACTCTGATCTTCGTTCTGCATGCCAAACACAGTCGTGCACGCTTCGAACTACTACGTTCGTGGTTTCTCTCGCCACAAAACCAAACAATCATAAATCAATAATACTAAGCACATATTTATTAAAATCAAATTGAAATATCAATGTGCAAATTAGCCTTCCCGTTTCACATTGTAAACATTGATATTATTATGTAGATAAGGCCAAAATATATAATGTTAAAGAATATTATTAATAATTGAGGTTTAAAGAAAAATAAGAATCGTATAGAATGTGACGTAAATAACTAAGTGAATTGTGATTTAGGCGGACAATCTCCATTATAATAAGATGACATTTTGTCATATAATTCCAGTTAACATCATTGAATTAATAACGGATTTAGTCACGTATTCCCCACAAGATTTCTTTGTTTATTGGTACGAGGTGCCAATTAAAGAAATAGTCACGTGAATCATGTAGAATATTGTCTCGACATTCCAATGAATTTGACATTATGTTTTTGTCATACATATATTTACCAACCCCTCCACACAATTAGGATGTGACGCAAGTTCAGTTTTCTAAGCAGAGTTTAAACAGGTTTGATTCATATTTCCTTCTCCTAGTCTGTTTGCTTAACCAAAGTTAAACAGGCCTAGTCTACATTATTATTTACCCATAGCATGGAGGGAGAATAGTTGGAAATAACAAAAAAGGGTAAATGAATATTTTGGTTGTTGTGAATTTGGTTTTGTTTATTTTTGTACTTTTTCATAATAAAAATGAACGAAACTTAAGTAATCTTGCACACAAAAAACAATTAAGTAGAAAGACTATTTAGTGTAGCACACAAGAGAAAAATATAATTAGATTACATATAAAAAGCATTACATTACACTGAATACGCGAAATCTATGGTTAGAGTTAAGGTGAGGGTTAGAAGTGGGGTTAAGCTACTTCGGGAGTTTCTAATGCTATTTATACGTAAAATGCGATTTCTAATGATATGATCTCTTGCGCGCTATTCTGCATTTGCACCTGTTATTTGTTCTTGTTTCTTTTTTGTATTGGTTCGTTTTTTCGGGGTTTAACAGGTTGGAATTTAGCGTTATCCTTCTCCTAGACTGGTAGCCCAACCAATGTTAAAGAAGCCCAGTCTGCCCTACTGTCTACCCCGAGCAGGAAGGAGAATAGCTGGATTCATATCTTTCACATGGGTATTAGAGCTATTGAATCTAAACAGCCTCGTCCAGGCGCACGTGGTGAATAAAAAAATTTGATGTGAAACTGTAGATTTGAATCTTACAGACCGCGCGCATTCCTCAACCATATATATATATATAATATATATATATATTATTGTGTGTGTGTGTTGTGTTGTGTGTGTGGGATGTGTGTGTGGTGTTAATTGTGAGGTATGTGCTCTGTGTTTTGTGAGTATTATGTTTATATGAATATATACAAGCTTGTATAGATTTTAATGTTACATATGACGATACTTGTACTTACAGAGCCAAGTAAATAAGAAAAAACAGATTTTTACAATACAAACTCCTTGCATGACATGGCACTGACTCCACGGGACAATGGTTAATAACATTTATCAAACATTTAAAAATGCCATACAGATTAAAGTAAATAACAATGAATACATCCAATATATATCTACATGCAATTATATACATAGCAAGAATATGCTCTCCTCACGGGCCGTAAGGTAATATAAGTTTAATGTACTGAAATATGATAAATTAGAAAAACTAATGAAACTAAATAAGACGAATATAGAAGATATTACTCTTATTTTGATGTTATTATAATTAATTTCTATATGAAATTATATATAGGATTGTTTTAATGCGTTTGAGAAATTAATCGAGATAGTATTAGAAATCAAGTAAACAGAACTATTTTTTCCTTAAACCCAGTTTGTTAAAATCATTATGCAAATTATTCCCAACATATACAATTGAAAATTTATATTGTTCTTTAGAAATTATAACACATATTTCAGGATTTTAAATGCATTAAAAATAGGGAAGTTTTTTGTGGGATAATCTAACTTAGGTAGACTTAATGGAGACATAATTAATAAACAAGTTGCTAATTAAGATGAATAATAACTATTTCATATTCGATGAGAATAAACGCAATAACTAAGTGGTGACATGGTTTCAGTTACAGATAAAAGTTTTATATAATCTCAACTTTAATATGATTATTCATTCATGTTATGATTCCCCTTATATTTTTGTATGATGTGATTGTTTTTTATATAAGGTGTGCTGAGGTCCCACCACTTAAACTTATATACTCTGTGTGGACGCGTGGATTGGAGCTAGACATCAACAGCTCGAATGCTGGTTACTTAGCTATTTGATCGCCATCTTGAGAGCCGTTTCATTTGCACGTATTTTCCCCGGACGAATGGACCTAAACTAAGGACTTTGCTCAACCAAAGGATTCTACCAACACTAAGGGAACCGAGGACAACCAAAGGATTCCTACCCAACACTAAGGGACACCGAGGAGCAACCAAGGATTCTACCCAACACTAAAGAACACCGAGGAACCAATATTCTACTGTTGGGATTATTTGGATATAGATGTGCCTAAATACCCACCTCTATTTATAAACTAGCCATGGTCACGTGATTGACTCTTGTAACGCAATCACTAGCATACTACTGCCTGATAGAACACTTAACCCCCCCCCCAACATTGGTCATAATTAACTGCAGTCTTTGAGGATGGACACACATAGGATTGCCGGATCTGTACCATACTCAGGACGCTTAATACTTTATACGTAACTAAGAACATTTTAGTAACCAAAGATTCATATTATCAATGATTCTTTATCAAGTATCCAATTCCAACAGATAAGGCACTTCTACTATTAAGGCGCAAGGAATGACCCTTAAAACGTAACACTAACCGACACTAAGGGACACCTAGAAACAACCAAAGGATTCTAACAAAACCTAGGGACACCGGGACAACCAAAGGTTCTACCCAACACGAAGGGACAGACCGGAGAAACAACCAAAGGATTCTACCCAACACTAAGGGACAACCGAGAAACAACCAAAGGGATTCTACCCAACACTAAGGGACAACCAGGAACAACCAAGGATTCTATCCAACATTAAGGAACAGCGAGGGACAACTAAAGGATTCTTCACTAAAGATCAGCCTCTGCTTAACACCAAGGGATCTCCTCAGTAAAGTTTCTTCACTTAAAGCCAAAAATGACCACAAAATTGGAAACAGTTTCGGTTACAAAACTGAAAGTTAAATAATCTTCATTATAATAAGATTATTCATTTATGTTTACGATGTCCCCTTATATTTTTGTCAGGATTAAAGTACGAAATGATATAATAGACATATTTTGCTGTGAGGTGACTTTTTATTAGAATTCAATTTTGTCTCGAAGACAGTTTAAGTTTCGACGGAATCCATCCAGAAATTACCATATATTAATTCAAATCTGTTGAATTTTTATTGTAAACCTTACGCTTACATACATATAACATAATATTTACATATCGCTGGGACCGGTACGACTAAAAACCTTGCACTTCTAGGCGATGCTCTACCGACTGAGGCCAAGATCCGGTCCATCATTTTTTTAAAACAAAAGAACCTATTCATTATAAGAAGTAATTAATTAATGATATATACAGAATTTCATTAAACTTGTATAATTCCTTGACTTTCTTATTTTTTTAAAAGCAAAGTGTTTGTTCGCCTTTCCTTATTTCATTTGGATAGTCGTGGCCCCAGGCTGGGAAACTCTGAAATGTACATGGGAGCCTGTATCAATGTTTGGGTGGGGTGGACTCTACTGTCGGCCTACATACATGATGATGCCATCAAACTCGTGTCGAGTATTGCCATTGATAAAGTATACAAAAAAAAAGTTCAACGGCGAGGCTGCACGCACGTGTCTTTTAGCCCATATGCAGAATTGAACACCTCTAGCAGTAGGTACTGGAATGTTTTGTTCCCATAATCTTCCTATCGGCGTTTTAAACCTCCTGTGCTCTTGCACATATTACGACACTCACAACCGGTTATTTTCAGGGAGCACTGGGTTATTGGCCCGTTTCGCCGATGCACAATTTGGTGACTCATCAGGCCAGCTCTTCTCAGATTCGGACTTCCACACCCTTCATACAGTATACCAATATTATATATAATATATATATATATTTATATAATATATATAATATATGTGTGTGTGTGTTGTGTGTGTGTGTGTGTAAGGTATCCAATGACTGGTAGTAGGATGATTCCACCTGGGATCCTCAAAATCTCACTGTATAACCATACTTATGCTCCTGTAGGTGCAACTTATACTCAATACAAATATTTTTAAAATCCTAAAGAGAGCTCAATTATACTAATCAATAATTAGATTAATTAAAGGAGCAATATTTAATTTTCAAAGAAAGAAAAAACTTAACAAACCGTCATTCCGTAATAAATGCATCATATACGAATAAATTTATACGGAATGACGGTTTAATTAAATGTTTTCCTTCTTTTAAAGAATATATATATATTTATATATATATATATATATATATATATATATATTATGTGTGTGTGTGTGTGTGTGTGTGTGGTGCCTACCTACATACATTCATAGATACATCATACTATACATACACACAATAGATATGTATGTTAGTGGTGTATGGGTGTAATAAGCTAAATATAAGTGATAAGACTAACCAGGAATAATATTCGTTTTAGCAATTAGTTTTTGATATGAATTGTTTCAACTGGATTCAAGCCAGAGGTCATCGTCTGAAAAAAATGTTTTTTTTTTTTTAAGTAATTGATATGCCCCAAAAGAATTTGTAAAAATCAATTTGTAACGTGACATATTCAATGCATTTGGCTTTAATGTTTAATATACCTATTGTCATGACCATTGCGTACATATCCACGTGACTTTGAAGGAACGCGTGCAAGGTTTCCAATGGGAATGTGTATGGTACCGCATCACGAACGTTTTTTATAACTAATGCAAAAATAGCCCACAAGAGTTAAATATCTTTAGATTACCTATAAAAGTATTTTATTTATTTACATTTTATGGAAATATCCGAACCTGTTAGGTTACGTTTAGGCTTACTTTGGGAGTTTCCGTAATCATTGCTATTGTATAGGTAAAATGCGATTGTAATGATATTGTCTCTTGTGTGCTATTTTGCATTTGTACCTCTGTTTTATTTAAATATTTAACAATGACTTTCCTTTACTTAATTTTATGCGGTACAATCCTATTAAAACAGAAAATGGTGTTTTGAGGATACGGTATATATAAGCCTTTCTATACGTACAAAAATGATATTATTTAAATGTTATATACATATGTTCATCTCTTATAATATCTCAACCATATTTTTGCAAACATATATTTAATTGGTTTTACGATAAGTGTTTCCACATGTGCGATTGACAGCGAAATAGAAGAAATACCAAAGTGTGAATTAATGGCATTTGGTGATTTAAACAAATTACAAGAAACAATATTCACGAGAACAGAAAATGTGCAAAAGACTTTTATTAGAATTCTTTTCAGATATTTACCGTGGTTCCGAAATTTTTCAAAATGAACACTTATAATTTTATATATAGAAAATTACAAATATAACAAACCAAATACATATTCATTCTAACGCGCCATGGAATTAATGATATACTATTAGTATAGTTTGTTGTAATACACAATTCGCTTTTTGTTTTCTTTTTGCTTTTTCTTATATATAAAAATAAAGTGTTCATTTGAAATTTCGGAACCACGGTATATCTGAAAAGAATTCTAATAAAAAGTCTTTTGCACATTTTCTGTCTCGTGAATATTGTTTCTTGTAATTTGTTTAAATCAACAAATGCCATATATTCACCTTTGGTATTTCTTCCTATTTCGCTGTCAATCGACAATGTGGAAACACTTATCGTAAAACCAATTAAATATATGTTTGCAAATATGGTTGAGATATTATAAGAATGAACATATGTATATAACATTTAAATAAATATCATTTTTGTTACGTATAGAAAGGCTTATATATAACCGTATCCTCAAAACACCATTTCTGTTTAAATAGGATTACCGGCATAAAAATTAAGTAAAGGAAAGTCTTGGTTAGAGGATTTAAATAAAACAGAGGTACAATGCAAATAGCACACAAGAGACAATATGCATTACAATCGCATTTCCTATAAATAGCAATGATTACGGAAACTCCCAAAGTAGCCTAAACGTAACCCTAACAGGTTTCGGATTTTCCATAAATGTAATAAAATAAACATACTTTTTATAGTAAATCTAAAAGATATTAACTTGTGGGCTATTTTGCATTAGTATAAAAACGTTCGTGATGGTACCAATACACATTCCCATTGGAAACCTTGCACCGTTCCTTCAAATGTCACGTGGATATGGTACGCATGGTCATGACAGATAGGGTATATTAGAACATTAAAAGCCAATGCATTGAATATGTCACGTACAAATTGATTTTTACAAATTTCTTTGGGGCATATCAATACTTAAAAAAAACCGCATTTTTTCAGACGATGACTCTGGTTGAATCTAGGGTTGAGAACAATTCATATCAAAAACTAATTGTAAAACGAATATTATTCCCTTTAGTCTTATCACTTATATTTAGTTTATTACACCCATACCACTAACATCATATCTATTGGTGTGTATGTATAGTGTATGTATGATTCTATGAATGTATGTGAGGTAGGCACACACACACACACACACACACACATTATATATATATATTATATATATATATATATTTATATATATATAATATCTTAAAAAGAAGGAAAACATTTAATAAACGTCATTCCGTAATAAATTTATTTCGTATTATGATGCATTTATTACGGAATGGAACGGTTTGTTAAGTTTTTTCTTCTTTGAAAATTTAAATATTGCTCTTTATTTAATTAATTTATTGATTAGTATATATTGAGCTCTCTTTAGGGATTTATAAAAATATTTGTATGAGTATAAGTTTGCACCTACAGGAGCATACAGTAATGGTTATACAGTGAGATTTTGAGGATCCCAGGTGGAATCATCTCTTATACCAAAGTCATTTGATACCTTACACACACACACACACACACACACACACCATATATATATATATTAATATATATATATATTATATATATATATTGGTATACTGTAAGGAAGGGTGTGGAAGTCCGAATCTGAGAAGAGTGGCCTGATGAGTCACCAAATTGTGCATCGGCGAACGGGCCATACCCAGTGCTCCCTGAAATACGCGTTTGAGTGTGTGTAATATGTTGCAAGAGCACAGGAGGTTTAAAAAGCGATAGGAAGATATATGGGGAACAAACTTCAGTACTACTGCTAAGGTGTTCATATCTGCATAATGGGCTAAAAAGACACGTGCGTGCAGCTCGCCGTTGAACTGTTTTTTTTTGTATACTTTATCAATGGCAATACTCGAACACGAGTTTGATGGCATCATCATGTATGTAGGGCCGACAGTAGAGTCCACCCCACCCCAAAACATTGATACAGGCTCCCATGTACATTTCAGAGTTTCCCAGCCTGGGGCCACGACTATCCAAATGAAATAAGGAAGGCGACAACACTTTGTTTTAAAAAATAAGAAAAGTCAAGGAATTATACAAGTTTAATGAAATTCTGGTATATATTCATTAATTAATTACTTTTATAATGAATAGGTTCTTTTGTTTAAAAAAATGATGGGACCGGTTTGGCTCAGTCGGTAGAGCATCCGCCTAGAAGTTGCAAGGTTTTTAGTTCGATACCGTCCCACGATATGTAAATATTATGTTATATGTATGTAAGCGTAAGGTTTACAATAAAATTCAAACAGATTGAATTAATATATGGTAATTTTCTGGATGGATTCCGTCGAACTAAACTGTCATTCGAGAAAAATTGAATTTCTAATAAAGTCACCTTCACAGCAAAATATGTCTATTATATCATTCGTACTTTAATCCTGACAAAAATATAAGGGGACATCGTAAACATAAATGAAATCTTATTATAATGAAGATATTTAACTTTCAGTTTGTAACCGAAAACTGTTCCAATTTTTGTGGTCATTTTTGGCTTTAAGTGAGAGAACTTTACTGAGGAGATCCTTGTGTTAAGGCAGAGGCTGATCTTTAGTGAAGAATCCTTTAGTTGTCCCTCGCTGTTCCTTAATGTTGGATAGAATCTTTGGTTGTTCCTGGTTGTCTCCTTAGTGTTTTGGTAGAATCCTTTGTTGTTTCTCGGTGTCCCTTAGTGTTGGGTAGAATCCTTTGGTTGTTTCTCGGTGGTCCCTTCGTGTTGGGTAGAATCTTGGTTGTTTCCGGTGTCCCTAGTGTTTGTTAGAATCCTTGGTTGTTTCTAGGTGTCCCTTAGTGTCGGTTTAGTGTTACGTTTTTAAGGTCATTCCTTGCCTATAGTAGAAGTGCTTCTGGTGGAATTGGATACTTGATAAAGAATCAGTTGATAATAGAATCCTTTGTTATAAATGTTCTTAGTTACTGGTAAGTATAAGGCCTTCCTGAGTAATTGGTACAGATCCGGCAATCCTATGTGTGTCCATCCTCAAAGACTGCAGTCTTAATTATGACCAATGTGGGGGGGGGGTTAAGTGTTCTATCAGGCCAGTAGTATTGCTAGTGATTGGTTACAAGAGTCAATCACGTGACCATGGCTAGTTTATTAATAGAGGTGGGTATTTAGAGCACATCCTATATCTAAATAATCCCAACAGGTAGAATATTTGGTTGTTCCTCGGTGTTCTTTAGTGTTGGGTAGAATCCTTTGGTTGCTCCTCGGGTCACTTAGTGTTGGTAGAATCCTTTGGTTGTTCCTCGGTGTCCCTTAGTGTTGGGTAGAATCCTTTGGTTGAGCAAAGTCCTTAGTTTAGGTCCATTCGCCCGGGGAAAATACGTGCAAATGAACGGCTCTCAAGATTGGCGATCAAATAGCTAAGTAACCAAGCATTCGAGCTGTTGATTGTCTAGCTCCAATCCACGCGTCCACACAGAGTATATAAGTTTAAGTGGTGGACCTCAGCACACCTTTATAAAAAAACAATCCCATCATACAAAAAATATAGGGGACTCATAAACATGAATGAATAATCATATTAAGTTGAGAATTATATAAACTTTTATCTGTAACTGAAACCATGTCACACTTAGTTATTTGCGTTATATTCTCATCGAATATGAAATAGTTATTATTCAATCTTAATTAGCAACTGTTTTATTAATTATGTCTCCATTAAAGTGTACCTAAGTTAGATTTCCACAAAACTTCCCATATTTTTAATGCATTTAAAATCCTGAAATATGTGTTATATTATTTCTAGAAATATAATTTTTCATGTATATGTTGGGAATAATTTGCATAATGAATTTTACAAACTGGATTAAGGAAAAAAAGTTGCGCTGTACTGATTTCTAATACTATCATATTATTCTCACGCATTAAAACAATCCTATATATAATTTCATATAGAAATTAATTATAATAACATCAAAATAAGAGTATATCTTTTATTCGTTCTTATTTAGTTTCATTAGTTTTTCTAATTTATCATATTTCAGTACATTAAACTTATATACTTACGCCCGGTGGAGAGAGCATATTCTTGCTAGTGTATATAATGCATGTAGATATATATTGGATGTATTCATTGTTATTTACTTAATTCTGGTAAATGGCATTTTTAAATGTTTGATAAATGTTATTAACATTGTCCCGTGAGTCAGCTGCACTGTCATGCAAGGAGTT
>CM042138.1:92727390-92777390 GCA_023376005.1 Doryteuthis pealeii
ACATAGGTTAACAGTATTAATATGTAAGACAATTTTTTAATAATTGAGGTGTTTAGATAAAAATTAAAATCATTGGAGAATGTGATGTCATAACTAAGAGAATGCGGACTGAGTAGAATATAGTTCGGTTACAGACAAAAAAAACACACAATCTCCAATTTATAATAATAAGATGTAACCCATATCCATTATATTCAAGTCAATCTACCGGAATTAAGTACGATTGTAAATATATCTATCTATTTTTATTGTGATCATATCATTCTAATTTATGATCAAATCTATGAAAAGTACGAGCAATATTATATATATATAATATTATATATATATGCCGTCTGTGTGATGTGTGTGTGTTGTGGTGTGTGTGTGTGTGTGTCTATCCTATACTGTATTGAAAAAATAAAATAAAGAAAGAAATGTGAATTGATAAAAAGTGTTTAATGAAGTGCAGACACGCCTTTCGGCCGTGATGATGCTCTTGTAGACCAATGTATCTATTATTATTATTTTAAATACAAAATGAAATTAAAATTATGATAGGAAGATAATAAAAAATGTTTTTTTTTTAATTATACAGAAGAACGCCGCAGTCAGGCCAAGATATTTGATATTTTGAAATTAAACGTTAAGAATGTAAATATATATATATATAATATATATATATTAATAATAAATATATATATATATATATATATATATATATTATATATATAACATATTCTTCAATGCTTCTCCACTTTCAATGTGGTAGGATTCATGTAGTTAATTGCAAAAACGTGCTCCAATGTCATCAGGCAGAATGTGATATTTTTAAATTAAAACCGTAAGAATATATATATATATATATACTATATATATATATTTATATTATATATATATTTTAACTGCTACTCCCATATTTTCAATTTTGGTAGCTTATCGTTTAGCTAATCCGAAAAGTGCTCAATTTATAGAAATCTTCTTTTCTCTACAGCGTAACGTTGCTTTTGGAGAAGTGCAATTTGAAGCAGCGAAGATGTGTAAGAAAGAAAAAAAAACTTTATTTTATACAAACTATATATATATATATATATATATATATATATATATATATATATGGACTCCACTTCTAAACGCGATATCGCTGGCCGGCATCCGTGCTTGTCAAAATTCATTTAATATTTATTTAACAATGTAAAAAACAATTTCCTTAACAAGATATTTCCTCTTGGCGATGAAATAAGGTCGGAACTAGTTGAGAAAAAAAAAAATAACATTAAAAAGAAATATTCCTTTTTTCATCTTATACATATTCTATATCTATATCTTATATATATCTTATCTATATTATATATATATATATATATATATATTAATATATACTATATATATATATATATATATATATACGGATAGAGAGAGAGAGAGAGAGAGAGAGAGAGAGAGAGCTCAATCTCGCCCCCATCTATGTATTAGATATATCATGAGTTAGAGACGGATAGATGTGTTATGTCTCAGCTTTCATCTGTCGGAAATCAATCTAGGCTTTCAAGAGAATTCAAGTTAAGGCAGGTGGTCAGAATGGGAAAACTGACAGAACAAGAGGCCTCCAATTTGTTAGCCATTTTGATTTAATACAGAAAAATTACAAGGCGGAATATTTTTTCATATTTAGATTTACGTAAAAGTTACATCTGTGGTGCAAAATAAATCGGTGTGTTTTTATTAATTGAGCAATAAGTATCTATCTATCGATCATCGTTCTTTTATAACTATATAATATGTTCAAAATCAGTTGCAAACTCTTAATATCCATCACCCTCTCTGTCCACATCTTGTCGATGCCTACCTGTCCCAGTCTATTAAAATCTACCTATGTATCTATCTATCTATCTATCCATTTATATATATCTTATTATAATGGAGATTGTGTGTTTTACTGTCTGTAACCGAAACTATATTACTACTCAAGTCACAATTCCCTTAGTTATTGACATCACATTCTCAATGATTTTATTTTTATTTAAACCTCAATTATTAATAAAATTGTTTTACAATACTTATAATGTTGAGCATAACTACATACTATTAACATGCAATTATATTTATATATACAACAAAATAGCGGTTTACAGTGTGAATGGGAAGGCTAATTTGCATATTAATATTAAAAAATCGAATTTAATAAATACGTGCTTAGTATTATTGATTTCTAACTGTTTGGTTTTATTTTAATGAATATAAGCCAAAATCTCTTCAATGAATCTTAAATGAAATCCAATTAACAAGATAAAATAACTGTCATTTTATTCTTTACTTCTCTTTATAACTAAATACTTAAATTAGAAAAAATAACAATGAAAGACGAGAGTGATAGAAGAGCAAGTTTCAGTTGTTCCATTTTTATTATACTCCTCTGTTTCAAATCTTTTTATCTGTATTCTATTTAGTTTCATTAGCCTTTCTAATTTAATACAATATTTTATTACATTAAAACTTAGATACTTCACCCGGATGGTGCATATATTTGCTTATATATATATATAATATATATATATATATATATATATATATAATATATTATATATAATAGTAATTGGTAATTTGCTAAAGCATTAAGTATGTTATAATATTTATAATATCATTTCTGATATACACCTCTGAAGATGAAGTTTCTACTTCGAAATCGATAAGACAAAAATAACATCTTTCTGTTTTTACTTTTTATACGCATTGTAATTGCCTTCAAATCATTAATATATTATAATATATGTATATATATATATGTATGTATTCATGTATGTATATATATATCTATCTCAGCCTATGTACATCTATCTATCAATCTATCTATCTCAGTCTATTTACATCTATTCATCTATCTATCTCGGTCTGTTCATACCTATTTATCTCTCCATCTATCTATCTATCACAGTCTATTCAGATCTATATGTCTATCTCGATATGTTCGTACATATCCATATATCTATTTGGGTTTGTTCCTATCTATCTAACTATCTATCAATCTATCTATGTCAATCTATCATTTGTATCTATGAATATTTCTAGGAGTGCCTTTAATTCTTTGACAGCCATTGTAGCTTCTGCTCACGATGATAGCGATGATTCTATTTAGGAAAGATTGAATATGTTTATCCGCCTCCGGTTATACCATTTTCAAGTGTATATGTGCGTTATATATACTAGCAAATATATGCACCCTCCGGGTGCAAGTATTTTAGTTAAATTTTATATAAAATATCATATTAAATTAGAAAGGCTAATGAAACTGAATAAGAATGTAGATAAAAAAGAATTTGAACAGAGGGAGTATGATTGAAAAATAGAACAACTTTGAAAGTAACTCTTCCATCATTTTCCGTTACTCCAGTCTTTCATTGGTAAATTTTCCTAATTAAACTGTTTAGTTAAAATAGGAAGTAAAGAATAATATTACAGTTATTTCTTCTTGTTAAGGGATTTCTTTTAGGATTTATTGAAGAGATTTTTGCTCATATTCAATAAGATAAAACCAAACAATTAGAAATCAATAATACTAAGCATATATTTATTAAAATCAAATTTTTAAGATCAATATGCAAATTAGCCTTCCCATTCATACTGTAAACCTCTATTTTGTTGTATATATAAATACAATTGCATGTGATTAGTATGTAGATATGGTCAACAGTGTAAGTAATGTAAAACAATTTTATTAATAATTGAGGTTTAAATATAAATAAAATCATGGAGAATGTGATGTAAATAACAAAGGGAATTGTGACTTGAATAGTAATATAGTTTCGGTTACAGACAGACAAACACACAATCTCCATTATAATAAGTATATATATATATAATATATATATATATATATAATGGACTCTCTCGTCGATTTTCGATACATGAGTGTTCATTCAGTGAATAACCTACACAGTGTTTTGTTTATTAGTGGTGAAGGCTTGTGCTGGACCATTCCACACTTTTTGGCACAGTAGATAGGAAAGAATTGTTGCACAAGGAATGCCACATAACCCAATCAAAGACTGACCTCAGGAATTTTGAATTCAGAGTTTTTCCTCTCCTAGACTGGTTACCTACCCAACGTTATAGAGTCCAGTCTGTCCTACTATTTTACCCATAGCTGGAGGGAGAATATATGGATTCATACTGGTATTTACATGTGTCCCACTTTCACACGATATGGCACAAGGCCGTTTTATGTGGGCACCACCCACAAGCCGAGACTCATGGGGTGGTAGGTAGAAAAATTGATATATATGGATTCATACTTTTCCCAAGAGTATTAGCGCTATGTGAAATGCAAACAGCCTTGACTAGGAATTGAACTCGGGTCGACAACCATTATGCCATGCGACTCCATATACATTTATATATTGGTTTGTCGTTTAGTTTTGAAGGCTATCACAAAGTAAGTGTAAGGAAAAACGAGGTAACTGATTTTTTTTTCATTTACTTTCATTTATTTTCTTAATATTTCAACTCGAAATTAACAGAATAATTAAAAGGTAAAAGAACAAAATTATAGGTACCTCATTTTTTATCTTTTGGCCATTGTTAGTGTTAATTGCATTTCACTTGACGCTAATATCCTTCGGAAAGATTTGAATCCTACTCTCCCTCCAGCTATGGGTAAATAGTAGGGCAGACCGGGCTCTTTAACCTTGGTTAGGCAACCGGTCTAGGAGAAGGAAAACTCTGAATTCAAACCTGCTGAACTCCGCTTAAGAAATTGACCTTGTGTCGCATCCTGCTCGTGCGGAGGGGTTGGTAAATATATATAGTGTTAATCGATTATTTTCGGTCGGTGCGACCCTCTTGAGCTTTTCTTTTTTTCATTTTTTCCCCAGGTCAAGGTTGGTAATATATTTTTACTAACAAATTATTTGCTGATTTTTTTTTTATTTACCGCAAGGGCTATCCATCCCCTGGGCTTGAGCAGTTGGAGGGGATTTCGTTGATGACTGCCAATTAAAGCGTAAACGCAACGCTGTCCTATAAAAGGAATGGAGCACTCGATGGCGGCCTTTACATACATACAGATGTGTGTATAAAAACAGTTAAAATCCCCTTCGCATTATGTAGGTGATGATAGCCGATCGATTAAACTGTCCGACTGATGATGAATCGATCGGGTTCTATCCCGGCTGTAGTAGCTCACAGAATGTCTAGCCACACTGAAGAGACATGATAAGTCGAACACGTGTCTGTGACTATATTATATATATATATATATATATATATATATATATAATTATATATATGGAAAGAGGATTGGAATGAATCCGACAGAATGTGGTGGAGATGTGAGAAACGAAAGAACAAAACTCAGACAAAAGTGTGTAGAATATATTTCGCTAGAGCGTTGAGCTCGGCATCATCAGTCGTTTTAATGAATTATCAGGTTATCATACACAATAAAACACTTTTATGATAACCAGATAATTCATTAAACGACTGATGATGCCGAGCTCAACGCTCTACCGAAATATATCCTACACACTTTTGTCTGAGTTTTGTTCTTTTGTTCCTCACATCTCCAACATATATATATATATATATATATATATATATATATATATATATATATATATATATATTCTGGGCATGAGCAGGTTTTCATGAAGTGTTAATAGATGTTTTCTGAGCTGTGAATTTAAAAGAAAATAAAACGATTGAGTTTTTTTTCTAGAATGTCCACACACTTTCGTCAGGATTTCTTTTTTTATCAAGAGTGAGAAACTTTGCAAGAAACATTGAACATACTTTTGTCAAGTTAAGATTTTTTTCTTCTTCTCAAAACGTTATCATCAAATCTCTTTTATCAACGGAGAATCTTTCTTTTTTTTCTTTTAAATTACTTCTGATACCGAATCTCCAATTCAAATCATTTGAACCATATCTACGATTTTCTGATTATTCTCTCTAAGTACAGAGAAACTGAACAGATGGATGGAGATAATAGGAATTGTAAAGGGAGATAATAAATTAACCTTTCCTGGTGACCTAAGTGCTATTTCTGTCAACCCCATTTTAAGGAGGTAAATTGTTGACAGAGAAATATAAAGAAAACTAATAATAATAATCATCATCATCAAGTCAGGCTAGTAGCACGGATATCCATGACAATCTTTAACCAAACGTCCCTATCATTCATTGCCCCCCTCCCAGCAGGTCCTCTATACAGCATCCAGTATCCGCACAGACCTGGTTAATGTAAGTCTTTGCTAGCCGTACTAGATTCCACAAGAGACCGTCGCTTATCCGTTCGTTCTTGCTTCTCCAGCGAAAGACAAAAAAGAATATCAAAAAGAATACAATGTCCAAAAAATGTATGCTAAAAGTTTACAATGAAAATCCAAATATATGATACGACATTGCTTTAAAAATGATCACTAACATGAGAATGGGAAAGAAAAACATTATACATTTTTAAAAATAGAGGACTTAAAAAAAGTTAGAATCAAGAGAAGCAGCGTATTTTAGAAAACAAAGAATCTATTAATAATGGAGATTCGTTTCCGGTTTTTGTCTGTAACAAAAACTACGTCACTGCTTACGTCACACTACCTAAAATCGTCATAACATAGAATAATACACTCAAAATCTGAGCATGCAATGATAGAGAGTCCTTATTGTTTTTTTAAACAAGTTTTAATAAACACATACCTAGTATTATTTATCTATATATAGTTTGTTTTATTTTAATATATATTTAAAGTTATCAAAACTAAGTTTCCATTTCATTTTTTTTAAATTTTGTACTCCTTTAATAAATTTATTTTATTTTTTACTCCTTCAATAAATTTGATGATTTTACTTTACTTATGATACAAACTCTCTGATATTAAATTTTCAACTCCCATCCCCTCGGGCAATACTTATTTTACGTCGCCCAGAGGGTGTTTTTTATTTTGCTAGTAGAAATAACGAAATATATGTGACTTTTATGAGATTTAACGATCTTCTATTTAGCTTGGAGTGCCAAACATATTAATTTTTGAATTTTAATAGCTTTTACCACCAAAAAACCGAGATGCTACACAGAGTTCTATGATGGATATAAAACATTCATTTTAGTTTTACCCATATCTTTTAAGAAACAAAACTTGTTCCTTTGAAAATGATTATCGTATCGTATATTTGAGTATTATTGCAATGCCTTAGTCCCGTTTTTTTAACTTGTCTTCTCGTTTTGATTTTTTTTTTCTAATATTTCGTAGTCTCAAGACTTTCTTCTTGGTTACGCTCACTTTTGAGAGAAGGGTTGGCCGAAATAACTCTTTGGTCTGTATCTTCCCGGTTATTCTTTTTAAGTCCATAATTAAGCTGTGAACCAGGAGACACATACACATATAGAGAAACAGACACACAAAAACACGCACACTCAAATACACACACACACACACACACACACTCTCTCTCTCTCTCTCTCTCTCTCTCTCTCTCTCTCTCTCTTCTCACACACACACACACACACACAACACATACAGATATATATATATATATATAATATATATATGAGATTTATCCAAAACTTGGTAGTAAGGGATGATTCTATATGTGATTTCTAAGATACACTGTATCATATTGTATGATCCAGTATGTATAAATACAGCGAATCTTTAAATCACTAAAGAGAGCTCAATGTATAATAAACTTTTTAGATTATATACAGAGCAATATTTATATATAATATATATATATATATATATATATATATATTATATTTATATATATTTTGTATATATTCAGATATATATATATAATATATATATATATATATATATATATATATATATATTATATGTATATATTATATATATACAACATATATTTATATATATATATATTATAATATATAATTTTTTCTGTTACGGATTACCTCGCAAAAGATTATATCGAATTAATCGCCTTGTCAATAAAGATCGATTTTGCCATCAAGTTTGGAACATTTTCGACCTTTTTATACATCGGGTTCCATAACACTGGAATTCGATAGACCAACTTGCCTTTTAAGATATCTATTTAGCTTATTCATACATAAGCCTAGCTGTACAGAAATTGGGTTGCAAACTGTCGACCGACAATAGACCACCCAGGCTCTGATGATAAAATTATTTAGCCTATGTAGACGCAGGTGTATCTCTACAGAAATTGGTTCGCAAGCTGTTGTGAGACGATGTAGTCATTTGATTTTGTCGATATTTATTTAACGTTTTAATACACAAGGTTAGCTTCACAGAAATCGCTTTACAAGTCGTCGTGTAACAATAGATTCACGTGGCTTTATCAATATTTATTTAGCCAATTCTGAAACAAGCCAAGCTCTATAGTAATTTGTTTGAAAACTGTCGAGCAACGATAGGCCAATTCTGCTCTAACGATATTTATTTAGCCAAATTAGACACGAGTCTTGCTCTACAGAAATTGGATTACAAGATTCGTATATATCTATCGAGGCTATTAAGTCACATGTCTACACAATTTCAGTACCGACCGAAGAGGAATCTTTTTTCTATTTCATACAAGATGGGAACCTAGATATGGAAAGCGTTCAAAATGGGAGAAAAGTAAAGGGTCCACGCTGGTGACACTCGATCTATACATTAATACTCTTGTTTCTTAATCTCTCGACCGTTATCATCTTGCAACACCTTCTGGTTAAAAATGAGACCGTACAAATCGTCCATGATGAAATACAAAAATGTAAATCCTGATTATCTGATGGCGTTATCTCCCAAATTCTAATTCTTTTGAATGTCGTCACCTCAGTAAAATAATGGACCTTTCCGGTTTTTTAAGAATGAAAAGTAAGAAAAAGAACGTTCTACACAGAAAAGTATAATATGAAAGAAAGAAAGAAAGAAAGAAAGAAAGAGAGTAAGAAAGAAAGAAAGAAGGTGAAAGATAGAGAGAAGGGTAAGCGCCTGGAAGTGATAACCCATATCTGTAACACTTGAGTGTCAAGGGGAGTTCAATCAAGCTTATTAAAATTTTTACATATTGAACTATTTAGCAATAGCTCTTAAGTAAGCATATAAATCTTTGTAATGATTAAATTGTCATACTGTGTTATATACACAGGTCCTGCTAGTACCTAATGGTATCGATTTTAATTCTATTGTAATTCCACTAGAAATAACACTATCCAGGAATCTTTGTTTTAGAATAAAATTAAATTTTGATTAAAAAGTTATTAATTATGGGCGTATTTATTCGGGATTTTTGTTGTTGTTGTTGTTATTAAGTAATCTTTCTATCAGAACACTGATCAAAAAAAATGTGTTGCATTGATATCAATGTTATCTATTTATAATGTACTGATTTCAAATATGAAGTTATTTTCCTGAAAACTCTTATTTTTGCTATTCATGAAAAAAAAAAGCGTGTGATGTGTGTGTTTGTGTGTGTGTGTGTTGTGAGGAGAGAGAGAGAGAGAGAGAGAGAAAGAGAGAGAGAGTTAAATCAAGATCATTATAATTTTCACATATTGAACTACCTTTCAATAGCTCTTAAGTAAACAGACTAAACGTTGTAATAATTAAATCATCATACTGTGGCATATCCACTGGTCCTGCAAGTTTTCGTTTAATGTTCTACTTGGTGAACCCGTCTCAATTCCAAGATTCGATTAATATATGCAAATCATCATCATCATTATCATCATCATCATCATTGTTGCGCTAGTAGCACGGGTATCCATGACAATCTATCACCAACCGTCCTTATCATCCATTGCCCTTGGGAGGTACTCTTTGCAGCATCCTGTATTCTTTGCTGGACAGTCCGCATTAACGTGCCCATGTGCTGGTTTCCACAGGATACGTCACTTATGAGGTAGTCCCCGTTTCTCCATCAGTGTCCAGCATGTCTTGTTTGTCTAACTCGGATGGATTGTGTGATAGAGTGCAAATGGCCGTACAGCTGCTTTCTTGTGGGGTATTCTTTCCCCGATTTGTTTAAGATCACATGCAGCATTCTTGTGAAACTCCCATTTAGCTTATTCTCTAGGTGCTTCATTAGGGTCCAATTGGGGCAGCCGTACAGTAGCACTGATACAACCACGGCTTGGAATAATTGTTGCAATTACCATAATAATACTCAGTTATATCATATTACATATAATGCCGGGATAACTCAGTCGGTAGAGTGTTCGGTTGGAAACCACAAGGTTCTAGTTCGATACCGGCCCTCGCCAACTCAGCGTATGAGTAGCACAGGGATCTGTGCGGTAAGGTAAGGAGGAGCTGAGTGTGTGGCGCTCCACCTCAGACGCCTAAACAATCTCCTTGGTCTAGCGCTATTGAAAAGGGGATAGACTCCTTCGCTGACTGGCTGATACCGACTTTAGGCCACCCCGACGACTTTTACTTACATATAATCTAGTTATAATAGAAATCCATCCTCATTTCTCCAGAAGAGTTTAGCGTGTCTTGTTAGTCTCACTCAGACGTTATGTGTGGCCATTTCAGCTGATTTCTCGCTGGGTTTTGTTTCCACAACATAAACAAGATTGAACGCATTCTTGTTCAGCTCCCATCTAGCTTATTTAGTCGTTTCATTGGGTCCCAGGAGGTGCAGCCGTTCATTAGCACTGATACCGTCAATTGTTGCTTTACCCTGGTTTGCTGGCCGGGATTAAGTGATCCGTTTGTATCTCAAAGAATTTTATGAGTCCGATTGTGGAGATACTATTTTGACATATAGTCAAATTTTAAATCCCAAGTGAATCACCTTCCCCGCCCAGTCTTGGATTGAATTATTCAAATTAGTTTTTCACACCAGCATAAGCTAATGGTCTTTCACAGAAGTCTAACTGACAGCAAGTCTCCTCAGGTCTCCAGGACTCTTTTGAGTATAATAGCCGATCTAAATAATGCTTTTGTCTGATGGTCACAATTCTTCCTCTGATTTCCAGTTCCTCCAGTCTATTTTCTAAACTTTTGGGGTCTTTTCCAAGTACACCAACTATAATTGCTATCACTTTCACCCTCAAACTCCACTTTTTTTCAATTCTTCAGCAAAGCTCATGTGTTTGTTTATCTTTTTTGTTTTCTTTCATGCTCACTCTGTGATCTGATGGGACCAGTTAAAAAGTTCCCTTTTTCTTTTCAGCCAATACTAGGTCTGTTCTTTTGACTGGAATAAGGTGATCTGTCTTTATTTCAAAGTCCTAGAGAATTTTATGTGATTCATTCTCAAGAACAGATTCTGGTTTATGCCATGCCATTTTGTTGTATGGTTTAAATTTATTTTTTGCACAATTCCCAGTGATCCCCCTTTCCCAACCCACTCGCACTATCAGCCAATTATTTAAGTTGAATGTCATACGAATTTATCACACAAGATTATATTTTATTTAATCCATAAATAGAGAGAGTAAACATATATATGAGGGAAGTTTTGTTCGGAAAGCCAAAAGAAAAACATGTCCGCAATAAAAGAAATGTATATCAGCGAACGGAAGGTGCAAAACAAATACATAGAAGAGATGGGAAATTGAGTTAGAAAAAGAAGGGGGCAAAGAAAGAAAGAAAGAAAGAAAGAAAGATGAAAGAAGGGGAGCAAAGAAAGAATGAAAGAAGGGAGTAAAAAAAAGAAAGGATGAAGGGGAGCAAAAAAAGAATGAAAGAAGGGGAGCAACGACAGAAAGAAAGAAAGAAAGAAAGAAAGAAAGAAGGGAAGCTAAGAAAGAAAGAAGGGAGCAAAGAAAAATGAAAGTAAGAAAGAAAGAAAGAAAGAAATAGGGAATCAAAGAAAGAAAGAAAGAAAGAAGAAAGAAAAAAGAAAGAAAGAAAGAAAGAAAAAGGGGGAGCAAAGAAAGAAAGAAAGAAAGAAGATGAGCAAAGAAAGAAAGAAAGAAAGAAAGAAGAGAAGCAAAGAAAGAAAGAAAGAAAGAATGAAAGAGAGAAGGGAAGCAAAGAAAGAAAGAAAGAAGGTGAACAATGACAGAAAGAAAGAAAGAAAGTAGGAAGCTAAGAAGAAGAAAGAAAGAAAGAAAGAAAGAAGGAGCAAAGAAAGAAAGAAAGAAGGGAGCAAAAAAAAAGAAAGAAGGGAAGCAAAGAAGAAAGAAAGAAAGAAGGGGAGCAACGACAAAAGAAAGAAAGAAAGTAGGGAAGCTAAGAAAGAAAGAAAGAAAGAAAGAAGAAAGAAAGAAGGGGAGCAAAGAAAGAAAGAAAGAAGGGGAGCAAAGAAAGAAAGAGAGAAGGGGAGCAAAGAAAGAAAGGAAGAAAGAAGGGAGCAATGAAAAAAAGAAAGAGGAAAATGTCGAATAACTGAATTAAATTATTTACTTACATCCCACCATGCTAGTTGAACACAAGGATCATTAACTTGGGGGACTACGCACACACCGGAGATCTTGCGTGGCCAGTGAAATAATTGCGAGAATCCCTTCGACATTACACATTTAAAGGCGCCTCAGTCACTGGGCAATAAACTCAGCCAGCTTTGCCCCTTTAAATCAAGGGAGCAGGTGTTGCCTGGAGGGGATGGCCACCTAGGATCATGCTGATATTCATATCTTACCCGTCTAATGGTCAAAGCCTCTGGACACAGCGCCCAATGGTCAGGTAAGTATAACTGATTGGAATAATGTCTTCATGAATCCAAACGGAACCATATACAATAATAACAACGTTTTGTTCAAAATATTTCAGGAACTTCAAAGTTTATATGCAAATATTGTATAATGATAAATTCTACAGCAGAAATTTCATAGATTTGTAACATAAAAGTTTATTTAAGTAAACAATAATAATGAACCAAATCTGTATGTGTATTTATGATTAAAAATCCCGATGAACAATAATATGAATAAATACACACATAAATATATAAAATGTTGGTATGGACCCAATAAAAAATGAAATAATCCCCAAGATACCTTACTGTATAGACGGTCTCTTCTAATTTCTGTTCACTATGGTTTTTAGCGTTTAAAAGAATGTTTTAGGTAGGTTTCCATCAACTTACATACAATTCAATGTAATTTTCTTGTTTATACTTTTAATTTGAAAAAATTATTTATTTATTTTTATAAAGCCTAAATATCTGTACAGACAACAGTTTAATTTAAATTTTCAAACCTATTTACTTTGCAATTTTAACGGTTAGCGTTAAAATGGTCTTATCAGGAAGCAATAAGATGCAATTGCTGCATTTGGTGGACTTTCTCATTTCATGTTCTAAATCAGATTAAAATGGTTAGGTAGGTGATAATGTTCTTTACTACTTCAGTTTTTTAGATTAAGTAACATCTTCCATTTAACTTTTCTATATCTAATCACAATTTTATAAATAAATCTGGTGGCATTTATGCTGCTTGGAGCGCCAATTAGTGAGAAGTAACGATTAAACTCCGAAACTGCGTTTGAATTCATAGGTAATCGTCTGAAGATGACTTTTTTAAGGTAATTAAAAATAAAATAAAAAACACCTGATACAGAACCAAGGTTACTTCGGCTTGAACGTTGTGTTTATACACAATAAAAATGAGGATAACAGTTCGAAATATCATAAATATTAATAATGAACCAATCCAGGAATTTTTGAGCCCAGGGAATTGGTAAAAGTCGATAAAGGCGATGGGTCGGTAAGTCTTAGGAATAATATTATAACAGTCACATAATTTACATTGATGTGTCTTAGTTAGATTCTTGAAATATATTGGAAATTAATAATATCACTTGATTTTGCAATGATTTTTAAGGAAAAGAAATTGAATTCCGAATTTTTGATTAATAAAAATAGGCTGGAAATTTGAAATCTTACGAAAGCTGCAACTGAGTTAAACGCAATAATTTCGTTCCATAATAATGTGTATTGTAAATAAGATTTAGACCTTGGCTGAAGAACCTGTAGTCTTAAGGGCTGAATGTGGAATTCAAGACATTTAAGTGATGTATTCCACAGCCTTGTCAAAAGACCAATTAAAATTGCGCCTGTCAACTTTTAAAAACCTGATATCGCAATGCTTTCTGTCAAAGACAATCTAAAAATTCATAAAAATATTAGAAATTGTTTCCCTTTCTTTTACGTACTATACACGGGATGTCCATGAAGTTCTGCAGAAGTTTGAAAATCTATCAACAAAAATGGCGGTCACATTGAAGTGTGATAATCAAAAAGTACATCAATAATAAAACTTCAAGAGTTGAACTTATATATGTTTTTTTTAGTAAAATATTCTATAATTTCTATAATGAAATTATCAAACATTCAATTTCAAATCTGTTTCCAAACGTTGTGAACACCCTGTATATAATTTAAATATAAAATAAATTATTAACTGAACGTTAAATTTCAGATATTGTTTTAGACATTAGAAAGAGAATTAAAAAGAAGTGAACAGAATGTAGTTTTATTGATGGATAATAGACCGCGGGTGAGGAACTTGTAGCCTTAAGGGCTGAATATGGACTTTAACACAATTTAGTGTGGTATTCTACTGTCTTGTCGAAAGACCAATCAAAATTCCACGTGTCCACTTAATATCGCAATGTTTTCTTTCAAAGACAATCGGAAAATGTCAGTAAAATATTAGAAATGATTTTCGTTCTTTATTTTATTTTACGTACTATATACAGAGTATCCATGAAGTCCTGCAGAAGGTTGAAAATGTATCAGCAAAGATGGCGGTCATGTTGAAGTGAAATAATTTAAAAAATACATCAATAATAAAACTTCAAGAGTTGAACTTTTATGTTTTTTACTAAAAGATTTCATCATTTCGACAATGTGAGTTATTAACATTCAATTTTTAAAACTGTTTCAAGACTTTGTAAACACCCTGTATATACTTTAAATTTACACTAAATTAACAACTGAAAGTTACATCTTAGATTTTGTTTTAGGGAAATGATTTTTTTGTGGGATTTGTAAGTCTTGTGTGACGAATGCACATTCGGGATATAGTGACTTGTTTCTTCCTGGGCATACACTATATCTCGATTTCAGATTGTGAAGGAAGAATCAATAATGACATTTAGCAACCTCCTAGAATAAAGGTGACTAATACGTCGGTTGGGATCAAACGGTAAATCGCAAAGTTAGCGTGAGGGGATCGCATCCCATTTTTTTTTTTTTTTGATGAATAAAGTAAAGTTGATAGAGTGGCCTATTTTCGGTATCAGTCAGACAACGAGAGGATCTATCTCCAATTTGCTAGCGCTAGACCAGGAATATTTTTTTCTGCTCAGGTGAAGTGCCACACTTAACGTCAGCTCCCCACTTTACTGCACAGATCAGATTAACTGATCAATGCTGCTGAGTGACGGGGACTGGTATCAAATCCTCGGATTCCTAAGAGGTTGTTCTACCGACTGGGCTAAACCAGACCCTTTTATGAATAAGTAAAGTCGACGGGGCGGCCTAAAGTCGGTATCAGCCAGTCAGCGAGGGAGTATATCCCCTTTTCAATAACGCTAGACCAAGGAGATTGTTTTTAGCACCTGAGGTGGAGCACCACACCTACCATCAGCCCCTTACTTTACCGCACAAATCCCTATGCTACTCATACGCTGAGTTGGCGAGGACCGGTATCGAACTAGGAACCTTGTGGTTTCTAGCCGAACGCTCTACCGACTGAGCTAAACCAGCCCCTTTATAAATACTAACATATTATTTATCCTCCTTATCTATCCTACGTAGTTATGTGATTCAGCCTTTTCCAACACGAAGATCATTAAGTCCAGGTATGGTTCAACCATGACTTTTGATTATTTGGAAGCCTATTTGAATAAAATAGTAACCATAAATGCATTCAATCATATCATACCGTAAGAGATCAGACGTACGAGAACATATAATGCATATCTATATATTAATACTCTTGTTCCTTAATCTTCCGACCGTTATCATCTTGCAACACCATCTGGTTAAAAATGAGACCGTCCAAATCGTCCAAGATGAAATCCAAAAATTTAAATGTAAATTTGCTGGTGTTGCTTATCCGCCGAACTTTTATTTCTAATAAGTGTCGTTACCTCAGCTAAATAATGAACCATTACATTTTTATTATAAAGAAAAAGAGAGGCGAGGGTCATGCTCCACAAAAAACACAATAAGAAAGAAAGAAAGAGAGTAGCAAAAATAGAGAGAGAGGGGATGAGCGCGTGGAAGTGATAATGCTACTCTGTTTCAATCGAACATAATGAAAAAATGAAAAGATGAAAATAGAGAAAAAAGGAGTAAGGGATGGATAAATCAATAGTATTATACTTTTTACATATTGAACTATTGTGTAATAGCTCTTAAATAAACATATTAAACGTTGTAATGGTTAAATTATCATATTGTGGTATATCCACATGTCCTGCTAGTAAAAACTATACTCAGTATATATATATATAAGTTGGGGAAGTGGTCTATTGTCGGTATCAGCCGTACAGAGATCGACGTATTTGGTACACTTAATCTTGGAGGATGTCAAGTGTCATTCTTGATTCTTCCTTCAGAATGCGCAATCGTTTGAGTTTTGTTTAACGGCATATCAACCTCTGTGGGTCATTTAATGCCAATAAAGGTTATTTTGGATTTCAGTCTTTGAAGTAATGTAGATATTCGCTTATGTTCTGTTATATCTTGTTGAAAAGGTTGCTTTTTATTTTAGAAAATTAAAAATGTTTTCACGGTTTGTATTCTTAAAGATGTCCCTCGGCTTTCTTGCTTGATAGTAATTAGTGCGGATATGTTTAAATCTGTTACAATTTAGAAGGATATGCTTGGTTGTAAGTTGTACTTTGCATGTTGGGCCCACTGGGGCATCCTCCCCTTTTAACAGGTAGAAATAAACAAGTCATTATATCCCGATTGCGCATCACACAAGATTTATACAATTCTCTAAAAATAAGTTTAATTATCTAAAAGAAAAAATCAAAGAAAATTAAAAAGAATTAAAAAAGAATGTGACTTTATTGATTGACAATAAATTTCAATTTGGTCTTTAAACAAGTTCAGAAAAGAATCGTTTTAATAACTTCTCTTTTTTTTTCCTTTTTTTTTTTTTTTTTTTTTTTTTCAGTAACATGCAATTATAACTGTAACATCTGAAGGTAAAATACATTTGTATTAAAAATTCCAACAGATAAATAACAAAGATTTGACTGTTTGAAACAATCAATTTACAGATCGTTAAATTCAGAGAGAGAAAAAGAGTTTCAATGAAAAAATGAAACTCTCCATTGTCGAAAAATGTTTTGTTTTTTTAAGACATTGATAATTATTAAAAGTTTCAATCATCTTTTCATGATGATAAGAAGCAAAATTGATTACAGCAAATTATTTGAAACACATGATTCATTTACAAATCGTCATAAAAAGCATCTTTTTTTATTTTATTTTCAGTCTGAAAATTTGCGAAAAGCAAATATGTTTATGGCTAAACGAATAAAAGTCAAATTATGAATAAAGTTTCCCTGTTGCCATAAAAAAATCCTCCTGCTTTGATTTGTTTTTAAAGTTTGCGGCCATTAAAATTTGGGAGAAAAAAAAAATTCAAATGTATTCGTCAATTTAAAAAGAAAAACAACAGATTTTCACGTGAAAATAAAATAATGTTTGTAAAAGAAACTTTCTTTGTTTTAAATGGATTAAATAGATAATCCATAATTTCATTTAAATGGATTAAGTAGATAATCCTAAAGTTTATTCAAATGGATCAAATAGATAATCCTAAAGATTAATTAAAAGAGAAGTTCATCTCGGCTGAAGAGGAACTATTTCTGTAACGGTTTCTTTGCAGTTTACCAATGCTTTGTTACCTGTTAATCTTTCGTTAGGCGCAACTGATACCAGACCGTTTCGCGGCGATTGCCTTTTCGAAGAACACAGTAATTGGCGGCAGGCCTCGTTAATTCGCCTGTCCATTGCCCCATATATTATCGGATTCACACTGTTCGCTACTGCATACAAGACAGTGAACACTACATAGACATTAGCACTGTAATTTAACTGTCGGTCTATACTGCGCACGATTCCATAAGGAATGTATCCAATGAGTATCATAAGAAAGACCATGCCGAACATTTTTGTGATTTGAATTTCCCGCCTAAGCCATTCGCTGTTATGATTGGCTCGGAGGGCGGCTGACGCCACGTATACTTTAATGAAAATGGCTATGTAGCATATAACAACAATGAGAGATGGCACTATCATGAGCACAATACTGACTAAACTTTTAAAAAGAGCAAATTCCTTCTTCACTAAACAGCGCAAAAGTTTTGGCTCGTAGTAGACCATGTTTCCTAGATCGGGATTTATCAGGAATAAAAGAGGTACGGCCCGTGCGAACACCAGTACAAAAGCCGTGTAGCAATTCTTAGAGATAGTCATATAGAACTGATTACAAACAACAACAATGAATCTGTGGATTGCAATCAAACCAGTGTGCCACAGAGATGATCCCATCAGCAACACAGTGAAATGAGCACCAAGTTCACAATGAAGATGATTACTAGGCCAACACCGTAGAAAATAAGAAATGATTACCATGGCATTATTTAGGCTTAAGTTGATGACGTCATTGATACAAAGGCTTGCAATGAATATATTAATAATGTTTTTCATGTCTTTCTTTTGCAATATGGCCGCTAATATAATAATGCTTCCGGCCAGACCTACAAGCATTGTGACAAGCATAATAAAGCCACCAGTATAGACAGCAATGGCGGTGGGACCTTCCACGCTTTGGTTAAAAGTTGATTGCGAGGAAAAGTCTGGTTGATTAGTAGTGTTTGCCATATTATTGTAATTGGCGACTGTTCCATCGAGGTAGGCCATTTTCAACAAATTTACAGATAGAGACGTACTTTAAAGAAATATAATAATCTCCGAAGAGCAAATCCAAAAAGAAGTTATCCGCACAGGATAACTTTTGGTTTTCTTTGGTATGAATTTTATAGTGATGTTTTTGTTTTATAGTGTAAAATTTATCTAATGGTGTAAAAATAAAATATCTTTGATACTTATAACTAAGATTTTATATAATAAAATTTAACAAATAATTTAAATACAATGAGCTATATCTTTTCCAATGCACCATAGACCAGTTCTGATACTTTGTATGGCAAAGATTCAGAGAAAATATTTAATTCATTGAGCAGTTATTTCCAGTTAAAAAAATTTTGTGAAAATCTATTTAATAATCTTAATAAAAAAAAACACCGGTAAAATAAAGTTACAAATTAAATTTTAGTGTTAATACAATTTTAAAAAATGTATTTTTTGTTGTCATCGTATTAGAATAGAAACAAAATAGGCGGGATTTACTAAAAAAATATAGTTTAAATTTTTTTTAAACTCACGAAATAACAATATAATAAAATAACAAGAGAAATAAGTGAACGTCTTCAATGTTGATCTTATAACAAAAAAATATATCAATTCATATAATATAAAGTTATATATATATATATTTATATGTTTATATATATATAGATATATATGATGGAAAATAACAATATAGTGTAGAACACTAAATAATATATTATTGAAAATATATATTGAGTTATGTTAAAACAATAAATATACTAGAGGAAAAGAGAAAGAGACTTGACACTGAAAAGCGAAAACATCTAAAAAGTTTTCTTTTTTTCTGATTGATTTTGGCTACAAGCGTTCCACTTTCATACAAGACATAGAAAGCCACCTGCCTGCATGATGTGACATCGTTCAATAAAATCCAAAGACACAGGTAGATTTTAGTCCGATAGGTTCGCCTTACGGTGAAATATTTTTGTTCCCTTTTTGGCCAGTCAGAAATAGACCTTATCTATTGGGTCCGTATTTTTCCGTTCTTTTTTGTTCTTTTTTTTTTTTTTTTTTTTTTTTTTTTTTCTTTTTAAATATTTTTTTTAAATCTGAAGATTTCCTAGTCTTTACTCTGGTTATCGCTGGCCTGAAATTAGTCTCGGCGAAAGATAAAATCACCGCTGTAATTATATTATTCTTGCTCTTGTTGCTGTAGTAGTGATTCTACGTACAACTTTGTGCCAATCTTTTGTATTATACTAGCTGTGGTAGTCGTAGTAGTTTTCAGTATTGGAAATATTTCTTAGTTTTTTTTCAGAGTAATACACTAAGGCATTATTCATTAGTAGATTATGGTTTTAAGTTCCAAATATTTTTAAAAGTCCTGGATTTATCTAATGGCGTTATTCATGTATTATTCTATCAATTTACCAAATAATATTATGTTGGACAATCATCAATCATTATCCATTTTATTTTGGGATAAATCTGTGACACTACTTTGAGTTCCATTGTAGAAATATTTGTTGAAAAAATTGTTATTAGTTTTGATGCACTTGGTTAAAAGAAAAATGGTAAATCCAGAACAAAAATGAACCGACCAATCAACACTGCGGATATGTGTATTTAAATAACTGTTCGATTTGTTTCCACGTGTTTAAACCGGTACATTCAGATATCCAGATGTTGGAAATGACACGTTAAGTAATATCGATGAGATATTTGTATATCATGACAATTTGAGAAACAAAAATAGTTATTTATAAATCGAATATTCTGTCTTTTAATTGAATAAGAATTAAGGAATAAATTTTCTAAAAAGTTTTTTTTTTCAAAAGTCGTCCAGGCCTGTTTATATATCCAATATGTTAAAATAGTGAAAATCCTTTTTATGGAGACATGTTTTTTTTCTTGTTTTTTATCACATTATTTTATATTTTTCGTCCAAGGTTTTTTTTTCTTTTTCTTTCTTTCTTTTTTTTTCTTTTTCTTTTTCTTTCTTTTTTTTTCTTTTTCTTTCTTCTTTTTTTTCTTTTTCTTTCTTTCTTTCTTTCTTTCTTTTTTTTCTTTTTCTTTTTTTTTTTCAATATTCCTGTCGATCAAAGAAAGAAGAATCAAACATTAAACCCAATTTACATATGCAAAGGGTCGTACACGCAGAATCAACTTGAACTGACAAAAACTCTCAATAGTTTTTTTTTTCTTGTTATACCCGTGTCTATGTTAAAAAAAATATAATCCAAATCCAAAGGATGCGCTCCCTAAACTTTCAGTCTCCGCCCGGTGTGACGCTGAAAAGTTTGTTTGTCACACAAATTAAAGTTGATGACGGCAAATGATGAATTTCAGACACAAATAAACGACATTTTTTTAACGCAAACTTGTGTACTTTCACTCAAGAGAAAGTTGTTTCATACATATATATATATACTCAAAATTCAAACTTCCGCTTAAGAAATTGACATTGTGTCACATCCTACTCGTGCAGAGGAAGTGGTAAATATATATATATATATATATAAACTTTTTTTCACATATCTAAAGTTGTTTTCCCGAGTTACGTGCAAAATATACACACGATTTTTTGTTTATTTTTCAAAAACTAATTCCTTCTTTTATGTATTTCCACTGCATTGGTAGATTTTAAAAAAAAAGTTATAAAAACAAAGTTTTTTAATTACTTGTTCAAAATTGAACTTTTCTTTTTTTTTAGTGTAATATATTAGATATAAAGAAGCACAGTGTCAGTATTTCGTGTATGTTCTGGCCCGTTCAAATCTCAGTAGCTGTAAAGTATAGAAATATATATATATATAATGTTTGTTTTTTTTTTCCGTATTTTCTGAGTTTTTTTTTTATCAAAACGGACCCAGAATTACCGAAAAACTCAACTCAGGTGTGATAAAAACATGAAATAATTCAATTGATAAACATGTGTCGTTAGGATGAGCGGTTTTCCTATAAAGAAAAAGGAAGAAGAAGAAGAAAGAAAGATTGAGAAAACTGAAAGCGTCACGAATTGATCGAAATGTGAGAGCGTCTAGTGATAGCGGCAATCCGCAAATGTTATGACACTATCACCAAAGATGCCAAGCTTTGAGCAGTAGCAGCCACGGCAGCGGCAGCAGCGGTTGTAGTCGGCACGACCCAAGTAGCAGCAGCAGCAGCAGCAGCGTCGACGGCGGCAGGAGTACAGTCGGTCGTCTTTTGAAGCTTAGAAGAGCCCAAGACATAAAGGCATCCACCAGCAGACGTTTAGTAAAAGAAAACACATGTAGTTGGAGCGCACTTTTAATATTACTGTCGTCGGGAAATTATGTAGATTCGGGACCGATTGTTTATACCAGGACGATCTAAGTTTTTTTGGTTTTTTGTTTTTTGTTTTTTTAAAAACCTTATCACCGACATGAGTATTAATTATTGTCAAATGATTTCGCTCGATGACTTTTAGATACACATAGACAAATGAACAAGTTTAAAGAATTTTACATTACACACACACACACACACACACACACACACACACACACACAGATACACATACACTTACACACACATACACACACGCATATATATATATATATATACACACACACGCACACACACACATATATATATATATATATATATATATATATATATATATATATAACTTTAAGATTTTTTAATTCATTATGAAATATTCTAGTAGATGAAGAGATTAGTTTTGCGCGATTATATATATATATATATATATATATATATATATATATATATATATATATATATAACCAGTGTTTACTTTCTGTGAATTTAAATCTTTCGTTTTTGGTTTTGAATACCACTTAGTTGATTTCACTTTGTATTTTTCTTCTCTCTCTTCTCTTTCTCTCTTTCTCTCTCTCTCTCCCCCTCTCTCTCTCTCTCTCTCTCTCTTCTCTCTCTCTCTCTCACACACACACACACACTCGCCTTCTCTTTCTCTCTCTTTCCTTTTCTGTCTTTCTCTTTCTTTTCTTTTCCCTCTTTATTTATCTCTCTTTCTCTCTCTCTCTCATTCTATATTTCTCTCTCTCTCTCATTTCTTCTTTCTCTTTCTCTTTCTCTCTCTCCCATACACACACATTCTCTCTCTCTCTCTCTCTCTCTCTCTCTCTCTCTCTCTCTCTCTCTCTCTCTCTCGCTTCTTGACTTTCATATTTCTCCTTTTCTTCCTTTTCTTTATATCAATTTTCTTTTCTTTATTTGTTTCCCTTGTAAGTTTTAACCTCGTTTTATTATTTCTTTCACCCTTCCTTTATTTCAATTATTTTTCCTTCTTCCTTTCTTTCTTTCTTTCTTGTGCACGCTGACTTTCAATTTTTTTCTCCCTCTCTCTTCTATTTCCTTCAAATTTCTGTCTTTCCTTCGCTTTTACACTTTGGATTTATTTTCTTCCTTTCAGTTTTTTTTTTTTCGAACTTTCTTTATTTCAAGTAACTTTTGGTAATGTTCCTTCAAATTTCTTTTTTTTGTTTTTTTTTTCTTTCTTTCTTTATTCTGTTTGCTTATCTTCTTCTTCTTCTTCTTCTTCTTCTTCTTCTTCTTTTATTGGTAGATCATCGCCTTAGAATACGATCTGTGCGCTAAAGCATCTGGGAGCTGACGTTAGGTGTGGCATTCCTCCACAGCAAAAAAAAAAAAAAAAAAAAAAAAAAAAAAACAATCTCTCTTGCGGTCCGGTTGATATTGACAATAGGACACCTCACCGACTGTGAATTTGCTGGCTGCTTTTTTTTTTCTTTTTTTTTTAATTTCGGAGTGGGCATTTTTTTTTCTCTGTTTTATATTTGTTTTATATTGTTTCGTTTTTCGTTCTTTGAATTTTGATTCTACTGTGTGTGTTTTTTTAATTTTATTTTTATTTATTTTTTTTTTTTTTTACTTACGTTGTGGTGGTCTAAAATCTGTGTCAACCGATTGCGAGGGAGTCCATCTCCTTTTCATTAGTGTTAGATTAAGGAGAATGTTTTGCATCTGAGGCGGAGTGTCATTTACCAACAGCTCTACACTTTACCACACTGATCTATCTACTACACATGCACTGAGTTGGCGAGGGCCGGTATTGTACAGGAAGGTTGTGGTCCTAGACTGAACTTTAATTTCTTTATTTCAAAGTTCTTTCATTTTTTTTTCTTATTTCTTTCTTATGACCCTTGTTGGCTTCTTCTTCTTCTTCTTCTTCTTCTTCTTCTTCTTCTTCTTCTTCTTCTTCTTCTTCTTCTTCTTCTTTATTTAGTTAGTTAGTTAGTTAGTTATTTCACTTGTTGGCTTAACGCTTTTAACTTTAAATTATATTTCTTTTAATTTTATCTATTTCGTTTTACATTATTTCAATTTTCTTTTTTATTAATTTTTTTTTTGTTTCTTATATGAATTTTATTTTATTTTTCTTTCACAATTTGCTGGCTGGTTTTAATTTTTTCTTTGAGCCTTTTTGTTTTTTTGTTTTTTTTTTGTTTTGTTATTTTATATTTTTTTATATTGTTTCCCCTTTCTTTTCTTTGGGTTTTGTTTCTACTGTTTTTCTTTTTCATTTAAAAAAAAATCTTTACATTTTTTTGTTGTTGCTATAATTTACCTTTTATTGCATTTGTTTGTATTCATGAGATAAGGCTTGATATGAATAATGATGTTATTTCGGACTGTTGTCCTCATCTTTATTGTATATAAACACAACGCTGGTGCCACAGTGACCTCGAGCTCCGATTTAGGTGTTTTTTATTTTGTATTTTAATTACCTTAGAATAAGTAATCTTTAGACAATTAGACATGAATTCAAACGTAGTTTCGGAGTTTAATCGTTACTTTTCATTCAAGGGTGCTCTAAGCAGCATAAATGCCACTAGATCTATTGACAAAATTGGGATGTGATTAATTGGGGTTTTTTTTTATTACGTAAAATAAGTCATCTTCAGAGTTTAAGGTTACTGTGGCTTTAACGTTGTGTTTATGACGAGGACAACAGTCTGAAATATCATAATTATATTTCTACTTTTCTTCTCTATTATCCAAGTTTTTATTTTTTCTGTCTCCGAATTTCATTCATTAATTCTTTCATTCTTACGTTCTTCTTTTTCATTGATTTCAATTTCTTTCTTTCTTTCTTTCTTTCTTTCCTTGGTTTTCTTTTTTTTCTTTTTTTGTATTACCCTTTCTTGCTAACTTTTCTCGTCCTAAAATTCATTCTCCGTTGTTCCCAGTGTTTGAGTATTTCAACTTCACAAAATTATTTATCATACAAGGTATGCCATATAAGTATCGAGATTGAAGCTGTATTTACCAAGATAGAAATGAACAATGAATGAAATATTAATTTTTTTAAAAGAATATAAGTTGTGTTAAGAAGTACAAAAAATCTCAATACTTTTTTGACACTCCTTGTATATGTGTATACACATATTTTTGCCACCCTGTCGTGGCAAATAAGTTGAATTTATCCCATGCAGAGGAGTAACATCCACAAAAAATTGTCCTTTGCGTTACACTCAACTGCATGTGATGGTGAGGTTCCACATCTGGAGCTCCTGATATCGTGTAATGCCCATTTATTCACATTACTCCCAGACACTTAGTGGTAGTACCTGTTAGGGTCCTATCTATGGGTTAAATAAATCGGTTTAAAAGTAATTAGTATTGGATTGGAATGCTTTAATTGTCGGTATCTTTCTTTCTTTCCTTGCTTTTTTCTTTTTCTTTTTTTTCTTTTTATGTTTTGTTTTGCTCTTCTTTCACTGACTCTCCTCTTCCTCCTCCTCCTCCCCATCCCCTTCCTCCTCTCCCTCCCCCTATTCCTCCAATTTTCCGTTCATTCATCAACTTATTTAGTACCGCATTCATCTCTTAAGTTTTACGGACGAGAGTAAAGTTAAAAAAAGATCTTAGTTTTCAAATGTTTTAACTCCACCTTTTACCAATACTCCCCTTTCAAATCTTTCAAGAAGCGTTCGCTTTATAGTACAGCAGGACCTTGACTTACGAGTGTCCCAAATTACGAGTTGTTCGAGTTACGAGCTATAACTCGATCGGTTTTTATTGCTTTGTGTTCGAGCTAAAATTTCAGATACGCGCGAGCTTCAGACAAGCTTATGTTAATAAGTTCACTACAAACATTTAGGTTTCCAAATTTATTATGCCAATGAAAAATACGGTGATACCTTGTCTTACGAGTGCCCCAACTTACGAGTCTTCTGAGTTACGCATTGTCACTTGATCTATTTTTTTGCTTTGTATTGCGAACTAAAATTTGAGGTAGGAGCAAGCTTCAGATAAGCTTATGCTAATAATTTCACTAATATATTTTAGTTTCCAAACTTATTACGCCAAGGAAATTAATTATTTATAAAAAGTCTAGAAGCGGATATCTAACTTCTCTGGGTAGAGGGTGGGGGTATTGATTTGTTTACGTTTGAGATTTGAAAATGCTGGAAATTAATAAGTAGAATTCAAATGCTATATCTTCGAATATAAATCAAATATTCATAATTTGTTCACCAAAGGCAAGAACCGGTGATATTTAATGTGCATATAAAACTATTTTGTCATTAATTGTTTTATTTTCATAGTTTCATCCAGACATACACAACTACATACATACACACTTACATACATACACACATACACACACATACATACATACATACATACATATACACACCAACTGCCCCTTATATATGAATAGATAAAAATTTAAACATATTACAGTATATTTCCTTACATTCTATGTTATTATGTTTTATACAATAAAGTGCTTTTCCCGTTAATTAAAAAAATGTAACCAAAGAAAGTAGGCTGTTTTGGAAAGGCTGGAACGGGTTAATGACATTTAAGTTTATTACACTGGGAAAAAGTTGATTTGAGATACGAGGAATTTATTAAGAAAGGCATTTTTTACAAGCGAAACGAAAAAAATGGGCTGTTTTGGGTAGGCTGAAACGCATTAATGATATTTCAGTTTAATTCAATGGAGAAATTTGACTTGATATACGAGGAATTTGGTACGAACGGAATAAAAAAAGGAGGGTACTATGGGTAAGCTGGAACGAATTGATGAGATTTCAGTTTATTTCGGTGGGGAAAATTGATTTGATATACGAGTAAATTGTTATAGGGGAACGAATTAAACTCGGAAGTCAAGATACCACTATTTTCCTAAATACTACTACACTTTTACGGTTTGTATTTCTCTCAATCTCAATTAATTGTCTCTCTGTCGGTCTGTCTGTCGGTCTGTCTGTCACATTGATGCGATCATACTATTAGCACTGCAACTACTCAAGGTCCCTTTGCTTTTTCATGTGAGTAGCCATCCAGAGCAACTTCGAATAATGCATGTGTAAACAGAAGACGGTATTTTATGATCGTTGGAACCAGTAGCAGTTGTAATATATCAACAACGGTACATTTAAGAGTACTAGTAAAAAAAACTCCAGGTGGTGTAAAAATTAATTATTAAAATATATTACCTGGGAGAGTTAAAAACTCAGTCATAAGGAAGTAAAATCAACAAATTTAATAAAGGAGTAAAAAACAAACAAAAAGAAAACAATTTGAAATGGAAACTTAGTCCTTTCCCGCTCAAATAAAATTTTGAGTGTATCTATTAATTATTGATTAATTAATTATTTCTAATATTTTACACATGAATTTTACTCAAAATCGTCGGTATTCATTTATTTATAACCTTTTTAGTTAACTTTTGATACTGAAAAAATGACTATTTCTTGTTTATAAAGAATCTTCCCGTAAAATTCTATACGTTAGATAACTTTAAATATATATTAGATAAAACAAACTATGCGTAAATATATAATACCGACTATGTACTTATTAAAACTTGTTTAACAAAACAAAACAATAAGGACCGTCTATGTCTGTATACTCAAATTTTGAGTGTTTATAAAATTGTTCTTTATTCTATGCATTGACAATTTTGGGTAATGGGACGTAAGAAGTAACGTAGTTTTGGTTACAAAAAAATTGAGACCGAATCTCCATTATTGGTAGATGTTGGTTGGTTGGTTGGTTGGTTGGTTGGTGGTTTCTAAGTAACAGTTAACTCTGGGCTGCAGGTTCAATCCTGGTCAAGGGTGACAGTAACTTAGAATAATAATTAACACAGCTTAACACTTGTATCCTGCTATGGTTAGTGGAATGAGAAAAGAATACCCCGTGGATTGAATAAATGATTGGGTTCAAAGTTCCGTGTTGGATCCTGATTACGACATGAAGGTTTCCGAGTTCGAAAAGGCTCCGGAGTTCGAAAAGGCTCCAAAGTTCGAAAAGGAGATTCCCGAGATCGAGAAAACTCCTGGGAGTTTTGCTTTTTTACAACGAGGTCAATTTTTCAATTTTAGTTAAAAAAGTTGCTAAATTAATATTTGCAGCTAAAGATTACTCACTATTTTTCCCAGTCTGTTAGTATTTCAACCTCACAAAATTATTAATCAGACTAGTAGGATCCGTGGATATAATTCAATAGGATAATTCAGTTATTATAACGTTTGATATGTTTGATACTTAAGAACTTCATCCCACACATAAAATACTTAAAAATAAATGTACTAGAGCCCAACAACTATTACGAGTAGTTGCCCATACTGAATGGGGAGCGGATCAACAAACACTACTTAAATTATACAGATCACTGATCCGTTCCTAACTTGATTATGCCTGCTTTGTATATAGATCTGCTAGGACGTCTTACCTCAAAGAGCTCAATTCTGTACACCATGAAGGCTTAAGGCAAGTCATAGTAGCCTTCAGAACTTCTCAAGCCGACAGCCTATATGTAGAGGCTTATGAAGCACCTCTACAGCTAAGATGCGAAAAACTAGCCTTGCAATACTACACAAAACTCAAATCCTGCCCATCCAACCCAGCTTATGACTGCAACTTCAATCAAGAATACAAGGAATGTTTTGAAAAAAGAAAAATCCGTAAAACCTTTTGGTCTCCGAATGGAACCCATCCTCAAAGAATCTAAAATTCATCTCACAAATATTCACAAAACCATTATACTAAAAACACCACCTTGGATCATTAAAAACCTAAAGTGATTCTTGAGCTAAGTGAACTCCCCAAAACAAAAACCCATCCTAGCACTTACCAAGATAAATTCCACAATATTCTAGAACGCTACCCTAACCACTTCTACATTTTTACAGATGGCTCTAAGGACAATGACAAAACAGCATGTGCAGCTATTTTAAATAAAAAAATTAAGAAAAGCTCTCCCAAATGAAAGTTCCATTTTTCAGCTGAAAACCCGTGATCTAGCACTTGACATAATCTATGAAAATAATCACAAAAAATACATCATCTTCTCAGACTCGCTCTCTGTCCTACTATCATTAAGAAATAAAAAAAACTGGAAAACCCTCTCATCATTAAGCTCCTGAATAGATTAGACTTGATGTATAACTCTAAGGAGATTATGATATGCTGGATCCCAAGTCATATAGAGTTAGGGGAATGAAAGAGCAGACTCCGCAGCTAAATCGGCTCTAGATTTGATCCCTGACAATTTAATGATACCATATACTGATTTGAAACCTAAAATTAACAGATTCCTTCATACAAAATGGCAACATCACTGGAATAACAACATCCACAATAAACCTTTCCTAATCAACCCCACTTTGGGAGGCTGGAGACCAACTTAAAGAAGTCTAGAAAGGAACAAGTTATGATTACGCATATTGGTCATACAAGACTAACACCCTGTAATATACTCAAAACAAGAACAACAACCACAATGTGGAACATTTCAAACACTTTGACAGTTAAACACTTATTCATGGAATGCTTTTATTTTAAAGCAAACAATATGAAAGATCTGTTTGAAACAGTCAACATGGAGGATATTCTCTCTTTTTTTAGGGAAATAAAATTATACCCTAGAATATAAACATGAAACAAATCAATATCATACAACATAATCCCAACTAATACAAACACATTTTTAAAACCAATTACTAAAAAGTAAACATATAAATACACGATATGTATAACTTCCTAACCGTCAGGCATGACATAACCCCAGACAGGTTGATATGCCATTAAAATCAATGAACAAACAAACAAAAAATAGTTCAATATGTAAAAATTCTAATAATCTTGATTCTTCTTCCTTATTATTATTATTGTTGTTGTGTTATTAAGTTTTTCACACAAGTGTTACTCAAACAACTTAGACTGGAGTCAGAGTGACAAGTCTCTTCAGATATCCAGGATTCTCTGAGTATTCTAGCTGATTTCAGCAATGCTGTTGTCTGCATGGCCTCAATTCTTCCTTTGATTTCCAGTTCCTCCAATCTTTTTTCCAAGTTTTTTTGGGAGGACTCTAGTGCACCAAATACAATAAGTAACATAAACTGAAACGTTTACGCGTCGATATAAGCATCAAAATAAATTAATCTTTTGTTGGAACATTTTGTTCTTCTACTTTCTATATATTGTCGAATATATTTCCATATTTTCTTCCATATATTTATATATATATATATATATATATATATACATATATATATACGTATATGTATATACGTGTGTGTGTGTGTGTGGGTGTATGTATGTGTGTGTGTGTGTGTGTGTAGACATTAATTTATACAAACATAATGAGAAAGAAGTTTTAATATGCAAATTTCTGCGTGGCTTCCTATTCGTAATATTATCACTAAAATAATGATACGCCTCAAACCATTAAGAATCGTATCATTATTTTCACGCTTCTTTTAAAGGAATTATTTAAAAGAATGGAGAATGTATTTCAAAAATATTGCCGCAGAAATTTTATTTGAATATACTTTGCTATATTCAACGTATTCATGAGAAGATAACTTTTGTGTGTGTTTTGAATATTCTCCTGCACGACGTGGGTAGATTACCTACCGTGCGGTTTGCGATTGAAGTGGCGCTGAATAAATCAATTCCGTGGAAAATTCTATGATAGTCAATTGAAAATTTCAAAATTAAGACGAATCCCTTGTTGTAGTGCTTGGATTTCAATGGTTAAAAAAAGTCATCAACAGCAGATATGCAGTCATTATGAGTTTTTCAGCTCTGGATTCAGACATGGTTTCGGGGCCGAGGCATCATTACCAATAACCCCGAGCGCCCTAGCAGTATCTCATGATTCCACCAGATTATTTTGGTTTGTTGTCACTCTATGGATTTCCTTTTGTCTGATGGAGAAAGTCTAAGTTTAGTCAAGAATGCGGAAGTTGAGTTGGCACTGAATCCCCGACGTCCGACTTCGATAGAAAATACATTCGTTATCCAACCATTTCTGACACATTGTTCTCGTAGATCTTCATATTTTTCCAACTTACGATTTTCAGTACGAATACGACCGCGAAAGCGTGGCCCATTGATCCTTTCCGAGCGGAGAGCTCCTTTCCGCCGAGAGGTGTCAGAAAAATTACCACAGGGATAACTGGCTTGTGGCGGCCAAGCGTTCGTAGAGACGTCGCTTCTGGATCCTTCGATGTCGGCTCTTCCTATCATTGCGACGCAGAATTCGCTAAGCGTTGGATCACCCACTGACAGGGAACGTGAGCTGGGTTTAGACAGTCGTGAGACAGGTTAGTTTTATCCTACCGATCGGCACGTGTGTTACGTCGGCCGTGGCCACGGCTATCCCGTCCAGTACGAGAGGAACCGCGAGATCGGAGCAACGAAGGGGCGGCGGTGCCAAGCTGCCTCCGTGCGATAACGGCTGAAAGCCTCTAAGCCGGAACCGCGACCGGTGTCGCCACGGTATTACGCTGATGTGCCCAGTCTATGTTTTTTTCCTCAGAACGGACTAACTCATTGACAAATATTTTCAAGCTTAAAATCTCTTACATATAAACTTTTCTTTGTAATTTCTGTCATGTTTTGTATTCTCTTCTGCGCAAGCATTAACATATCCTTCGTCGTTAATTATTCTTTTATTTACATTAGACGAAGAAATGATACTCAACCAACAATCACACCTCAACGAGGACTATAAAATGTGTAGACTCCTTAAGAGAGATAAGTGTTACATAATCTATGCGGTTTCATAAGATTATTGTCAATCCCCTGTATTTCTAAAGGAATGGCCCTTTTCATACCATGGGTGGGACTTTCCATGGAATAGTACAGAAAGGCCGCCAAATTACGTGAAGTCACGTGGGACCTGGTTTGGTCCTCAGTTTTCAGTTGGACGTCAGGCAGTGAAGATGTGCTGCCTTAATTGTAACTCACTCTGCATACGCACGCTATGTTAGTGAGATATTTAGTTACATGAAATATATAGTTAAGGAAATAAAGCTTAAGAAAAATAACACGGTCTTGTGATCAATGGGAGTCTTGGTAACAGGACTGATTGGAAGAAGAAATGAGCCAAGTGCGACCGATCACCAAGACGCTAGAAGAGATGTTAGAAGAGACCTAGAAGATGTAAGATGTCAAAGACGACAGAAGAAGAATAGAAGAAAGTAAGAAGTAATGAGAAGGGTATACAACACAAGATCCCTCAAAAAGGGATGTCTTGGGTTTTACCCGGAGGGGTAGTACCTATTATGATTCCATCTATGGATTAAATAAATCTGTTTGGTAAATATTTGCATTATCAGAAATGCTTCAAACTATAAAGCTGTGAGTTTTTTCTGTCTGTGACGGCATTCACCCTGGGTCGGTTGAACCGGCTCCATCCAATGAATTCACCTAATGTAAATTCATGGAAGGAGTCACAAGGGAATAGGAAATTCACAAGCGGTCTCTAAGCACCGCATGCATATCACAGACAGGGGAAGAAAATTCCATTGTTTGCTACAGATTTTCAGCAAACACTGTGATAAGTATGCAAAAAGCCATTTATTCTTGACGATGATAGAGATGTCATTTGGATTTTCGCTAGAGTCCCTATGCCCGGGTTGTGGCCCTAATAAAACTGGGTGTCAAACCCACCCGCCTTACCAGGATCTCATGTTCCCTACGACATGGCTTTGACACTACCAAGTCTACACCGCCTTCGGTTGGACTTTAGAAAAAATGTGCTAGATGACCGTTGAGCAAAGAAATTCCTCCGCCCTTTAACAGGTCTTGTTTTTCGTACTTCAGAGTATCTAGCCACCCTCCTCAGCAGACATAACTGCCAGTTTACCGGCTGATTCGCCGATGATCCGACTATGAAACAGATAGTACTGGGTCACATAGTATCAGTAGCATATTGAGCGACCTAACACAAACAAACAATTATGAAAACAACCGATTATTATTAAAGAGTAATAGTTACTTTAAATCATATAATTGTGTATCCGGTGGTACGTAATATATTTACCAATCCCACCGCACGAGTAGGATGCGACACAACGTCAATTTTTTAAGCGAAGTTTAACAGGTTGGAATTCAGAGTTTTCCTTCTCCTACACTGATTACCTAGTCTTGCTTAAAGAACCCAGTCTGCCTTGCTATTTACCCATAGCTGGAGGGCGAATTAGATTCATACCTTTCCCAAGAATATTAGTGATATGTGATATGCAAACAGCCTCGTCCAGGAATTGAACTCTCGTCCACGATTCCATTTCCTACGAGTCTAACCATTAGACCACGCACCTCCCTTTTATTGTCATTAATCCCAGATCCAATCTGTCCTGGAGTGGTAGTACCTGTTTATTGGTCACATATTGACCAACTGAAGAGGCGAGTCTGGTTCAACAGCGACATCTCTTTTGAGAACTAATTCTACTGCATATCGTGCTATAGTTCTCTCAACCCTCCTGTACAGTGCGGAATCTGGATGGTTTACAAAGCGGATACCCAGAGACTACATGTCTATATAATGCGTCATTTGCACAGTGTATTAAATGTCAAATGTTGGCAGCATATTTCAACCAGGACCATCCTGGAGAGAAGTGAATTCCCTGTCATGTATAACATACTTGTCCAGCGCCAACTGAAATGGATTGGTCACTTGAACAGACTTGGTGATGATAGACTACCAAAGCAGATTCTGTACTCTCAACTGAGAGAGATCCCGTGGAATCGGTAAACCAAAACTCAGGCATAAAGACAGCATCAAGAGAAACCAGGAGGACTTGAACATCCTCATTGGCAGTTGGCAAAACGCAACCAGATATCGAGTCAAATTGGAGATAACAGATTTGTATAGTGTCATCATCGGATACGATGGACAGCTAGTAGTATTATTAGTAGTAGTCGGGATCAGACAACGAGAGAGTCTATCCCCTTTTCACTATCGCTAGATTGTTTTTTAGCATCTGTGGTGGAGCGCCACACATAGTTTTAGAACCTTACTTTACTGCACATATCCCTATGCAATTTATAGGCTGAGTTGGTGAGGGCTGGTGTCGAACCAGGAACCTTGAGATTCCCAGCTGGGCACTCTACCGACTGAGCTAAACTAGTAGTAGTATATCAGTTTTAGGAATACTTGAAACGTAAGCAAATTATTTTTTTATTTGATAGGAGATTAATCTAATCCATAATATTAACTAATAGTATCAAAATGAATTACTTAAGGGTGTAATTGTTAAATAATTATTATCATTAGTTACTTGAAACCATATGATTGGTTGAATAAGATTTACTTTGTTATTAGATTATGTAAACCAACAAATATCGAAATTAGCTTAAACTAGCACAAGTATCATCATTATCACCAATCATGTCGCGCTGTTAGCACGGATATCCATATCTCCTCATCCGTTCCTATCACTCATCATTCTCAGGAGGTCCTCTATGCAGCACTCTGTATCCGCACAGAGCTGGTCAATGTGCGTATTTGTTAGTCGGCCCACACTGGCGTGCCCATGTGCTGGCTTCCACAGGAGGACATTACTTATGAGTTCGTCCTTGCTTCTCCAGCAGTGTCCTGTGTGTCTTGTCCGTCTTACTCGGATGGTTTGGGTGATATGTGGCAGGTGGCAGTACAGCTGTTTTCTCGTAGGGTGTTGTTTCCACGTCTTGTTCAGGATCACACGCAGCACTCTTATGCAGCTTCCATCTAGTTTATTCTCTAGTCGCTTCGTTAAGGTCCAGGTGGTGCAGCCATATAGCAATACTGACACGACAACGGCATGGAAGAATTGTCTCTTTAACTTGTCTGTGAGATTGGATTTCCATATGACTTATAATTAATTTATAGTGGATCATGTCGTTCCTATGCGTGCATTAACATCGTTTTCTGTGGAGGAGATATCACTGTCTAAATACTTAAATTGTTCTACCGAGTTTAGGAGTTTGCCATCGATAGTTGAGATGTCTCTTTTGTTTTTAAAAGGCAGGAGTGGAATTATTACTATTTATAAATTTAGCTGTCGCACGGGCTCAAGACTTTGATTATTACTGAGTGACCCATCGTCTTTATCTTGTGAAACAGCTAAATTAGTAATCAAGAATGATAGTGAACTAAACTAGCAGACCATTTCTAATGAATTCAAATAGTCCATATTCCTGGCTTTGTACCAAAACTTAACTAACCTTTGTGAGTAATTATATTTATGTATAGCCTGTCTGGGAGGATCTCTGTTGTGTATTTCCACCATTCAACATTTCAAGGAATGTGAAAACAAGATTTACGAATATTGATTTTAAAGTGAGTTATATCCTCCGTTCTGTCTTGGACACAACGGTATCAAATTATCCACTCCTTTTTACCCGTGATTATCTAAGTTTACCTGGATAGAGGAAATAACATCACATCTATCTATATCTATACATATATAGAGGGCAGTTGTGTGTATATGTATGTCTGGAGAAAACTTCGAAAATAAAACAATTAACGACAAAGTAAATATATATACATATTAAATATCACCAGGACGAATTCTGAGCAAAAATAATGAAGATTTAATTTATATTTGGGAAGATATTTAAAAATTCAAATTTGAAAAGTAACAGAAGGGAAAGTCATTTGCATGTTATTTTGTTTATCTTTTTTTTTTTTTTGTATTTTTTTTTTTGTTTTCTGCTTTGAAATATAATATTGATTGATTGAATTAATTGCATCATGTATATCTTTCTTTTTTTTATTGTAAATCATTGAATGGAAATTTCTTACTATATTGTTATATATTTCCGTGGGAATTTTTATGGGGCAACCAGCGAGGATCTCACGCGCGATAATTAATAATGGATCTGCGAGCTAACTTTTAAAAAATCCCCCCTCTACCCGGTCGACGCAGGGTAGCCACTTCTAGTACATATATAAAGTGCAGTTGTGTGAATCTGTATGTCCGGAGGAAACTTCGAAAATAAAACAATTAACGACAAAGTAAATATATATACACATTAAATATCACCAGTGCTTGGTTTTTCGAGCAAAAGTAATGAGGATCGGATTTAAATTCATGAAGATATCCAAGAAATAAATTTAGATGATAACAACATGGATTTTTCATTTAACATTGTAGATATAAATTTCTATTTTCAGAGTGACTGGATCAACGCAAGGTTTTTTTATGTAGGGATTTTAATGAGATCTGCGAGACTAACTTAAACAAATCCGCCTATACCCAGGAGACAACGGGTAGCCACTTCTAGTATAACTATATGGTAAGTAATTCTAATTCAATAATTTACAATTTTTTAAGATTATATTAGTTCAATTTATATTATACAAGGTGTGTCAAAAAAGTACAGAGATGTTTTGTACATTTTGTATTTTTTTTAATTCAATTTTTAATCACTTTTTTTCAAACTCATATTTTTTTCTATTGAACCCTGAGATGGGACTCTAACAGATACTACCGATCCGGATAAAACCTGAGAGCAATGGTGATGAAGATGCACTCCACATTCCTCGGGGCCGCAGAATTAGAACTTCACCATCAGATAGAGTTTAACGTCATACTAAGAACATCAAGGCCCTCAGTCCTCGCCTTCTAGCACATATATGATAAAAAGGGGGGTTTGCCATGAGGGCAATAGAATTAGGGCAATCCTACAGGGGCTAGGGCTTGTATTCTGAAAAAGAATTAACGTACCATTTATTCTTCATTTCCATCTTGGTAAATACAACTATAAAATCCGTATTTTTTTTCACACCTTGTATTCTAAAAAAAAAATTAACGTGACATTTATTGTTCATTCCTATCTTGGTAAATACAGCTTCAATATTGATACTTTTGATACACTTACTATTTCCAAATATGTTTTGATTTTTAAATATCTTCACGGATATAAATCAAATCTTCTTAATTTTTCTACAAAAGCTATATATATATATATATATATATATATATATATATATATATAATATAAACAAAAGACTTAGAGATTTAGCATTATAGTCTATTTCAGAGAGCTTACACAAAGTGGAGAGTTAGACACTTTGTCTAAGCTCCTGAAATAGACTATAATGCTAAATCTCTAAGTCTTTTGTTATTTCTTTACTTATATATTTTGCTCTGTGACTCTACATTGAGAGCAGACCTTGGGCTATCAACTGCGATCGTTTTTTTAAAATAAAACTCTGTGTCGTAAGGAAGATTTCTTTTCTGGACTTTTGGATTATATATATATATATATATATATATATATATATATATATATTATCGTTAATAATTCTGTCTTTGTACTTACAGCCGGATGTACATTTATGTTGATCGTAACATCATGTCAGACGAATGCCACTCCTTCGTTCATTGTTCGTTCGTGAGCTCATTGACGACTTTTCAATCCTGCCAGCGACTTGCATATCTTAGAAAAACTTTTTGCACTCATGACGATCGGTATTGACTGAGACGACAGGCACAGTATACGCATCACTGTGACGCCTAAGACTGCCAACTACTTGACACCCTTTAGTGCAGCAGGAGCATGAACAGTTTTTTTTTCAGTGTGGCATGGAAGAGACAAAGATTGCAGTCCGATTGCTCTCATGTGATTTCACGTGATTTCATGGGATTAACCATACACCTATAGCAATAGTATAATCATTACAGTTTACTGGCATTCCTCACAATCCTACAACACCACCACCAGAACCTTTCCTCTCATGATGCCTCAAATGACTCATCAATCCCGTTGCAAAATACACAAAGTTTGATGCAAATATGACATAGGAAGAACGTCCTTCCGATTGTATCGGATGGATCAGATGATAAAATGTGATGTTTATGCACCACCATATGTCTCTTAAGCACAGAAGCTGAGTTACAGACTTTGTTATGATTGCACAAGATACATTGTTTGTTCCTGGAATGTGCATGAATTGTCCCTAATAGACAATGCATACACATATACATACATACATACATACATACGCACAGACAACTACACTTTATGTATGTATAGATGATTTGATAGAATAGTTCGTTAACCGTAACACTATATAAGCTGATAGTTGTCATAGGGTCACAAGTATGTGACACTAAGTTAGGATTGAACTCACTATTTAGTTTTATAGATCTTGGAGTGACAAAACTCATAGTTAAAGATTAAAATTGGAGAGAGATTGGAGAAATTAAGATTAACTATTTGACTAGAAAGAAGCATGAAGGGGGGGGGGGACTAATTGAAACTTTCAAAATAATTAATGGAATTTCTTATTAAGGAAGTCATTATTTTGATATTTCTCTTTGAATTGGAAATTTTCTGTCAAGGCAGATTTTAAAAACTAAGTTGATTAGTAAATTAGATTTTTTATTCATTTATTTATTTTATTTTTTTATTTTTTTTTTGCTAACAGAAAAATGTTTTTGAAACAAATTGCCTAATCAGATCACAAATATCAATATTGTAAAAATTGACTTGGATAATTTCAGAAATAATGAAAAAAAAAAAAAGGAATTTTAAGAAATCATTTTTGGAAAATATTGGAATTACTTAAAAGAAATGTGGCACAAGGCGAGCATTATGGAGCAACCAGTGAAAATCAAACTCCCTAAGACCTTGCTGCCGGTGAAGTGCACTTCAGCTGCTGGTGCGCTATTGCTGCTCACTCGTCCTTCTGTCACGCACACCTACTACCGAATGTCTCGTTTGTACTTGCTCCCTACCAACCTTGTCGAAACGCCAAATTCGTGGGACAATTCCTACGTTTTTCCTTATACGGACGCAAATGGCGGCGACACGGCGACGTGCACGCCGCTAAACGTCTATCCGACTTTAATAAATCGACTTTTCTCGTTTTCGTTTGTTTAACTTTGGGAAAAGCACCCATCCCATTTCCCGTTGTTTTTGTTGGTTTTTTTCGCGTCATTTAATTCAAAATCAAGACATTTTGATAATAAAGGACTCAGGTTACTTACAGTACCTGCTGTTGCTTAAGTGGTCACCCAATTAAGTATTTAACAGGATCATCACTGCTTAACTTCTGTGATCTAGTGGGAACCGGTGATTTCCGTGCGATTGACCATAATTTGTTGAACGGTCTAACTCCTAATGTATCTAATGTGGTCAAGAAACGGGGGATCAGTTTACAAGTTGATTATGATATCAAAAACGATCCCTCACTTTCCAGAAACAAAAATGTCTAAAAACTAGTGCAGGTACCTGGGTTTTACTGGTTTATTTATTGAACAGTTGGTTGTTTTGTTTTTCTGATGTACCTACACATTTGGGTCATTTAAATGCGAAAATATTCATTTTGAGAAGAGCAACCATAAGCGGATTCATCCTTAACAAGAATTATTTGTTTTCACTTGAGTCTCATCAGAGGATTACTAAAGGATGAAGAACTATGATGGAAAACACAAGAAATTCATAAGGGGATGGGATATAATGATCATATGGAATGAAAAGATGGACGCGTATGAAACAATAGTTTTATTTACTGTAGGTTAGAGGTAATTGCTTTTACAAAAACCTACAGTTAAACCTCAAATTTGTGTGTGACCAGATAAAGTGATCGTTTAGTCATGTGTCATGGTTGTCTTTATTTTTCAAGTTCACTCGTTCCCTTAATAAACCTTGCCTTAACGGGGGTCACTCTCTGTCCTTACTCGTCAAGGTAAACAACTCTGGAAATGTTAGGATACTTCTAACACTTATTTGGCCATAACTTAGGTTAGCCTGACGGTCGGCAGAGCCCCAACCCTCGATCAATCGGCTGCTTACATGAAACCATAGCCCCTATTGGATTGCCCTAATTCTGTTGCTCTTATGGCAACCCCCACCTCTTTTATCATATATGTGCTAGAAGATGTGACTGAGGGTCTTGCTCTCCTGAGTATGACGTTAAACTCTATCTGATTGTGAAGTTCCAATTCTGGAGTTCTGGGGAATGAGGAGCACATCTTCATCACCATTGCTCCCAGGTCCACTCTGATCCGGATTGGTAGTACCTGTCAGGGTACAATCTCTGAGTTAAACAGAAAAATGGGATTAAAAAATAAATCTTTAAAAAATGAGTACCCAAAAAGAATGAATAAAACAAAACGTCTTCGATAGAGAATAACACAAAATGGGTTGACATGCCATAAAAGCCAACCAACCAACCAACCAACATGTTTTATTTACTGTAGGATAGAGGTAATTGCTATTAGCAAAACTGAAACTTAAAGTTCAAACTTATGTGTGACCAGATAAAGTGATCATTTCGTCATGTGTGATGACCGTCTTTATTCTCCATGTTCACTCATTCCCATAATACACCTTTCCTCAACGTGAGGTCACTTTCTGACCTTACTCATCAAGGTGAACAAATCTGGTAATATTCTTAGTATGCTCCTAACATCTCCCTATTTGGTAATCTGAATGTAGCTTGCATACTTGGTGTTAATTTAACGATGACTCACTCAGGTAGGATTTTGCTTCGGCAAGTTCCTGTTAGCTAGTGTCTTACTGCCATTTACATTTTTCTAGAGGGTAGGTGACGTAGATGATAGTTTGAACATGTCTATTAGAAAATCAAATGGAATGTTTGACATGTTGTCAGTTATTCTCTTCCTGGTGTATCCGACGTCATTGATTTTTGTGTCGTGCAAAATTGATTTTCCAGCTTGCACGTCATAGACGAACAATCCATGTGCTACCTGGTGCCCAGTTAAACTGACCCGGTCTATAATTTCTCGCTGTAACGTTTTGGGGTCAATTCAATTTCCCGAAAACAGAATAAGTGACTTTTATACTTGCTTTTGTTTGTTTTTTTGTTTTTTTTTGTTTGTGTTTTTGGCTTTTTATGGGCGTAAGGCATCTTGTTACGCATGGTGCTACTGAAAACATTGAGTCGATAGGTCAATATTAGCATTGGTATATCCATAATATACTAATACTTAACATAAAGGTAATAATGGTATTAATGCAACGGTATTAATACAAAAACTTGCCACCCTGTTGGCTGGGGCTATAGAATACACGGACTGCATCTCTGGAGAGGGGTATGTTGGCTGTGCAGCCCGACATGCAACACTCCCCTTTGAGCCTTACTTAGGCTAGATGGGCAGTTGGAGAGGTCCCCTTCGATCAATCAGCTGGTCACGTCAAACCATAACACCTATATGATTGTCCCAACTCTATTGTCCGTATGGCAACCTCCAATCATGTGCTAGAAGGCTATGGCCGAAGGTCTTCATGTCCTGAGTATGACGTCAAACTCTTTCTGATGGTGAAGTTCCAATTCTGGGGGTCTGAGGAATGTAGATTAACTCTTCATCACCATTGCTCCCAGGTCCCCGCTTACTCCTGAGTAATAGTGCATTTTACGTTTCCATCTCTGGGTTAAATAAAAAATATGCGCTTTTAAATAAATATGATTTTTAAAAATTGAGTTTTAAAAAAATAGAGTACCCATCAAGAATGATTAAGACAAAACCGTCTTTGGCATAAAATAATCCAACAGGGGTTGACATGCCATAAAATCCAACCAACAAAAACGTATCTTAACAGTTAAAATATGTACATAATATTCCATAAAAAAGCAATGTGGATGGGATGTACTCAATTTTTAAAAACATCTTTAAACTCGTTTTCTTTTCAACCCTTAGATGGGACCCAAACAGGTACTACCATTCCCGGGTCAAATTGAAAGGGAAAGAAAAATGAAAAATTCTTACTTTTTGAGTAGCAGTAAAATAAAACCTTGTAACTTTATTAAAAAGCTACCAGTATAATATTGTCTATATTATTCTTCTAACGAATATATGGGCATATAATTCCTAAGAAACATTGAGGGCCTGTGTGACTGGAAGGAAACATGTGGGAATATATTCTCTAGCCATGGATCCCTAGCTCTAAACAAGTAAAAGCAGACAAGTTGACTGGTCTTGAGAATACATAATCCGGAAGGAACAAGGCCATGGAGGTCTTCAGTAGATAATTCTATCACAACTCAGATTTTTACCAGATATGGAGTATTTAGAAAAAATTAAAAAGTCAGAATTACCATTTTAATTCAGAATAATTCAAAATAAAATCTATCGATCACAGTAAACTAATATTATAAGAAAGAAACTTAACTAGGCATCCCCATATATGATTCATTCAATAGAATCAATCAGAACATTTTTTTTAATTAGAAAATATCAGTAATCTTTGAAATTTTCTTTTGATGATTTCAAATAAGTCTCTATATCGCTGAAATATCGGAGATGGCAACATTGAAATAAGAGAAAGATGCTAAAATTACACAAGAAGTTAAACAATTTCTTAAAGAAATCCCGAAATTTTAATAAATCTCGCCCTGTATTTTTAAAGTGAATTTCCCGACGACAAATTGAAATAAAGAGGATAACAGTGTCATACTCCGAAAAACATGGATTCCAAATGACGATCCCAACGAAAATTAAAAATAGCAAACTTCCTATAAATAAGTTTTGTCCTACTGAATAATAACCATCATCCACAAAGAAAAAAGGGACCATATGACCTTTAGGCACCCCTTTTGTGGGACATTTTTTCCATTTACACCGTCAAAATCCGGTTGTTTGTTAGGGGTTAGCATTAGGTTAGGGGGTTAGCGTTAGGATTAGGGGTTAGTTTTATAATAAAAATATCCTCTAAAAATCGTCTGTTAACCGGATTTTGACGGTGTAAATGGAAAAAATGTCCCCTCGAATCGAGATCGCAAAAGGGGTGCCTAAAGGTCATATGGTTGGAAAAAAGTATAACGAGTAATTTTGTATTAATATGATGGTCCAATTGTTACAGGTGTACCTATAAATTATATACTGTAGTGTAGGCAAAAAAGTTGGAAATAGGTTTCGAGACTTTCATCTAACAATTCACAAGATACACAATAGACACGCCTATTCTCTAAAGCAGAAAATAATTATTTATTGCCCCCTTACAGTGTTATCACAACTGGTCTCTACGTTATTGCTGATAAATTGTAAGTAACTTATCGGTGTCTATTTCTTATCAAAGTAACAAATTCATAGAATATTGGATTATATGAGAGTTGTAATTTGTTAAGTATAACATAATTGGCACAAATCCAGAATTATCCAAGGATAACGGGGAAAATCGAACTCAATAATCACCGTCTTCCTGTCTAGCTCGGTAAACTTTACACTAATGGAGACGCCTTGATCGTTTACAAATATTATCTTAAAGTCGGCTAAAATCATGAAGCCACGCAGTAATAATGGAAACCACTATCAATTGTTTACTTGTTTTTCTCACTAAACTTTACACCATAGCCAATGATATAAAAAATTTTTTTTAAATGGTGGGGAGAGTATCAGATATCTTCTGTCACGTTTTTTTACCAGGTATCAATTTGATCTTCAATTAAGAGTATTTTTTTAATAAATTCTTTGGATTTATTACCTGAGATATGTGAACATATCTACTTATTAGTTCATTCCATATTTATAGACCTCTGTTATGGAAACACTAGATCTGTTGTATTCATTAATATTACAATGATCACAGGCAAGTTTAGCTCAGTGGGTAGAACATCTGCCTAAGAACCACAAGGATCTGGGTTTGATACTACTACTCTCACCAACAAGCTGGATCTGTGCAGTAAAGTGGGGAGCTGATATAGCTGTGGAACTCCATCCCCAAGGCAAACACAATCTCTCTGGTCTAGTGCTAGGGAAAAGGGAATTGACTCCCTCGATGACTGGTTGATACCGACAATAGGCCACTATATCAACTTTACTTTTAAATGATGTTATTGCAATTCTGGTTTGATATTTGTGATTGCTTTTTAAAATGTTAATTATTATGAAGCCGTAAGCCACTGATATTTCAAAAGCGACCCAACACAAAGACGTTATAGAAAATGTATGAAAACATATTTATAAAGATGCTGCTGATTTTTATACAACAAGCTAAACGAATTACAGACAAAGCAAGGATGATTTTAAAGAAGGGCTGGTTTTCTGATCTCGATATAAAACGTGAGCAGGTAAGTCGAGAAAAATATGCTCTCAATATGAGACCCCTGAATGAGATGAAAAATATCATACTGAAAACCAAAAGATATTGATAAACACATTGAGATAGATAGATAGATACATTTTAACAGAATGAGATAGGTAGATAGATAGATAGATTTTACAGAATGAGATAGATAGATAGATAGATAGAGAGATAGATAGATAGATATGAACAGACTGAGATAGATAGATAGGAACAGACTGAGATAGATATATAGATAGATAGATAGATAGATACTAACAGAATATCGATATCTATATCTATATCTATATCTATATATATATATATATATATATATATAGATAGAGAGAGAGAGAGAGAGAGAGAGAGAGAGAGAAATATGAAGGGACTGAGAGTGATATAACCAGACTGAGATAGATATATAAATAAATAGATAGATAGATAGATAGATAGATAGATAGATAGATAGAATGATGGATATGAACAGACTGAGATAGATATAAACAGACGGGGATAGATAGATAGATAGAGAGAGAGAGAGAGAGAGAGAGAGAGAGAAAGAGAGATATATGAAGGGACTGAGATAGATAAATAGATAGATTTATTTATTGATTGATAGATAGATAGATAGATAGATAGATAGATAGAACAGAGAGACAGATATATGTATTTCTTCTAAATTAATAATGACAAGGGAGATAATTGTCATGGTGTGTGTAAGATGTGAAATTTTCCCAAGTTATTGATGAGCCAATTGATGCTTATGAAACGAAACATTTCTGGTGAAATTATTGGCAACATATCACAACAAAGAGGCCGAATGTCTAAATAAAAATGGATAATGAATTTAAAGAAATTGAAGAAGAACCAGAGTCGGAAATACCTGATTGGTCCACTAATTTTTTGGGGGGTGGGGATCACTTCGTTTCTCTCATGTTCACCTGAAGTTTTTTAAACATCAGTCTAGTTTGAACTCCTACATTCACATATACTTGAAAATCCAGTATTTTTATTTTTTAAATTTTCACACTAAATTATATATACTAGCAAATATATGCACCCTCCGGGTGCAAGTATTTAACTTTTAATGTAATAAAATATTATATTAAATTAGAAAGGCTAATGAAACTAAATAAGAAAGCAGATAAAAAGATTTGAAACAGAGGGGGTATAATAAAAAAATAGAACAACTGAACCTTACTCTTCGATCACTCTTGTCTTTCATTGTTATTTTTTTCTAATTTAAGTATTTAGTTAAATGAGGAAGTAAAGAATAAAATGACAGTTATTTTTTTCTTGTTAATGGATTTCATTGAAGATTTATTGAAGAGATTGTTGCTTATATTCATTGAAATAAAACCAAACAGTTATAAATCAATAATACTGAGCACATATTTATTAAATTCGATTTTTTAATATCAATATGCAAATTAGCCTTCCTGTTCACACTGCAAACCCCTATTTTATTGTATATATAAATATACTTGCATGTTATTAGTATGTAGATATGGTTAACAGTATTAATAATTTAAAAACAATTTTATTCATAATTGAGGTTAAGATAAAATAAAATCATTGAGAATGTGATGTCAATAACTAAGGGAATTGTGACTTGAGTAGTAATATAGTTTCGGTTACAGACAGAAAAACACACAATCTCCATTATAATAAGATATATATAGCAATAGCATTATCTTTACAGATCATTACCGTCCCTCACTATCCCATAATTCCTCTACCAGAACCTTTCTTGCATGAGCCCTCAAATGACTCATCAAAGCCGCTGCGGATCCATAAAGTTTGATGCAAATATGACATAGAAAGGACGTCCTTCCCGTTGAATCAGATGAATCAAAATTGTGAAGAAGAAGAAGAAGAAAAGAAGGAAGATAAAGAAAGAGACCAACATTGAATAAAGGCAAGAAGAAGAAGAAGAAGAAGAAGAAGAAGAAGAAGAAGAAGAAGAAGAAGAAGAAGAAGAAGAAGAAGAAGAAGAAGAAGAAGAAGAAGAAGAAGAAGAGATAAAAAAAACTTACAGACTTTGTTACAGATTGTACAGGACATTGTTTGTTCCTGGAATTTGCATGGATTGACCTGGTGAGATTTCCTATGATTGACATAGGAAATCTCATTTCATAGGAAATTATATATATATATATATATAATATATATATATATATATATATATATATATATATATAAAGTGATGACAATAATCAGATTTCCTTGATCGAAAAAAAAAACTACCGGATGATTCTACAGAAGCATAATAGCGAATGTAATTTAAATGTTATTCATAGCTGCTGCATTTTTAATTATTTGATTCGCTATATCATTTCAGAGATTCTGTTGACGCCTCACAAATGAAAACGGCGTTCGAATTTCTTTGGTAATATAAAATATTTTCATTATTACTTGTTGAGTGTTTGATTGTGTGAGATAAATCAATATGGATCTATAGTATGGTTAACACAGAGAAGAAGAAGAAGAAGAAGAAGAAGAAGAAGAAGAAGAAGAAGAAGAAGAAGAAGAAGAAGAAGAAGAAGAAGAAGAAAATAAACATTGTGAAGAAGAAGAAGAAAAGAAGGAAGATTAAGAAAGAGAACAAAATTGAATAAAGGCAAGAAAGAAGAAGAAGAAGAAGAAGAAGAAGAAGAAGAAGAGATAAAAATTGTGAAGAAGAAGAAGAAGAAGAAGAAGAAGAAGAAGAAGAGATAAAATTGTGAAGAAGAAGAAGAAGAGAAGAAGAAGAAGAAGAAGAAGAAGAAGAAGAGATACAAATTGTGAAAAAGAAGAAGAAAAGAAGGAAGATAAAGAAAGAGACCAAACATTGAATAAATGCAAGAAGAAGAAGAAGAAGAAGAAGAAGAAGAAGAAGAAGAAGAAGAAGAAGAAGAAGAAGAAGAAGAAGACCAAACCATGTACAAAATAAAGTAAACAAAGAAAAAAACTAAACAAACAAATGAATAAAATATTAGTCCATCAATCAATGAGTTTTAAGAATTCTTTTCAAACTAAAAAAAAAATAAATCCCGTCTAATCATTTATTTATCAATAGAAATAAAAATTCCCCTGAAAAGAATTGGATGTAGAATTGTCCGTTGCTTTAAAAGAATAAAAAAAGAATTTGATATATAACAATTTACAATAATTAATCATTTAGAGTCAACCTTGTTCGATCCACGTAGATAACTTATTTAGAGTTTTGTGTTTTATTGAACGGTTTAAAATATACGTTTTCAAGTCTGTAGTCAGTATCTTCTTATATATCCCACGATAGCTCCTAATAGAATGAATATCCCATTCCTTTATATGGAAATTACAGACAACTTAACGCAGTAATTAAATTGATAATTAATTTTTTAATTACACAATCAGTCTCATTACTTAAGAGACTGACTTCATCAAATGTGAACTTACAAGCAAAATATATGCACACTCCGGGTTCAAGCATTTCAGTTTTAATTAATAAAATATTATATTAAAACAGAAAGGTTAATGAAACTAAATAAGAATGCAGATAAAAGATTTGATACACAGTGGGGTATAATAAGAAAATAGAACAACTGAAGCTTACTCTTCCATCACTCCCGTCTTTCATTGCTAAATTTTCCTAATTTAACTATTTAGTTAAAATAGGAAGTAAAGCATAAAATTATTGTTATTTCTTCTTCCTAATGGATTTCATTTAATATTTATCCCTAAGAGTTTTGCTCATATTCATTAAAGTAAAACCAATCAATTAGAAACCAATAATACTAAGCACATATTTATCTGAAAGATCCAGAGGAAAGACCAACTGAAATAAGAAATCTTTGCAACCAGAAGAAATAGATTTTGGCACCAAGAAAAAACTCCGATAAAGGAACTGACACAGTCCAGTCGACATTTGCTGAACTACTTAATGCTAATAAGCATAGAACAAAACGACAGACAAAGCTCCTCATCGTGTCTTTTCTCTTCGATCTAGAGTGCAAATAATATTCCTCTCCGTTATACATAATAATCATCATTGGCAATTCAGTCTCGAAAGACTATGATAAAAGTTTTTGTGTGCCCCTGAAGTTGCAGCGCCTCCTGTGACTATGAAGTCCTATGTTTGAGAAGCATTCTCGACCACAGATTTTGCATTTGCAGGTTGTCCCTGTAGATGATGATGTTCCGATGCTTTGTTGCCGTTGCTTTCTTATGGACCTCTTAGCTTCATGATGTTGTATCAGGGTGACTTCTGACATGTACAGTGCTCTATGGAGATTCTGCCGCCACCGAGGGCGGTCTTGGGCCAAATTTTTCTGAGCTGGAAGGGACAATGGCAAAGCACCTGAGATCATTTTTGCAGACATCCTTGAATCACAGTAGGGGCGACCAATCTGTCTTTTACAGATGTTAGCTCTCCATACAGGATGTCTTTCGGGATTCGTCCATCATCCATCCGACGTACATGACCCAACCATCGGAGACGACGTTGTGTCAGTAGAGAGTACAGGCTGGGGAGTTGAACTCTCACTAGGACTGCTGGGTTAGTGATCCTGTCGCTCCAGGTGATGCCCAGAACACGTCTAAGGCAGCGAATAAAACCGTTGTTATTGTTAACGGTGTGTTGTCTCGTTTTTAGAGTTGCAAATAATCACGTCAGCGCATTTCCACTGATCTCCAGACCCGTCACAAATACACTCTGACCAAGTTGCATCGATCTCAGTTCTGTAGATCAAAGGAACTCGAAGTCGGGGCAGTAGTTATCGACAGAGCAACTAGCCGGAGACACATGTGGTAGTCATGGAAGTAAGTCAATCTTATTAAGTACCGTGACTGGCATAGGACCACACTGAGTGGATATTATGTACCATGGTATTTCATGTTATTCCGTTGCAATATTTCGAAAGAATCACCTCTTGGATTCTTTCGATATATTGAAATGGAACAATATATTGAAATGGAATAAAATGGAACTCAGTAAATAATATCCACTCAGTTTTTCATTTATTTTCCACATCACCCATGCTTCGTATTAAATCCCAGAAATATATATCATAGACATATATATAACTATAAGATATATAATAATCTTCATATAATATAGATATATAATAATCTTCATATAAATATAAGATATATAATAATCTTCATATAAATATAAGATATATAATAATATAAATATAACATATATAATAATCTTCATATAAATATAAGATATATAATAATCTTCATATAAATATAAGATATATAATAATCTTCATATATATAAATATAAATATATAATAATTTTCATTTAAATATAACATATATAATAATCTCATACAATGACTGCTATTTACACAGTAGTATTGCAACCAACAAAGCCTTCATCAGATAATGACTCTGGGTGCAGGCTTAGTTTCCAGTCCGAAGCATCATTACCACTAACCCGGATCGCCCAGCAGTATCTCACGATACCACCAGACTTTGTCGGTTTGATGTCACATTATAGGATTGCCATATCCACGCTGATGCGGTTAGAGATTTATCCTGAACCCTTTTTATGTATTTCCTCTTGTATGAAGGAGAAAGTCCAAGTTTAGTAAAATATGAATATATATATATATATATATATATAATATATATATATATATATATATAAAATCATTGAAAATTAGACTCATAATATATACATACACATACACAAAAACATGCACACACACACACACGAACACACACACACATACACACACACACACACACATATATATATATATATATATATATAATATATATATGTCTCTGTGTGTGTGTGTGTTTTCTTCTCTTCTTACTCTTTTATTTTCATAATATAATTGTCTCTTCGTAGCTGGTTGGGTCGTCTATCTGGGTATCTGGACTATCTGGGTATCTCTTATTTTGGTCTGGGGCTATTTGGGTCGATTGACATCGCTTTCTGTGGATGAGATATTACTACCTGACTTTACATGGAG
>CM042138.1:92782390-92837390 GCA_023376005.1 Doryteuthis pealeii
TTTCCTTTTCCTAGACTGGTTGCCTAACCAAGGTTAAAGAGCCCAGCCTGCACTACTATTTACCCATAGCTGGAGGGAGAATACATGTATTTATACCTTTCCGATGGGCATTAGCAATAAGTAAAATGTAAACAGCCTCGTCCTGGATTTGAACTCGGGTCAACGATTCCATTTCCTACGTCTCTAACCATTATACCACGCACCCCTTGTTTAAAAATATATAGAACTCTAATAAAACCTTATATAGAATTTTGTACTCAGGCCTGGGCTCCTGTTTTCAGTTTGAAGTGTAATGTTGACATTGGAAGCCATACAAAGAAGTGTGACAAAACTAATAAAAACAGTTACGGTTACAGGGCGAGATTGTAGAAATTAGGATTAACTATCTTACTAGATATAAAAATGAGAAGTGGTCTAATTAAAACTTTCAAAATTATAAATGGAATTTCTAATTATGGTAGACATTCTTTTAAATATTTCTCCTCGAACTGGAAACTTACTCTCATATCAGATTTCAAAAACTAAGTCTACAAAACAATTTGATTTTTTTGCTAATAAAGTAAAATATTTTTGGAACAAATTATCTAATCCGATAAAAGCAGCAATAGCGTAAAAGAATAAAGATTAATTTCCGAGAAAATGGTAAGAAACTTATCTTAGAACGCATTTATCGGATGAATTACCTAATAAAAATTGATGTATATATAGATACTATATTAATAGGGTTCTGGGAAAAGATTCTTTTTCAAAGGTTGATGACCAAGCAGACATTAAAAAAAAATATAGGTATTACAACTCCGGATCAGTTGGTTGGTTTTACGGCATATTAACCACTTTCGGATCATTTTTCAGTTGCCTGGGAATCACAAGGTTCCTGGTTTGATACCACCGGCCCTTACCAACCTAGCGTATGATTAGCACTGGATCGGTGCAGTAAAGCGAGGAGCTGATGGTAGGTGTGATGCTCCATCTTAGAAGCTAAAAACAATATCCTTGGTCTAGCGCTAGTTAAAAAATTCGCCGTCTGGATGATACTGACTTTAGGCCACCCCGACGATTTTACTTTCTACTTTAATGCTAAATCAAATCATTTTGATATCATAGTATTAAAATAGAGACAATAATACGCAACGTTGGTAATCTCAGAATTAGAGAAAGTTTATTAATAGCTAAATTACACCTTTGCATAAACAGTAGGTTAGAATTAAATAATGAATATATAATTAGTTACCATACACATTCCATAAATATACATATATATATATATGTATATAAAATAATTAAAAAAATAAAAAAATAAATAGATAAATCAATAAATAAATAAAAGGAATGAAATTGAAATTGATAGAACAACGGATATCACGGCTCTTCCGCGTGGCGTTATAACAACCCACGAGACGTGTGTTTATAACGTCCAAAACAAATACACACAAGACCGCGTCCATTTCAAAAACAGTCTCTGAAGATGAAGTTTCTTCGAAATTGATTAGACACTGAACATTATTTAATTTTTTTCTATACGCATTGTAATTGCGTTCTTAATATGAATAAATAGTTTTGATATCAGTTTGCGTATAGTACCTGCTGTTGTTTAAATGAACACCAATCTAAGTATCGCTAAATACTCGGCAAAATCCCCAGGGAAGAGTAATTTTCAGTTTATTTCATTATAGGACTTGATAAGTTTAAAATCCGAATTCTTTTAAAATAACAACGCTTTGGTCAATTCACAGTCTGCCTCTTTCTTTATCTCATTATTCAGTCGTTCACATACAAATTAGATGTCTAGAATCTTTTTTGCTTGCACTATATTTTTCGGTTTCCGATCAGATGTACGGAACAGAGCCGAAGATATTTACAAATAAATCCGACGGCGAGTTTTTACCTTCACCTGCGAATGTGTATGGATCAAAGGAAAAACAAACGATGGTATTAAATAAACAAATAGGACTCTTGAACTTCTACAGAAGGAACTTGGTATTTCTTTTTGTGGGAAAAGAGAGAATACCAGGGCGGAGGGATGGAACTGATGAGAAGAATGCCAATGCAGAGATTGAAACAACAAATATTTAAAAAAAAAAGGTGTCAGAATATCAGCAGTATAACAACAATACGTGGTGTAATGGTTAACAAGCTAGATTAGCTCGCCATTGTCAATTTGATTCTCACTGAGTGCCCGTACTTCTGTTCTTCTGCCACAAATAAGCTAAGTTTAGTAAATAACGACAATACTTATATATTATATATACTAGCAAATATATGCACCCTCCGGGTGCAAGTATTTAAGTTTTAATATAATAAAATATTGTATTAAATTAGAAAGGCTAATGAAACTAAATAAGAATACAGATAAAAAGATTTGAAACAGAGTGAGTATAATAAAAGATTTGAAACAGAGGGAGTATAATAAAAAATGGAACAACTGAAACTTACTCTTCTATCACTCCCGTCTTTCATTATTATTTTTTCTAATTTAAGTATTTAGTTATATGAGGAAGTAAAGAATAAAATGACAGTTATTTTATCTTGTTAATGGATTTCATTTAAGATTCATTGAAGAGATTTTTGCTTATATTCATTAAAATAAAACCAAACAGTTAGAAATCAATAATACTAAGCACATATTTATTAAATTCGATTTTTTAATATCAATATGCAAATTAGCCTTCCCGTTTATACTGTAAACCGCTATTTTGTTCTATATATATAAATATAATTGCATGTTGTCAATATGTAGACATAGTTAACGGTATTAATAAAGTAAGACAATTTTATTCAATAATTGAGGTTTAGATAAAATAAAATCATGGAGAATGTGATGTCAATAACTAAGAGAATTGTGACTTGAGTAGGAATATAGTTTCGGTTACAGACAGAAAAACACACAATCTCCATTATAATAAGATATATATATATATATGTGAGTGTGTGTGTATGTGTGTGTGTCAACTATCATTATCAAGACTTGTTATTATTTGACTAAACTATTGTTTTGTTTTTGTCGCCAAGGTAAAGCTTAGCGACGTCATCCGATTAACGCCTTTCAAGATGAAAAATTGTTAGAAAACTTGAATATTTAATAAAAATTTGAAAACAATAAGGATTCTATAATCTTAAAACAATTTTTTTTGAATAAAAAGATAATATCCATATATATATATATATATATATATATATATATATATATATATATGGTGTGTGTGTGTGTGTGTGTGTGTGTGTGAATGTTTTCATATATTATATATTTTATGAATAAACCCCGTCTCCCTAGATTTAGTCGTATCGATGGATCGTTTAACTACGGGCAAAGAGATGGACAATCGTTGGCGTGCTGGGTTCCATTTGGTTGAGGGATGAGAATGACGACGGTGCTTACACTTAATTTTTGTTTCAAATCTGCTTGATTCTAAATAATATATAAATAATAATAATAATAAAAAATAAAATAAATAAATAAATAAATAAAATCGGTTAATATAGAAATTAAATATTTTTTAATTAAACAATAAACTAATGCGTTCTGTGTTTTTACAGTATGATTTGATAATTTAAATGATTAATGTGGTTAGTAGTATTTATTTGTCTTGCTCCTTTTTCTTTCAGTCAGATTTTAGCCCTGAGAGCTTTATGAAACTAACAGTAGGTTCGTCTGACTCAGTAGATATCCTTATTACTTGGCTCTACTTAGGTATCGAGCACTTTTTACAAATTAGCTTCTCCTAGCGGTTATATGAATATATATATATCTTATATACATATATATGCATATAAATTGTTTTTCTTTTGGCCAAATACTATACCAATAGATTATTTTTTGTTGGTACGAATATCTTGGTCTTTTCTTTTTTTTCAAAAATTTTTTCTTCCTGGTTGATGTTTGGTAGTATATTTTTACAATCAAATCTCTGTTTTTTCTCTCCGCAAGGATCTACCAACACGCTTGGTATATTATATATATATATATATATATATATATATATATATATATATATATATTTCAAATTATGAAAGTGAAAACTTTGTTAGAACAGCAGCTGAGTGAATGACCATCAAACAAAGAATCAAATATACTGTTCTCTAGGAATCAAAAGTAGTTAGAGAAAAAGACATAATAACATAGGAAGTATTTCACTTAATAAAATAAACTCAACAAACACCGAAATGCCAAAACTTTAAAAATACTCAGATAGAACAAAAACACAAAATAACAACTAGAATACATAATTTAAAAAATTTGAAATTGAAGACAGAAAATATCAATCATCAAGTCAGATAATAAATGAAGTTAGCGAGAAGAAAAGCACAACAAGATCGATGTTAAAATCTCCAAACCATTCTTCAAAAGTGGAAAGAACACTTGATGAATTTTCTTATTTGTTTGTTTGTTTATTGATGTTAACGGCATATCAACCCCGTCTGGGGTTATGTCATGCCTAACGGTTAGGAAGTAATACATATCGTGTATTTATATTTATACTTTTTAGTAATTGGTTTTAACAATGTGTTAGCATTATTGGGGATTATGTTGTATGGTATTGATTTGTTTCATGTCTATATTCTATGGTATAATTTTATTTCCCTAAAAAAAGAGAGAATATCCTCCATGTTGACATTTTCAAACAGATCTTTCATATTGTCTGCTTTAAAATAACGGTTTCTGATGTGAGCAATAAACTGCATTCCAGCTTTAAATCACAGATGAACAGATAAAGAAGATATAAAAAAAAGTTATTAATGGCCAACCAGACATCAAATTTAAGAAGCATTAACTAAACGAAGTTATAAAAAGAATCAAAAGTAGAAGTATGGAAGACAAGAAAATTTGACGATATAATTTTGCACTATTCAATGTAATTTTACACAAAGCATAATAAAGATATGAACGAAAGGCAATATCCATTTCCTTCTTGAAAAGGGCGACATCGAAATGACTACGAATTACAAATATTTGACCCTTAATGCCATAGCTACTAAGATTTTTAAAAGTAATAATCATAAACTTTTTTATCTGGTACAATTATCAAACCAAGTATTTCGACAAAAGTTGTCGTTGTTAAAAATGAAACCAGAAGGTTCAAATTGGGAACAAATCATTAGCATAAGATAGAAATTGTTGAAACTATATAACTGTTTACACATTATTTCTCTGAATGTTTGAGATGAGGCTTGAGATTAGTATTATCTGCGTTATTCGGACTATTGTCCTCATCTTTATTGTTATCTGTACAACGTTTCGGCCAATATGCCCTCCGGCTTCTTCGGGTATTTCTTGTCGGACTCGGGAACCTTCTCAGACTCTGGAACCTTCTTTTCGGACTCAGTAACCTTCTTTTCGAACTCGGGAACTGTACACATTATTATTACTAGCAAATATATGCACCCTTCGGGTGCAAGTATTTAGGTTTTGATGTTATAAAATATTGTATTAAATTATAAACTATTTAAAAAATGATAAACTGAGGGGGTATAATCGAAAAATAGAACAGCTTTAGATTTAACTCTTCTATCATTTTCTTTCACTCCCGTCTTTCATTTTTCCTAATTTATCTATTTAGTTAGATTATGAAGTATTTAATAAAATTACAGTTCTTTCGTCTTGTTTATGGATTTCTTTTAAGATGTATCCCCGAAATCTTTGCTCAGATTCGTTAAGAGAAAACCAAACAATTAGAAATCAATAATACTAAGCTTATATTTATTAAAATCAAATTTTAAATATCAATATGCAAATTAGCCTTCTCGTTCACACTGTAAACCGCTATTTTGTTGTATATATAAATACAATTACATGCTATTAGTAGGTAGATATGGTCAACAGTATTAATAAGGTATAACAATTTTATCAATAATTAATGTTTAAATAAAAATAAATTCATGGTAAATGACGTCAATAACTAAGGGAATTATGACTTGAATAGTGATTTAGTTTCGGTTACAGACAGACAAACACACAATCTCCATTATAATAAGATTAAGATAAATTACTTGAAGTTATAATTTTTCATCATTGAAATTATTGACTTCCGGAAATAGATTTCAGAAAATAGATATCTAGCTGACTTGATTCGGCATTAAACGACCTGAAAAGGGTTGATATATCGTAATACAAAACAACCAAACAGTTTATTTACTACTTAATAAGTATTTACTTGAACCTTCTCTAAGTGTGCTGATTCCCTATTTTGTGCCAGCTTTTGTAAATAGTATAAAATCTGTCCAACGATTTAAATCATGTCTTTCTTAACTGAGAGAAATACATTTGACAGAATTGACTGCTGTTTGGCTTATGTCAATTTGAATTTTTTTTTCCAAACTCTGGACCGGTTTGATAGCAAGGTTTAATCTTCAGTGAAAAATAAGCAGACGTTGTGAATCGTGTCTTCCTCCGTGAGAGAGAGAGAGAGAGGGGGGGGGTAGCATTGTAAGAGTTAGTGACAGGCGCGTGGACAGTATGAAAGCGACAGCGGAAAACGTTGATGTGTAGGTCTATTGATTTTTTCCTTGGTTTTCGCGCTCAAAAGACAAATGACGAGGAAGCTACTTGACTGAAAAAAAAAAGAAAGAAAGAATAAAAAAGAAAGAAAGAAAAAACAAAACCTAAATTAGATGCTTACCTGACAGATGGTCAAAAAGACATGCAAGCCCCACTGGCTGGGGGTGCGCTGGGGGAGACACAATGATTGACTGAAATAAAATACGACTGATGATAAAAGAGCTTCTTACAGTTCATTCACTTAAAGAACTAAGTGGTCTGTGGTCCTTTCTCAGAAATACGGTAATCTTTGATTACACAGGACAACAAATGTTTTGAAAATCAAATATTTAAAACAACCTTATAAGGATACCACAAACAAGTATTTTATTGAATTAGTATTTTATTTTGAATTAAATAATCAAATTAATCAAAATTATTTTTTTACTGAAACATTACCAAAAATATTAAATTGGAGTATAAGAGAGTTAAATGAATGTTAGCATAATTTACAAGATCGGACATAAAAACATTTCATAATCCCAACTTATAATAATAAATACATTTGGTAAATTTGTTGGTTTAAAAAATTGACAAAACTAATATTATTGATAAAACTAATCTTATTCTTTACATCACCAAATGTAATTGTATATAAATGCTTTTTTGTTTTGTGTAATACTGAATTCATTAGAAATAATACAAATGAGGCGCACGGTGTACTGCTTAGAGTCGTATGAAATGGACTCGTCGACCCGAGTTCAAATGCTGGACGAAGCCGCAATTCGCATAGCGCTAATACCCTTGGGAAAGTTATGAATCCAACTATTCTCCCTCAAGCTATGGGTAAATGATAGAGCAGACTGAGTTCTTTAACATTGATTAGGCAACTAGTCTAAGAGAAGGAAACCCCTGAATTCAAACCTCTTAAATCTCCGCTTGGAGACTAGTACTGCTACTAGAATAGGCTCAGCCCTACCTAGTGACCTATTTCAATTTTTAAAATAAATTTTTCTAAATTATGTATAGATTTAATAAACGTAAATTGATTTTCAGAAAATGAACAGATTTTAATCTAAAATTCATAAAAGCAATATCATAATATATTATGTTGTATGAGACTTTTTTTGTTCGGCTGATTTCAAATATGAAAACAATTATCTTTTTCAGCCGCTAGTTTTCATGCTATTTAAGGCATTATGTATTATATAGGAGCGCTAGAAAGTGAGATGGGATAAACATATGATGGCAGACTACTACAGGAACATTAAACGTGATAGCCCTGAGACAGTCCACAAATGAACGAGCAAGCACAAATCGCTGCCGTACTAAAATGTAACTGAGCTTTGTATCTTCATAACAACCAATTTCTTACCTAACTTTGGGTTGCATAAAAATCCAATCCTTTGTATTGATGAACAAGTTTCAAATTGTGTTGCAAATAAAGTTTGACTATGTAACATTCCATTTTTTATTCACCATCTATCCACAGGTCCTGCTAGTAGATGATTTAGATTCACATTTGATTTGTCACCTTTGCTAATTGATCCAAATTCTTAACCTGACTCAAATTGAATAAAAGTTGGTGTGCTATCCATCCAACACTAATTATGTTTTTAGTACTAGTTGTAGTAGGTTTGGGGTACTTACTACTCGCATAAATCCCCAATATGTTTGAAGGGGCTCCTCAGCTTTGGTCGGCAACCCATCAACTCAAGGAGAAGTCCGACACAAAACCTCTGCTGCCTTTCAAGGAAAGGCTAGGGGAGTAAACCCCGAAAATAAATCAGGAACTGGAGTCCCTAAAGGTGGTGTGATGCTAAAATCCAGTGCTACCCATCAACTCCTGCGACACTACCGTTACCAAACTGCATTGGTCCCTTACCTTTCCTTTGGATCACAGCGGCAGTGTGGATAGGGGGATTTGCTGCATGGGCAACAGCTTGCTCCATATGAACCCGCCCAGGCTATGTAGTTCAGTTTTAAATTATTTTTTTAAACTTCTCTCTCTCGTAGACAGAAGGTTGCCAACCAACCAATTCAATGAGAGTTCAATCCATGATTCTTCTGATAGACGTTCATGACAGTGAGATGAAGATAACATTTGAATTTTTTGATAACAAGAATAAGAACATCAATAAAAAAACTTCATATTTGAAATCAGTTCATTAGATAGAGATAAAAACAGAGGGTGATATCAAAGCAATAAAAATTTGGTTGGCCAGTGTTATAATAAATATATCACTTAACAACAACAACAACAATAACAATCACCGATAAATTTATTATAATGGAGATTTGTGTGTTTTTCTGTCTGTAACCGAAACTATATTACTACTCAAATCACAACTCCCTTAGTCATTAATGTCACATTCTCCATGATTTTATTTTTATTTAAATGTCAATTATTAATAAAATTGTTTTACCTTATTAATACTGTTGACCATATCTACATACTATAAAATGAAATTGTATTTATATAAACAACAAAAATAGCGGTTCACAGTGTGAACAGGAAGGCTAATTTGCGTATTGATATCAAAAATTTGATTTTAATAAATATGTGCTCAGTATTATTGAGTTCTAATTGTTTGGTTTTATCTTAATGAATATGGGGGAAAAATATTGAGGATAAATCTTAAAAGAAATTCATTAACAAGAAGGAATAACCAAATTTTATTATTTACTTCCTATTTTACCTAAACAGTTAGCAATGAAAGACGGGTTGATAGAACGGTAAGTTTGGGTTGTTCTATTTTTCGATTATACCCATCGTCTTTTATAATACTTTTATCTACATTCTTATTTAGTTTCATTAGTCTTTCTAATTTAGTATAATATTGTATTATATTAAATCTTAAATACTTGTACCAGAGGATGCATATATTTGCTAGTAACTAATATCTTTTTAATAAGAAATTGATTTTATTCTAAAACAAAGATTCCAGGGTTATGTTATGTATTGTGAAATATTATATAATTAAAATCGACATTATCAGGTTAATTAGTACGTTGGATTTTACGGCATATCAACCTTTCTTGGGTTATTTTATGTCAAAAACATTTTGTTCCATTCATTCTTGTTGGGTTCAAATTTTTCCAAACTCAATCTTTTTTAAACACATTTTTAATACTCATTCTTTAATGTATTTAACCCGTTGATGGTACCCTAACAGGTACTACTATTCCGAGTCTGGGAGGACCTGGGAGGAACTTCTCCATTAGATGCAGTTTAACATCAATACCAAATATTATTAGGTATTATTTCTTGGGAATTGGGTACTTTAAAACAATTAACTTCCCGACTTAAAACTTTAAAGAAAACAATAAAGAGACATTTCAGAATAATCTTAAAAATAACAATTCTTGTATTGTAAGCCTAAAAACTTTTATCAAAATTGCTAGATAATTTTTCACCCCTGCCAAATGATCATTTTGCTAGGATGATTTTAAATTCTCTGCTTAACACAAAATATATAAAATAACATACAATGCATGAAAAACAATACTTGCACAGCGAATAAGAAATAAAATAGACACTTTTTCCTTTTTTTGCGTTACAACGCTTGTCTTCTATAAAATTGTTCGCTACCCTTAGGTAGTTCTTTATAACAGTTATTTTATCATGAGAAAAATTGGGTGTTAAAGTTTAAAGGAATATCTAGTGTTGCAGCCGTAGCTATTACTGTCATTTATGTAGAGCACAGAAAGGAATTTATAGTAAAAAATGTCGGAGAAAGAACTTAAATTTCTATTCCTTACAAATGCTTCAAGGGTTAATAAAATTCTGCACTCCGAAAGGTTTTATATCGGAAATATGAAAAGCTCTTCTTTTTGAGGGTCTTCTTAAAAGTGTAACAGTGAGTCGGGTCAACAATTCCATTTAACCTTTCTATCTTCTTTCTTCTTTCAAGCCAAGGCTTCATACCAAGTCAAATTTATATCCCTTTTCTTCAAATAAACGCAACGTGTCCAAATACACAATAAATGAGATAGTCCTTTTTCTTTCTTCGTCCAATAAACAGACACTTCGTGTCCAAATGCACAATAAGTGAGATAAACTGTTTCTCTTCATTTTTCCTTCAAATAAAGACACTTTTAGTCTATTCTTATATCCTTAAAGGCGATATGTGTGCACAATGAATTTTATCATAATGGAGATTATGTATCAGTCTGTCTGTAACCGAATCTATGTGCACATAGATCTCACAATTCGTTCAGATATTTATGTTATATTCTCAATTAAATTATGTAATCTTAATTAACATTTTATCTATTAACAATGTTTCTATTAAAGACTATCGCCAAACAGCCCGTGTTATTAACGAGTTTAGAATCCTGCAGAGCGCGTTATATATCACGAAGAAATAATGGTTTTTTTTACACAGTTTAAGTGTGGATAATTTTCATACTGGTTTTAATAGATTATTAATTTCTTGATTTCTAATATTAGTTTTATTTTCAGATGTATTAAAATCAATCCTATGCATAATTCTTTATAGAAATCAATTAAAATAAAACAAGAATAGATGTAATATTTTTATATGCGTTCATATTTAGTTTTGTCAGTCTTTTTAATCTAATCTGATATTTTATTATATTAAACCCCAAATACTTGCACACAGAGGGTGTATGTTTTAGTTGAGGCAAAAAAAACAACCTTTTTTTCCCTTTGCGTCTAATTTCTATAAAAAGAAGTGAACTATTTCTTTTTAATAAAATTTGTTTGCGTCCTTCCGTCTACGAGACGATGGAGTTGTGTTCATTTTTTAAAACTACGTAGCTAGGGCAGGTTCCTATGAAGGATGAGCTATTGCCCAAGCAGCAAATTCCCACTCTCCACACTGCCGCAGTGAGCAAAAGTAAATGTAAGGAAACAACGCAATTGGTTGTATTAATAAAATACTAAAGCATGAATAAGGGTTCAGCCCAAATTATCTAGCGGTCGAATATAATGGAAATTTCTGAATAACAATGCCCAGGAATCTACAGGTATTCAATTTGATCTCTCTCTCTCTCTCTCTCTCTCTCTCTCTCTCTCTCTTCTCTCTCTCTCTCTCTCTCTCTGTGTGTGTGCTTGATCATCCATGAAAATTGTGAGAGAAGGCTTTTCACAGAATTGAGTCGAACACATCTGTTCTCGACTTCGTTTCCCAACCAATGGATATTTGAATTTATGAATGGATGGTGACATGTGATGCTTAAGGACGGCATACTAATGGCTGAGCAGTCCATGAAATCCAACACTCACACCTAGATGATATTCTCGACTGTATTACTTTTATAGCGACCCCAACCCTTTTTATCATAAGTGCAAGAAGGCAGTGGTCGAGGGGCTTAGTGAGTCAGCTATGGCATTAAACTTCATCTACTGTCGATATTCCCATTCTGGAGCTCTCGAGAATGTGAAGTAACCCTTCATCACCATTACTCTCCGTCAATTTTGACCCGGGTTGTTAGTATCGGTTAGGATGCCACCAATGGGTTAAACAGAAGAAAAAAAAATGAGTTAAAAAAATTGCGTTCTCATCAATAATGAATAAAACAAATGTCTAAATTAAAATGTCTAAAATTACCCAACAAGGGTTGACATGCCGTAAAATCTAACCAACTAAATTGTGCAACTCATGGCCTGGATTGGCAGGGAGTTGTATTGATCCCGGAACCTTGCAATTTCTCGACAGATGCTCTCACGATTGAGCTAAACTGTTCAATTCAATTTCAGGGGCGCACCATCCGCCTGCTGTGTCAGGACCTTCATTATTTGACTCAATGTATGCCTGTAAGTATTGAAATGCCATTAATTCCAAGATATTGACAGGTTTCAAAGTTCTTCTTACGTTCGGATGCTGCGTTGTTTGTTCGCAGGTGTATGTTTGCAAATACGTTACACTGGACAAAGTTTATTAAGAGTGGCTGGTCAGTCTTGGAAACAAAGAAACGAAAACCTGCTTGGATTGGGGCTGAAGCAACCAAATAATGTCAGGATGAGGGATTATCGAAAAAGGGAGAAATAGAAATTCATTACACCCTCTCCATTTCACGGCCAACTCTTTTTCTCGTCTCGTCTCGTCTCGTCTCATCTCTCTCTCTCTCTCTCTCTCTATATATATATATATATATATATATATATATATATCTTTGCTATAAAAAGACGGTCAAGCAAGCCTCCTCTCTCTCTCTCTCTCTCTCTCTCTCTCTCTCTCTCTCTCTCTCTCTCTCTCGTTTTCATTGTTTCTCATTCTCCCTCTTCCTCTTTCTTTCTCTCTCTTTCTTTCTTTCTTTCTTTCTTCTTTCTCTTTTCTAATTATCTTTCTCTCTCTCTTTTTTTCTCTCTCTTTCTTTCTCTATCTCTTTATTTCCTTCGTTCTCTCTCCTTCTTTCTTTCTCTTTTTCTTTCTTTCTATTGTTCTTCGTCTTCCTCTTCTTTCTCTCTCTCTCAAAAGAAAAGCTTACCGAAGATGAGACAGAAATTCTATTGCTACCGAAAGACGGTCAAGTGCCCCTCTACCTCTCTTCTCTCTCTCGCCCCCTCTCTCTCGCTCAGTCTCTCTCCCCCACCTCCCTCTATCTCCCCCCCTCTCTCTCTCTCTCTCTCTCTCTCTCTCTCTCTCTCTCTCTCAAAAGAAAGGCTTACCGAAGATGAGACAGAAATTCTATTTGCTACCGAAAGACGCTCGTGCTCCCCCTCTCTCTCTCTCTCTCTCTCTCTCTCTCTCTCTCTCCTCTATCTCTCTCTCTCTCTCTCTCTCTCTCTCTCTCTCTCTCTCTCTCTCTCTCAGACAATTCATTCGTGCATTAAGTTACTTCCTCACATGTAAATATCATTAAGTAGAAGCGCTCCGCTCCGATCTGAACAAAACCTTATTCAACATGTTGTATACTGCTGACATTGTCCTTGATGTTTACGGACAGTCAATAGACCTAGGTTGGTTGGTTGGTTGGTTGGTTGGTTTTTACGTGCATCAAACCCATTGGCTTATTTTATGCCAAATGCGGTTTTGTTTTATTGATTCTTGGAGGATATTCAATATTTTTTGTTTTTAAACAGATTTTTTAGTTGTTCTGATTTAATTTTCTAATATGTGAAATTCTCTTTCAGGCATTTTAAAGTGCTCCAATATCGATATTTTCATCTCTCTCTCTCTCTCTCTCTCTCTCTCTCTCTCTCTCTCTCTCTCTCTCTCTCTGATTATAATCCAATATAATTTTTAATTTAGATAGCCTTTCAGTGAAAAGAGTTAGAAAATATCCAAATCTCTTTCATTCTCATTCATTACTTACTTCTATTCTTCTATTCTTCTTCTGACGCCTTTTCTATCTTACGTCTTTTTCTAACATCTATTCTAGCTCTGGACTTCTCTTGGGGACTTCGTGTCTCGTCTTCCATTGGGGATTTCTCTTTATCAGAAGCCCTGTGTCATTGGTAGTTTTTAGATAATAACACAAGACTTCGATTTACTTAGATCATATTTTATTCCGAAATCCCCACCAGACTACCTGCGCAGATTGAGTCGGAGCGTGTATAACACGACTTACCACCGTCGTAGTTTTGGGCCGACTGACTAAAAATCTATTTCTAATCTAAACCGGAAGAGGGTCTCCTCCACCGATTCTCACGATATCCACCGGAAAGGATCAGGATGAGGTCAAGCCTTGTCACTCATCCTTCAAGGCCGTGGGCTGCAACTTATAACAGCCATTTTGATTTCTACACTACTGTACATAAATATTAAGAATCTAATAATTATGTAACAATTGGGTAATAGCAATATTTTGTTGCATATACCGACTGACATGTGATAACTCCTCTTAACTGGAAGGAACCAGAAGTTTTAGTTGCCAAACTGTGCATCACGTTACAAAAATATAGCAGAATTTTGACTCACTCTGGTATTAGATCTGGCCGTCTAACCACCTAATCAATGAATCATTCAACCAAATATTTGTTCATTTACTTTTAATTTATTCTCTTTATATTTCGAGATGAAAAATCCCTTCGTCAGAAGATTTCTGAAATCAGGGAGACCTGGAAGGGAATTGTTAACTGTCATTAGAATCTACTCCTTCTGTTGTATGGTTGTTTGGTAATGTATATTCCTCCGAATTCTTTGTGTTTGTGTGTTGTGTTGTGTGTGTGTGTGTGTGTCTCTCTCTCTCTCTCTCTCTCTCTCTCTCTCTCCTCTTCTCTCTCTCTCTCTCTCTCTCTCTCTCTCTGTTTTTTAAAAATACCAAAAAAATTTTTACAGGTATCATTTCCAGCTTGAAAGAAGAGTGTTTATTTAAATTAAATGAGCAACATGTAAATTTGTAGAACTAATGAAATCGAAACTTCCAGTTAGAAATGTGCACCTTCGAAGTTTTGCTTTTGTTTTAAAAGGTTACATTTGTTCAGTTTTAATATTCTAATTGGTGGCAATGCTCTCTAAAGGTAGTTTCAAGTGCACCAATATCGATATTTTCATATCTCTCTCTCTCTCTCTCTCTCTCTCTCTCTCCTCTCTCTCTCTCTCTCTCTCTCTCTCTCTCTCTCTCTCTCTCTCTCTCTCTCTATATATATATATATATATATAAATATATATATATTTGGGGGTGGAGATTATGTGCTTAATTAAGTCATACCTAATTTGTTAAGCAATTAATTATAATTAAATGAATTAGGCGTGCATATCGATTTTAAATGTAAAGCGTAAACAAATCGAGAAAAAGTCGATTGTTTACGCTTTACATTTAAAACCGATATGCACGCCTAATTCATTTAATTATAATTAATTGATTAACAAATTAGGTATGACTTTAATTAAGCACATAATCTCCCTACAAATTGTCGGCTTTCACCATTTCAAACACATCGTTTGACCACTTCATACTGTCGTGCCATAAGTCATCCAAAAAGTGCGATATACATAACAGTTTAAAATAAACGAGAGAATTCTGGGAAGCAGCTAGTGTAGTGTTAAATATCCGCCTGTCAGTATGACAGGTAGGGTTCGAATCGCGCACAAAGCATTATATTACACAAGTGTATTTATTGTATGTATCATGCTATGTTATTTATATTATTATATATATATGCACCCTCCGGTGCAAGTATTTAAGTTAAATGTAATAAAATTTGAGTTAAATCAGAAAGGCTAATGAAACTAAATTAAGATTCAAATAAAAAGATTCGAAACAGAGGGGTATAATCGGAAAATAGACAACTGAAACTTACTCTTTCATCACTTCCGTTTTTCAATGCTAAATTTTCCTAATTTAACTATTTAGTTAAAATAGGAAGTAAAGAAATATTACTGTTATTTCTTCTTGTTAATGAATTTCTTTTAGGAATTTTTGAAGAGATTTTTACTCATATTCATTAGATAAAACAAACAATTAGAAATCAATAATACCAAGCACATTTTTTTTAAAATCAGTTTTTTAAATATCAATATGCAAATTAGCTTTTCGTTACTACTCTGAAAACTGGTATTTTGTTGTATATATAAATACAATTGCATGTTATTAGTATTTAGGTAAGGCCAACAGTATTAAATAATGTCAAACAGTTTTATTATTAATTGAGGTTTAATAGAAATAGAATCATGGAGAATGTGCCGTAAATAACTAAGGAAATTGTGACTTGAGTAGTAATATAGTTTCGGTTACAGACAGAAAAACACACAATCTCCATTATAATAAGATATTACCGTAAGGTTGTATAATTATGTGTTATGTTTATTCTATTAACCATATTCATGGTGGGTAATTTTATTCTCACGAACCATTGATTGTGCTATCGGTCTGTCTAGATTGAAGAAACCGGGTCTAATGTTAAAAGTTTTTGTGTGGGGTATAACTTATAAATAACATAGCATAATATATAACTCAATAATAAATCCTATCCACAGAAAGCGATGTAAATACACGAATAGGAAAAGCGTGGTCGGCCACAAACAAATTATCAGTAATATGGAAATCCGATCTCACTGACAAGCTAAAGCGACAATTCTTCCAGGCGGTGGTTGTATCAGTGTTGCTGTACGGATGCACCACATGGACCCTAACGAGGCGCCTTGAGAATAAGCTGGATGGGAGCAGCACAAGAATGCTGCGTGCAGTCCTGAATAAATCGTGGAAGCAGCACCCCACGAGGAAACAGCTATAATGGCCACCTGCCCCCCTCTCACAAACCATTCGAGTGAGACGGGACAAGACATGCCGGGCACTGCTGGAGAAGCAAGGATGAGCTCATAAGTGACGTTCTCCTGTGGAAGCCAACACACGGACATGCTAGAGTGGGCCGCCCAGCAAGGACCTACATTGACCAACTAAGCAAAGATGCAGGTTGCTGCACAGAGGACCTCCCTGGGAAAATGAATGATAGGAAAGGTTGGCGAGAGATTGTCATGGATATCCGTGCTAATAGCGCGACATGATGATGATGATGACGTTAACATAATATAACAACCTACAAATAACATAGCATAATAAATAATACAATAATAAACTTACCCTAATCATTTAAAATATATATTTAAGTCAATTTTCAACAAATAATTATACAAACTAAAATAATGCCTACACTCTGACAAAAAATCTCATCCCTTACCACACTTCTCCAAACTCATCCTCTAATCTAACGCTGTTCCTCACCGCCGCAACTCATCAAACACATAAAATTCTTCCCTACTCCTCCGCATACATAAACCAACGACCTCACATCACTCAAATCTCCACCCCCTTCTTCTCCTATAACAACATACTCACCCCTGCTGACCTACTCTTCTTCCTCCAAACTACCCTCACACTACCCCTTACCAAATCATATGTACGCACGTAAATTTTGCTTTAATAAAATCATTTCCGACTGACGATGTCCGGGTAACACGGACGAAATTATTTCAACCCTTGATTTGTTTTGAGTTATTCATTTCTTGCTCACTTATCCTTTTATCTACCTCATATATATATATATATATATATATATATATATATATATATATATAATATATGTGTGTGTGTGTGTGTGTGTGTGTGTGTGTGTGAGTACAGTCAATCTGTGCATATTGTTATATGCTTGTAGGGAGCGAAAGCATCAATACTCATTCTCTCTCTCCCCCTCTCTCTCTCTCTATATATATATATGTGTGTGGAGGGGGAGAGGGAGAGAGCACGCGGGCGGGTGTGTATGTTTGTGGTTGTGTGTGGTTGTGTGTGTGTATGTGCGTGTGTGTATGTGTGTGTGTGGAGGCACATTATAGTGAATAGAACTGCAGCAAACATTTGATCGAATATTATGTATGTTAATTTATATAACTCTAGATGTAAACATTTTTCTTCACAACTTTGTGTCAAAATCTCGAATGTTCACCCTCTCTGTCTGTTTGTGACCCTCACACACACACACACACACACTCTCTCTCTCTCTCTCTCTCTCTCTCTCTCTCTCTCTCTCTCTCTCTCTCTCTCTCTCTCCTTCTGTTTCTCACTTTCTTTCTCTTTCTCTCGCTTTTTTGTCTCTCCCCCCTCTCTCTCTCTCTCTCTGTCTCTGTCCCTGTCTGTCTGTGTCTGTCTTTCTTTCTCTCTCTCTCTTTCTCCCATTCACTCGCTTTTATAATCCAATATACTTTTTAGTTTAGATAGCTTTTCAGTGAAAAGAGTTAGAAAATATCTAAATCTCTTTCCTTCTCATTGAGTGACAGCAATGATTTGTTGCATATACCGACTGACATGTGATATTTCTTTAATTGGAATGAACAAGCAGTTTCAGTTGCAAATGAAATAGAAAACATTTCGGAATCTTCTCGAATCATTAAAAATAGTTTCAACAACAATTTCCCAAAAAATAATCAACTATTGGGGAAATCTCCGAACCTGGAAAAATACAGAAAATAATTTAATCAATTAAGTGTCACAATCTATGGCAGACTTGCTCAGAATAGTGCCAACTCGCAACCTAGCGGCACAATGTGAAACTATATCCATTTCGTACGCCATATACAAATTCTTGACGGGGAGGTCTACTTTTTTATTAGAAAATGGAATAATCCTCTCTCTCTCTCTCTCTCTCTCTCTCTCTCTCTCTCTCTCTCTCTCTCTCTCTCTCTCTCTCTCTCTCTCTCACCCATGTGGTGTGACTATATATATAGTGAGCAAGGCATTATACTGGCCTGGCTTCGAGGATTAGTAGCGTGCCTCACTATTTTTTTTTGTCTGTCTTATTGTATCTCTCTGCAATAAAAGCCTTTATCGTAAATCTACGAACGTGTTGACTGGTCCTTGAAGGCTTCCGAGTTCGACTAGAAGGTTCCCGACTTCGAGAATAAACACCCGAAGAAGCCCGTATAGATACATCGGCTGTTTTGATTTTTGTTTTGAAAAAAAAAAACACTTAAAATATTTCATTTACTAAGTTTAAAATTATGGGGGTACCCAGTGAGATTCGAACTCACTAGTTATGAGCTGCTATCCTAACAAACTAACCGTTTACACCATACACAGTATCTAAGGAAAAAATCAGTACCATCAGAAATCTAAGACTTTTCAACCCTAGATAATTTAATAAATCTAGTGCAAAATTATAAAGTAAATATTTATTTTCATGGCAACGCTTAGCAACCGAACCCTTGAATCGACGTGATAGTCACGTGACTCAAAGCTTGCGTATTTACTCAGTTGAATTCAATAGATGGTAGGCTTGTCAAATACTGGATGAACAAAAGGGGCGGCAACGTAAAACGCAGACCAGGGATTTTTTTTGAATTTTTGAGATAAGATTTGATAATTTGTATTATTTGTATTATTTGAACTATTTTTTTAATCTATATCGTTATCTGCACAAAGTTTCATGTGAGTTTCTATGCTGTTGTAATTAGTATTCTCTTATGTAGTTCGAAATATTGTAATATTGCTTCGCATTATTATACGTACAGATTTTTCTGACTTGAAACGTTTTGCTTTTGTATGGAAACATAACACCGGTTTGAAGCTATTATAGTGTTAAACAGGGTGTGTCAAGAAAGTATCGAGATTGAAGCTGTATTTACCAAGATAGAAATGAAGAATGAATGGAACGTTATTTTTTTTCAGAATACAAGATGTGCCAAAAAAAGTACCAAGTTTAAAGTTGTATTTACCAAGATAGAAATGAACAATGAAAGGAACATTTTTTGTTTTGTTTTTTGCTTTGTTTTTTGTTTTTGTTTTTTTGTTGTTTTTTTTTTTCAGAATACAAGGTTCGTCAAAAGTACAAAAAACTCGATACTTTTTTACACACCTTGTATATTACATGAAATCGTTAGTTTTTTTTGATGATATTATTGCTTCTTCCTATGACTAGCAGCGGCTACCCAGCGTCGCCTGTGTAGTGGTCGGGGAAAACCTTGGTGTATTGATTTGTTTCCTTATGAGATTTACAACTACTCGATATTTTGAGGTAAAATTTCAATGCTATTTCTATGTGTATTTTAATGTTTTAATATCTTCGAATATAAATCAAATATTCATAGTTTTTGCCCAAAAAGCAGGAACCAGTGATATCTAATGTGCATTTGTCGTTAATTCTTTTATTTTCGTATTTTCTTCCGGACCTACATTGTCCCTGGTTTAGCGCTAACGAAAAGGGAATAGATTCCCTCGCTGTCCGTCTGGTACTGACAATTGGCTACTCCGCTAACTTTACTTATTTATGAGTATTAGTGTGTGTTTGTGTGCTTTGTGTGAGTGAAAATGCTTCGCTAGCGAAAAGGGAATAGACCCGACACTGTCCGACTGATGTGGAGTACCCCTTCATGACCATTACTCCCAGGTTCACTCTGATCTTGCATGGTAGTACATATTACTGGTCCATGTATGGGGTAAATAGAAAAAGAATGAGTAAAAGAATGGGTTTAAAAAATTGAGTACTCATCAATAATGAATAAAAAAACGTCTTCGGCATAAAATAAGCCACAAGGGTTGACATGCCGTAAAATCAAACCAATCAACCAAAACAATAAATTGTTTTATTTTATTTAGTGTTTTTTTTTTTGTTGTTTTATTTATGCGCATTGTGCGCGTTTTTGTGTGTGTGTGATTATGTTTCTGCGTGTGTCCGTGCGTGTTTTGTCGAGTGTGTGAATTTGGTTGAGCCATGCCCAAATATTTCTTTCCTCGGTTCTATTTGTTTTTTCTTAATGCTCGTTTCCTTTCCAGTTCAAAATACAGAATGAAAGGGCTTTTCTTTTATATATATATATATATATATATATATATATATATTAATAAGTCATCCACAGACACGTGTTTCGGCATATCATGCCTCTTCAGTGTGGCTAGACACAACTATCCTTGGGTAGGGTTCGAACTCAGACTGACCAGATGGTAGTCCGATAGCTTATCCCTTCGCCCACTGACAGCTGATGCGGGGGGACTGTTTTTAAACTATTAAATACATAGGAATGTATGTATCATTCGGTCACTGAGAGATCAAATTTCCGGATATATATATATATATATATATATATATATATAATATATGTGTGTGTGGTGTGTGTGTGTGTGTGTGTGTGTGTGTGTGTTTTGTTAAACTCTACGGCCAATTCTTGTCGGACGAGTTTTTGTTCGATCCTTTCTAACTGTCTGGCCATCTTTTTAATATCTGGGTGGAATTGGTTTTTTCACGAGCGCTTTCTGTACGACTTTGTATTTAAAAGAATATATATATATATATATATATATATATATATATATATATATATATATAGTTGATGGTTGCCACTTCTTCGCAGAAGAAATCCATTTCTACAAGTTCGATTGTGAGCACGCTGAGGGCTCAGAAATCTAGCTTTTACGCGCCCTGTCGCAATATATTGATGAGAATGTTTGAAATATTATCACCGCAGTTTTTTAAAAATCAGAAAATGAATACACAGCTACGAAGTACGTTCTTTTTTCATTGATTTTTTATTTTATCTATGCGTGTATTAGTCTGTGTTTGCGTGTGTGAATTTGTGTGTGTGTGTGTGTGTGTGAGAGAGAGAGAGAGAGAGAGAGAGAGAGAGAGAGAGAGAGGTATGTTTCTGGGTGCATGCGTGCGTGCATGTTTTTTTTCCAGAGTGTGATTTTGGTTGGCAAAAGTGAGGATATGTCATTCTTATTTCTCAATGTTTCTTTCCACAGTGCCATTTTATTTTTGTGCTTGTTCCCCAAAGTAGGAAATCGAAAAGGAGAGTTCCAAAACAGAATAATCTTGCACTTGTCTTTTAATAGAGACATCGATTGATTAAGATCGATTGCAGATGTGAATCTCGTCCTTCCCTTTTTGTAAGAAAGAACAAAATGCTCGAGGGCGCCTCAGATTAGATTATCATAAACTTGGTCCGACATCTTTGTCTCCTTTTGGCCCTCATTTCGAATTCACAGCTCTTTCTGTAACTATTCTTGCACGTCGACTGAACATGACTGTGCCGGTGGGTCGTCAATGGGGTCAAAACAATCGATCAAATTCTCTGTGTGTAATTTGGAACTCACCATTCAAGCAAAAAATCTCTCAAGATCAGAATACGGAATGAAAGAACAAAAGAAAGGGTTACCGACAAGAAGTTGAATCACTATATCTCTCTCTTCCTCACTTCTCTCTCTCTCTCTCTCTCTTTCTCTCTCTCTCTCTCTCTCACACTTACACACACTCTCTCACTTTCTCTCTCTTCCTCTCTCTCCATATATACAGTCAATCTGTGCGTATTATTATATACTCGTAGTGAGCGAAACTACCAATACTTTCTCTGTATTTCACTCTCTCACACTTCCTATCCTTTGCTTTCTCTCTCTCTCTCTCTCTCTCTCTCTCTCTCTCTCTCTCTCTCTCTCTCTCTCCTGCTCTCTTTCTCTCTCCTTCTTCCCCTCTCTCTTTTGATATATATATATCTCTCTCTCTCTCTCATATATATATATGGCACAAAAATGTAACAATGATCACTAAGATCATATTAACATTATCAATAAACAAATAAATTTACCAATATAAATACACGTATTTCACTAAATTAAAAAATAAAACTTTAATCGTATATTAACAGAATATTAACTTTTCTTTTTCTTTTGTGGAAATGTTTACGTTTGATTTTTGGAAAAAAAAATTATTTTAAATATATTTCTTTAAATAATTCCATATTAACCACTACAGTCACGACATATCAACATCGCGTTTGTCATTCAACTTGTCAAAATAACGTAACAACGTTCATTAACTGCGAAACTGATTTCAACGGTCATAATTACAACATGAACTCCCACAGTTAGCTGTAATTAATCAATATCTTGATTAATTCAGTAGATTTAACCCTGAAGATCCATATGGTGAAACTCGAGTAAGTTATTTTTGTACACACTATAATAATAATAATAATAATAATAATAATAATAATAATAATAATAATAATAATCCCAGCAAGAAGACCAGACTTAGTGTTGATTAACAAAAAGAAAGAACTTGTCAACTGGTGGATTTACAGTTCCAGCAGATCACAGGGTGAAGCTGAAGGAAAGTGAAAGAATGGACAAATACCTGGACCTTGCCAGAGAACTGAAAAAGTTAGGGAATATGAAAGTGAAAGTGATACCAATTGTAGTTGGTGCACTTGGAACAGTCCCAAAAGGATTGGAAAAGGGTTTGGAAAGTCTGGAAATCAGAGGAAGGATTGATACCATCCAGAACACTGCACTGCTGCAATATGCCAGAATACTCTGAAAAGTCCTGGAGACCTGAGGAGACTTGCTGTCACACAGACTCTAGTGAAAGACCATCAGCTAACGCTGATGTGAAAACTCAAAAGGAGATGATATAGAAATATAAAAAGGTTAAAAATACCTGGACCTTGCTAGAGAACTGAAAAATTATGGAATATGAAAGTCAAAGTTATATCAATTGTAGTTGGTGCACTTGGAACGGCCAAAAAAAGATTGGAAAAAAGTTTGGAAAATCTGGGAATCAGAGGGAGAATCGAGAACATCCAGAATACTGCACTGTCGCAATCTGCCAGAATACTCAGAAGAGTCCTGGAGACCTGAGGAGACTTGTTGCCACTCAGACTCCAGCGAAAGGCCATCAGCTAATGCTGATGTGAGAAACGCATATATATATATATATATATATATATATATATATATATATACCCCTCACCAAATCACATGTACATGCACGTAATTTTGCTCTCAATAAAAATCTTTCGACTCAGAATGTCCGTATAAATCGGACGAAATATTTAAACTCTTAGATTTGTTTTGAGTTATCATTTCTTGTTCACCATCCTTTTACCTACCTCATACTGTCGGATTCTAGTACATCTTATATATATATATATATATATATATATATATATATATATATTCTTATTTCTTTTTTTTATAAATATTAGATAGTTCATACACATTAAATCAATTTTTTCTTATTAATCTATAATTGTTGAATCCATTGTTTATTTTGATTTTTTTTAACATATGAACTTGAATTTTTTTAACGGCTAAAATTCATGAAATATTATAAACAGGAAATTAAAAGACACATTCGCTACATTTTAAGGTTTTCTTAACTCATATCATTAAGAATCTGACGGAGAATGGATCGGGTAAGTAATTCCGGTCCTCGTGATGAATGTTAAAATTTTAAAATTAAAATAGAATGTGTATTTTAATTTTTTGTCTGTATCGTTGAGCACAGTTTATTTTTCTATATCTTTCATTATATATCTTTCATTATATATATTGGTCTAATGGTTAGAGGCGTGGGAAATGGACTCGTCAACCCGAGTTCAATTCCTGGACGAAGCTGTTTTCAATTCCGATGGCGCAAATACCCTTGGTAAAGGTATGAATCTAATTCTCTCCCAGCTATGGGTAATTATTAGGGAAGACTGGGCTCTTTAACCAATGGCTAGGAAACCAGTCTATGAGAATGAAATCTCTGAATTCAAAAACCTGTTAAACTCCGCTTAAGATATTGACCTTGTGTCGCATCCTGCTCGTGCGGAGGGTTTGGTAAAATATATATATATATATATATATATATATATATATATATATATATATGGGAGATTATGTGCTCAATTAAAGTCATACCTAATTTTGTTAATTAATTAATTATAACTAAATGAATTAGGCGTGCATATCGTTTTAAATGTAAAGCGCAAACAAATCGAGAAAAAGTCATCTCTGTATGTACATTTCAGCCCATTAGGCCTCATCAGCAGTCCTTGTCGGCCTTCGCCATTTTCAAACACACTGTTTGACTACTTCATATATATATGGGTTGATTTTCTTTCTTGTTTTCTTCGTTGTGGTGGGCCGGTGGTTGTTTGTTTCTTTTAATTAACGCAAAACAAACCTTGGTGTTTCTTAAAGCTATATGTGCCCAGTCCCCGGGTGCTGACAACAACGTCTACGCACCTTGAAAACCGGGTCGAATCTGTCTAAGTAAAACCTATTCCTACGCGTCCAATCGCGTGCATTTACCGGAAGGTAAAGCTGGGATCATCTAAATGTCCCTCATAATCCGAACGAGTATGGAAAATTACCCACCTACGATTTTAAATCTAACGAGCTTTATTTAAAATTTCTAACTACATGTACGTTCATAAATTATGGTTGCTCATGAATTATGTAACACAAAACGTTATTCGATTAATTCATATGAACATATGGTTGAATAAAATTGTTATGCTGTACTGTAATAAAAAAAAACGGATTTGTTCTTTTTTTATATGTATTTTTCCTTTCTTCGTCTCTAACCAATTCTCTTTCATTTATTATTTCCCTTACTCTGTTATTTCTTCTTTTTTTCATTATTGATGTTTTCTTTCACTTAGTATGTCAATCTTACTTTCTCTTTTATTCCTTCTTTTGAATTCTTTTTCATTTCTTCTTTTCTCTTTCTATTCCATTTCTTTTTTAACTTACACTGTTTTTCATTCCTTTTCACTGTTTATCTTTCTCTTTCATTCTTCGTCAGTCTCTTTTCCTTTCATTTCTTGTGTCTCTTTCTCTATTATTTTTTCATTCGGTATTATTTTTCCTTATTTTTCTTTCATTTTTTTTCTCTTTCGATTTTTCTTTTTGTTTCTCTTTTATCCTTTTATGTTCTCTTTTTACTTGTTCCTGTTGAGAATGTTTATATATAAGGCGCGTGCTAGATACCCTCTCCTATTATAGACTCGGCGGGAACCATCAAACTCTTGGCCAATCACTGGCAGTACTTTGCTGCTGATAAAATACTTAAACTGAACATACTGGCCATAACTACGCTGACACTTTTTGACGATGGACAGAGGATTAAATCACTGGACCTTTAACAATACGCAGGATAGGACTTATTCGCTTACCAAAGGATTCCATACCTCAGGACTTACTTACTTTAAGCCCTTTTCAACCGGCCAATGATGGCATTTAAAAACTGTACACTTCCTTCACTCTTCTTTCTCTTACTCTTTCATTTCAACTTTCACTTCTTCTTTCATTTCTACTTACACTTTCTCTTTCTTGTCTTATATCTCCTTCGTAGTTATTTCCTTTCTTTTTCCTTTCGTCTTTTTCTTTGTCTTTCATTCTCTCCCTTTTCTCTTCCATTTATTCTTTTACGTACACTGTTTTCTTTTTCTTTTTCACTGTTCGTCTTTCTGTTTTACTCTTCTTTTTTTCTTTTTTTCTTTCATTTCCTCTTTCATTTCTTTTTTCACTTTCACAGTTTCTTCTTTCCATATTAATTTTTCTTCCTTTTTCTCGTTCATTTCTTTTTTCACTTTCTCTTTCGCTTTTTCTTTCTCTTATTCTTTAATTCCTACTTTTTGTTCTGTTTCATTTCTTCTTTCATTTATGCTGTTCTTCATTCTTATCTACTTTTGTTCTTTTAAGAAAATGACTTTCGTTTTCATGCCACTTAAAGATTGATTCATTAACTCATAAAATAAAAAATGCCGAGTTGAAAATCTTAATGTTTGGACGCGTGGGAATAGGTTTTAGTTAGACTGTTCGACCCGGTTTTCAAGGAGCGTAGACGTTGTTGTCAGCTCCCATGGTCCAACCCCCACCCCCGCGGCGGAATCAACATGGGCTGGGGAAATAAAGCTTTATTATAAGAAACACCATGTCTTGTTTTGCAAGTCTTCGATTACGTAATGAGATCAATTCACAAACTGAAAATTTCACTAAACTTTATTTTTCGTTCTTCTATAAATTGATACTCTTGTTCCTTAATTTTTCAACCGTTATCATCGGGCAACACACTCTGGTTCAATATGCGACCGCCTAAATCGTCCAAAATTAAATGCAAAAATGTAAATCCTGATTATCTGGTGTTGCTTATCTGACGAATTCATATTTCGTATGAGTATCGTCACTGCAGGTAAATAATAGATCATTCCATTTTTATTATATAGAAAGAAAGGGAAGAAAAAGACATGCTACACAAAAAATAAAAGATAGAAAGAAAAGAAAGAAAGAAAGAAAGAGAATAGTAGAAAGACAGAGAGAGGAGGTGGGCATTCGAAGTCATAACGCTAATCAGTTTCAATCAATCTAGTGAAAATATAAAAAGGAGAGAAAACATGTAAAAAGACAGAGAGAGAGAGAGAGAGAGAGAGAGAGAGAGTTAAATCAAGATTATTATACTTTCTTGTATATTGAATTACTTTTCAATAGCTCTTAAGCAAACATATCACACATAGTAATAATTAAATTATCCAATGTGGTACATCCACAGGTCCTGCTAGTATATATTTATTAGTATGTGTGTGTGATTGTTCTTGTTCTCATCAGATAAGCCGAGGTTGCCTAATTGGGGTGCCATTTTAGTCGTCAACAATCCGTCTATGAAGCAGGTAGTCCTACTTTACATGGTATTTGTAGCTGGTAAGAAAGAAGACCTGTCTTATCCTGAATACAAAAGGCGGATGAGCTCTAAGGGAGCCAACGGCCATCCACACCGATAATTGTAAGATTATAGTACTTACTACTCACATAAATCTTCAATATAACCTGGTGCTTGGGTGCGAGAGTTGGGGCTTCCGGGATGGCTTGCCTCTCGAGAAGTAATTCAATACTATCGTAGACAGTAACTTACAGCAGCTCAAAAGTCCAGTCGTCTCTTTCATCGCTTCAACTTTATCGTTTCTCAGTTATTCAATACCCGCCTTACATTTAGTGAAGCAATCAATTCTAATGATTTTTCAAAAGAGTTTTTCCTCTCCAAAACTTTATGTTATCATTTTATAAGTTTAGCTTTCTTTAGCACATGGTCAGAAGTATTGACCACCCAGTGAGAATCGATCTCCTTACGAATGGTTTGCTAGCCTAGGCTTTTAACCGATTACTCTACATGAAGTCCCAAGTGTTGATTTTTTTTAAAGTACAGTGTTTCAGAAAAGATTATATCATTTTGTAATTTAATAACTTGACCAATTCTCATTCAAATGATCCGCCCTGTCGGCTGGCGGCGTTAGAATACACCGACTTTACCTCTGCAGAGGGGTAAGACTCCCCCAATGGTCCACCTGTTGACCGTGTGTAGCAACCCCTGATGCTTAAGGACGGAATATTGGTGGATGAGCAGTCCATGACATGAAACAGTCACACATTTACTTAGGCTAGAAGGGCGGTCTGAGAGGCTCCCTCTGATCAACCGGTTGGTTACGTCAATCCCTAGCACCTATATGATTGCCCCAACCCTATTGCATTCATGTCGAGCCCCAACCCTTTTGTCATATGGGTGCTAGAAGGCTGTATCTGAGGGTCTTCATGTCCTGGTAATGACGTTAAACTGTATATAATGGTGAGGTTCCAGTCTTGGAGGTATGGGGAATATGGAGCGCCCTTTTATCACCATTGCTCTCTGATTCACTCGGTAGTACCTGTTAGGGGCCTCTATATGGGTTAAACAAAAAATGTGTTCATAAAAAAATTGAGTATCCATTAAGAATGAATTTATTTGAAAACTTTGTCGACAATAAATGACCCACTGAGGTTGATATTCCGTAAAACACATTTTAATAGCTTGTGTAGACACAACTCTAAATTCTATTTTTAATGTTTTACGCTGTTTTTAATTCTTTTTTTAGTGTGTGTGTGTGGGGAGGGGGGCACGGAAGGAAATGCCATTCACTTGGAAATAAAAGGGGTTTAAACATTAAAGATAGATTTTTGAGTTGTTTCTGTTCATGCTGTCAAAATATGAGATCATTTAAACGAGAATTGGTCAACTTATTAGATTACAAAATGAAACCATTTTTTATAAACTACCCTGTACATCTGAATTGTTTATAAGAAATTAAATAAAGAACCAATGATAAGATGCATAAAAAATAAATAAAAATTAAGAGCAACCGGCAAGAAAGTAAGATAGAGAGAAAGAGAGAAATGTGAGACAAGAAAGAAAGAAAGAAAAGTTATGAGGAATAGGTAAGGCGAATAAAAGTAAACAAGACAGAAAGAAAGAAAGAAAAAAGAAAGAAAGAAAGGAAGAGAGACGAATAAATAAAGAAAAGTTGAGAGGAAGTGTTAGTAAGAAAGAAAGAAGGCTAAACAGAAAGAAAGAAAGAAGAAAGGAAAGAAGAATAAAGGAATGAATGAGAGAAAGAAATGTAAGTTGATAAAAAGAATGTAAGACGAATAAAAAAAGAAAATGTTGAGAGAGTAGATAAAAAAATGAAAAAGTGAGACAGAAAGGAAGAAAGAAATTTTAAACGAATAAGAAAAAAAAAGAAAGAAAGAAAGAATGAAAAGTTGAATGGAACAGGTAAATAAGAAAGAAAGCAAAACAGAATGAAAGAAAGAACGAACAAATTAAATGAAGTAATATACGACAATAAAAGCGAAAGTTAAAGCGAATAAATTAAAACAGAAACGTTAAGAGGAACAGGTCAGAAAAAAAGAAAGCAAGACAGAAAGAAAGACATGTTAGACGAATAAGAAAGATAGAAAGTGTTATGACCTATTAAAGGGTCAATAAATAGTAACTCAACACAGGTATAAAAATGTAGAGAACAGATTGTATTCAGCAATACATATCACATACAATGGAAGGGTTTCCTTGTTCAGCATACACGAAGACTGTTTCTAGAACTACTGGTATTTACATGTGTCCCACTTTCACATGATATGGCACAAGGCCGTTTTATGTGGGCACCACCCACAAGCCGAGACTCATGGGTGGTAGGAGAAAAACTGCGTCGATCCGAGCTCAGCCTCTAAGTGCAATGAGGCAAGCATCTGGGATCGACGCTATTAATTTAGCAGTTCACCGGACACCCGTCCCGAAGGACAGGTGTTTCTAGAACTACTCGACTGAGTAGCTTTACTCTGCCACATATGTACCCTTTGGGTAAGTCCATGTTCGTGTCATAGGTGAGTCACCTACAACAGAAAGAAAGAAAGTGAGAATTAAAAATTGAGATGAAGGAGTAATAAAAAGGAAAATAAGCAAAACCGAAAGAAGGAAAGATTTTCGTTAAAGTTTTTAAACACATTATATTTATGTTATATAGTACACTTTACTTCTTCGTATATAGTATACCTGCATACCCGTGGTTGTATACAGTATAATTATCCTCTTTGATTGGATACTTAGCTTCTGTTTCTTCTATCTTGCTATCTTCCATCTTAGCTTGGGTTGGATCGATCTTTCTCTGTGTATATCTGGACTTTTGACCTTAGCTGGTTCTTTTGTTATTCTGGATCTGATCTGGGATGCCCTGTGTTGTTACAGTTCTTAATTAATTACATAAAAGTTTCTTTTTGCTTCGAGTTCATATTTCGTTTTTATGGTTCCCAGGCCAACAAAAAAATGCGCGGAGATTTTGCTATTTGGATGATAGATGCCATGGTCAGGCAAAACTGAGTTTTCTAGTTACTTTTAAACGGCTAGTGCTGGCGAACCGGAAGAGATGCCATTACAGCGTTACATCATAACACTCACATTCCTTGTATCTTTTCACTAACTGTTATTTTTATCTACACTACACTTACTATACATGATTAATAGGATACCTATGAATTATTTATCATTTTGACTGCTGACTAAAAAAGTTTTAAAATATATCAGCAATGACTAGTGTAGACTTTTTTTTAACATCTAGCGTTAAAAAAGCGTTTTATTGTTCGGATGAGTAAAAACTCATTTAAACTTTAAGAAATTAACATTTAAAAAGAATATATAAAGGTATAGTCAAGGAGAACGATAACCCCGTTGTGTTGAGCAGATTTCAGCTAGAAACACTATTTTCTTATATAACTCATTAGCTATGACTCCAAGTTTCGTAAAGTCTGCACTACTGGATACTACCAAATGTTTAGAGCAAAGATGATGGCACTCTTGTCTAGATAATATTATCTGAGTAGTCCACCTTTCACCGGCCTGGAAGATATCGTTAGCTGTCTAGCAGGTTTACATAGACTTATAGTTAAGGATCTATCTCTTCTTGTGTTTGCTTTCCATTGAGCCAAGGGATCAAATTTTATGTACCGTACATGTATACTAAAAAGAAAGGACCCGCAATGAAAAATTATGATATTGTAAAAAGTACTTGGTACCTCTAAGGAGTAGGAAGTTATTCCTAAAATATGGTAACCAAGCAAGTACCCGGTAATGTTAGTTTTGTTTTGTAATTTAACCATTATAGTTATTTTAGACAAAATAAAATTAAATTATTCTAATTAATTATTATTCTGATTGGTTTTCCATATACCCTAATTGATTGAGCTGTATATCTTTATTAAATTCTAAAAGGACTGAATCAGTTAAGCTAAAAGTTTAAAAGGAGAAGAACTGTGATTCAAGGATGTCTGCATGATGGCATGGAATCTCCATAGAGGACTGTACATGTAAGAAGTTGATACAACATCGTAAATGCAAAATGTTTCTATAGGATTCATGCAACTTAATCATATCGAGACTGAAAATCTCTCTATATAAATAGATTAGTTGTATTATATCTACATAATAAATGTTATGCTCAAATAATATGTACTAGGTACTTTTTACTATATAACAATTTTTCCTTAAGGTACCTACACTTTTCGGCATACATATCCGGTACGTAACGCTTTAAACTCCACCCCCCTTCAGGTGGGGCTCAACTGGCTCAAACTTCCATTGTTGCCAACCCTTTCGGGTGGGGCTTTAGGATACACTGATTGCTCCTCTGCAGAGGGGTAAGAATGAGACTCCCTGTTGGCCATGGGTAAAAACCCGTCATACTTAGGACGGAATCTTGGAGGAAATTTATGACATGCAACACTCCACTTTGGTCCTTATTTAGGCTATATGGGCAGTTGGAGATCACGTCAAGTCCTAGCATCGATGACTCTCCCAATCCCATTGCCCGTATGGAAAACCCTGAATGCTTTTTATCATATGTGTGCTAGAAGGTCGTGGCCGAGGGTCTTCATTTCCTGGGTGTGACGTTAAACTCTAACTAATGGTGAAGTTCTCATTTTGGAGCTCTGAGAATATGGAGTTCCCCTTCATCACTATTACTCCCAAGTCCACTCTGACCCGGAGTGCTAGTACCTTTAGATTCTCATCTATAGGTTAAATAAAAACAAATGTATTTGAAAAAAATTGAGTACCCGGTATAAAATGAGCCAAATGGGTTGACATGCCGTAAAACCAACCAACTAACCAACCAACCAACCAACCAGTCATTGTTGCCAACATCCATTCCAACACATCAAAACTGATATGCAGCTCAATACACTGGTCGTAATCCACTAGGGGGCGTATAAATGGTCAGCTGTGTATTGCTATCCAGAACGAGGCTTGTCATTCTCGTCGCTGTCTCCACAGCTGAAATGCATTACTAACAATCCAACTGGACACGCATTCAACATTTGGTCCCCTTAAACGTTTGGCAAGCATCAATTAATGTCAATAAGTGCATTTTTCACGCATATTTCAATGACAACAATGGCTTCCCACACATTTCTATGGCAGACGCCATTTTGGAGATTTCTGCTCAGCTTAAAGCCAATAGAAATAATGGTTTACTAACGAGACGTTCAATTTCTATAGTCAGACAACGAAAACCTGGAGACATTAATTTTAAAGTCTCCTTCTTATCATACATATAAAAGACTTTTTTTTATTCTGCCAAAAATTATTGTATAATACCTGAACAGTAACAATAAAGGTTTTTTTTCCTCTATGCCTTCGCATAACATCGAAATTGAAATTCTGTACTTAATAACCAAATGCTAAGATTGAATGCTCAAATTATAAATTGCTATTTTATTTTTTTGTTCATAACTTGAATATACTTTAGATGTTTCCTCAGTGAAAAAGTAACCAATCCTAATAATAGCATTTTTTTCTTCTCTTTCCTTGCAATCAGAACGAAATGGTCCATCATTGATGAAGTGATAACGGCGTAATATTTAAACACATGTGTTGTTGTTAATAATAATAATAATAATAATAATAATAATAATAATAATAAAAAAACATACATACATAGAATGCATATAATAACTATTTCCCTCACCCTATATGTTGGCTATCTGATGGTGAGGTTCCAGTTTTGGAGGTTTGGGGAATGTGGAGCACACCATTCATCACCATTGCTCCCTGGTTCACTCTGACCCGGAGTGTAGTACCTGTTAGGGTCCATCTATAGGTTAAATAGAAAAATGTATTTATAAAAAAATTGTACTATCCATTAAGAATTGATTTATTTCAAAACTTTATCGGCATTAAATGACCCACTGAGGTTGATATGCCGTAAAACAAAACAAACCAAACCTATATGTTGGGTAAAGTTCCGTAGAGGGATTGTAAGAAAGAGAAAGTAAAGCTGTACTAATTACAACCAGCAGAACAACAACAACAACAACAGCAACAACAATAATAATGATAATGATAATAATGATAATAATAATGGGAAGAAAAACAATTGTATGGACACTTCAAACGACAATCGGAGAGGTTGCACATGAAAAAAACTGGACATGGTTAAGAAAAGGAAACCTTAAGAGAGAAACTGAATTACTAATAATTGCTGCACAGGATAATGCCATAAGGACAAACTATATCAAAGCGAAAATTGATAAACCCAACAAAATAGTAAATGTAGACTATGCGGTAATAGAGATGAGACTGTAAACCATGTACTATGCGAATGTAGCAAACTAGCACAACGGCAGTACAAAACTAGACACGACTGGGTTGGGAAGGTGATCCACTGGGAATTATGCAAAAAATTAAATTTTGACCATACAACAAAATGATATATGCATAAACCAGAATCTGTTCTTGAGAACGAAACGCATAAAATTCTCTGGGACTTTGAAATAAAAACGGATCACCTTATCCCAGCAAAAGACCAGACCTAGTGCTGATTAACAAAAAAGAAAGAACTTGTCAACTGGTGGATTTGCAGTTCCAGCAGATCCAGGGTAAAGCTGAAGGAAAATGAAAAATGGACAAATACCTGGACCTTGCCAGAGAACTGAAAAAGTTATGGAATATGAAAGTCAAAGTGATACCAATTGTAGTTGGTGCACTTGGAACGGTCACAAAGGATTGGAAAAGGGATTGGAAAATCTGGATATCAGAGGAAAAGTTGAGACCATCCAGAACACTGCACTGCTGCAATCTGCCAGAATACTCAAAAGAGTCCTGGAGACCTGAGGAGACTTGCTGTCACTCAGACTCCAGTGAAAGACCATCAGCTAACGCTGATGTGAAAACTAAAAAGATGTGAATAATAATAATAATAATAATAATAATAATAATAATAACTACCGGAGGTGGTTATAATACAGTATGATAATTTGATTATTAAATCGTTTGATATTTCCTTAAGAGCTATTGCTAAATAGATCAATATGTAAAAAGAATAATCTTGATTTAGCTCTTTTTCTCGCTCTTTTTTCTTTCTTGCTTCTTTTAATCTTCCCATTGTGTTCGATTGAAACAGATTAGTGTTATCGCTTCCGCACGTTCACCTCTTTTCTCTATATTTCTGCTATTCTTTCTTTGTTTCTTTCTTATTTATTTTTTCTGTGAAGCAAGTTTTTTTTCTTACCTTTCTTTATTTGAGTTTGAGTTTGAGTTTTGTTTCATGGCATATCATCTTCTCTGGGTCATTTAATGCCAGAAAGGGTTATGTAGAATTTGTTTTTCGTATGGGTTTTCGGTCTTTAGAGTATGGTCTTTATGATGGTATTCCGTTATGTTTGGTCAGTTTTTTAGATCTTGTTGAATTTACTTTCTTTAAAATAAAAAGGGAATTATCTATTATTTGCTATGTTGACGGCAACCAGAATTCGGCAGATAATCAGGATTTAGATTTTTGTATTTCATCTTGTATGATTTGGACGGTCTCATTTTTTGACTAGAGGGTGCTGCAAGATGATAACGCCCGTACAATTAAGGAACACAAGTATTAATATATAGATTCATTATCTGTTTCCACGCTAACAGTACTATGAAAATGTTGACTTTTACTTAATTTCTATATAATGTTTTCTGTATTTGGTATATAACTAAGTAAGTAAAGTCGTCGGGGCGGCCTAATGTCGGTATCAGACAGGCAGCGAGGGAGTCTATCCCCTTTTCAATAGCGCTAGACCAAAGAGATTATTTTAGAATCTGAAGTGGAGTGCCGCACCTACCATCAGCTCCTCACTTTACCGTACAGATCCCCGTACTACTCATACGCTGAGTTGGCGTGGGCCGGTATCGAACCAGGAATCTTGTGATTCATAACCGGACGCTCTACCGACTGAGCTAAACCGGCCCTATTTGGTATATAATCATTATATAATATTAAGAAGGAATAAAGGGCATTTGTTTAGATATATCCTTTGCACAATATTGTAGATTACAGCCAGTGGCTTTTATTCTTGAAAAAGCAATCAACGTACCTCTTACACTATAAACATCATGTCATACAAATTGCAAAATGTATTTATCTATCGAGCTTTCCGTATTATTTCAAGTGTATTATTATGGTGCCTCAGTGATACAATAGATTAAACGATGAGGGTGCATTTGATCTAGCATTCTCGTTATGTGACTGAAAACTATCTGATGATATCATGAAATATTAATGGGGCACCCTGTGTTAGTGGTAATGATGCTTTATTCCCAAAAACATGCCTAGAATCATCATGTGATGAAAGCTTTTTCGTGGTTCAGCCGTTGGTTTTAATTGGTTTTATTTTTGCTGCATATGTAATATCAAATTGTTCTTATCTATATAATTATGGACTCGTTACTCTAATGAAAACGGGTTGGTTACATTCACATCTGCAATCTTATATTGCCTCTTAGACAAGCTAATTTCTCAACCAGTTGCATGTACGTATTTCAACGTATTTCAGCAAGATACACATTCTTTAGCCTATAAAAACTATTCTGTATAAAACTTTAAATATCTGAGCTTAAAGTTTTATTTATTTCAACTAGTAGGACATGTGAATATACCACAGTATCCAGGGCACAAAAAAAAGCCTGGGCAAGATGTATGGAGGCCCTGGGTTGCCCAAGTGACAGCCCCCCCTCTCTGCCTTGCTGGCGTGATCCGAAGGAATGGTGAACCAATACATTCGGTTTGGCTGCAGGAGTTGCCATTTAGTGTTTTACACACTGAACTGCCTAACAGAGTCAAAGCCGTGATTTCTGTCAGGGTTTTCTCCCTTAGCCTTTTCCTATCCAGAGGATAACCACAAAGCAGTGGGGGTTATGTAGACTATTACGCGCCTGGATACCAGCCCAGGTATTTCTGTGCTCTCGCGTTAATGTGCTAGATGGCCGTTGAGCGGGAAGCTTCCTCTGCCCTTTCACAGGTTTTGTCTTTCGTCTTGCTGGGTGTCTAGACACCCTCCTCATCAGGCAAGCCTGGTGGGGGTACCGGTTTAGTCGCCGATGATCTGACTATGGAGCAGGTTGTACGGGGTTACATAATACCCATAGCGCTTCGTGCGACCTGACATGACAGTATGATAATTCAATTATTACAACTTTTGATATGTTTACTTAAGAGCAACTGCTGTTATAATTTATGGACATACATAAATTGTGAACGTATCTGTAGCTAGAAATTTTTAATAGAGCCGTTAATTTATATCACGGAGCCAATGGAAAATTACCAGGAAGTTGGCGTTATAACCTTTGACCCTTTAGAGGTGCGTGATATGGCACCATGAGAATAGTTTAGTTAGTTAAGAAGTTGCGACCCAGGTTTAGATGTAAAGAGACGCGATTGTCGGCTCTCCCAGGGTCATTGCCTTCCCGTATCGGAATCAACATGGGCTAATAAATAAAAGCTTGATCAAGTATAACCAAGCTATTGCCAAATACTTCAATATGTAGAAAGTCTAATAATCTTGATATCTCTCAATTTCTCACTCTTTTTTTTCTCTCTTAATTTACTTATTTTCATCTTTTCAATGTGTTTGATTGTAAAATAAATAAATAAATAGATAAATAAATAAACAAAAAATATGTCTCGTTGTGGTGCAATGGTTAGCAAGCTTGTCTCACAAATCCATCATTACTAAATAGCCAGTTCGGTCCTCACTGAATGCCCCATACTTGAGAACTTGTGTCACCCTATCCATACAGAGAGCAATATTTTTCCTATCATTAAATAGTCTGTTATTTTTTTTATTCTTTTTTAATTGTATTCATTGTTTATTTTCATATTTAAAAAAAAATGAAATCTATATACAATGGAAATTCAGTGACTTTCTGGAACCGAAACTACATCACTGTTTATATCAGAATACCATCAGGAATTGCGTAATTTCGTCATTGAGTATTTAATTATCAATACATAAAATAAAGAACAACCGTGTATTATATACACTCAGAGATTAAGTATGCGACATGAAACGATCCACATTGTTAGTTCAAACGAGTTTTAACAAATACATGCTCGATAGTATTGATTTATATATAGTTTGTTTTATTTTTATATATATTTAAATTTATCTAACGTATAGAGTTTTACAAGAAAATTATTTACAAAGAAGAAATAGTCACACAATGTTCCTATAGATCAAATTTCCTATGTTATTATGCGGTGAAAAAAAACTGTTCTGTTTTGATTATCGTCTGTCGTAATACAAATTCTTAAGACTGCATAATCAAAATGGAATTGATTTGATGCTTCCAAAAGAAAAAACGTAAATATCTGAATTAATTTCAATTTAACTTTGAGAAACTAGATTTTATTTGAAAGAAAACGTATTTATTCCACAAACGATAACTGGGGTACAGGTGGTAATTTCTGTTAATTATTCTATGCTAATGTCAAAAAATGAATTTTATGTCTTTTAATTAAAAAAAAATATCAAGATTTATTAATTGAAAAATATTAAGATTTCAAAGATCTTTTCACATTGGTTTTACGAAAGAGCGTGCAAAAAATTTTTTACAGCGTTTATTTTGCTAGTTATGATAATAGAAATTAGTATAATTCAATGGGTTGGACTTTTTCGAATTTGTTAATTTTTTTTTTTTAATTTACGATCGGAGGTCAAGAATTCTATCGACAAACACTCGAACGAATTTAGTTGAATCTTTAGAGGTCATACGGTGCATTCAATTTAATATTTAATTACTGTTAATTATCTTTTATTCCAGCTGCAAGATCATAACATGGTTAGTTTCCGAATACATCATTTCTTTTTTCAGGACATCCCACTGATTGCAATTATTTAGTTTTGTATTTTACAAATGCAATACCGAATTCAAAATTCAAGTAATCTTCATTTATATCTTAAATCATGATTCATTGCTTGATATGAACTCACAATAACAGGTTATACGTGACTAATGTATTAAGATTAAGAATCCAGATCGAATGTTTAACTGCTGCTAATAAAAATTCTTTTTTCAATTGATTTTTTTATTCTTTGATTTTTTTCGACCAGATATTTTTGAATAAATATTTCATGAATAAGATTTTTTTAATAATAAAGGACACAAAAAATTATTATAACAAACATTGATTTATTGAATGGTTCATTTATTGATACACGAAATCAATAAAACTTCATATCGAATTACATTTCGTATAAATTTTTTAAAGGAATTGCAATTTGATTTTGTGCACAACACGTAACGATCCGTAAAAATTGATTTTTTTATACATTAATTAAAACCTCGATGCGTTTTGTTATTCTAACAAAACGCTTTTTATGCGATGTTTGATATCTTATTTTTTTAAATTTCAATTTATTTGATTTCATAAAAATACGACAATGTCCAAATTTCTCCCAAGAAATCCACTCCCACCCGCAACTCCAAAATACAAATTTGTTTTTACGACACAATAACACAATAAAATATATTATTTGGATTATTCCGACAATTGTTCTCATCTATATTATTATATGTACAACGTTTCGGCCGATGTACCTTCCGGCCTTCTTCAGGTATTTCTTGTCGGACTCGGAAACCTTCACGAACTCGGAAACCTTCTTTTTGAACTCGGGAACCTTATTGTCGTAATAGGGAGCCATCACGGAACTTTGAACCCAATCCTTTATTCAATTCACGGGGTTATCCGGTTCTGATTACAGTAACCATAACTGGGTTACAGGTGGTAAGCTGTGTTAATTATTCTATGCTACTGTCGTCCTTGACACGGACTGAACCTACAGTCTAGAAATAACTGGCACTTAGAACTGTCTTAACCCACCGCCTTTATCCACTATGCTATGTGTCAAATTTAGAGAAATACAATAAATATATATACGAGAAATTCGCGTGGCATTCTCAAAACATTAATTATGTACCCATTATCGTCGTGAAGCGTAGACACCGACGACTGGCTTGTCAGAGGAGGAAAAACACAAAAAGATAACTTCTTTAATGTGTTACATTGGTTGGTTGGTTGGTTGGTTGGTTGGTATTTACGGTGTATCAAACGATTTCTGTCTTTCTTCTGCTGAAGTTTTTTCTGTTTTATTTTCGCTCAAATCGTCTCACACCTGTATCTCTTTAATTCATTTATTAACCATTCTTTTTCTTTAATAAATTACCACTGATACGTTGACCTCTCTCTCTCTCTCTCTCTCTCTCTCTCTCTCTCTCTCTCTCTCTCTCTCTCTCTCTCTCTCTCTCTCTCTCTCTCTCTGTTTATATTTACAAATTCCTTCAATATGCTTACTTTTTCCCGCATTTTTTTGTGCATTTTTTTCTCATGATAGTCTTAGCCATATGACTTTCTTCATATATATATATATATATATATATATATATATATATATATATTTTGTGTGTGTGTGTGTGTGTTGTGTGTGTGTGTAAAATGTCAGTCTCTTCTGGTTTATCTCTCAATCTATTTCAGCCTGTTCTGATCTATCTATCTATCTATCTATCTATCAATTTCAGTCTGTTTTGATCTATCTAGCTAGTTCGGCTATCTAACCTGGATAACCCCTGATTTTATCTAGTTCCTGTTAAAATAGCGGTCAATGGTGATTGAGATGATCCAATTTAGGAATAATTGAAACATTCTTTTAGCCTTTTGTAGTTTCCATGTCTCGATAACTTTATATCGAAGACATTTTGTTTTACTCATGATGAGTATGAATTTTATTAAACACATTTTAAAGTCCATTTTGTTCTATTTAACCCAAAGATTGAACCCTAACAGATACTACCACTCCGGGTTAGAGTGATCCTGGGAGTAATGGTGATGAAGGGGTACTCCACATTCCACAGAGCTCCAGAGCTGGAATTTCACCATAAGATACAATTTAACTCAGACCCAGGAAACTAATACCCACAGCCACCGCCTGAACATATATGATAAAAAGGGTTGGGTCTTTCCAAAAGGGAAATAAGGACGGGGCAATCATATAGGTGCTCGGGCTTGACGTGACCAGCCGGTTGGTTGGAGGGGACTCTCCTACGACCGTCTATCCGAAGTAAGGATCAAAGTGAGTGTTGCATGTCATGGACTGCTCAGAAACCAGTGTTCCATTTTCATGCATCACGGGTGGCTAACCAAGGACATGAGCATGTATTGTGGATGTACAGGAGATATTGATCATCCCAAATAAAATTATCCTCTACATACCAGTCAGTTGGATACTTTTACACACACACACACACACACACACACACACACACACACACATATATATATATATATATATATATATATATATATATATATTGTCATGATATTCTGAGATTTCTCAGAATATTATTTAATAATAGCAAGGGGGGTTGACTATTTGTTAGAAAAGAAAACAAAAAAAATATAAAGAGTTAAATAAATAAAGGGAAAGGTAAGAGTTGCTGCCCTTGGCAGAAATAAGGGGTTAATTCCCTTAGGTTTGTTTTGAAAAAATACCCGGGAAAAAAATTGACGGGAGACAGACGATAGAAAAACAAACGGTAGTTTAAAGACAACAGAATTAAGAGACGGGCGAACACGAGAAGGGAGACGGTTGGAAGAAAAATGGAGTTGAATCGGTAACAAGACAGACGACAGTAGATTGAAGTGACGGTTGGAATAATTAAGAGTGAATTATTATTTATTTATTAACAAAAAGGTAAAAAGTTAAAGAAACTGGAGAAAGAGATTTGTTGAAGAAAAACTGAATTAATTTGAATAGGAAAAAAAACGAAAAGGGATTGTTTTGGAAACGGATTTTAAAGGGAAAAGAAAAGAAAAGGAGGAACTTATATTTGATAAAAAATAAGGAGAGAAAAGAAATAATAACAAAAGAGAAGAAGGTATTTATTGGACTGTTTCATGAACTTTATATTTTGCACCCGTCTGCTTAAAAAAATAAATAAATAAATAAAATAATTATTTTTTATAAAATAAAATAATTATTAATCACTCACAAATTGTCTTATTGACTAATATTTTTTATATTTTGTTGAAAGAAAACATTCTATGTTTTTCCCCTTAAATATCTTTCCTTGGAAAGTCAATTGCCTAGTCAATCAGGATCCACACGACTTAGCGAGAGTGTTTGAAAATATCAAGGACACTTCGTAACATATATATATATATATATATATATAATATATATATAGATAAGGGTGGCTTACCGGTGAATATGGGCACGATCGTTGGAGGTGCACAGAATCCAGGGGTTAAGTCCGCGATAAAACAAATACAAAGTTCTCAATACAAAGTAGAGCAAATTCATTAAAGAAATGGATACAATAGAAACCTACTCGAGTTTCACCATTAGGATCTTCAGGGTTAAATCCACTTAATTGATCGAGGTACTGATTAACTGCCTCGATTAATTCAGTGGATTTAACCCTGAAGATCCTAATCGTGAAACTCGAATAGGTTTATATTGTATCCATTTTTTAATATATATATATAATTATATTATGATGATACTGAAAAGAAAAACGATGTTTTTGCCTATTCATTCCTGACAACCAACTATACAACAAAAGGATCACATAATACAGATGAATTTTTATTTCGTCTTTTGTCTTTTTGTACTTTTAACATAATGTACATTTTGGGGTTTTTACGAAAGGCAAACTCATAAATAAGCAACACAAAGGCGTGATAATAGGATTTACATTAAAAATCCCAAAATCTTTCGTCTGGAATAGGTTTTCGATGAGAAACACAAACACCGGTTTTTATAGACATGTAATTTTTTTTGGGGGGGGGGTGATTTATGTTAGTTCTTTTTTGTTTGGTTGTTTGTAATAGAATGAATATTTATGTAATTTCCCACAGATATAAGACGTGAACGTGTTTGATACAGAAACGAAACATGTATGAGCAGCTGAGGGAACAAAATTGGCAAAGCTCAGTCGGTAGAGCGTTCGGCTAGAAACCACAAGGTTCCTAGTTCGATACCGGCCCTCGCCAACTCAGCGTATGAGATCTGTGCGGTAAAGTAAGGAGCTGATGGTAGGTGTGGCGCTGCACCTCAGACGCAAAGACAATCTCCTTGGTCTAGCACTATTGAAAAGGGGATAGACCCCTCGCTATTGTCTGATACCGACTTTAAGCCACATTAGTTTTTTTTTACTGGGTTTTACTTCAGACTATATACACTGTCAAATAAATAGGAACACACACACGAGTAGAAGTTCGATTAATGTTTAAAAAATTGAAAATATGAGTAAAAAAAGCATTTTTTTAAAATATTTTAGAAAGTATGGACATATGTGAAATACAATTATATTACACACACACACACACACACACACACACACACACATATATATATATATATATATATATATATATATATATATACACGTTAATATTAGTAATATAGTTTACTCGTAAAGATTGCTCAATAACATTGATAGAGCATGTGTATCAAAGTTAGGGTGGTGAAGACATGAAGTCAACGGCGCTTGGTAACAGAGAGTTTCTTGACTGTCTGATTTTTCAAACCAAATTGCATACACACACACACACACACACACACATATATATATATATATATATATATATATATATATATATTATCATCCCCATGTATATATTATCATCCCCATATATATATATATATATATATATATTATGTGTGTGTGTGTGTGTGTGTGTGATTATGTGCTTAATTAAAGTCATACCTAATTTTGTTCATTAATTAATTATAACTAAATGAATTAGGTGTGCATATATCGATTAAATGTAAAGCATAAACAAACATCATTTTCAAACACACTGTTTGACTACTTCATATATGTGTGTGTAGCAATATTCACCGGAAGTTAACCAGACAAGATTATATATATATATATATATATATATATATATAAAATTCAAACCCATTCTCAACAGATATTACAAAGGTAATAGACGGATTTTATCTTCTCTAATAACTTATAGAATGATTATATTAACTTGATGCTTCAAAGATATCTAATAATACAGGAATCAGGAACCCCACTCTCAAAAAATGTTTTGATACTTTTGAGAAGGGTCCCTTGGTTTTTTTTTCTTTTTCACCTCACTTTCTATTTCCTTTTTCTCATGAATCCATTCATTCATTTTACCTTTAATTTTTAACTATATATATATATATATATATATATATATATATATATATTAGTCACAATCAGCAGAAGATAGTGCTCGCTGTGTGATGATGTGGAGTGATATTAAGATATTTCAATTATGATAAAACATGATTAACTAGGACCACCCAATCAGTTAGAGTTTCAGCACACAAGATTCAGGTTTACTTATATCCACTTGTATGTGGGTGGTAATATTAATTATGTAGTCCGCAATATATAGAGATAAAAAGTGTTATATATCAGTGGTAGAGTATATATGTCTAAGTTAGGATAGCGTAGACACAGAGTCAACTGTCAATTTCTCACTTACGCATCTATCATCAAACCAAGTGGTTCTGAAATGGTAGGTCTGCCTTTATACACTAGTGTGAGTGGCATGATGGGAACGGTGATCTATTTTGTAAATAATCAAATGAAATAAAGTTCCATTCTTCGCAGAATACCTAACAATCTTGATCATGCTTCTCATTATACACCGAAAAAAAAAGGAATAGAGCGGACGAGCGCACGGGAGCCAACGATCACCCACATTGACAGTAGTAAGATCGGGCGGTAGAGTGTTCGGCTAGGAATAACAAGGTTCCTGGTTCGATACCGGCCCTCGCCAACTCAGCATAAAGTGAAGAGCTGATGTTGGGTGTTGCGCTCCATCTCAGACGCTAAAAAACAATCTCCTTGGTCTAGCGCTTGTGAAAAGGGGATTGACTCCCTTGATGTCTGGCTGATACCGACTTTAGGCCGCCCTGACGACTTTATTTTACTTACTTTTACTTACTATACACATAAACCCCCAAGTTGGCCCAGGTCGTAAACCCACTTAGGACCAGGAAGAGACTGTTATAAAACCATCGCCACAGACCGGCTTCATAATCCCGAGGAAGGTCAGGCGAGTAAACCCCGGTGACAAATCCGGAGCCGGGGTCCCTAAGATAGAGTTAGGCTGAACATCAGCGCTACACAGCAACTCCTCGCACTGCCGTTGCCAAACTGCATTGGTCTCTTGCCTTTCCTTTGGACCACAGCAGCAGAGAGGGGTCTGCTGCTTGGGCAACAGCCATCATCCAAAACAACTCACCCAGACTACGTAGTTCCGTAAAAAGATTGGACACTACGCCATCATCTTTCGCAGACGGAAGGATGCCCACAGCACTGGACAACAGTATATAAAAGGGTTATTTTGCATACCGATACCTTTCATATTCAATTTTTTCACCCACTTTGGATTGTCATTTTTTTCTTCCTTATCTTCCTGATTGCCTACACCCTCACAAAATCTTCAATTCATCCTTGTAGTATCCTTATAGCATATCCTCGCCAATATGTGTAATCTTATTATAATGGAGATTGTCTGTTTTTCTGTCTGTAACCGAAACTATATCACTACTCAAGTAACAATTCCCTTAATTATTAACGTCACATTCTCCATTATTCTACCTTTTTTTTTAAACCTCAATTATTAATAAAATTGTTTTACATTATTGATACTGTTAACCATATCTACATACTAACAACATGCAATTGTATTTATATATACAACAAAATAGCGGTTTACAGTGTGAACGGGAAGGCTAATTTGCATATTGATATTAAAAATGTAATTTTAATAAATATATGCTTAGTATTATTGGTTTCTAACTGTTTGGTTTTATTCTAACGAATATAAGCAAAAATCTCTTCAATCAATCTTCAATGAAATCCATTAACAAGAAAAAGATAACTGTCCTTTTATTCTTTACTTCCTCTTTTAACTAAATACTTAAATTAGAAAAAATAACAATGAAAGACGAGAGTGATGGAAGAGTAAATTTCAGTTGTTCTATTTTTCGATTATATCCCCCTCTGTTTCAAATCTTTTTATCTGCATTCTTATTTAGTTTCATCAGCGTTTCTAATTTAATATGATATTTCATTACATTAAAACTTAAATACTTGCACCCGGAGGGTGCATATATTTGCTAGTATACGTAAAGGAAAGTCGGCGGAGTGGCCTAATGTCGGTATCACCAAGACAGCAAGTGAGTCTATCTCCTTTTAACTAACGCTAGACCAAGGAGATTGTTTTGGCGTCTGAGGTGAAGAACTACACGTACCATTAGCCCCACACTTTACCGCACAAATCCCTGTGCTACTCATATGCTGAGTTGGCTAGGGCCAGTATTGAACCAGGAACCTTGTAGTTCCTATTCGAACGATCTACTAACAGGGTTAAAGCAAATTTAGATAAATGGAAAGTTACAATAATTTATGTGTCTACATATGAAAGGCTATCTGTCGTTCTCTGATTGGTCGATAGATGCCAACAGGTGTTGAGTGAGAGAAAGAGAAATTGATGAGTTGGGAATCTGGGCTGAGTGTTGTTTAGTTACCAACTAGGTTTTTGCTCCGTTCATTTAGTTAGAGTCGAAATGCCGCAGTCATACAGTAGCACTGACATAGCCAGAGCTTGGAAGAATTCATATTTTATAGTAGAGGGATCGGATATCTTATTGTAATGGAGATTGTGTATTTGTCTGTCTTTAACCGAAACTATTTTACTACCCAAGCCACAATTTCCTTAGTTATTTACGTCACATTCTCCGTGATTTTATTTTTATTTAAAACGCAAGTATTTTAAAAATTATTTTACATTATTAATGCTGTTAGCCTTATCTACATACTGATAATATGCAATTCTATTTATATATACAACAAAATAACGGTTTACAATGTAAACGGGAACGCTAATTTGCATATTGATATTAAAAATATGATTTTAATAATTATGTGCTTAGTATCATTGATTTCTAATTGTTTGGTTTATCTTAATGGATATGAGCAAAAATCTCGGGGATAAATCTTAAAAGAAATCCATTAACAAGAATAAATAACTGTTTCATTCTTTACTTCATATTTTAACTAAATAGTTAAATTAGGAAAAATTTAGGAATGAAAGATGAGAGTGATGGAAGAGTAAGTTTCAGTTGTTCTATTTTTCGATTATGCCCCTCTGTGTTCCAAATCCTTTTATCTGCATTCTTATTTAGTTTCATTAGCCTTTCTAATTCAATATAATATTTTATTACATTAAAACCTAAATACTTATACCCAGAGGGTGCATATATTTGCTAGTTTATATAATCGATAATCTGTCTATAGCAGTTCATAGCTTTCCTCTGCGTATACTGACATCGCTACCAAGTATAAATAAAAGAACGCACACAACTCTAGATGTTGATAATGCTCTATTTGATATTATCAACATAAATATATAATAATCTGTATAATAGAATTTCTCTTTACTCTCTGTTCCTATCATTATCGAAACCATCGGAACGTGGCTTCTCTTCTAAACAGCTGTCACTAATAATTACTGTAATGTCCTAGTGGTAAACAGCTTTCGGGCGTCCAATTTGAAGTAACTCAATTTGTGAAATTTGGATAAACAAACATAAACATTATATTCCACCGAAGGGGAATACAAGTTAAAATTCAACGCTGAATCTGAAGAGAATGCGATAGAAAGATTTAACAAGCTAACACGGTATTATGGAGATTAGTTTATATCGCGGGAAGAGAAAATTTAGGTGTCAAATTTGTTATTGAATACTCGAAAGATATTGGAAGACGAACCTGTCATCGTCGACTTGACACTTCACTAAAACTAAAAGCTAAGGAAAGTTTAGAATTGATAAATACGATAAATATAGATACGAGGATAATATCAAATATAAGAGCTCCAAAGCGCTGGAGACGCATGGAAACTCTCTGAGCGACTATATGTAACACTGTTGTGTTTGTTGTTCATGTGCCTAAATTTACTCCGGTGCGTTTTTCGATGCCACGCAGTCTTGGCTTAGCAGTCGTTTCTGATGGAACTCCCAATTGGCGCAACGGCAGAGTTACGCAAAAGGGTATTTAAATCGATTGCTATGGAAAAGGAAGCAATTCTAGTCGACTTAACACTTCTTGAAGTGAGGAAAAATAAAAACTTAGAAAAATTTAAGAAGGCTCAATTTTCAATTTTATAATATTTCAATTGGACACATAGCATAGTGGATAAAGGCCATGGGTTAAGACAGTTCTAAGGGATAGTTATCTCTAGGCTACTGTTCAATCCTGGTCAAGGGCGATAGTAACATAGAATAATAATTAACACAGCTTAACATCTGTACCCAGCTATTTTTAGCGGAATGAGAATGGGGTACCCCCGTGGATTGAATAAAGTGTTGAGTTCAAAATTCCGTGATGGCTCCCGATTACAAGAAGTTTCCCGATTTCAAAAAGAAGGTTCACGAGTTCGAGAAGTCTCCCGAGTCCGAAAAGAAATACCTGAAGAAGGGTGGAGGGCACATCAGCCGAAACGTTGTACTGATAATAATATAGATGAGGACAATAGTCCGAATAATCCTAACAATACAGATAATTGGCTAGCAGGATTTAAACAATAATACAAAGGTAAGCTCATTTAAAACACTTGTAAAGTAGGAAAATATTTTCTAATTTGAAACAAACAATTTCTCTGAATTTTTTTAGATGAGGCTTGATAATTGATGTCGTTTTTATTTTATCTACCTATTTCTAACATTTATTTATATATATATTAAATTATATATATATATATATATATATATATATATATATATATATATATATATATTATATATTATTATTATTATTATTATTATTATTATTATTATTATTATTTTCCTTTTCATGTTCAAAGAATATATTGTTCCTTGAGTTTACAGCGTGTGATAAAATGAACTCTCTCGTCGATTTCGACGCTTGAGGGTTCATCCAGTGAACACCCTACACAGTGTTTTGTTTATAGTGGTAAAGTCTTGTGTTGGACCATCCGCACTTTTTGGCACAGTTGATAGGAAATAATTGGTTCACAAGGAATGCCACAAAACCAATCAACGACTGAACTCAGGTTTTTCAAATTCAGAGTTTTTCCTTCACCTAGACTGGTTAAAGAGCCCAGTCTATTTTATCCATAGCTAGAGGGAGAATATATGGATACATAGCTTTCCCAATGGTATTAGCGGTATGTGGAATGTAAACAGCCTTGTCTTGGATTTGAACTCGGGTCGACGAGTCCATTTCCTACGACTCTTAGCATTATGCCACGCACTTCCATAAATTCCAGCGTGAGATACACAATGTCACTAATTCCTGGAACCTTTGATGGTGATTGTGTCGGATATTTTCGTGGGTCTGATTTACAGGTGACAGGTCATTGCTACTGAAATAATCTTGTGTGAATAGGTTGAAATCAAATAAGCGCATGTTAATTTGCGAGAGGTGGTCACGTGGGTTTTGAGAGATTTAGTTAGATGCAATAAGTCATTTGAGATCTAGAGTCAAAGTTTAGGATTGTTTGGGAATTGAGGGAAACCACTCTCAACAAGGAGGGAAACCTTTTAGAAATGTAAATGTGACTCTTCTTTAATCGACTGAGCAAAACCTCACATCGTCTACGTTTTTGATAAAAAAAGATGAAACAGCTACAATAAATGTGACTAATCTTGTTTTTGAGACCCCTTAGACTATTACATTAACCCTAAAAGAACACTAAAAGAGATCTAGTGTGAGAATTATTACCCCTCTTCACTCTTTCTAATCCATTTCATTACAGCGAGGGTAGTGGGGCTTAGCCGGCTGGGTAGTACCATTTCCTTTCTCATCCTTTCTTGTAGCAAACAACCCGTCAAGATGGTTGGACCCAAGGCTTTTTAAGTCTTTGGTCTTCCACCATAGATATCTTTTTTATTCTACATTCAACTCGGCGAGACGCCAAGTCGGTCTTCTTTTTTTTTTTTCAATTAAAAAAATTGAAATAGATCACAAATTAAGACTGAGCCTATTCTAGTAGTGACCACCCCAAGCGGAGATTTAAGAGGTCTGAATTCAGAGTTTTCCTTCTCCTAGACTGGTTGCCTAATCAATGTTAAAGAGCCCAGTGCCTAACTATTTACCCATAGCTGGAGGGTGAATAGTTGGATTCATACCTTTCCTAAGAGAATTAGTACTATGTGAACTGTGGTTTTGACTAGGATTTGAACTCGGGTCAACGAGTCAATTTCCTACGATTCTAACCAGTACTCCACCAGCGCCTTCCCCATCAAACTACGAGAACAAGTACAAGAAAGAATGAGATGCGCAAAACTACTGGCTAGCTGCAAAGGCCACAAAATTTCGCAAACCACTCAGACTAACAAGCCGGGGGTTAAACACCCACTATGCTCAATAGTGGCACCTTCCCCACTGCGTTGGGAGGAACATCAATGTTTCATATTTGTAGTATAATAAAATCCTAATATTGGTTGAAAAAAATTACTTCTTAGAAATTTATTATCGCTGTACTTACTTAAGGTCAATGCAGATGGTCTCTCTCTCCTCTCTCTCTCTCTCTCTCTCTCTCTCTCTCTCTATCTATCTATCTATTATCTATCATTCTACACATATGCATATCTACATATACATATATACATATAATATATATACATATACATATAAATACATATATATAAATATATATATACATATACATATATATACTTACATATATATATACATATGTATACATATATATATAAATATATTCACGCATATACATATATATATACACATACCTACATATATATTATACACACACACACACATATATATATATATATATATATATATATATGTGTGTGTGTGTGTGTGTGTGTGTGTGTGTGTGTGTGTGTGTGTGTCTGTGTCCTTGATAATGGTTCAGAAAAAGAATGAAAGTACTTGGTTTCCCAATGAAAAACTTTTGGAGAATTGATTAACGCCTGTTAGGATGATAACGGAAAATTGTTAGCAAACTTGACAGATAAAAGAAAATAACTTGAAAACAATAAGCATTCTATTGCATTTATTCAAATATGTTTAAATGAAAAGATGCTGCCCATATTTCAAATATATGTATTTATAAAATGTGATTGTGAAGATTGTTTATTTTTTCGTCTATCTACCGCTCTCAAATAGGGCGTAATTTAACGAGGTTTATATTACAATTATCCTGAAAAATCATCCTAGGTCGTATTTTGCAGGTATGTCTTATTTTTGGGGATATGGTATCTATTCATCTATCTAGTCTATATATATCTATATCTATCAATTATATATAATATAATATATATATAATATTATATATATATTATATATATATCATGTTATATCTATATCTGTCTATCTCTATCTATACCTATCTCTATCTATCCATACCTATATGTATCTATACATATATATCTATCTATATCTAGAGAGAAATAGATGGAGAGATTAAGAGATAAAAAGAAAATTTACGGATTGAAAGGGCGAAGACACACTGAGAAATGAACTGGTTCAGAGAAAGAGGGGGAGAAATAGAGGAAGCGGTTACAGCAGAGAGAGAGAGAGAGAGAGAGAGAAGAGAGAGAAAGAGAGAGAGAGTTAGCGAAAGAAAGAATAGAGAGAGAGAATGAGAGATAAGGGGATAGGAAGAAATTGCGTATGAGCTTTGAGCAGGGGAAAAAAGCGGAAATATTAATAGAAGATGTGATAAAGTTTATGGGGTGGAAAAGGTGATCTCCAGAGTGACAGTTATGGCGGCTTCAAGATGGTTGGCTCATGGCTTATTATTTCAAAAGCAAACGATGAGACAAAGAAGAAAAAAAAAGGAAAGGGGGACAACTAAGCAAAGAATATTGTTAGATCTTTTTATACCAGCAACACTGGCTCGATGAAAAGATTTTCAAAAGAAAAGGGGTTATTGCGTACGAATCATTCAAAGGACAATCCTTCTGAACTACAAAAGCGCGCGAACAGTGAAACCCAATGGAATAACAACGGCGCTCTTTCTTGATTGACCGAGGCTGAAAGAATTTCCTCTTTTATATCTTCGCGTCGATCAACGCCAACAAGGTCGAATATTTAACTGAGCGCAGCTCCTAGTTCATTTTCAAAACCTTATTATAACAGAAATTCGGCGTTTGTTCGACTGTGACCGAAACTATGCCACTGCTTAAGTCACAATACTCTCAACAATAAGTATTTAGTTTGTTTTGTTTACGGCATATCAACCTGGGTGGGTCATTTAATGCCGACTAAGTTTTGGATTTGTAGTGATAGTTTGGAGAAACATATATATATATAATATATATAAATATATATATATATATATATATATAGGAAATGATCTGACACATTTGGAGGCTTAATAAAAGCACAAAATAAGAAATAAGGAAAAGAAATGAATAAATCTATTTTCTGAATGTACATACAATGCCATTTTATTTTATTTATACCAACATTATTTATATATTTCAAAAGTTTTATTTTTATTTTATTTTCAGAATATCCTTATGTGTCAGATCATTTTGGTCCACTATATATATATATATATATATATATATATATATAATATATATATATATATATATATATATATATGATCTATTCTTCAATTACTCATATTTTTCAGACAATCCCACTTGCTTTAAGAAATGTGAAATCCTGAATTGTTTTATTTTCATGAAAAGTTTATTTCAATATATCTGCTTATAGAATTTATGTATAGTATTTTGTTCGCACAAGCCAAAGTCTACACACTCTAGCAGTATATGTTTCACTGTAAATCTCTCTCGTAGCATGTAGTGCATATTGGGGATTCTGTGCCCTCTAGAAAACGATGAAGGGTGGTGTAGGTGTGGCCTATTTGAAGGCGGGCCAGCACAACATTTTAGTTTATAGTCCGAATCAGCGTCAGGCGAATTCCCACCCGAACTTAGATATTTTCTGAGTCGTTTTTTGTTACTTTTTTTATCGGCAAATTAATGTTAATATTTTAAATGCCTCTCCATTAATTTTTATCGGCAAATCAATCTAAATCTAATTTTACAACTCTCCTTTTAAAAACTTAAAGACAAGAATAAATGAATAATAAAAGATGATAAAACAAATAAATTGAAAAATAAACTCATCTATACAAGGAAAAAAACGCCCTCTGCCGGTGAAAAAAATTAATTTTTGCCTCGCTCTTCCGTAAAAAATCTTATACTTTTTTAATAATAGACATGTAAAATAGTTTTGCTGTCAAATTCAAATAAATATGTTTTCTTTCTAATAAACCAATAATTAACAGTTAAATTCAAATTAATTTTGATATTTTTTAGAAAGTTTTTTTTGGGTGGGGCATTAAATAAAAAAACCCTGTTTGTTATGTTTTACGACAGACGATAATCAAAACATAACGTTTTTATTCACCGTATAGTAGAATAGGAAGTATTGATTAATATTAAGAATATATTACAATATTATTAATAATAATTAATAATGTATTGCAAAATATCAAATTCAAATGCAGAAAACCTTTTGATTTTATTTAAAACTCTGAAAAAAAAAACAAGCATAGGGGTGTAGCACAATTGATGAAATTGCCGTTAGAGGGAGTAAGTATATTTTTTGTTATCAATTTATTTTTAAGCAGAGGGGGTAAGCATGATTGATGAAACTGCTAAACTTGTAATGAAATGCGCAAACCTAAATCAGACACAGTTGAATACACAAACTTCGTCAAATTTAATGTAAAAGTAAAAAATAAGTAAAGTCGTCGGGGCGACCTAATGTCGGTATCAGCCAGGCAGCGAGGGAGTTATCCCCTTTTCACTAGTGCTAGACGAAGGAGATTATTTTAGCGCCTGAGGTGGAGCGCCACACCTACCTTCAGCTCCTCACTTTACCTCTCAGATCCCTGTGCTACTCATAGGCTGAGTTGGCGAGGGCCGGTATCGAAACAGGAACCTTGCTGATTCCTAGCCGAACGCTATACCGGCTGAGCTAAACCGACCCTTAATGTAGAAGAAGATTATCTGACTATTTCTAATTTGTAAATAATATTCTATGCGGTTAGATGACTTTAAATATATATCTATATATCTTATTATAATGGAGATTGTGTGTTTTTCTGTCTGTAACCGAAACTATATTACTAATCGAGTCACAATTAACATAGTTATTTTAATCACATTCTTCATGATTGTATTTATATTTAAACCTCAATTATTAATAAAATTGCTTCACCTTTTTATTAGTGTTGTCCGTATCTACATACGATATTTTCCACGTACCCCACTTGTACGGGTCAGGCACAAGGCCCTATTTATGTGGGACCACCCACAAACCGAAGCTCATGGGGTGGCGGGTGAAAAATTGCGTCGATCCCGTCGGCATTCCCCCCTCAAGGGGGGCGCCTCAGGCGCTGGGCAATAAACCCAGCCCTGCCCCTTTAAATCAAGGGGGCAGGTGTTGCCTGGGGGGATAGCCATGGGATCGACGCCGTTAATTATATCAATGAGGCCGAGATGTTGACCATACTAATAACATGCTATTGTATTTATATATATGCGGTTTGCAGTGTGACCGGGAAGACTAATTTGCATATTGATATTAAAAATGTGATTTTATTAAATATGTGCTTAGTATTATTGATTTCTAACTGTTTGTTTTATTTTAATGAATATAAGCAATCTCTCCAATCAATCTTAAATGAATCCATTAACAAGAAAAAATAAGTGTAATTTTATTCTTTATTTCCTAATTTAACAAAATAGTTAAATAAGTAAAATTCAGCAATGAAAGACGGCAGTGATGGAAGAGTAAGTTTCATTTCTATTTTTCTATTATACCCCCACTCTGTTTCAAATTTTTTTATCTGCATTCTTATTAGACTTTCTAATTTAATACGATATTTTATTACATTAAAACTTAAATACTTGCACCTGGAGGGTGCATATATTTGCTAGTATATATAAATGAAATGAACTATATATAATTCAATAATACCGGTCATGTATTGATTAAACTTGTTTTACCAAACAATGTGAACCGTTACATGTTGCATACTTAATTTCTGACTATATATGATATAGTGTTGTTCTTTATTTAATGTATTAATTATTTTGATAATAGATTAATTACTCATTGAAAATATTACGCAATTCCTGAGGGTATTGTGACGTAAGCAGTAACATAGTTTCGGTTACAGACACACTAAATCTCCATTATAAAGTAAATAGAGTTGGCGGAGAGTCATATTGTCTGTATCAGCCGAACAGAGAGGGAATCTGTCCCCTTTTCGCTAGCGTTAGACAAGAGAGATTGTCTTTGCTGAGGTGAAGCGTCACATCTACCGTCAGCTCTCCACTTTACCGCACTGATAATATTACCCAATATGTGCTATTTATACGATGAGTTTGCCTGGACCGGTCTCGAACCAGGAACTTTGCAATTCCTTGGCAGGTGCCCAACCGACTGAGAAGATATAGATATCAAGAAATGGTAATTTTTCAAATCCTATAAAATTCCTTGCACCTCATCCCATTAATATTTTCTTCCATCTGATCCTATTAATATTTTTCTTCCTTCTCTTCTTCCGCCTCATCCCATTAATGTTTTTCTTCTTCCACCTCATCCCATTAAGATTTTCTTCCTTTTTCTTCTTCGACCTCATCCATTAAGATTTTTTTTCTTTTTCTTCTTCCACCTCGTCC
>CM042138.1:92842390-92844890 GCA_023376005.1 Doryteuthis pealeii
ATATATATATATATATATATATATATATATATATATAAGGTTACATGGGTATCACAGTGTTTTTCTTTGTTTACAATAACATCATTTGGTTTGATACTGTCATCCATGTATAAATACACTTGTTCCTTAACCTTTTGACCGTTATCATTTTGCAACACCCTCTGGTTAAAGATAAACCCGTCCAAACAGTCCACGATGAAAAGCATAAATGTAAATCCTGATTATCTCATGTTGCAGCATCCAGAGTAGATTCATGCTGGACGGCTCGCACTGGCATATCCATGTGCTGGTTTCTCCAGGAGGGTGTCGCTAATGAGTCCGTCCCTACTTCTCCAGCAGTGTCCTGTATGTCATGATCGTGTCACTCGGATGGTTTGTATGAAGGGGGAAGGGTCATACAGCTGCTTCATTGTGGGTTGATGTTACCACGATTTTTTAAAGAGTAGTTAAAGGAAAGTAATAGCTTTAAATAATCTAGCAAACGAAATGTAATTCTGATTCTACCAAAGACACCGTAACACTGAGAAGAATTTTGACAAACTAAGTCCGTCGTGTTTTCGCCCTCGCCACTGTCCAACCGTTTCCTTTTATACTCGGACTGGCCGAGACACGTCACAACTCTCGTCTCACCAGCTACGAGACTTGCCACTACAAATCGCGGCCTCAAGGATACTCACGATTTCACCACTAGTCGGACTCGTCACATTTCTACTATCTCTTCGACCGACGGACCGTTGTTGGCTCATCACAGGTTTGTTAGTTTTGCTGTTCGATCTCGCTACAAATAACACTTTCAGATTGTTGATATCTGATATATAATAATCATTGACGAACTAATTATAAATAAACATTTTTTAATTAAATAATTCAACACTTGTTAAATCTGATTACCATTACTTCTGATATGGTTTCCAAAATATCTACACTGTTGCCAGTTCGTCTAAAAATACAATTTATAATCTTCACCCCATCAATATACGCCATTAGAATCAGTTTTAAGACAGGTGGGAATAGAGTAATTTCATAAGTTTAATTTGGTCTGCAACAATTCTAGAATAGGTCGGTTGAATTTTACGACATGTCAACCCTTGTTGGGTTATTACATGCCAAAGACATTGTTTTATTCATTCTTGGTTACTGAAATCTTTTTTAAACTCAATTTCTTTTACATATTTTTCATCTATTTAACCTATTGATGGGATTTTAACAAGTACCACTACTCCGGGTCAGAGTAATGGTGATAAAGGAGCACTATTTTTTGCGGCATCCTTAGGCATCCCAGAAACAGCAGTGTCCAGCGGAGATCCTTTGTGTTAAGTAGAGCACGATCCTTAGTGAAGAATGCTTTGGTTGCTCCTCGCTGTCCCTTAATAGGGATTATGATCCTTTGGTTATTTCTTAATATTGGGTATGATCCTTTGGTTGTTCCTTGGTGCTCCTCAGTGTTGCAGGTTGTTGGAATTTTTCTGTTATAAGGCGTGTGCCAAATGGTCACTTCTACTTATAGACTCGCCGACTACCATGTGACCAGCCTTGTTGTCCAATCACTGGCAGTGCTCTGCTGCTGCTGTTGTTATTTATACTGGCTGATTCTAATCTTAGCTCACTGCTACTCAGATCTTCTTGGACGTCGGATCTAAAGGATTCTCTACCACAGGACTTATTCACTTACCAAAGGATTCTCTATCACGAGACTTATTCACTTACCAAAGGATTCTATAGCTCGGGACTTACTTACTTATTTACTTTGAGTTCTTTCCAAGGATGGCGGCCAGATACTTAACACAGGTCCCTTCGTCAATGATTGCAAATTGACGCCTGTCAATATCAGCGATTAAATACTAAACCAATACTTTGCATTTTATCTTGGACGATTTGGACTGTATTTTTAACTAGAGGGTGTTGCAATAAAATTAAGGAACACTATTATATGTATTAATATATAGATGCTAACAATTTTCTTACAGATAGTTTGATCCGTAGGTGGGACCCAAAAAAGTAATTCAACTCCAGATCAGAGAAATTGGGTATTTTATTCAGATACTGTTTTAATATTATACACCGGACACGGGCTAATTTCTATCGATAGAAAAAACAAAAAGAGTAATCAATTATATCGGCTCTTTAGAAAACTTTCTATATCCAAACGTGTTATTATGTTCCACGTATGTGTTGTGGTTTCTGCGAAAATAGATAGGATGCTTTCATTTTGGAAACACAAAAGTCAAATCCATAGACTGTTATATTTAGTATCCACAAGTGCTCCAAGAAGATGAACAAACCTTGTCTGAAATAGCATACAACGCCTTCTAAAAACAATCTGACGAGTGGCGTTGGTTGGGACATATAGGCGAACCTTCGGTTGCAAATCAGTCATTAGACTTTCTCCTAAGATTCTAAAGCAGCGCGTTAATAATATTCCATCTATACATGTATAAAGGGCAGTTGTGTGTATCTGTATGTCCGGAGGAAACTTCGAAAATAAAACAATTAACGACAA
>CM042138.1:92847390-92887390 GCA_023376005.1 Doryteuthis pealeii
TGTACGATGTTCTACGTGGTGGGCAATGTTTGCCGAGTTCGCTTGTCATGATTATTTTTCATTAATTATCGAATTGTATACGATATATGCATTGTAACTGCCTTCAAGCAAAAAATATAAATAATAATAATAATATTAATATATATATATATATATATATGTATATATATATATGAAAAAAGGGAATGGAAGTTCAAAAATCCCAGCAATGCAAACCATGATAGTCACCGGAGATGTAGATATCTTTTGAGTTTTCTTTGTGGACTATAATGCTTCTGATTTATTAAAATAAAATATTTTTTCTTTTATTTTCAAAACAGAATATGCATTTTCAAAATTTAAAAGATTTAAAAAAAATTTTAAATTCCGGCTATGAACTAGAACGTTTCATCTGTAACCACTTTCGTCTTATAACTGTCCACTAATATAGACACATCTCTCTTGATGAAGACCACTTCAATAAAGGGGCGAAACTGATTTCTGTCAGCGAATTTTAACATCATGTGTTTGTTTTTTCTAAATATTAATTTCATACTGTCGGATTCACTTCCATTCACTTTTTTTCATTCTGTCTTTTGAAAAAACAAAAATACCTGGATATCTACATCTCCGGTGACTATCATTGGTTTGCATTGCTGGGATTTTAGAAATTTTTGATAATTTCTTAAACATTTTTTATACATATTTACATCAAACTCTTTTGAGTTTTCCTTGTGGACTATAATGCTTCTGATTTATTAAAATAAAATAAAAAATGTTTATTTTATTTTCAAAACAGAATATGCATTTTCAAAATTTTTAAAAATTTTGAAATAAAAAAAATTCCGTTTATGAACTAGAACGTTTCATCTGTACCACTTTCGTCTTATAATGGTCCACTCATATACACACATCGATCTTGCTGAAGATCACTTCAATAAAAGGTCGAAAAAGATTTCTGTCAGCGAATTTTAACATCATGTGTTTGTTTTCTCTAAACATAAATTTCATTATATATATATATATATATATATATATATATATATATATATATATAATATACCAAGCGTGTTGGTAGATCCTTGCGGAGAGAAAAAACCCGGCAGAGAGTTTGATTGTAAAAATATACTACCAAACATCAACCAGGGAGAAAAAAATTTTTGAAAAAAAGAAAAGACCAAGATATTCGTACCAACAAAAAATAATCTATTGGTATAGTATTTGGCCAAAAGAAAAACAATTTATATGCATATATATGTATATAAGATATATATATATTCATATAACCGCTAGGAGAAGCTAATTTGTAAAAAGTGCTCGATACCTAAGTAGAGCCAAGTAATAAGGATATCTACTGAGTCAGACGAACCTACTGTTAGTTTCGCATAAAGCTCTTCAGGGCTAAAATCAGAGTCAGATTTTAGCCCTGAAGAGCTTTATGCGAAACTAACAGTAGGTTCGTCTGACTCAGTAGATATCCTTATTATATATATATTATATATATATATATATATATATATATATATATATATATAAGAGTGTTTTATTTGCTTGAAGGATTGTGTATATATTGGTTTGGAGGTTGATTTTGAAGGCTATCACAATGCAGGTATAAAGAATAAGGTAACAATGGTGTTGTGTGTTAACCTGTATTTTATTCTTGAATTTTCGAGATAAAATCACTTTTTCAGAAGATCACTGGAACTGAAGTCATCTTGTTAAATAGAAATCGTTTAACTAGAAATGCCATAACAAGACGACTTCAGTTCCAGTGATCTTCTGAAAAAAAGATTTTATCTCGAAAATTCAAGAATAAAATACAGGTTAACACACAACACCATTATTACCTTATTCTTTAAACCTGCATGGTGATAGCCTTCAAAATCAACCTCCAAACCAATATATATATATATATATATATATATATATATATATATATATATATATATAATGTTCTATCCCAATGTTTTGCCTCTCCTCATGTTTATGTGATTTTCCTCCTATAGAATATTTCAGTTGTTTGTTGTTTTCTTGAAAAAATGAAGAGAAAATGGATTAGAAATATTGAGTCTATCTGAGACAAGCTCCGATATAGACCCGATGAATGCTTCAGGATATATCGGTTGAAACGTCGAGTTAACAGATATGAAAGCATTTCGAATAATAAATACTCCATCTTATTATGAAGTGCCAGCACCCACAGAGTAATTTATATCTTGTTTGAGTACTTATTCTTCCGTTAGCAAAAGATCTGAAAATGTCCTTTTCTTTCTTCTCAGTATGGCTTTGCTGATAAAAGATGATGGAACTATTCAGCTTATCAAAGACAAGATCCAACATACACATGGGAAAGCCTAAGGTTATACCGATTGCAATTTCTATTTCAAAGAAGATATGAAGAGTTAAAATAATATAATGGAATTGCTATCTCATAATTAAATAGCATCTATCATATAGTTATATACAGCCCTGTCGGCTGGTTCATTATAATACCCCGACTACGCCTCTGCAGAGAAATAACAGCCTTTGTTGACCATGTGTGGTGACCCATGATGCTTAAAGTTTTGAACCTTAGTGGCTGAGAATTCCATAGCATTCAACACTCCACTCTACCGAACCTTTTATTTTATTTTCAAAACAGAATATGCATTTTCAAAATTTTCAAAAATTTAAAAATAAAAAAAAATTCCGGCTATGAACTAGAACGTTTCATCTGTACCACTTTCGTCTTATAACGGTCCACTCATATACAAACATCGATCTTGATGAAGACCACTTAAATAAAGGGTCGAAATAGATTTCTGTCAGCGAGTTTTAACATCATGTGTTTGTTTTTTCTAAATATAAATTTCATATATATATATATATATATATATATATATATATATATATATATATAAGAGAGAGAGAGTTTTATAATTTGCTTGAAGCATTGTGTATATATTGGTTTGGAGGTTGATTTTGAAGGCTATCACAATGCAGGTGTTAAGAATAAGGTAACAATGGTGTTGTGTGTTAACCTGTATTTTATTCTTGAATTTTCAAGATAAAATCACTTTTTCAGAAGATAATGCTTATGGCAAAGCGCAACCCTTTTATTTCATATGCGCTAGAAAGCCGTGGCTGAGGGTTTTAATGTCTTGTATATGATGTTAACCTGCATCCAGTGGTGAGGTTCCAATTCTAGAGCTTTTGTGAATATGGAGTACCCCTTCATCGCCATTACTCCACTCTGACCCAGAGTGATATTACTAGTTAGGGGCTCATCAATGGGTTAAATATTTTTTTAAATGAGTTCTACAGAAATGGCGCCATGTGGGTAACTATCCGTGATGCTTCAGGATGGAATCCTGGTAGCTGAGCAGTCATTAACCTGCAGCACTTCACTTTCGTACTTACGCTAGTTATCAACGGTTGATTTTTCTTTTAACTTTCCTGCCACATTGGCATTAAACATGTTTTTATTCAATTTATCATCTTTATAAAAGACATTGAATTCTTCAGAGTAATCCAGAATGTCCTTTGCAAAAGATGGTTAGGTAAAAAATAAGTAAATGAAAAAAAAATTCCAAACAACATGTCAAACTCATTTTTAACTTATCATCTTGCCTATGAAAAGAAAATTTCGGCGGACCTGAACTTTCAGACCCCCCTACTCTAAAATTTTTGTTTTTAATTTTTTTTTCAACGGATTATTATCGATTGCACACCAATCTATCAGATTGTGAAAATACATTCTAAAAAGTTCTTTATTTTTCGAGTTTTCAGGGGTGCTCATTTCCCCGTATAAGTTTATAGTAAAACGACCCCCATATCGGAACCGCTCTATAGTTGGGCTGAATTTGCACTAAGGTGTCAAAATTAAGGTGACACAGAAAAAACAGAACCCACAAATTTTGTAATAAAACTGTTAATTTTAACTAGGGGGTTAGGGTCTGGGGTTAGGGTTTGGGGTTAGGGTTAGGGGTTGGGGTTGGGGTTGGTGTTGGGGTTTAAGGTTAGTTTAATGGGAAAATAAATAAATAATTTGGGTTCTGTTTTTTCTGGGCCACTCTAACTTTGACACCTTTGCGCCAGTTTCCTTTCGAGCGGTTCCGATATGGAGAGTCCGATTTACTATAAACTTATACGGGGAAATGAGCACCCCTGAAAACTCAAAAAATAAAGAACTTTCAAGAATTTTTTTTTAAAATCTGATAGATTGGTGTGTAATCGATAGTAATCCATTGAAGGAAAAATAAATAAATAAATAAATAAAAATCTGTTTTTTAGCGGTTCCGATAAGGGGGATCGTTTACGATAAACTTATACGGGGAAATGAGCACCCCTGAAAACTCGAAAAATAAATAACTTTTTTGAATTTTTTTTACAATCTGATAGATTGGTGTGCAATCGATAATAATCCATTGAAAGGAGAAAAAACAATTAAAAACAAAAAATTTTAGAGGGTGGGGTCTGAAGGTTCAGGTCCACCAATTTCTTATCAAAGGTTTTATCCTTTTTTTTACTTTCCCGCCACATTGGCATAAAACATTATCTTATTCGATTTATCGTCTTCATCATAGACATCATATATAGGAATGTGTTAGGTGTTAATATATCAACCATCTGCTCACGTCAAGTCTTAGCACCTATATTATTGTCCTAATCCTACCGCCCTTATGACAAGCTCCAACCCTCTTTATCATATATGTGCTTGAAAGTGGTGGTCCTAGATATGACGTTAAACTCTATCTGATGGTGAAGTTCCAATTTTGAAACTCTGGTGAACGTGGAGTACACCTTCATCACCATTACCTCCAGGTCCACACCGACCTGGAGCGGAGTGGTAGTATCTGTTAGGTTCCCATCTATGGGTTAAAAAGAAGAAAAATGAGTTTAAAAATATGTTTACAAATGAGTTAAAAATTAATAGCTATTAAGCATGAATAAAACAAAAAGTTTCGGCATAAAATAAGCCAACAAGAGTTGACAAGCCGTAAAATCCAACAAAACAGAGTAATTTATATTCTATTTTCACCAGTAAAATATGTAGTTCTTTTTATTCTCAACATAGCTATGCTGAATATTCTCTAACCAAATGTATAAATATTTTGTTCCCTTAAAACCTTTAAATAACTGGACGTGCATAGAAATATCTAAGTCATCATATATAATGAACACGGCGATCCGAGTTCAAATCCTGGTAGATCCTGGTTAAGGAAGGTTAAAAAAACAGTCTGTCCCAAAATTTACCTATGTTAGATAATGAAAGAGATGAGGTCAGTGTATGGTGGTTGAAACATGCGCCGAGAAAGAATGTATAAAAAGTGAGAGAAGTAAGATAACACAAACGTTTAATGTATTAAATAACCCAAATAGGGCTGACATGCTGTAAGATCCTATCAGCCAACTAAAAGGTGTGACACTTTAGATTGGTTCTCGGTGTTGACTCAATATAATATAAAATACTGAGATGTCTGAATGTGGAAAAATCCAACATTTAATTTATACGGTTAGATAATAGTGGAAACTATATTAAGAATGACGTGGGAACGGCTGACCTGTTGGCTTTTGATTTGTTGAATGTGTCGACAGTCCGTCTCACAATATATCTACGTTAGATAATGAAAATGAAGAGGTCAGTGTATGGCGGTTGAAACATGCGTCGGAAAAGGGTGTATAAAATGTGAGAGAAGAGCTACATCTCTCTCGTTATTCACTTACAGAGTCGGGATAATTGACAACGAAGTTACGAGCGAGATGGGGGGGGGAGAGTTACACCTCCTACCCCATTTAGGGGAGACGTCAAAATGATTTGTAATTGAGGTTTAAGAGCTCAATAAAATCAAAATATTGCGTTGGCGTTGGAGTTCGTTTATTCCCAAGGAGGCAATCGTTTTCCTTGGGGCAGAAACGGACAACAACGAAGAGAAGTAGACACGTTATCATCTTCAAGATGAAGGTCCAAGAGGCAAATCCAACTACCATGAAATAACCAATCTCCAGTCGGCTTTGAGACGTAAGAGCTTGTATAGAATATTTTGATGCATGTCTTTCCCATGGATATTAGCGTGATGTAAAATGCAAACATCGACTCTATAGTTTCATACTTCAACATTTGTCGGCTGAAAAAAAAAAAAAAATAAGCTCATTGGTTCTTAGACCACCATTTAATTCTTTTTTTTTTTTTTTTTCAGTTTGTGAACATTGGTTAAAATCAGTTTACCAATGTTGACCTAACACATGCGCAAATATTTGATTCATGCTTGTCTCTCAGAATTCAAATAGTGGTTTACAGTGTGAACTGGGCAGTTAATTTACATATTGATTTTAAAAGTTTGACTTAATAAATATTTGCTTGGTATTATTGATTTCTAATTGTTTGTTTTTATTTTGTTAAATATGAGCAAAAATTCCATCGATAAATCTTTAATGAATCCCATTACCAAAAATAATGTAATTTTATTCTTTACTGTCTAATCTAACTAACATAAATTTAGCAATGAAAACCCGGAGTGATGGAAAAAGGTAGCGTCCGATGTGTTCTTTCTTCGATTCGTATTACAGAACACCCCTGTTTCAAATAATTGATTATCCCAGTGATGATGTTTTTTTCTGATATTTAAACGCACACATACATAAAAAGAAATAATAATTAATTGTTGTTGTTGATTAATTATATTATTGTTTTATTCTCAAAATCAATCGCATATATAAATTTTATATAGAAATCAATTAGAATGAAATAAAAATAAGGGTATTTTTTAAAAATACGTTCTTAGTCTTTCTAATTTAATATACTATTAACAGAACTTATGGATATATCACAGTATGATAAGTTAACTATTACGTTTTATATGTCTACTTAAGAGCTAGTTCAAAATAGTTCAATAGGAAAAAGTATAATAATCTTGATTTAACCCTCTAACCCTTTTTTTCTTTCAACAGGAATATTTCACCATTGGTATATTCCACCATGGTAAATTCCACCAGAGTAAATAAACATGTACTTATAGTTTACTAATTATCTTGATTTAACTCTTACTCACTGTGGTTTTTCTTATTTTTATATTTTCATTATGTCCAATTGAAACAAATTAGCGTTATGGCTTTAGCGCGTTTACCCCCTCTCTTTATCTTTCCCCTATTTTCTTTCTTTCTTTTTTCTTATTATATTTTTCTGTGTAGCATGTCCTTTTTATTTCCTTTCTCTCTTTCTAAAAAACGGAATTATTCATTATTTAGGTTAGCTATCGACACTCATAAGAAATAAGAATTCGACGGATAAACGACACCAGATAATCAGGATTTACATTTTGCATTTCATCTTGGACGATTTGGATGGTCTCATTTTTAATCAGAGGGTGTTGCAAGATGATAACGGTTGTATTTGGTAGGAGCACCATTATCAATATATAAATGTTTTTTTAGTTTTCTAATTTAATATATCATTTTGTCACATTAAAACTTGAATATTTGCGCCCGGCGAAGGGTGCATATTTTTGCTAGTCAAATTACTTGTAAAGACTATATTGTATCTCATCCATAGGTGTTTAGGTGACGTAGGAAGATACATTGGCGCAAAAACAATTCATAATCAGCCGAGATCACGGTCAAGTCACGCTGAAATCACAGTTAGCATGTGAGGTGGAGCGCCACACCTACCATTAGCTCCTCACTTTAACGCAGAGATCCCTGCTACTCATACGCGAGGGCCGATATCGAACCCGGAACCTTGTGATTCATCGGTTGACGCTCTACCGACTGAGCTTGTCCTGATATTTAAAATCCTGGAAACTGCTTTATTCCTTTGACAATGCTTTCACTTGGTTTGGTCGGTTGGTTGGTTGATTGGTCCATTTCATGCCGAAGATGTTTTGATTTATTCATTCTTGATTGGTAGTCGATTTTTAAAAACTCATTTTTGTATACATTTTTGAAATATTTTTTTTCTATTTAACCCATAGATGGGACCCTAACAGATACTACCAGTCCGGGCCAGAGTGGATCTGGGAGTATTTGGAATGAAAGTGTACCCCACACTGCCAGAGCTTCAAAATTTGAACTTCACCAGATTTTTTTTATTTAACCAATAGATGAGACCCTAAAAGATACTACCAGTCCGGGCCAGGGTGGATCTGGGAGTATTGGAATGAAAGTGTACCCCACACTGCCCAGAGCTTCAAAATTTGAACTTCACCAGATTTTTTATTTAACCCATAGATGGACCCTAAAAGATACTACCAGTCCGGGCCAGGGTGGATCTGGGAGTAGTGGGAATGAAAGTGTACCCCACACTGCCCAGAGCTTCAAAATTTGAGCTTTCCATGAGATAGATTTTAATGTCATACCGAGGACACTAAACCCCTCAGCCAGCGTCTACTAGCACACATATGATAAAAAAGGTGAGTGGTTGCCATAAGGGCAATAGGGTTCTGACTATCTTATGGCTGATTGGGCTTGACGTGCCCAACCGAATGACGGAGGGTGCCCTCTTCGACCGATCGTCTAGCCTAAGTAAATTCCAAAGTGGAGTGTTGCATGTCATTGAATGCTCAGCCAGGAGGGTTCCATCTTGAAGCATCACGGTTCGCCACCAACGTGGTGACTTCATTGAGGGTGTCTTATCCCTCTAATGCCCCAGCCGACTGGGCTAGCGCACCCGGTATATGACCACATGCAAAATAAGAAAACTACAAGGGTTATTTCCTAGTTGATATTAGAGTGTGACCCAGAAAAACAGAACCCAAATTATTCATTTATTTTCCCATTAAACTAACTCTAAACCCCAACCCCAACCCCAACCTAACCTAACCCTAAACACTTACCCTAAACCCCCTAGTTGAGTAACATGATATTACAGGGCGACCCAGAAAAACAGAACCCACACATTTTGTAATAAAACTGTTAATTTTAACTAGGGGGTTAGGGTTAGGGTTTGGAGTTAGGATTTAGGGTTTAGGGTTAGGGTAGGGTGGGGTTGTGGATTAGGATTAGTTTAATGGTAAAATAAATAAATAATTTGGGTTCTGTTTTTTCTGGGTCACCCTGTAATATCATGTTACTCAACTAGGAAATAACCATTACAAGTTATGGACAAACAATTGATTTACTGTCATTTCTGTATAAAATAAGAAATAAATATTTATTTCAAACCCTTAGACAGAAAAAACGAAAGACAAAAATATTTATAATTATCTTTTTATCTCAAGGGAAAAAGTTACTTTTACAACTTGACAGACTCTACAAATTAACCCAATTGTCTTTTTTGTTATTTTCTCTTATTCAGAAAAACTTATTTAAAATTAAATTGATTTTTTCCAAAGAAGGAACACACGTATACGCTCGGTGCGTAACGGCTATCGTTGTTGAAAATGAAGCCATCAAGCCGTTCAAATACTGTACGGGCCTGTTTGCTGTAATAATTCTGGTGTTTAGTAATTCTTAGTAATTTAGTAATTTTAGTAGTAAATTAGTAGTAATTTAGAATTCTTAGTAATTTAGTAAATTAGTAATTTAGTAATTTTAGTAATTTAGTAATTTAGTAAATCTTAGTAATTTAGTAATTTTAGTAATTTAGTAATTTAGTAATTTAGTAATTTAGTAATCTTAGTAATCTTAGTAATTTAGTTAGTAATTAGTAATTCTTAGTAATTCTTAGTAATTTAGTAATTCTTAGTATTTAGTCGGTATTGAGTTTGATACTTTGGTTAATCCTTGTGATACTAGGTAGAAAAGATTATAATTTTAGTAGATACTCCTTGTAGCAGAAAGTGTGTTATATTTCTTGAAATACTAGGTAGAAAAGAGAGTAGTTTTAGAACATACTCCTTGTCGTAGAAAGTATTTTGTATCCATTGAAATCCTAAGTAGAAAAGAGTGTAATTTCAGTTTATACTCCTTGTAGCAGAAATCTATGATATTCCTTTGAATACTAGGCAGAAAAGAAAATAGTTTCAGATAATACTCCTTGTCGCAGAAAGTAGTTTGTATCTCTGGAAATCATAGGTAGAAAAGGTTGTGATTTTATTAGATACTCCTTGTCGCAGAAAGTAGTTTGTATCCCTTGAAATCCTAGGTAGAAAAACTGTAGTTTCAATAGATACTCCCTGGAGCAGAAAGTCTGTAGTATTCCTTGTTTAGTTGATTTGTAGGTCTTAATCGCAAAAAGTTCCATTTATTATTGATTTCAGGACAAATGCGTTCTATATCGTTTCTGATTCGCTAATTTTTCCAGGAAATGCATGCTGCTGATACTGGGAAAGTTCATAAATATGAGTGGGAATTCGGGGTACAGATTATACTTAAAAAACACATTTGCTTTTCACATGAAGGTAATACCCTTGGGAAAGGTAGATATTTACCCAATCGATACGCCACAGGTAGCACGTGACACAAGATTGAAATATGAGCCATGCAACAAGGATCGAACTCGATACTGAAAATCAATAGATCTGCGACATTAGCTGGCAAAACATTACATCACTACGAGATAACCTACCCTTGGAAAAGTTATGGATGCAACTACTCTACATGAATAGACATGAATAGTAGGGCAGACTGGGTTCTTTGGCCGTGTTATGGCAACCTATCTAGAAGAAAAACTGAATTCAGACCAGATGGTATTGTATCACATTATGCTCGTGACAGAGGGTTGGAGCATACATAGATAAATTAATGTGTAAACAGATGCGAATGGGTTATTTCCTAGTTGAGTAACATGATATGGCACAGAAAAAAAAGAACCCAAATTATTTATTTATTTTCCCATTAAACTAACCCTAAACCCCAACCCTAACCCTAACCCTAACCCTAACCCCTGTTAGATTTAAACTTAAAAAAAATCAAAATTAGTTTTATTTCAAAATTTGTGGATTCCGTTTTTTCTGGTCACCCAGTAATATTGTTACTCAACTAGGTGGGGTAGGAATAGGGTTAGGGTTTAGTAGGGATAGGGTTTAGGTTAGGATTTTAATTTAAATCTTTTTTAGGTTAGTTTTTTTTTTTAAAGAAACTAGCAAAATAATTTTTGAAATATATTGCTTGAGGAGGTGGAATTTAAAAATTAAATGTCGGAGAGTTTGAACCATAAATCATGAAATCATCGAATTTATTAAAGGATTATAAAAAAAAATTTGAAATCGAAACGAAGTTCTATTAACTTTGAATATCTATTAAAATAAAACAAACTATATATGAATATATGATACTGGGGATGTATCTATTAAAACTTGTTTTAAAAAACAATGAGGACTGTCTAATGTTGCATGCTCAAATTTTGAGTGTGATTATTTTATGTTATGACGATTTATGACGGGTATAGTGACGTAAGCAGTGACGTAGTTTTTGTTACAGACAAAAACCGGAAGCGAATATCCATTATTAATAGATATTTAGAGTACGAGACAACAGTTGGTAATCATTTTTGTCTTCCATGTGAATTTTTGTAGAACTCATTTTTCATCTATCTAACCCATAGATGGGACTCTAACGTACTACCACTCCCGGTCAAAGTGGAACTGAGAGTAATGACGATGAAGGGGTACTCCCCAAAGCTCCAGAATTTGAACTTCACCAGTAGATGCAGTTTAACGTCATACCCAGAACACTAAGACTTTCAACCACCACTTTCTAGCACATATATAATAAAAGGGTTGGGGTCTGCCATAAAGGCAATAAGGTCAGCACAGTAGAGTGCTATATGTTATGGACTGCTCATCGACCAGGAGTCCGTCCTTAAGCATCACACGTGGCCACCCATGGTCAAGAGATGGGGTGAGTTGATGCAGAGGTGCAATCGGTGTATACTTCTGTCCCAGCCAAAAGGGTGGACTTAATATTTGTCTATGGTGTTTTCTATGCGGAAAAATAAAGATTTGTACGTATTTTCCCAACCCACCTTAATCTAATCCCAATAATATCATCACTAGCAGGACCTGTGAATATACCACGATATGATAATCTAATTATTACAACGTTTGATATGTCTACTTAAGAGCAATTTCAAAATAGTTCAATATGTAAAAAGTTTTTTTTAACTTGATTTAACTCTCTCATCCTCTTTTTTCTTTCTTTCCTTCTTTTCATCTTTTCATTATGTCCAATTGAAACAGATTAACGCTATCTCTCCCGCCGACCACCTCTCCTGTCTATCTTTCCCCTACTCTCCTTGTTTCAATTTTTCTGTGTAGTAAGTCCTTTTTATTCCCTTTCTTTATAATCAAAACTGAATGGTCCATTATTTAGCTTGGTGACCACACTCATACAAAATAAGAATTGGCTGATAAATAACATCAGATAATCAGGATTTACATTTTTGCATTTCATCTTAGACGTTTTGGACGGTCTCATTTTTAACCAGAGGGTGTTGCAAGATGATAACGGTCGTACATTTTTGGAACACGAGTGTCAATATATAGATAATATTAATAAGAAGAAACAAAAGCAATTGAAACTCGTATTATTTTTATTTCGTTCACTTTTGTTTAGACTGAGACATTTGATCATCATTCTATTCTTATCTTCATTTAAATTCAATCTTGTCAAATAGTCAGGCTCATCACAGTGATGTCTCCAGCGCCATTGTCTACATCCCAAGATTTTGAGTTGGTTTCTCTTGTGTCGCATCAAATTCGAAGACAGGTTGGTTTCACTATTCTATGAATCATTCATGGAATCTCATTATTCAAAGATTAAGGAATCGGTACATTCAGTAATCTTTAAATCTCGTCTTACAAAAGGTGCTATGAGATTCAGAGTTTCCTCTATGGATCGAATTAATAACTTCTAATATATTTCCGGCGGATAAGCAACACCAGCTAATCAGTATTTTCATTTTCGGATTTCATTTTAGTCAATTTGGACGGTCTCATTTTTAACCATAGGGTGACGTAAGATGATAACGATCATACTTTTTTAGGGAACACGAGTATTAATATATACATGTCGGCTAGGTGTTTAGATAGCCCTTTGTCTGTCTTGAGTGAATGCAGTTTATCGGAAAGTTCGACGAAAATCCCGTGATTTAAATACAGAATTGTTTGGCTGAATCAACGATCTATACAATACAGCCTGTTAATTCTGCCCAGTTATCTATTTCTTTGAAATATAATCACCAATGAATAAATGAAATCCTAGTAACGATGTCCCTATAGTAGACGGGAGGAAACATGGTCGAATATATATATATATATATATATATATATATATATATATATATATATTCTCGTGTTCCTTAAAAGTACAGCTGTTATCAACTTGCAACATCCTCTGGTTAGAAATAACACCGTCAAAGTTATTTCTCTGAATGTTTGAGATCAGACTTGAAGATTAGTATTATCTGCATTATTCGGACTATTGTCCCCATCTTCATTGTTATTTGTACAACGTTTCGGCCGATATGCCCTCCGGCCTTCTTCAGGTATTTCTTCCCGAGTCCGAGAAGGATCCCGAGTCGAGAAGGATCCAGAGTCGACAAGAAATACCTGAAGAAGGTCGGATGGCATATCGGCGAAACGTTGTACAAATAACAATGAAGATGGGGACAATAATCCGAATAACGCAGATAATACCGTCAAAGTTGTCCAAGATGAAATACAAAAATGTAAATCCTGATTATCCTATTTCTTATGACTTAACTAAATAATGAACCATTCTTATAAAGAAAGAAAGGGAAGAAAAAGGAATGCTACACAAAAAATATAATAAGAAATAAAGAAAAAGAAAGAAAAAAGGAGTTGGGGAAATATAAAGTGATTGATGTGTGCGTGGAAGCGATAACGCTAGTCTGTTTTAATCGAACCCGGTAAAAAAAAAAAAGAAAGAAAGAAAGAAAGAAAGTGAGAGGAAAGAGTTAAATCAAGATTACTATACTTTGTACATATTGAAGTATTGAGCAATAGCTCTTAAGCAAACCTATCAAACTTTGTAATAATTACATTATCATACTGTGGTATATAAACGGGTCCTGCTATGGAAATAAAATCACAAGTAAATAAATGAAATCCTCGTAACGATGCCACTGCAGTAAAGCGAGAGAAGCATTGTCGAATATTGCGTCTTTTTCCGGTGTTTCAGGAGTCTCATTACGGTGCAATGGTTAGCAAGTTAGTCTAGCACATCCATTACCTCTGAATAGTAAGTTCTATCCTCGCTACACTTGCGACTTTAGGTCACATCCAACGAAGTTTCAAAAGTTCTTCTTTGAAATAACAAAAGATACAGAGAGAAGAATAACTCTGTTGGATAAAGGTAATTTTCACTTAGTACATTTCCATAGTGTCTCTACTGTTGACTGTCAATTTTCATCTACAAAGCGCGCTTTTAAAAGAATCTGCGTATAAGAAGGCGACCCATAACTGTAAGAGGTTACGTTTACTCTTAGTCAGCACCGCTGGCTATGCTTTTACTCTGAGACGTGCGTGATCTTCTCGTAAAAGTGAGGCTCTTAAATAATGTCTCTTACTTTGTCTTTTATGTCAGGGTTAGGGTTTACATTGTCACCATCAGTGGCAGATGTTGGTGGTGTGGGTTTAAAAGTCGAACCTTCCCACCAATTACCAAAATTCTAGAATCAGCAGAGCAGGGGTCTCTGTATATGGTGTCTGGTTAGTTGTATCTTACGGCATGTCAACATTAGTTGGGTTATTTTATGCAAAATACGTTTAAGAGTATTTACGGGATTCGAAGGAGCTCTTATTTCTCCGTAGTTGTAGGCAAATTGTCTGACAAAGAAGACAAACACACAATGGAAATTTAATACATGTATTGACAAATAATACAAGAACAAATTTTAGTGGTATTTGCTACGAGACTTATCTGAGTTCAAGTAATGTTCTTGGAGTAATGGTGATAACAGGGGTATTCTGTTGCTTGTTGGAAAGTTGATAGGACGCTTCTTCGGACGTTTCTCGTTCTTCCTCGGTAACCGGTTCGGTGATAAGTAATGGGGATGCTATTTTAGAAGCTTCTCGCCCAGGTAACAGTTCCTTTAATGACGGTGAATGGGCCCTTTTCAAGTAGATTATTTGGTCTTCTGCCTTCTGTAGTGTGCTATTTTGACGGTTTTGTAGTATGCGGACACAATGCCTTCGAAAGTGTGCTGTGAAAAAATGCCTCCGTCCAGGTCAACGGTCCGTAGATAAGTAAGCCCTGTTTTTGGGCTAAGTGATGAGTGATGTTTAGGGACCGCTATTTACGCGACTACCCTCAGTGAGTGCTCCGTGATAAGTAAAGTTTTTGGTTTTGGCGCCAACATACGATATTGGCTATTCTCCCCCTAGCGGCAGGGGAAGATAATTCACTAGGGGAATTTCGATAGTTTCGTTTAATTCATTCTTGATACGTACTCAATTTTTTTAAAACTTGATTTTTTAAATTCATTTTATAAACTCATAAAAACGAAAAAGATATTAGTAAACCTTATAAAAAAAAGTCGGGGTGGTCTATAGTTGGTATCAGCCAATCGAGAGTCTATCCCTCTTTCACTAGCGCTAGACCAAGGGGATTGTTTTTAGCGTCTGAGGTGGAGCGCCACACCTCCCATCAGCTCATCACTTTACCGCACAGATCCCTGTGCTACTCATACACTGAATTGGCGAGGACCGGTATCGAACCAGGAACCTTATGGTTCTTAGTCTGACACTCTACCGACTGAGAAATTGAAATTTAAAGAAAAGGGGAAAATCCACGAGGCTGTCACTTGATTTCTGTGGTGTATTTTAAATTTTATATAATTATATCACCATTACCAGAAAATTCAGCACGTGCGGAATACAGAAATACTGGGCAAATGTTCGTCCCATTAGGTTTCATCCGCACAGTATACCGTGATCTCCCCAAACTCTAGAGATCGAACCAGCGACCACGGAATGCAGAGCCACCAGCTTATGCTAAAATGACCAATCAACTTGTCTTGTTAAACGCACAACCACTTAACGTTAATGTGTTTCCGTATGTCGTACGCGGTGTTTGCTGAATTTTTATTTATGTTAATTTAATCATATATATAATAATTATAGACACGTTGGGTCACCCATTGAGCTCTGCGTAGATGATTGAGATTAGGAAAAAATGAGTTTGCAAGGCGAATTAATTTTTAAAAAATACATGCCAACGAAGAATTAAGAAAAAAACACATAATATCATTTAGAAAGATTTCTAAGAAAGAGAACATTTGAACTAATTTAAATTTAAATGGACCCAGTTCTTGAGAAGCTACAGAGAAGCTGCCTCTGAAACTTAACATACAAATGAATTTCACTATCTAATCACTCTTTACACTCACAGAGAAACTAATATATATAAAGAAGAGGTAATCAAGATATACATAGAGAGGGTGAAAGTGACAGGCAGAATGTGTAGTAAGAGACGGGTCAGTTTTTGACTTACTTGCAACTACGACTACTTAGAACCAATTAAATGGATTTTTTCAAACATAACTCAATCCTATAACTAAGTAATATTTCAGTATGGATTTGTGTCATAAACTAAACAGGAAAAAAAGCCTTTAGCAAAGAATCATTGATTCACTGAGCTTTAGCATAATAATAAGGATAATGATAATAGTAATAATAATGATATATATGTGTGTGTTATCTCTCTCTCTCTCTCTCTCTCTCTTCTCTCTCTCTCTCTCTCTCTCTCTCTCTCTCTGCTAGATGTAAAACTGACTATCTGGTGTCGTTTATCAACCGAATTCTTCTTTCTTATGGGTGTCGTCACCTCATCGAAGTAATGGGCCATTCCGTTTTTATTATAAAGAAATAAAAGGAAGTAAAAGGAAATGCTACACAGAAAAAAGAAAAAGAAAGAAAGACAGAAAGTATAAGAAAGATAGAGAGAGGGTGTGAGCACGCGGAAGCGATACCACTAATCTGTTTTAATTGAACATAATGAAAAAAAAGAAAAGAAGTAAAGAAAGAAATAACTGAGAGTTAAATGAAGATTGTTATACCTTTTACTTATTGAACTATTAGGCAATAGCTCTTAAGTAAACTTATCAAACATTGTAATAATTAAATTATCATATTGTGGTATAGGTCCTGTTCTTATATATCATTTCCTCTATCTCTTTTTTTTCTCTCTCTCTCTAACACACACACTCTCTCTCTCTCTCTCTCTCTCTATATATATATATATATATATATATATATATATATATTGTTTAGCCTTACATTTGAATAGGTATGCCCGCCTAATTCATTAATTATTTATTAATTAATTTTCAAAATTATGTACGTGTTCAATTAAGCACATATTCTCCCAAAAATTGTCGGCTATAAAAAGCCATATCAAACACATTTGTTTGTTTACTTCTCATATATATATATATATATATATATATATATATATATATATATATTCAGTTTGGTTCCTACATTTATCACTTGAATAAATCAATCCGACCTTTTGTGTGTCCCTCATCGTCTCTGAGAAAGCCACATTTTCTATCTATTCCCAAGAAAAATACAATCTATACTGGGAACACAACAACTGCACTGAGGGTTGATTGATTGATTGGATTTGACATCATATCAACCCTTCTGAGGTTAGGAAATAGAAATCAATATGCATTAATATTTACAATTTTTATGCAATTCTTTTTCTCTTCTTCTTCTTTTGCATACAGTTATATGATAACGTATTGCAATCGAATAGTCAAAATCTTTAAACATATCTGTAGCAGTTCCCTGGTAATATTTTCTGGTGATGAATTGATGACACGAAGACGACTGATGTTGAATGTAGAATATTTTATTTACTTCCAAACACCGTGAAATACTGAAATAAAATGGGGTATAAAACAATTACTAATTTACAAAAAGGGTATTTAACAAATCCCAGCAACTTCACGGGAAAATTGGAAAGAAACATACCTGTGAGCCGTTACCAGTACCGAGAACTAACTAAAGACTAACATTCTAATTTTAGGACAGTATTTTCCACACAACCTTTTTGCTGTATCAGCCTGGCGGAAGTCCCTAGTTTGCCCTAAGGATACCTGTTGATATTCCCACGATGCCATTCAGGCCCTGTGGGTCACTTGATTATCAGACTCTAACAGAGTTGTTTCCCTTACACTGTCCAAATTTAAGGGTATATTTTGAGGGTAGAAAATGAATATATCTATTAGGCGCACTCAAAGGCGACATGACGTTAAATTCTATCTGATGGTGAGGTTCCAGTTTTGGAGGTTTGGGGAATGTGGAGCACCCCTTCATCACCATTGCTCCCTGGTCCACTCTGACCCGGAGTGGTAGTACCTGTTAGGGTCCCATCTATGGGTTAAATAGAAAAATGTATTTATAAAAAATTGTATTATCCATTAAGAATTGATTTATTTCAAAACTTTATCGGCATTAAATGACCCACTGAGGTTGATATGCCGTAAAACAAAACAAACCAAACAAACCAAAATCAAAGGCGATAGCTACAATATCTATTGGACCCACTGTACCAACACCTGATCAGAAAGAACTTGGGATTAATGGCAATAATAATAATAATTTGCGCACAATTGTACGATATCAAGCATTCCTGTGTAATAAAAATAATATGCATACAGCTGTATGACAATAGTTGTACACCAGTGACTGGATAAAAATAGGGGTGGAGTATGGAATGGGAATAAATGTGGGGATACAGGAACGAGAGGAAGAGGCGAATGATTAGTGGACCAATCTCTGGTGTCTGAAGCTTCCAAAATGAGGAGACAATTTTCGTCCCTGCAATACCACACTAAAGACGACCTTGTCAGAGATGACCTTATGAGGATTGGTTGGGGAGACATAAATATAACTACACTATTGCTAATCCTACTGCAAATTTTTGTCTTTGATGGGCTTGTGAGACTAGCTTGCTAGCCATTACATCACGATGGGACACTCATTTGGGGCTGGATTTACCCCTCTGCATTGGGATAAAGTCAGCGCAATGATAAGCTCCGACGACACCGTTGGCTAAAGAAAGTTGTTTGAATATCTGGGTAGAAAACGTATGCAAAAATGCCACTCATATTTATGAACTTTCTCAACATCAGCCTTTCCGTTTAAGTATTTAAGATCTTTGAAAATGTCCTAAAATCTAGGTGTGACTCAAGGTAAATTTTTTTAGCGGTGTAAAACTATTTGAATTTAGAATTTTCTTTTCTTGGACTTGACTAACCAATGTTATAGAATTCAGTCTACTCTAGTTAGATTATTTGAAACTGAAAACTTTCTCTATCAATGGTGCTTTCTGTTCTCAGTGTATTTCTTTTCTTTCTTTTTCCCTTAAAAAGAGGAAGTAAAAATGACATTAAAAAAGAGAGAAAGTAAAAATGAAGGACTAAGAGAGAAAGAGTAAGAATGTGAGTAAGAAAGACAGATAGTAAATAAAAAGAGAATAAGCAAAAAGGAGAGCAAGTGGAGAAAAGGAGAGCAAGGTGAAGAAAAGGAGAGCAAGGTGATGAAAAGGAGAGCAAGGTGGAGAAAAGGAGAACAAGGTAAAGAAAAGGAGAGCAAGTGGAGAAAGGGAGAGCAAAGTGGAGAAAAAGGAGCAAGGTGGAGAAAAGGAGAGCAAAGTGGCGAAAAGGAAGAGCAAGGGGAAAGAAAAGGAGAGCAAGGGGAAGAAAAGGAGAGCAAGGGTGAAGAAAAGGAGAGCAAGGTGGTGAAAAGGAGAGCAAGGGGTGAAAAGGAGAGCAAGTGGTGAAAAGGAGAGCAAGGTGGTGAAAAGGAGAGCAAGGTGAAGAAAAGGAGAGCGATGATGAGAAAAAGGAGAGCTATGAAAATAAATTAAAGTGTTCACTTTCGCTCCTTGAAAAAATTTAAAAAATGAAAAATCTAGAAAAATAAATAAATGAATAAAAGTGAAAATGGAAAATGAAAAAAGAACAACAAATGAACGAAATAAAAAAAACAAGAAGTAGATAAGAAAATCTAGAAAAACAAAACAAAACAAAAAACAAATGAATGAAAGAAAATCAATAAATAAAAAACGAAACAATGTTGCAATGGCGGCAAAGTGGAAACGACTCGATGAAACGAAGAGAAAAAAGAAAATCCCCATAACAGATGTATATTCAAGACACCTGTCTCTTTCGATGCTTATCACACGGAATAAAAAGAATTGCCCCTTCTCAGAAAAAAAAGCATATTTATATTTGCAATTGTGGACAGAATCCCAAGTCAGAAATCTTATATAAACAAGGTGTGTCAAAAAGAATCGAGACTGAAGTTATATTTACCAGGATAGGAATGAACAATACATGTAATGTGAATATTTTTCAGAATATAAGGTGTGTCATAAAAGTATCGAGACTGAAGCTGTATTTACCAAGATTGGAATGAACAATAAACGTAAAGTTACTTTTTTTCAGACTGCAAGGTGTGTCAAAAAGTACAGATTTTAAAGCTGTATTTACAAAGATAGAAATGTAGAATGAATGGAACGTTCATTTTTCAGAATACAAGGTATGTCAAAAAGTACAAAAAATCTCGATACTTTTTGACACACCTTGGATATAGAGCGTCGTACAAGAAACCACAAGGTTCCGAGTTCGATATTGACCCAATTCAGCGTATGAGTAGCACAGGGATCAGTACGGTAAAGTCAGGAGCTAATGGCCGGTGTAGCGCTCCACCTCAGACGCCAATAGACTCTTTAATGCTAGTGACAAGGGGATAGTGTCCCTCGCTGTCTAGCTGATACCGACTTAGGTCACCCCGACGAATTTACTTTTTACTTATATAACTAACGCCTACAGATACCGACAAAATACATATTTACCAATCCTTCCACACGAGCAGGGTGTGACACAACATCTATTCCGTATGCACAGTTTAACAGGTTTGAATTTAGAATTGTCCCTGTCCCAGACTGGTTACCTAGCTAAGGTTATAGAGCCTAGTCTTCCCTATTATTTACCTGAAGGAAGTGTAGTTGGATGAATACATTTCCCAAGGGTATTAGCCGTATGTGAAACGCAAACAGCCTGTCCAGGATTTGAACTCGCCTCGTCTTATCCATTTCCTACGGTTCTAAACATTACACCATGTGCCTCTTAATATACTGGAGATTCGGTGTGTGTCTGTATCCGAAACTACGTCACTGCTTACTCACAATACTCCCCGGAATCGCGTAAGTTTATCAATGAGTATTTAATTTGTTGTTAAAATCATTAATACATAGAATAAATCTTATTTATCAACGATATCTCTATGAAAATCTGAGTTAGATTTGCCTCAAAACAACCCATGTTATTAGTGATTTTAAAATCCTACGACGTGTCTTATATATCACTAAGAAATAAAGGTTTACATAATATGTAGTGTGGTTAATTGGCTAATTGGTTTTTAACAAAACCTAGTTTATATTATATTTTTGCTTGAAGGCAATTACAATGCATGTATCGCATAAAATTCGATACTTTTTTTTATAGAAAATGAAGTTGACAAGGATCGCTCGGGTTTACACTGGTCCAGTTCATTTTCTATAAAAAAAAGTATCGAATTTTATTTGATACATGCATTGTAATTGCCTTCAAGCAGAAATATAATATATACTTTATCCAACAATGCTTCTAAAAAACAAACATCCAAAAATCTTAAAACCTAGTTTAATAAATAATTACTAGGTGTTGTTGATGTTTAATTTTATTATTTCATTCTCCATACAACGTGTGAAGAACACGTGCGATGGCCCGTCCTCGTCAGCCGCTAACCAAGGATGGTAACACAGTTTCAGTGTATAAGGTGGTACTGCCACACCGGCCGCCACCAAGTAATTTATTCCACCGGACTTGGTATAAAAAAAAGCATAGGGATAGTATGCCATCATCACCAGAAGAAAGGAAAATACGCCAGGAGGAGAAAACATATATAAAAGTAGCAAAGAACATAGGGATGGTAGAATACCAACGTCAGATGAAGAATAAAATATATAGAGGAAAAAAAACAAAAAAAAAAGTAAGTATGTGGCAAGCGAAATGATTCGACAATTTTTATTTTCAAACTATAAAAATTGTTCGAATATTTTCTCTGGTATTAATAGTAAGTAAAGTCGTCGGGGCAGCCTAAAGTCGGTATCAGCCAGTCAGTGAGGGAGTTTATCCCCTTTTCAAGAGCGCTAGACCAAGGAGATTGTTTTTAGCGTCTGAGGTGGGGCACTGCACCTACCATCAGCTCCTTATTTTACCGCACAGATGACCTGTGCTACTCATACGCTGAGTTGGCGAGGAACGGTATCGAACTAGGAACCTTGTGGTTTCTAGCCGAATGCTCTACCGACTGAGCTAACCTGGCCCTATTAATAGTAAAGCCTTATAAAGACTTAGAAATCAGCTGGGAAGGTCGGAGAGCAGACGCGTTTGTTTTTTTTTTCTTCTGTTTTTTTCATTCCATTTTATGAATATATTAATACTATTCTATAATTTCTATGTATGATATAAGAACTGTAGGTTAACATACAAGGTGTGTCAAAAATGATCGAGATTTTTTGTACTTTTTGACACAACTTGTATTCTGAAAAAATATTACGTTCCATTCATTGTTCATTTTTATCTTGGTAAAATACAGCTTCAAACACGACATTTTTATGACACATCTTGTATTCTGAAAAAGATGAACGTTCCATTCATTGTTCATTTCTCTCTAGGTAAATACAGCTTAAGTCTCGATACTTTTATGACACGCCTTATATATGAAGATACAAATAAATACCATAATGAGAAAAGACTTGCTTTCACTTAATCCCCCTGAAAAACTCTACCAGATCATAAACGGGAAGTGTCAACGAGATATTTATTTTATTTTATTGAACTTTATAAATGAAACACCCGGACGAGGATTGTTGCGCAACGGTTATGGCTGTAATAAATGGAAAATATTCTTAAGAAACAACTATACAAAGACTATATGAACGTACAATGGATGCAATCCCCTCATTTCTTAGGATGAAATAATCTTACATGGGTTGCCATGCCGTTAAAATCAAGTAATCATGATGTAATTTTTGTTTAAGTGACGGGAACGTTTTCAAACAATAGTAAAGATATTATTTTCGATGTGATAGAAAAAATAAGTGTTTAAAAATTGAGTTTAACAATAAGTGTTTAACAATAAGTGTTTGAAAATTGAGTTTAAAATAAGTGTTTAAAAATTGAGTTTAACAAAAAATAGAATATCTATCATGAACAAAATAAAAGGTCTTCGGCATAAAATAACCCAACAAAAATTGGCATGCCCTAAAATCCAAACCAAACTAATCTGAATAAGTTTAGAAATAAAAGCGACGAAGGAATATTCCAAACTCCCCAGATATCCAGAATACACAATGATATATTTACCCAACGTGTGGTATGCGACACAAGGTCAATTTTAAGCTGAGGAAAGCTTGTTTTGAATCTCATAGTTTTCCTTCTCCTAGATTGGTTACCTAATTAAGACTAAATCGTTAAGTGGCGGGAACTTTTTGAGACAAGACTAGAGCTTGTTTTCTTGATATGTTATCAGACCAGACTGCGGTTAATTCATACAGACAGTAAGGCAGATAATAGAAACATATTTTGACAGATCATTTCGAATAAAGATAGCCAAAGACAAAAGAAGGCGGAGACAGATTACCATGAATACTGACAGCCATATATCAATTTGTGAATAAGTCTGCAATATGCACGACTGCAAAACAATCGTGTGAAGGTCACATATAGACATAAGTAATGAGTAATTTACATCTGTCTACAGACAAGTTTCGCACCTGTAATATTGCGTATTATGAAATAGAAGTTGTATTGGTTGACAAAAATAGTTTGAAAGAAAAAATGGCATTATTCTACATAACGGATTACATTGTTGTTACAGACACACACACACACACACACACACACACACACACACATATATATATATATATATATATATATATATATATATATATATATATATATATGAGTTAAGAGTAAGGAAATGAATCCGACGGTATATGTATAGATAAAGGTATGACAACACACAATGTTGTTAAAATGAATATATTTTTGTATCATTTTCATTGCTAATATTGACAATATTTCGATTGATAAAAAAATCATCATCAGAGCATAATGATAATAGGTCCGTTTTTAGATGTAAATGTTTTTAATCCGGACTCATCGAGAGAGAAGCATTTTAACAACATTTGTGTTGTTATACTCTTTTATCTACACACACACACACACACACACACCACACACACACACACACACACACACATATCCGCCCTGTCGTCTGGGGCGTTAGAATGCACCGGCTGCACCTCTGCAGAGGGGTAAGACTCCCCCAATGGGGCTACCTGTTGGCCGTGGGTGGCGACCCGTTATGCTTATGGATAGAGCCCAGGTGGATGAGCAGTTCATGACATGCAATACTCCACTTTGGCCCTATCTTGGGCTAGACGGGCCGTCGGAGAGGCCCCCTCCGATCAATCGGCTGGTTACGTCAAGCCCTAACACCTATATGATTTTCCCAGCCCTATTACCCTTATGGCAAGCCCCAACCCCTTCTTATCATATGGGTGGTAGAAGGTGGTGGTTGCGGTTCTACATGTCCTGGGAATGACGTTAAACTCTATCTGGTGGTGAGGTTCCAGTTTTGGAGGTTTGGGGAATGTGGAGCACCCCTTCATCACCATTGCTCCCTGGTCCACTCTGACCCGGAATGGTAGTACCTGTTAGGGTCCCATCTATGGGTTAAATAGAAAAATGTATTTATAAAAAAATTGTATTATCCATTAAGAATTGATTTATTTCAAAACTTTATCGGCATTAAATGACCCACTGAGGTTGATATGCCGTAAAAACAAACAAACCAAACAAACAAACACGCATATATTATATATATATATATATATATATATATAGTGTGTGTGTGTGTGTGTGTGTTTTGTGTGTGTGTATATATATATATATATATATCCACCTTGGAACGAGAAGGTTTCGGGTTCGATACCGACACCTGCCAACTCAGCGTATGAGTACCTCAACTTGGAAATCGGATCTGAGAGGTAAATTTAGATATATGACAGTCAGTGTGGCGCTTCACTTCACCACAAGCAATCACCCTGGTCTAGCGCCTGTACATAGGAGATAGACTCCCCTGCTGTCTGGCTGATACCATTTTCCTGGGAGATAGATAGATAGACATGACCGACCAGAAGCCCTGATTTAAAATCCTGCGACTTTTTTGTATGGGGTTGGTTGAAGAAGCAAGTCTTCTCTGTGAAACTAACGACTTTGGAAGAACTTGAACGACGAATATGAGAATAATACCATACATCTAAGATAAAGATATTTCATAATGATATTTCCTCTTTCTTTGTTATAGTACATCATTCATGTTATAATTTTGTTGATATTACATCCGTTTTAAATTTTATCTAACATTTAGATTATTGTATCATTTGGATTTTTTAGACAGTTGTTCTCATATTTATAGTTACTAGTACAAAATCAAAAAACACCCTCCGGGCGATGTAAAAATAGATTTTTGAAAACATATTGCCTGTGGGGTAGGAGTTAAAAATTCAATGTCAGCGAGTTTTGTACCCTAAGTAAGTAAAATCATCAAATTCATTAAAGGATTAAAAAATAAACAATTTGATATGTAAACTTAAATATGTATTAAAATAAAACAAACTATATATAGATATATAATACCAGCATGTATTTATTAAAACTTGTTTTAAAAAACAATGAGGACTGTCTAATGTTGCATGTTCAAATTTTGAGTGTATTATTCTATGTTATGACGATTTTAGGAAATGTGACGTAAGCAGTGACGTAATTTTTGTTACAGACAAAAACATTAAGCAAATCTCCATTATTAATAGATATACACAACGTTTTGGTCTATTTTCACTCCGACAATCTTCAGGTGTTTCTTGTCAAATACGAGAATATTTTTGTCAAACTAGAGAGGCTTCATGTCATAATCGGGAGTCTTCACGGAACTTCGAACCAAACCTTTATTTAATCCACTGGGATAGACTGTTCTCATTCCGTTAAGCATGACCAGGTACAAGTGTTAAGCTACGTTATGTATTCTATATTTTATCGCCGGTGGTCAGGATTGAACGTGCAGCTCACAGACGACTGACAATTAGAAATGTATCAACGCAATCCTTATATCTGTTGCGCCATGATTCCAAGTAATACAAATTATCAAGCCTCATCTCAAAAACTTTCAGACTAATAGTTTAAATTCTTTACTTATGAAACACAATAGGAAGAGAGAGAGAGAGAGAGAGAGAGAGAGTGAGAGAGAGGGGGAGAGAGAGACGGGGTAGAGAGAGACGGGGAAGAGACAGGAGTGTAACAGTGACGTGTAAATAAGCACGGAGAAGTTTTTAGGAGAAATATAAGAATTACGTGTAGATTAGAATGGAAAGGTTTTAGGCTGAATCATCACCACGCCACATGGTGTTTTCTCATTGGTTGATCAGATGTCACGTGGCGAAGTGTCAAAGAGTAAGAGTAAGAGGTGAAAATGTGAGGGGAATTTAGAAAGAATCAATTGGCGGAGTGAGACGTGGGCTTTCAATCAGGTCGGTTTGGCTAGGGGGAAATAAAAATCTCATGAGAACAAGATAAGTCGTCGTGTGTTATTACTAAAACTATAAAGAGCACAAGGCAAGATGTCTCCTAGCACCTCAAGTTGGTTTTCAGACTCCAAACATCAAGGACTTTTTAGTCAACTCAGCATCAGCCTAGCAACCAGATTCGAGCCTCTCCACGGAGCACAGAAAATGAGATAAGTATATGACGACTATTTCTACTAGCAAATATATAAGTATTTAAGTTTTGAATGTAATAAAATATTATATTAAATTCGAAAAGCTAATGAAACTAAATAAGAATGCAGATAAAAAGATTTGAAATGGAGAGGGGGTATAATAAAAAAATATATTTGACTATTTAGTTAAATTAACCAAACAAATAAAAATCAATAATACCTAGTACATATTTATTAAAATCAAATTTTAAATATCAATATTCAAATTAGCCTTCCCGTTCACACTGTAAACCACTATTTTGTTGTATATATAAATACAATTGCATGTTATTAGTATGTAGATATAGTTAACAGTATTGATAATGTAAAGTTATTTTATTAATAATTGAGGTTTAAATAAAAATGAAACCATGGAGAATGTGGCGTAAATAAGAAAAGTGAATTGTGACTTAAGTAGTGATATAGTTTCGGTTACAGACAGACAAACACACTATCTCCGTTATAATAATATATGACATATCATCACTCAATTCCGACATGACAATCGTAACCGTTACACTTATACTGCTACTCACTGTAAGTATTATTGCTACGATTTCAAGAGGAATCAAATTTTTTGTCTGTGATGTGCATTTAAAGACTTCAGCTCTTATGTATTCCCAGATTAATCACAAGGTAAGAGATTTGGCGACAGGATGTCACCACGAAAGGAGATGGGGTGCCGTGGGAAAAATAATGTCAGGTAATCCATAGATATCAGAATGACAAATGAAATAGCTATTACTACTCAGATATAAACCTCCCACACGCTCACTGCTGCCATCGCCTGCGTGGCGACAATTTTAGATTGAAGGGGAGATAACCACAATTCTGGTTGGTTGGTTGGTTGGTTGGTTGGTTGGATTTTTCGCTATGTCAACCCTTGTTGGGTTATTTTATGCCGAAGACGTTTTGTTTTATTCATTTTAGAAGGGTATTCAACATAATTTTCAAACTGAATTCTTTTCCCTAACTCAAATTTGTTATTGCCCCATTTATGGGTTAAATAGAAGAAATGAGTTTTAAAAAACTGAGTACCCATCAAGAATGAGTAAAATAAACTGTTTTTAACATAAAATATCCCAACGAGGATTGAAATGCCGTAAAAAACAACCAACTCATCAACCAGAGATCTTAGTTACTTACTTACTTACTTATGGTTGGTTGGTTGTTTTACGGCATATCAACCATTTCGGGTCATTTAATGTCGAATCAAGCCATTTTTATAGATGGTTACTTACAGTGCCTGCTGTTGCTTAAATGGTCACCCATCTAAATACTGAACAGGCTAATCACTGCTTAACTTTGGTGATCTGCTGGGAACCGGTGCTTTCAGTGTGACTTGACAAAATCAAGTCATTTTGATATTAGATTTACTTACAGTACCTGCTGTTGCTTAAATGGTCACCCATCTAAGAACTGAACATGCTCATCACGGCTTAACTTTGGTGATCTAGTGGGAACCGGTGCTTTCAGTGTGACTTGACCGAATCAAGTCATTTTGATATTAGATTTACTTACAGTACATGCTGTTGCTTAAATGATCACCCATCTAAGTATTGAATATGCTTATTGCCTTACTTTAGAGATTACCCTCAAACCTTTGAGAGTTCTATCTATGGGTCAAATAGATATGTTTGAAAATAATTAGTATTGAATAGGAATACGTGATACCATTTAACTTTTTGCAAAGAAATGATTACTATCATGTAGAATTATTAATCTTGGATATGAATAGTTGAAATTATTTGCCTGGATGCAATTGGAATTACTGAAATTATAAGAGAGTTCAAACAAATGATTAAAGACAAATGGAAGTGGACTTAAAAATATATAATAGAACAATAGTTATGATTATAATCAACATTCACTAATGAATCAAATTCCGGCATTGAATACCCACAATGAGTTGATATGCCGTTAAACAAATAAACCAAACCAAATTACTTACTCACAGACACATAATCAAATATATATATATATTATATATATATATATATTATATATATATATATAGTGTGTGTGTGTGTGTATGTGTGTGTGTGTGTGAGAGAGAGAGAGAGAGACAGAGACAGACAGACAGAGAAAGAGAGAGAGAGGGGGGAATAACAGATTGAGAAAATCCATCAAAATGTAATTAAAAGCGGATGAGATACACTTGTCAGCCAACTAGGCATCAGCCCACCAACCAGATTCGAGCCTCTCCACGTAGTACATAAAATTAATATTTCACCTCGGTGTATTAACGAGATTTCATCAGAATTCTGATGAAGCCTCCTTAATACATGGGAGTGAAATATTGATTGAATGAAGTTGTTTGTGTTTTATCCGCTTTTATTCCTCAACGTTTGATTATTATATATTTATATGGTATTGTGTGTGTGTGTGTTTGTGTGTGTGTGTGTGTGTGTGTGTGTGGTGTGTGTGTGTGTGGTGAGAGAGAGAGAGAGAGAGAGAGAGAGAGAGAGAGTGCGTGTTTGTGTTGTTTGTTGGTTAAAGGAAGACTGTATTAACATTTCTAAAAAAGTGTTTCTTGTTTAAACGCCAGGGTCAGTACAAATGTATCGAATGAATGCAGAAATTGTCTAAAAAAATCCAAGTTTTGTGAGCATTTATTCCAATTTATTGTTTCATCATGACTGAGGCGTTGCCTGATATTTTTTTTATTTATTATCAATATTATTAATAGTATTTATGTGAAAACAAATTCAATTGAATATTCTTTATTAATAATCAAAGTACTTTTTTAATACTTCTACAACTACTGCTACTAATAACTATAATAATATTAATAATGATAATGATAATATCAAGGAATAATTTAGGCATATATATTCTCAGTTGACTTCAACATATCATATATAATTCTAAATCATAAAGAAAACTGTTATTCTACTATTAAACAAATAATAAAATATATTCAATGGAATTTAAAATAAACAAGATTTTCCTAATTTTGCTGAGATTTATCAAAATGAAAGAAAATATAGTCAAGTAATAGAATTAAAGAAATAATCTTTTTTAAAAATTTACTACTCTTAATATTAATTGAAAACAAGTTCAAGTAAAAGTTGTACATATTTAATATTAGCTCAGTCGGTAGAGCGTTCAGCTAGAAACCACAAGGTTCTTAGTTATATTCCGGTCCTCGCCAACTCAGCGTATATGTAGCACAGTGATATGTGCGGTAAAGTAAGGAGCTGGTGGTAGGTGTGGTGCTCCACCTCAGATGCAAAAACAATCTCCTTGGTTTAGTGCTAGGGAAAAGGGGATAGACTCCCAAGCTGATCGGCTAATACCGACGACTAACAATAATTCCAAGGAATATTCAGACATAACAAGTAAAGAAATGATGTTATTATTACCTTTTTGAAATATCATAATCTTTCAATATTAGCTCGAATATGATAATAATGAATGTGTAAGAAATGAGGGTTAAATTGGGAAATTTATTTTCAAAATATTTTCTTCTGAAAATAACAATCTTAACTCCATAAGCATAGCAAGAAAGTGGTATTCTGCTGGATTCCAAGCCATATAGGAATCCAGGGAATCGATAAAGCGGATTCATTAGCTAAATCTGCACTTGACATGATACCAGACAAAAACAACAAAATACCCTACAGTGATCTTAAACTAAAAAGCAAGCAAATAATGACAATCAAATGGCTGCAATTATGGAATGAAAATCCCCACAACAAACTCTACAAATTACAGCCCAACTTGAAAGAAAGGACACCTGATCCTAGTCATACCAGAAGAGAAGAAACAACTATCACTCGGCTACGCATTTGTCACACTAGATTAACCCACTCCTTCATTTTAAAAGAAGAACCTCCACCTAAATGTTCATGTGGAAACCGATACACAATAAAACATATTCTGATTGAATGCACACATCTCTCCCACACTTGAAGAAAGTTCTACAATGTTGACAGTATGGACAAACTATTTGGAAAAATAGAACCCAAGAGGATATTAACTTTTTGAAAAGAACCGGCTTCTTATCAAGGATGTAAGTTCACAGACCTACAAAAATCACCTACTCACTCTCTTGATGTTAAAATTCTCAACAGAAAACTTGATTACAGCAAATAAACCCCTATAACATTTTTGAATACCTAATTACCAGTAGAAGTATTCGGCATAAAATAACCCAAGGGGTTGACATGCCGTAAAACCCAACCAACCAACCAGACCAAGCCATCTGAAAATAAGTGAAGTGGGTTTGAATTTATGACTCAATTTGTATTAATTATTATAGTTATATTCGTTGTTTTAAGCGACTTGTCAGTTGGTTTTATTTACAAATGTTTGTATTATTGTATTTATATATTACTAGCAAAATAAAAAAAAACCCGGGCGATGTAAAAATATATTTTTTAAACATATTGCCTGAAGATGGGAATTAAAAATTCAATGTCAGCGAGTTTGTACCCTAAGTAAGTAAAATCATCAAATTCATTAAAGGATTAAAAAATAAAACAATTTGAAATGTAAACTTTAAATGTGTATTAAAATAAAACAAACTATATATAGATATATAATACCAGTCATGTATTTATTAAAACTTGGTTTAAAAAACTGTGAGGACTGTCTAATGTTGCATGTTCACATTTTGAGTGTATATATTCTATATTATGACGATTTTTGGTAATGTGACGTAGGCAGTGACGTCATTTTTGTTACAGACAAAAACCGGAAGCGAATCACCATTATTAATAGATTTGTATTATTTGGTTTTGTACCATTTACACATTTTTCCTTTTACTATTTTCACATTTGCTTTTGTACTATTTGCATTTTTTTTAGTTACTATTTGCATATTTTGAATTGTTCACATATTTGCTTTTGTACTATTCTCATATTTTTCTTTATACTATTTTTCATATTTGCTTTAGCACTATTTGCATACTTGGTTTTGTACTATTTGCATTTTATTTATTTGCTATTTGCATATTTGTTTTTGTACTATTCACATATTTGTTTTCGTGCCATGTTCATATTCTTCTTCGTACTATTTGCATATTTGTTTTTGTCCTCTTTTAATATTTGCTTTTGTACAAAGTCTACAAAAGAAGTTAGCGTTAAACAAAACAGAAACAATTGTTGCTCCCATTCAAACATTGTCTTAATTATTTTTGTCATTTAAATAACAGCGCAAAACAAAACAGACGTCGTTACGCTGAGAAGTATCATTTTATTATTATGTTTTATTTATCATAGACTCTCAATAGACCTTTCTTTCCATTCCTTGAGGAATGGTACACTGATTGTACAAATATAAATGTATATAAATAAACTTCTGCCACACAAATGTATACACTGTCCGTTTTTCTCTGATATTCGAGTTTGTTTTTTCTGTATCTTCACGATCACCCTGCAGGCGTCACTTTGTTTATTGGTAAATGATTTTGTCTTAGTGAATATTCAGGCTTTTTGTATCTCATACTCAAATGAAAAATGGATTTGAACGAGAGAAAGAAACTCAAAGAAACATACATGATTTGACACATATTTAAAGCCTCGTTTTCCCGATAATTCTTCGATTTCGGTCGTTTTAATCTACGCTTCGAATTCTGGTTTTATTGTCCTGGGTATGTCTTGTGGCCTGGTTAGGGTCCAGAATAAAGACACAAGAGAGGAAATGAGTTAAACAAATATATTAACAAAGAAGAGTAGTATAAATATATACAAATGAGAAGGTTTCTCGCGAGTTGGTCTTATCAACAGTCCGCTGAAATATTTACTCTCCACTCTTGTGCATAACCTGCTGCTATTTGTAGATGGAAGAGTGCATGCGTGCGTGGTAAATTACCATAAGAGTATGACGTTCTGCAGCTCTGGGGATTGTGGAGTAATCCTTCATCATCATTACTCACAGGTGCGCTGACCCGGAGTCGTAGTAACTGTTAGGGTCCCATCTATGGATTAAACAGAAAAAATACGTTTTAAAAATGTGTTTAAAAGTTGAGTTAACCCATCAAGAATAACAAAAAAAAATGAAATGACCCGATAAGGGTTGACATGCCGTAAAATCCAACCAATTCACCAACCAATAAGTAAACCTATCAAAAAAGAAAAAAAGAAAGAGATGGGGAAATAGAGAGAAAGAGGGGGAATCTATAAGGCTAATCTGTTTAAATCGAACATGATAAAAGATAAATAGATAGAAAAATAGATAGAAAGAAGAGAGAGAGAGAGAGAGAGAGAGAGAGTTAAATAAAGATAATAATTTTTTCTGATTTTATATATGACACTTGATAATTTTGATTATTTGTATTATTCGGACTATCGTCCTTATCTTCATTGTTATCGACACAACATTTCGGTCGAAGTACGCCCCGGACTTCTTCAGGTGTTTCTTATCGGACTTGAGAACGAAATTCCGTGAGGGCTCCCGATTGCCGCATGAAAGCTCCCGTGTTCGACAAGAAGGTTCCCCAGTCCGATAGAAACACCCGAAGAAGGCCACAAAGCACAGCGGTCGAAACGTTGTGTAGATAACTATTAAATTGATGACAATTGTTCGAATAATACCAATAATAGAATTATGCTTTTTACATATTGAACCATTTACCAATAGCTCTTAAGTAATCAGATGAAACGTTATAATAATAAAATCATCATATTGTGGTTATATCCACAGGTCCTGCTAGTTTAAGTTTAATTACCTTAAACTTAGTAAATTTCTGTTTGGTAAAGGGTTAAATGCTATTTTTTTTAAGATTTCCAATTATGGTCGTTTTGCTATAAGATATGTAAAAAAGAAGCCGAAGCGAAAACAATGATAAAAATTTAAATAATATAAAATAAAAGACAAGCTAAAGATTAATAATAAGGATGAAGCTTCACCAACGACCAAAATTAGATTATCACTTTTAATATTCAATTAATAAGACGCCTCGAGACATGTCGTATTTTCGAGGAACTTAACGGAAAAGAATTTTGCATGGAAAAAAAATGAATAATACATTAGAAGAAAATCAGTCTGGTTAGAAAATTAATTCATTGACTTCATTTCCCATGTTTTCGGCATTGGGTCCTTAAGATGGCATATCAACCATTGTTGGGTTATGTTATTCCGAAGTCAGTTTAACAATTATGGTTTCGTATTATATATGGAAAAATAGGGCCGAGTTAGCTCAGTCGGTAGAGCGTTCGGTTAGAAACTACAAGGTTACTAGTTTGATACCGGACCTCGCCAACTCAGCGTATGAGTAGCACAGGGATCTGTGCGGTAAAGTGAGGAGCTTATGGTAGGTGTGTGCGCTCCATCTCAGATGCTAAATAACAATCTCCTTGGTCTAGCGATAGTGAAAAGGGGATAGACTCCCTCGCTGATTGGCTGATACCGACTTTAGGCCAGCCCGATGACTTTACTTACTTTACTTATTATATAAAAATGTATTATATCAATCCTTGTTGGATTGTTTTATGCTTGTCTATTTGAGAATTATGGTCTCTAATTATATACTAGTAAGAACTGTAGATATACCACAGTATGATAATTTAATTATTACTACGATTGATATGTTTACTTAAGAACAATTGCTAATAGTCCAATATGTCAAAAGTATAATAGTCTTGATTTAACTCTCTCTCTCTCTCTCTCTCTCTCTCTCTCTCTCTCTCTCTCTCTCCTCTCTCTCTCTCTCATTTTACCTTTGTCCTTCGTTTTATCTTTCATTATGTTCGATTGAAACAGATGAGCGGAATCGCTTCCGCGCGCTCTCTACCTCTCTCTCTATCTTTCCATTAATCTCTTTCGTTCTTATATCTTTTCTGTGTAGCATGTCCTTTTTCTTCCTTTCTTTATAATAAAAACAGAATGATTCATTGTTTACCTGAAGCGACGACACTAATAAGAAAAAATAATTCCGCAGATAAGCAACAACTCTCTCTCTCTCTCTCTCTCTCTCTCTCTCTCTCTCTCTCTCTCTCTCTCTCTCTCTCAATTTTCAATCTTTTTCCTTCTTTTATCTTTTCATTATTATCCATTGAAAGAGATTAACTCTATCGCTTTTCTTTCTTTCTTTCTTTCATTCTTTCTTTCTTTCTTAGTATATTTTTTTGTGTAGCGTATCAATTTTTTTCTTTATTTCTTTATAATAAAAACGGAATGGTACATTAATTAGCTGAGGTGACGACACTCATAAGAAATATGAATTCGGCGGATAAGCAACACCTGAAATCAGGATTTACATCTTTGCATTTCATCTTAGATGCTTTGGATGATCTCATTTTTAACTAGAGAGTATTGCCAGATGATAAAGGTCGGAAGATTAAGGAACAAGACTATTATATTCCTTAATTGTTTATGTTGAAAAAGTATAGAAATTTGCCATTATCTACTTCAAACTTTTCTTTTGTTCTCTCGATAATGAGATTAAGAAATTGAATTAAATTCTATGTAAAAACAAGTAACTTCCTTTTAATAAGATCTGAAGTAAACAACATATTAATTAAGACGATGAGTGAAAAGTAATGCCATTTTGTTTAGGACATCTATAATTACTAACACAGGAACATGTAATACATCAAAATGAAGCTGGTCCTCTGTGGATCACATTCTACCTCTCTACATAGTCACCGTTTTTCTAAATAGCAATGTTCCATCTTCGAAGGAGAGCATGTATCCCTGCCCCATAAAATTCTGTTGACTGTTCTTTGAGCCACTTATTCATTACAGATTTTCACTTCCTCGTCACTGGAATAATGTTTGTCTCTCAAAATTTCCTTCATGGGGCGGAAAAGATGATAGTCTAAGGCAAACATTATTCCAGTGCCGAGGAAGCGAAATCTGTAGTGATAAGGTGGCTCAAAGAACAGTCAACAGAATTTTACTGGACAGAGATACATGCTCTCATTGGAAGGTGTAACATTGCTATTGAGAAAAACAGTGACTATGTGGAGAGGTAGGAATGTGATTCACAGAGGACCTACTTCATTTTTATGTATGATACATGTTCCTGTGTTTATAATTATACCTGTCATAAACAAAATGGCATTACTTTTTCATTTAACCTCGTATAATGTACGTGTATTAATGTAACGTTGCGGGTCTGTTTGGAAGGAGTGATGACGTGGCAATAATAATGAGTGCAGTACTTATCTCTATTCATGTTCTACATCGAGAGGCTGGGATCAGATTGCTGGATCTGTTGTTGGTCTGGCTGGCATTCTTGCACTTTTGATTCTGGAAGAAACTTCAGATTAACTTGAAGATATCTTGCCTAGTGCAATTTATAGTTCTTGATAATAACACAAGACGTTCTTATTTACTTCTCAAGGGTTTTATCATTTGATCCCAATCAAAATGCCTCGGGTGACAAACACACATTTTTACGTCTCACCAAGCCACAGCTTTGTTCCAAACTGACATTTCATTCTCTTCTCTCATTAACACTCTTCCACACTTCGCCATCTCTTGAACAGTAAACATTCGACATATAGTGTTGTGCTGACCCATCCAAAAAACTTTCCATGTTACTGGCTTTTCCCATCCTATATTTTATTTTAATACTCAAGTTATCCAAAACGAAAAAATGTTTAAAATTTGGTAGTTTTTTCATCTTAACTCCATAAAACTGATATATCAAATGTAAATGACAGCATCTTTATGTCATCAAATACAATCGTTATTAATAGAAATCCGATTTGCTTCCGTATTTTTTTCTTCTTTGGGGTGTTTGCAATTCTTACAGTAGAAAGATATATAACATTTCTTTATTTATAATGTATTAAAATATAATTCTCAGGGAAAAAGATTTTAAATATCTAAATATTAATACTGGTGTTCCTTAATCTTCCGACAATTATTATCCTCCGACCATTTTCATCTTCCATCACCCTCTGGTTAAAAGTGAGACTGTCCGAATCGCACAAGATGAAATGCAAAAATGTAAATCCTGATGTTCTGGCGTTGCTTATCTGCTGAATTCTTATTTCTTATGAGTGTCGTCACCTCAGCTAAATTAGGAACCATTCCGTTTTTATCATAGAGACAGAAACGACATGCTACTCAAGAAAATATTATAAGAAAAAAAGAGTAGAGAGAGAGAGAGAGAGAGAGAGAGAGAGAAGAGAGAGAGAGAGAGAGAGAGAGAGAGAGAGGTGAAAATGCGAAAACAATAACGCTAATCTGTTTAAATCGATGATAAAAACAAGGGAGAGTTAAATCAAGATTATTATACTTTTTGTACATATTGAAGTATTGCAAAAGCTCTTAAGTAAACATATCAAACTTTGCAATGATTGAATTATCATGCTGTGGTATATCATCAGGTCCTGCTAGCTGTTAAGAAATCTGAAAATTATATAGTGTTAACTGAAACATATGCGTATATGGGCGCATATGGTAAAACATTGTATTAAATAATCACTTAATTACTGGTTCTAACACACTCCATTCGGCAAATGTAAATTCAAATGTCGAAACAATAAGGTTTAGATAAAAGGGATTACATTAAAAGGGGATGGCACTCGCAAGAAATGAGAATTTGGTGGATAAGCGACACTAGATAATCAGGATTTACATTTTTGCTTTTCATCTTGGACGATTTGGACGTGATATTAAAGAGTAACTAAAATTCTAGTTTCAAACACTCCTTTCGGCAAATGTAAATTTAGTTGTGGAAATAATAATGTTTAGATTAAAGGGATTACATGTAAGTTGAAATGTCACTTAAAATTGTTTATTTTTAAGTTTGTTTTTATTTTTATTCTCTGACCTAAGATAATGTACATAATTATTTAAAAAAAACGGTTAATATGAGTAAAGGTAGACATTCCTACCTTTTAGGAATTGATACAGAATTAAACAAACGTCGTTTAGGGGGAACGGCTCCGTTTTTGAAACGTAAACATAGGTGCGCTTCTAAAAAAAGGAAAGGAAAAAAGGGTTCACTGGAGTTGATCTTTTATTTTTAGAATGTTTTCGTGTAGATCGAGGAATGCTGTGAAATGTTTCAAATAATACACAGAAGCTTTGGTACCGGAAAAGACGTGGTAAATGAAAGGTCCATGTATCTATTATTAATCAGCTTATACTGAGAATAGCAGTTCCATGAAGTGGAATTGTCAGGGTCACCGGTTAGATTGTTGCAATTTATTGCATATCAGCAAACAAATACAAAACAAAGTGGAGGCACGTAGTGTAATGGTTATAATCGGGAAAAAAATGGACGCCGATCCGAGTTCAAATCTTCAACGATGCTGTTTGCATTTCAACGTAACGATAATACCCTTGGGATAGATACGCTTTCAACTACTCTCATTCCAGCTATGTGTAAATAGTAGGACAGACTGAGCATTTTAACCTAGGAGAAAGAGAAATGAATTCCAGCCTGGTGAACTCCACTCAGGATATTAGCCTTGCGTCACATCCTGCTTCTTCGGAGGGGTTCGTATATATATATATATATATATATATATATATATATATATATATATATATAAACAAATGCCTCGGTGCACATGGGGTAATGTTTACATCGTATAAATTGGAATCGACAATCCGAAGCAATACTCCACTTAAACACTTACTTAGGCCAGACGGGCGGTCGGAGAGGTCCCCTCCGATCAATCGGCTAGTCACGTCAAGCCCTAGCACCTATATGATTGCTCCAACCCTATTGGCCTTATGACAAACCTTTTTGTCATATATGTGCTAGAATGCGGTAGCTGAGGGTCTTCATGTCCTGGGAATGACGTTAAACACTATCTGATGGTGAGGTTCCAGTTTTGGAGGTTTGGGGAATGTGGAGCACCCCTTCATCACCATTGCTCCCAGGTCCATTCTGACCCGGAGTGGTAGTACCTGTTAGGGTCCCATCTATGGGTTAAATAGAAAAACATGAGTTTATAAGAAAAATTGAATAACTGTTAAGAATGAATTTTTTCAAAACTTTGTCGGCATTAAATGACCCACCGAGGTTGATATGCCGTAAAACAAAACAAACCAAATCCAACCGATTTCAAATTCTGAACAAATATGTTTACATTTCACATCGCATTGATACGCCTGAGAAAGGCATACATCCAACTATTCTTCCTGCAACTATGGGTTGATAATAGGATGTACCACTATAGCACCAGACGCTGCTTTAGCAAACTTCTCTCTCCGATGTTTTTTCTTTGTTCTTTACTTTCAGCTTTGTGTCAAACATAATCTATGCTTAGTTTTTAACACATGGCCGCGGAGTTGTGTCAAGCAAGCTGGTCTTGTACATTTTTACTACTGTGTTTCCCTGAAAATAAGACCTAACGTGATTTTTTCAGATTGATTTTAATATAAGACCTCCTTTTAAAGTAAGCCCTAGTTGAGAGCAATAACATTCCAGAGGATGATGATACGATTATTTTTTTAATGAATTATTGTTAATGGGGTTTTGAATAAAAGAACACGTTAATCTATACATATATAAAGGGTAGTTGGTGTGTATGTATCATCCGGAGGAAATTACGAAAATAAAACAATTAATGACAAAGTAAATACATATACACATTCACTATCACCAGATCTTGCTTTTTGAGCGAAAATAATGAAGATTTGATTAATATTTGGGAAGATAATTTTTTGAAATAAAATTTAAATATGGATTTTTTTTGCATTTGATATCTTAAATATAAGACACTGATTTTTATTTTCAGGATGTCTGTGTAGTTTTTGTTTTTTCTGACGCCCCAATAGGCCGAATCAATGCAAGATCTTTTTACGTAGGGATTTTATAGCCTGAATCTCACCAACAACTTTAGGAGTTCGTTTCTTATCAAAACGATCAGAGCGAGATTTGCGAGCTGCCGTACCTTTGGTATCACAATTAAACTGATCAAACCATTTTCACATACTATGCAATGTGCAAATATTGACATTCAAACACTGCTAAATCTTGGTATTGGAGCTTCCGGAGTGATTGTCAAGTAGTACAGGATGTTATTTGTAAATTTCTGTGGGAGGGAGTTGCGTACCTAAGTGGTTCCACATTCAGCAAAACCTGAAGTAAATAAAGTGCAAGCTCGATTTTGATAATTGAAAAAAGCTACAATTAACGCATCACACCCTCTGAATAAATGTCCCTAGCCCCTGGCTGGTTGTGCTTTCTGGTTAGAATTTAGTTGACGAACGCAAAATACGCTTAAATGGCAAGGCTCTCCTACGAAACGGATGTGAGCTCTCTAGCAAACGTGATATACATACCTATGTATCTAAGAAGTCCGTTTGGTGTAGGGGTTATGTTATCGGCCTGTCAGCTTGG
>CM042138.1:92892390-92931091 GCA_023376005.1 Doryteuthis pealeii
TATATATATATATATATATATATATATGTGTGTGTGTGTGTGTGTGTGTGTGTGGCTATCTATCTATCTATCTATCCATATATATATATATATATATATATATATATATATATATATAGTGAGAGAGAGTGAGTCACATTTTATTTTACATGTAAGTAGATTATTCTCTTTGTGTTATTATTTATACTGTCAAAAGTGTTAAGAAATGGATACTCATACATGACATATAATAAGAATGATGATACTGCCTTGATATTTTAATTTATATTTCTTAAATATTACAAGAAAACATTTTCATTGTTATTCCCTTCTCTTTTTGTTTTCAAACTATCTGCAATTTTTTATTGAATTTTCAAAGATTTTTATTTTTTCAGTTTTGAATTAAAAAAATTCAATAAATTTTTTTCTTCATTTTTTTTTTTCAAGTGATTACAGAAATGCTTATTCTGACACAAAATCAATATGTTTTCTTCACCATTGTGTAAGTAACAAATTTTTATTTAATCTATGTTTCATGTTTCCGAAAAATATTTCTTATTTTCGGGGTAAGACGTTACTTGTTTTTCCTCTCATTCTAATCTTTGTTTTTCTTTTAACTGTGTTAGATATTCATCTCTTTGCCCGCAATTCCTTCAGGGAACTCTAATTCAAACTCACAACAAACTTTAATGAGACTTTCTGACTGAATCCACTTACCATCTATCGTTTCATACATTCATTATGACAGTATTTGTTTGTTTGTTTTTGTTTTACGGCATATCAACCACGAGGGGTCATTTAATGCTGGCAATTTTTTTGAAAAATTCGTAGCGATAGTTTGGAATAAAAAACTTTAAACTCAATTTTCTTGTAAACAAATTTTTTATTTAACCCATAGATTGGACCCTAACAGGTACTACCACTCCGGGTCAGAGTGGATCAATGGCGATGAAGAGGTGCTACACATTTCCCAGACCTCTAGAATTGGAACCTCACTATCAGGTAGATGTTAACGTCATACCCAGAACATGAAGTCCCTCAGTCATGGCCTTTTAGCACCCATAATTATTGGGACAGTTATATAAGTGCTAGGGCTTGAGATTGCCCAGCCAAGGTAAGGTAAGGGCCAAAGTGGAGTGTTGCATGTCATGAAATTCCAGGATTCTGCGCTTAACATCACAGGTCGGCACCCATGGCCAACAGGTGGCCCCATTTGGGTGGTTTTATCCCTCTGCAGAGGTGCAGTCGGTTTATTATAAAGCCCCAGCCGACATGGCTGATTATGAACTTGCTTGAACTGTTCCTTGTTATCAAAGATTTATTTACGTTTTCAACTACTTTAAAATAATAAGATGGAAAAACCAAAAATCGTAATAAGAGTAGAAAGTTACAAGAGTTTTGGGATGACGTATGAAAGGCTACCTGTCGATCTCTGATTGGTCGATGTATGCCAACAGGCAAAAAGTGGAAGAGAGTGAAAAAAGGAGAGAGCGAGAGAGAGAGAGAGAGAGAGAGAGAGAGAGAGAGAGAGAGAAGAGTTTGGGTTGGCAACTTCAAGTTGCAGATTTTACAAACAAATTGTAACTCTCCCACAATGGTAGATAACTTATGGTCGATCGTATATAATAATATCGTCAATTTTTATTTACTACGTTGAGAAGATTATTCAGTCTGAAATAATTGGTAAAAAAATCCTTTATTGATACAAGAAATTTATTTAAACGTAAATTGTTTTGAGAAGAAAATAGAGAATAGTGTAAATTTTTAATTATTTGGATTATTCAGACTATTGTCCTCATCTTTATTGTTATCTACACAACATTTCGGCTGATGTGCCCTCCGACCATCTTCAAGTATTTTTTATCGGACTCGGGAACCTTCTCGAACTCGGAAACCTTCTTGTTGAACTCGGGAGCCTTTATGTCGTAATTGGGAGCCTTCACGGAAATTCAAATCGAACATTCTATTCCATCCACAGGGGTAGACTGTTCTCATTCCGTTAAAAATGACCGGATACAACTGTTAGGATGTGTTAATTATTCTATCTCACTGTTGCCCTTGGGCAGGATTGAACTTGCAGCCCATAACTGTCATTCAAAACTGTATTAACTCAACGGCTATATCCGTTGTGTCATGTGTCCAATTGTAAATTATTTTGAGAAGAAATTAGAGAATTGTGTACATTTTTTGGATGACGTAAGAAAAGCTATCTGTCGATCTCGGATTGATCAATAGATGCCAACAGGTGAAGAGTGGAAGAGACTGAGAAGCAACAAAATTCAGTGATGCTGATAGCTTTTGGATTTAGTGCATCATGGGACGCACATATTTGCTTTGAATGAGTCCCCGGGAGAATTTATGGGTCCCAACTAAAGCCTTTTAACTCCTACCTTGTAAACTTCCTATCGCTGATGCTAAACATACAATGTTATAACTAGACTTTGTTTTAACTTTTAATATTCGTTCTGTTTTGTTTTTTTAATCATATAATGGACAATATTCCCTATGGTTTTATATCTAATGTTAATTCTTGAATGTACGCTATGATATTGCTATAAAATGTACCAAAAAATATCTGTCACTCAGTAATGCTGATAGCTTTTTAATTTAGTGCATCATGGGACGCACATATTTGCTGTGAATGAGTCCCCGGGAAAGTTTATGGGTCCCAACTAAATCCGTCTTTGTAACCTATCATGTGTAATTCGTTTCTAAGTAAAACTGTAAAGTTAAATTTCAAGCTAACTGTAAATACATTTACAGTTATCTTGAAATGGTGAGGAAAGCAAAAAGAAAAACCCTATGATGCATTGATACGATCTTACTGCGTACTTTTAGATTTTTGTACGCCAGGGGCTCAGAACGCGTACTTATTAGTATCTCTGAAAATGTATGCTTGAACAAAACGTTAGTTTACCCAATGGTTATGTGTAACAATAAGAGTAGCAATAAAACTGTCACTGAATTAATGGCACCAAGTAAATGGATGTTTGACAAACCAAATAGAAATCCCACTTTATCCAAAAATGGTAATGGAATATTCCCAACGGTGAAAGAAAGAAATGTTACTATTTAAAACACGTACCTAATTTTGTTTTTGTTACTTTTTTTTCGTTTTGGTGGAGAGCGGTAAGGTTATTTTAACTTCTTTTTTTTTTTCAATTGATTTTTTTACAGCTGAAATAGATTTTAAACAGACTTAAATGAGAACTTGACTGGTAATTTGCAACTCACACACTTAAAGTAAAAGAAAAACCTACATGGACATCTACAAAAAAAAGCAAATGAAAGTCTCCGTTTCTTTCTTCTTTCTTAATGTTTTTTTTTTGTTTTTTTTTTTTGTTCTTTTCTTTTGACAAATAATACTATACCCTTTTATAAATGCCGTTGGCATTCTTACGATAATTTTCTTTCTTTCCTACCATTTTGAACAAATATATTTCTTTCTTTCTAAAAAATATATTTCGTTCTCTCTTTCCTTTCAATAATACATTAATTTTCTAATTGAATAGTATATTTCTTTCAAATAATAAGTGTTACTTTCTTTCTTTCTATAACTACATTTATTTTTCTTAATTGAATATTCTTTCTTTCTATAAATCCCTTTCTTTTCTTCCCTAAATATACTTTTTTTTCGTTCAATAAATATAAGTCTTAATGTCTTTCTTTCTCTCCTTCTTTCCATAAATATACTTCTTTCTTTCTTTCTTTCTTTCTTTCTTTCTAAAAATGCATTTCTTTATTCTTGTAAATATCATTATTTTCTTTCTTTCCTTCGTTCTTTGAACAAATATATTTCTTTCTTTATAAAGATATATTTCTTTCCCTCTTTTTCTTTTTAATGATACATTTATTTTTTTAAGTAAATATTTTCTCTTTCTATAAATACCTTTTTTCCTTTTTCTTTCTTTAAACAAATATAGTTCTTACTTTCTAAAAATATATTTCATTCTCTATTTTTCTTTCCAATAATATATGTATTTTTAACTAAATATTATTTATTTCTATAAATACCTTTCTTTCTTCATTTGTTTCCTTCCATAAACATAGATCTTACGTTCTTTTTTTGTAAAGATTTACTTCTTTCTCTCTTTCTAGAAATATATTTCTTTCTTTCTTTCTTTCTTTCTTTCTAGAAATATATTTCTTTCTTTCTTTCTTTCTTTCTTTCTTTCTAGAAATTTCTTTCTTTCTTTTTTTCTTTCTTTCTAGAAATATATTTCTTTCTTTCTTTCTAGAAATATCTTTCTTTCTTTCTTTCTTTCTTTCTTTCTAGAAATATATTTCTTTCTTTCTTTCTAGAAAGATATTTCTTTATTTCTAGAAATGTATTTTTTGTTTCTTTTTTTGTTGTTGTTCTTAGAAGTATATTTATTTTTCTTCTTTTCTTAATGTTATAACTTACGTTAAGACATACACAATATCTAAATTACGTATCTCACGTTTGAAAGAAGATATACACATAAATAAAATAACAATATTGAAAGAATTGATATCTACTCGTAATTGCTAAAAGAAATTGGTGTCATAAACTACTGGCATCTTAATTAAATGTAAATTGCATTTTCACCACATTCTTTGAATAATGTTTGTTTTCCCATTTTATAAGAAAAAAATCACATAAAAAAGATCCACGCTATTCTGAACAAAACCTGTAGTTTTGTCTATGGTGTAAACAGTGCACGTTTAAAAACAATTCTACCTTTCCTCTTTATTTCTTTGCTCACTCTATCGTTATTCAATGATATCGCTTAAAGCCAAAACAATTTTAAGTAGTTTTAAACCCGATCACATACCATGATGTGGGTGATAGCATGCTCAACTTCCATATGATTTCATTGTTACATTCAGTTAAACACTGACAACATGCCGAAGGTAATTCTCTTGATGTACCCAATCGTACGCTAGAACAATATTATCGGTTGGCTTGTTGGTTGGATTTTACGGCGTGCCAACCCTTGTTGGATTATTTTATGCCGAATATGTTTGGTTTAATTCCTTCTTGGTTGGTATTCAAAATACTTTCCAAACTCAATTTTTGAACACTAATTAACCCATAGATGTGATCCTAATAGGTGTTACTACTCCGGGTTAGAGTGGACCTGGGAGTAATGGTGATGCAGAGGTACTCCACATTCCCAGAGCTTCAGAATTAGAAATTCATCATCTGATTGTGTTTAATGTCATAGCCAGCATACAAAGACTCTCAGCTCCCTCCTTCTAGCACATATATGATAAAAAAGGTTGTGGCTTGCCATAAGAGCAATAGGGTTGGGGCAATCATATAGATGATAGGGCTTGATGCGACAAGCTTAAGAGCTAATGTGGAATGTTGCTTGTCCTGGACTGCTCAGCCACCAGGGTTTCGTCCTTAAGCATCATGGATCGCCACTTATGACTAATAAGTGTCCTTCTTTGGGGGAGGTACCCCTCTTCAGAGGTGCAGTTGGTGTGTTCGAAAGCCACAACCGATATTCCTGGCTATTATTTGTAAGTTTGATATTCTCAGGTGACGTTGTGCCAGCTAAGCTTCGTAAATAAACGAATGAAATAATTTTAATCTACATAGTATGAAACCAGTTCTCATTTTAAAACTAGCATGGTACCCGTCAAATATTCATCGGATCATATGCATACAAATCGGTATTTTATGCAGGATCGCTGTGTCAGGATTAGAGTTGTAGAAAATGGTCTCGTCGAACCGTGTTCAAATCCTGGACGAGGTTGTTGTATTTAACTTTACGCTAATACCCAGTAGAAAGATATGGATCCAACTACTTTCCCTCTAGCTGTGGTTAAATAATAGAGCATACTGGGTTCTTTAACCTTGGCTAGGTAACCAGTCTAGGAGAAGGAAAACTGAATTCAATCCTGTTAAACTCCACTTAAGAAATTGACATTGTGTCGCATCCTGGTCGTACGGAGGGGTTTATATATATATATATATATATATATATATATATATATATATATATATATATATAAGTTAAGAACGGAAAAGGAAATTAATCTGACGGTATGAGTATAGATAAAAGGATATGAAAACAACACAATATGCTGTTAAAGTGAAAACATTTTATATCATATTCATAGCTAATATTGAACAATATTTCGATTTATAAAAATCATATTCAGAGCTTGTTTTTTTATTCCAGACTCATCGAGAGCGGAGACGAAAATAATATAAATTCAAAACGAAATTTTGAATTCATTATTTTGCAACATCAATGTAGGCCTGCAACGAAATGCCTATGATTGACATATCCAGCATTAGAAAGCCGCACTCAACCACATTCTTGACATTTCCGATCCTCCGTGTTCTCACCAATGTGACAGATGTATCCCTTTTGAAGTTGACGCTTGAGGTTTTTATGCTCAATTCTTTCACTCGCATCATCCATATGAATTCTCCTGTCAGTCCTCTTCAATGCCAGTTTTTCCCAGTTGTCAGGATCTATTGTTTATTTTTACAAGATTCCTTTTTAAGCGATCATTGTACTTCTTCCAAAACTTATTATTACGTTCACTTTTCATACCCTTGGGAAGGGTATGAACATCTTCAACCTCTCAACAATGGGCTGTACCATTACTGGTCTTCTACAAGATCTTCTACGAGAATGGCTTTGTCATAAAAATAGTTTCAAGATTATGGGATGACATTAATGTTTAAAAAGCAAATAACTTGATGAAACTAATCAAAATCGAGGGATTATAATTTTAAGGGAAGCAATGAAAAGTTATAAACATGTCTGTTATCGTGATGTGAGCGTGGATCTTCACTTAATCTTAAAACAAAAACTGCATTGCGTTTTTTCTTCATATTTAGGAAATTTTCAATGACAAATAAAATCGAAAAGATCTCGAAGATTATGTGCTGTAATTCGTTTGTGTAACACGAGGCTGTTTTTCTTTCTTTTTTTTTCTCTCGAAAATCAGCCTTGAAAGAATTACCGACCACCTAAGACTCGAAGACTCACCACTTAAACTTGCATCGATTAGAGCCCTGACTGAGAATGGATAGCGTAACAGTTATGGTCATTTGAAACGGAATCGGTTACCTAAGTTGAAATAGTGCGTTTTATTTTGCGCTAATGCCCTTGGAAAATACATGCATTTGTCTCTTGGGAACGTGTTGATGATGATGATGATGATGATGAATGGTGATGATGATGATGATGATGGTGATGATCCTCTAATGGTGCTGTATATATTCCTCGTTTCATCGCATTGTCTCAAAAATCGTTTCATATTATCGATTCTAAACGAACAGGGCACCAGAAAAAAATTAAATAAATGAGGTACGAAAAACTGTCATCGGTTATTTCCGCCATTTAGCCAAGAATGTTCCACAAGTCGAAAGATTCTGATTCGCACTCAATGACTTGATTGATATAATCGGAAATTGATCCATTATTTTTTCTCGGGAGAATAGAGCGAGTGACAATGACATATAAACCTCCATTGACTGGCATCTCATCTGTAATTTCTAAACTAGAGGAAATGAACACGTGAAATTCACAGCCAAACTGAACACAATCATCATTGCTTAACTCTCACCAAAGGGGGTAAGAGCTGAAAAGTTCTTGGTTTGACCAAGAAGTTTTGTCTTTTTTAATTTTTTAATTGTTGGTTGGCAGGCTTCCGTCTACGAGAAACGATGGAGTAATGTTAATTTCTTTTTAATAAATTTGAACCGGATAGCCTGCGCGGGTTCACATGAAGGATAAGCTGTTGCCCATGCAGCAAATCCCCCTTCTCCACACTGCCGCTGTGATCCAAAGGAAAGGTAAGGTACCAATCCGGTTTGGGAACAGTAGTGTCACAGGAGTTGATGGGTAGCACTGGATTTCAGTATCACACCACCTTTAGGGGCTCCGGCCCCTGATTTGTTTACTCCCTTAACCTTTCGTTGAAAGACAGCAGAGATTTTGTGTCGGACATTTCCTGGACTTTGATGGGTTGCCGACCAAGGCTAAAGAGCCCCTTTTAACCCATTTGGAGATCCATACGAGTTGCAGATATCGCCATTTTACTGCTGTTGGTGTTCCTGAGGAAAGAAGTGAGATTAAGGATAGGGTATATTTCGCATTTGTGTATTATTAATAATTTTGAAATTACTATTGATTTTTACTAACAGCCTTCATGAACTTGCCTGATCACGGAGGTTGCTGCAATCCCAGTTTCTTGAACTACCTGGTTACTGTACTGATGATATGGCAACCAATATATGATAAAGAAATGTCTGACTTCAAACCATCTGTATAGTTTGAAGTATATTTTTTGCACGAGCAAGATGTGACACAAGATCAATTTTATATAAATTGATCGTGTGTCACATCCTGTTTGTGATGAGCGGTTGGATGAATATATACTTAAAACTATATATATTGCAAAATGTGTGGACATTGAAGTAATGGCAATGAAGTGGTACTCTACATTCCCCAGAGCTCCAGAACACTAGTCTCACGACCGGATGCAGTTTGATATCATACTCAAGATACACCTTTGGGGAAGGATCTTAACACTCTATTAGTATTCTAAGTTCCCTCGTTTGGAAATTAACAGGAGAAATTCACAGCTAAGCGGAACACAATTATCATTGCTTAACTTTCACCGTAGAGGTTACTCTAACCAACACATATAGGGATTAGCTGAAATTAGTCTGGCTTAAGACAAGAGGAGATGATAAACAAAAACAATTGAACTGTGAACGATTTTCACGAAGAAAACTGGTCGGTAAGACGTAATGATCAACCGTTGCTCTATGGTTGGCGCCTAATGGTATTTAAAAACCAAAACAATATAGCGTAGACTTAAAATGGTCAACTTTCAACTTAATTCCTGTTTTCACAATATATATATATATATATATATATATATATATATATATATAGGGTCATCCACAGACACGTGTTTCGACTTATCAAGTCTCTTCAGTGTGGCTAGACATTTTGTAAGCTACCTACAGCCGGAATTGATATCCGGTCGGTTGGGTGTCAGTCCGGCACCTTAACCATTAGACTGTCTTCGCTTACAGAATGGGAAGGTGATTCCGCTTTGTGTGTAAAGGCCGTCACAGAGTGCTCCATTCCTTATATAGAAGAGCGATGCATTTACGCTTGAGTTGGCGGCCGTCAGCGAGATCCCCCCAGATGCTCAACCCTAGGGGATGGGGAGCATATATAGGGTATATATATATATATATATATATATATATATAGTCATCCACTGACACGTGTTTCGACTTATCAAGTTTCTTCAGCGTGGCTAGACATTTTGTGAGACTACCTACAGCCGGGATAGAACTACGATCGATTCAGCATCAGTCGGAAAGCTTAACCGCTCGGCTATCGTCACCAACAGAATGCGAAGAGGATTTTAACTGTTTTAATACACACATCTGTATTTGTGTAAAGGCCGCCATAGAGTACACCATCCCTTTTTTATAGGAGGGCGTTGCGTTTACGCTTTAGTTAGCGGTCATCAGCGAAATCCCCTCCAAAGTGCTCAACCCCAGGGGGATGGGGAGCATATATAGATAATAATATGGATAAAGAAATAAGCCCATTTTTTTACGTCAATTATTTTATTATACTATATATTTTGGCCAAAATGACACATACATTATACGCATACAAAAATATGTATAAAGTAATAAACCCCATTTTTTACATCAGGCTTTTTGTTATACTATATATTTTGGCCAAAATAACACATACATTATATGCATACAAAAATATGTGTACAGTCTATGGGAGAATGAATACTTACTTTTCTGACACAGTTTTCACCCTTATTGACATAAACTGTGAGATATTCTGTACTATGCATAAGATGAGAAATAAGATATGTATGTAACACTTGGTGTATTTATTAAAAAGACTGCATTCATTAAGAATTCTTAAACCGATATTTCAACCCGAAGTACACAATTTGAAGATACATCTACTTTCAAAATTCCGATGATTAATAAGAATTAAATAAATAAGCCGAAAGGAAGAGTTTAATATCATCTATCCTATTTGGTAGATTCAAATGTTTAGCTCCAGTGAAATTATAATAATTATCGCTAATTGTCTGTTTACGGTTATTAAATCCCAGTTGAATTTCAGAAACCGTTTTGCTAATCAAATTATTTTGATAGAATTTAGTGAAAATCTAAGGTAAACATTCTTTGAACTGTAACATATAAGAAGGGGGTGAAATTTTGTTTACAAACCTAACATCGGGGTTCATTGCATGTATCTTTTCGGTTTGATGATTGGAAGATCACAAATTAGATGTTTGCAGCCTGGCACTGAATAGAGGTTCATTAAATAAATTCCTGATTTTGGTGTCACGTTTTAGGAATTGAAAGGGTTTTTTTTTTTCATGAAAAGATGAGAAAGTTTGTTTATATTGGGATTAAATCTGAATACCAGAGTGATTCGGGAATTCTAAAAAGTCTTATGTGTACGAAGCATGCACTTAATTTGAAATCACCAGCACCATCAGAACGCACCCAACACACACACACACACACACACACACACACATATATTATATATATATATATAATATATAATATATATTGAAGGTGTGTAATAAAAGTATCGAGAGTTTTTTTTTTTACTTTCTGACCTACCTTGTATTCTGAAAGAATAACGTTCCATTCATCAATATTTTTCAGAATACATGGTGTGTCAAAAAAGTACCAAGTTTAAAGCTGTATTTACCAAGATAGAAATGAAGAATGAATGAAACTTTTCTTCGGATTACAAGGTATTTCAAATGTACAAAAAATTTCGCTACTATTCTGACACCCCCTGATATATATATATATATATATATATATATATATATATATATATATATATATATATATGTGTGTGTGTGTGTGTTAAAGGAAAAGGCTTGAATATCAGTCATATTAACTGTTATAGATCCATTTTCACCCGTATTAAATGGGCTTCTTCAGACTACAACTTTATTGAAATGGAATTGGAAATGCTCTGGATTTATATATATATATATATATATATATATATATATATATATATATTATTTATTTATTTATTTAATTTGTGAGTTTTTAAAGATCAATGTTTATTATAAACAGCTATCCAGGTTTCTTGCTAGGTCGCAATCATCAGGTTGTTAAATTAGAGCCCATGGTGTTTATTGAAGATCTTTTCTTAATGTCACATTCTGGACCGCAAATAACGTCGGTTGCTTTCGCGGACGCTAGTGCGCTTCGGATTTATTAAAAATTTAATTTTTTCAAAAATTGCATTTTTTTTTTTGTAAAAATGCCAACGAAGTTAAAAATAGAAAAAATTTTCCTTTGAAAAAATTTGTCAGTTTTTTATATTCAAGACTTATTTAGGCAGGTGGTCCCGTGTATGGGGTATTGGAATTTTTGAATGTGCTAGTTTAAAACTATCTCATTTAATTCTCATTTTTGGGTAAACTTTTGATATTTTCTATTAACCAGAACCCTGTCCTCAGACATTACAGGTCACCACACACGATCGACAGAAGGTTCCATTGGAGGGATCTCACCCCTCGGTAGAGGTGCGGTCGGCATATTTTACCGCCCCTGCTGAATTGACTTAGTGTTAAAAGAAAATCTGTGAGTAGTTGATATATCAAGTCTTTTTATTGGTTGTATCTGATGTGTTCTATGTAAATAGTGAGAGCTTTGTTAGAAGAATATTAATACGTTCCCGTAGTGGTCTATTCTCGGTATCGACCGGACAGCGAGGGAGTCTATCCCCTTGGATAACGCTAAACTAGGGAGATTAATTGCTGAGATGAAGCGCCAAACCTACCGTCAGATTACGCAATCTGTGCTACTCATACGCTGAGTGGGCGGGGAATGGTATCGAACTCAGAACCTTGAGATTCTAAGGCGGGTGCTCTACTGAGAGAGCTAAACCAGAAGAATATTAATCAGCCAGAAATGCCGGGTTCAATGGGTTAATCAGCAACCATGGTTCAATCTGACCGGAAATTCCGGGACTACGAGGTTAATATCCTGGTCTGCAAATACCATCTTCCGATTATTGATCGGGCTATTACAGAAAGGTTAATATTGCTACGGGAATGTTGCTTTCTTTTAAGTCTCATGTGTCAGTCATTCTCTATCGCAATGACATCAAGTTAGAAACTCTCTTCACCATTGGGCCTTGTCAATCAGCTCTGACCTGTAGTTAAATACAGCAGAGTCTATTTTTACTTCTCAGAAGAATTTCTATTCCGATGTCAAATCACTAAGATAAGGCAAACATCTAATACAAGCACACACATTATATATTATATATATATATATATATATATATATATGAGGAAAGAGGGTTGGAATGAATCCGACAGAATGTGGTAGAGATATGAGGAACACAAGAACAAAACTCAGACAAACATATGTAGGATATATTTCGCTAGAGAATTGTGCCCGGCATCATCAGTCGCTTTATTGAATTATCAAGGTATCATACAAGTGGGAAGTGAACGGGAGGGGATGGATAGGAGAAGAAGTCAAGTGGTGGTGAGTATATATATATATATATATATATATATATATATATATATATATATATATATATATATATATATATATATATATTAAATAAAAACTTTAATAGCATATTAGCAGAAACTTTCTTTGCACAAACAAATAATATCAATTATAAAATTTAAAATTTAAAGAGGATTTTTCAGAATGTTTATATTTGATCTTGAACAAAAAGAAAACTATTGCGACATATCAACACCGCATCTGTCATTCAACTTTTAAAACAATGACCCACTGTTTATTAACTGCGTATCAGTTTTTAACGGTCATAACTACATCATTAACTCTTGCTGTTAGCTGTAATTAATCAATATCTTGATTAATTCAGTGGATCTAACCCGAAGATCCTTATGGTGAAACTCGAGTATGTTATTTCCGTACACGCTATATATATATATATATATATATATATATATATATATATTATCATAAAGGTACACGGTAATAACCTACTCGAGTTTCACCTTAAGGATCTTCAGGGTTAAATCCACGGGATTCGCAAGATATTGATTAATTGCAATCGATTTCACGTGTGTATTTTTTTGCGATAAACGGTTGATTATAGGTCCGCGGTATTTTCAAAACCGAATTCAAAACAAAATAAAACGGAAAAGATCTTATTTATAAAACAAAACAATAAACCTAAATTTAATTTAATGGGAAGTAAATAACGGAAAAAGTTATGTGAAGGGGATTTTATGGTTTCTGACAATAATTTATTTACTTCCCATTAAATTAAATTTAGGTTTATTGTTTTGTTTTATAAATAAGATCTTTTCCGTTTTATTTTGTTTTGAATTCGGTTTTGAAAATAATAATCTTACATTAGATCCAAATTGCTTAACATTATCTAAAATAATAACAAATTCCGCCCATAACCTTTTTTACTTTATATATAAAAACAAAACACAATAAATATTTAATCATTTATTAAATACAGAACTTAAAAAATAATAATTAAAAATTAAAATAAATTAATCGTAAATAAAAATATAAAAAATTCCTTTTCTAAAATAATAACATATTCCGCCCATAACTTTTTTTTTTTACTTTATATATAAAAACAAAATACAGTAAATATCTAATCATTTATGAAATACAAAACTTAAAAATAAAAATTTTAAAAATAAAAATAATTAATTGTAAAAAATTGCTTTACTAAAAATCTTTTGAATTCCAACCGTCACATTTCTTAATACCCATCCCCTTCCGTTTTAATTGTTTCGTCTTGTTGCCAACATCTCAAAAATCCGCTACATTTGGATGACAAAAGGTATACATAGAGACATGACCGACATATATATGGCGCGAATGCCTACATTGGTGAATATTGTAACGACTTTCGTTCTTTTTTTTTTTTTTGCAGTATTAAGGTTTTTGTTTGTTTACTGATTTGACATTCCTCTCCGACCCAAACAACTAAGGGAGTGAATGAGCTCTGATGATGATTTTTTGTAAATCGAAATATTGATCAGTATCAGCTATGATTATATTATTAAATTGTTTTCTTCTTTAACAGCATTGTGTGATGTTTTCATTCCACCTTTTCATACTCATATTGTCGGATTCATTTCCTTTCTTTTAATATATATATATATATATATTATATATATATATATATATATATATATATATATATATATATATATATATATATATATATATATATATATACATACATACATACATACATACATACGAATGAATGAATAAACGGATACCTTGATACAGATATAAATCTATTTCGGCATTTATTTGCCTCCTCATTCCGATACGAAACCTTCACACCTGGTCTTCTTTTTATTATTTTACCGTGTTACTGATTTTTTTTAAATTCCTAATTCAGCGTTTGTTATATGCACCAGCTGACGGGCAAGCGTATATTGAGGAGACAAAGAAATGCCGAAATTAATGTATATCTGTTAGCTTAGCTTTAGATAATCAATTTAATTAATTTTAATTCGTTTTTAAAATAAAATGAGAGAACAAATTGGCAGTGCCTTTTTTATACTCTTATTTTTGGTCAATTCACTCAAATATATTGCAAACATGCCCACTTTTTTATGTATTTACGAACTAAAAAGCATATTATTTAGGATTTTAAGGGTTATAACAAGTTGTTCTTAGAAATCAATATCTCAAAAAGATACACTCATTGCAGAAGTATTTATAACTTTTAAATAAAATGTCTTTTTCTTTTTGGTCTAAACCCGCAGAGAAAAAAGACGATCTAAAAATTCTTGTGAATTTGTTTACAAAAAAGAAAAGACTGAGAGAAAATGTCACGCGACCTATCTTTGTATGCGAGGCCGTTGTTGATAAAGAAACAATTATCAAAAATCTGGGAATTATCAGATTTTAATAAAATATTTTGTGTTGACTTATTAATCAACGAATTCTCATCTTTTTTTTTTCAAATTAGTGAATCGTTTCAATGAAACTGATTCAATGGAAATAAATCGAACTTCTTTAAAATAAATATGACCATTTCTACCACCATAGCAAAATCAATTTATATACCTAATTGATAGATAAATTTCATTTAAAATACGAATCGCTTAATTTTAAGTTTCAAATTTCATATTTTTACATTCTAAAAATAAATCTTTATTTAAGAAGGAATCTACTTTAGTATTGTTATCTAATAATCCTTGGAAAAAAACTCAATTGAAATTTTAAACAGAACTTATTTTTAAAAAACAACGGAGTAAAAATAAAATCACGAATTTTTTTTTTACATTTGATTTTTCGATTTTCAGTACTTACTTTGTACCAGAATCACTCCTTTAATTTTTTTTCCTCTATTCACATTTTCGGTCATTTTTCTTTTTCTTTATATCGTAATTAGTTTCACAATTATATAAGTCCACCGATATTTTGCGCCCCCAAAATAAGGGGGAGGGTCAAAATTAAGTGACATGAAAAAATCAGAAAGTTTTTAAATAAAATAACTGATGCATTATAAAATCCATTTATTGCTAAATCAACATCTTCCATCTCTATCTCTGTCTGTATCCTTGTCTGTCTTTTAGTCACATCAGTGGGGTTCTGAATATGCGGTTTGCCTCCTCTTAAGAGATAACAAAGGAATATTCGAGTCATTACATGAACAAATAAGCTGCAGTGAGGCTCCTGTTCTGAAGATCTGAGGGGTGATGTCTTGCCAAAAATCTCCGGATATAAAAATATATCCTATTGTAAGGTTCAAGGTTATATATAATATATATATATATTATATATATATATATATATATATATATATATAAGAGATTTCATAATTTGCTTGAAGCATTGTGTATGTATTGGTTAGGAGGTTGGTTTAGAAGTCTATCACAATGCAGTTTGGAATAAATTAAAAAATAATAATACGGTAACAATGGTATTGTGTGTTGACCTGTATTTTTTATTTATTATTAGATTATATAAAAAATACAGGTCAACACACAACACCATTGTTACCGTATTATCATTTTTTTATTAATTCCAAACTGTATTGTGATAGCCTTCTAAATCAACCTCATAAATATATATATATATATATATATATATATATATATATATATATATATATATTATAACTGGTTGAAACAAATAACGACACGAGTTTGAAACATACATAACGGACTTTAATAAAAGCACATGGAGACATTTATCACATATGCAAGAAATACGTGTAAGGCACAAGGTACAATAAGAACATAAACAATAGTTATCTACATGTACATATAAAAGATATAGATAGACTTATGGATAGTCCATAAGGTTAAAGTCACTTACTGACTTAGCCCGTACGTGGGGGATAGAGGCCCCCACAAGGATGGGGTGTAGACACAAATGTCTAACCCATGTTGTCCAGTCCAAGAAGAAGGAGAAAAGAGAGAGATCTTGAATCTGGCGCTTCCTGCTTAAATACAGAAAAAGGCCTGGTGGTGAGAATAAGAAACGAGAGGGAAGATAACTCTTCCAGATCCAAGGGAAGACAATCCAACACTGTCATTCCTTTCAGGAAATACCATTTTTCTGTTTTACCATCTATTAAAATCTTCCGACTTCCTTTTCTGGTTTAGCTATCCTTTTGATAATACTATTTTCACACATTCATGTAGATGCACACATATATGCTACACCTATACTCTCACACACTGACCCCCCCAATATGAACGTACACACACGTCTATACACATATTTACTCATATAAATACACTCATACCTACATGCATATACATTATTGCATATAAATATGTGCACTTGGTGAGAGACGTTTTTTTTATAGTGTCACGTTGTTAAAATAAGTCATGTAGAAGAGTGCCGATTAAGCAAACTGAAGTAGGAATTCGAGTTCGATACCTGCTAGAGGCTGTTATTGTTAGACATGGGCAATCTGCGTATGAGTTGAATGAAATAGGTTTCTTGTAAAATGCTTTGTGCTGATTGGTTGATAAATGTCACGTGATAAAAGATAAAATAATAGACGGAAAGATCATTTAAATAATGGGAAAATGTTATCCTTTTTATGATTTTACTTTTCTTTTCTCTTTTGAAATTTTTATTCATTTTTTATTTATTTTTTAATTTTTGCTCCGATCCAATTTAAGTTCACATTCGACATTTAGACAGTTGGTTTTTCGGAAAGGAAAGAGAACATTACTTCTACCTCACATCCAATTACTGTCATCTAGATCATCTAAATAATGGGAAATGTTATCCTTTTAAATATTTTACTTTCTTTTTCATCTTTCTTATTTTTATTCATTTTTTCATTCATCTACATGCACTTGAATACAGCGTGTCCCCAAAAAATTTGACGCCATTTTAAATGCAATTATTTTCAAAAGTACTAAGTCTAACTCAATAACATTGAACTAGATGGTGAATATCATAAGTTTATTCCGGGACTAATTTCATAAGTGTACTATATGTGTATCGCCTGTGACACGACATACGTCAAGTTGGTAGTTAAGCTCTGGTCAAACACGCTGAAGCATATCTCCGGTAACATTATTTAAGGCGGGAGTGAGTCTCGGCTTGAGTTCATCAATGCGAACAGGAGGAGGTATGGAGCTTAGACCAGTCCATTTAAATATCTCCATAAAAAGAAGTCATACTGGAACATGTCCGGTGACCACGGCGGCCATATAATCAGAAAACTGTTTTCACCTCCATCAGGCCCGATCCATCTCTCTGGTAGACTCCTATTGAGATAAGCAAGACAAAAATAAATCAGTAAATATTGAATCTTGATCTGTTTGTACACATTCTGTGAAAAGTTCAGGTTATTTAATCAAGAATTGTCAAAACTATTAATTGAAAATGAAGTAAAATTTTTTGGGGGGCAACATGAAATATATATATATATATATATATATATATATATATATATATATAAAGTAAAGTAAAGTCGTCGGGTCGGCTTAATGTCGGTAAGATCCATAAAGCGAGGGAGTCTATCCACTTTTCAATAGCGCTATATATATATATATATATATATATATATATGTCCGTATTAGTAACCTTGGTTTTTTTTTTATCGTGGTTTGAGAAAATAATTTAAAAAATAAACGAACCAAAAGAAAAACAGTTTCTAAGGAAATTCGTCAATCTTATTGTTATTTTTAACCCTTTAAAACTCTAACAATAAAAATTAATAGATAAATTAAAGAATCAAAAGTCATTTTATTCGAATGAAAATCTTAGTTTAATTTATACAAATATGTAACCGTACTTACGACGTAAACTGATTTTCATGATACTGTTATTTACGATTAAAATATTTTTTTAATAATGTAACCGTAAAGCGTACATTTTGATTTTCTACAATTTTTATGCATTACAAAAATTAAAATTAAAATGAGTGTACTGTACAATTTAAGAATATGGACAAACTCGCTGTAAAAAATAATTTAATATATAAAAACACATACAAATTACATATTCAGAAAGACTAAGAGATTCCGAGCTGCCTTATTCGTATTATTGCCTATTTATCGGCTATACGTAGTATTTTTTTAAAACTCGCTGTAAAAAATAATTTAATATATAAAAACACATACATATTACATATTCAGAAAGACTATTTCATCTTATTTCAAAATATATAAATATTTTAAAGATTAGATCCTAAATAGGTAAGAGATTCCGATCTGACTGGTATAGACTGCACTGCTTGTATCGCAATAATAATAGGCAGCGTGGCTATCCGGAGCCATTTTTTAATTTTTTAACTCGCTGTAAAAAATGATTCAATTGATAAAAACTCACACAAATTACATATTTTGAAAGAGTATTTTCTCATCTTTCTAACGATATAAAAATAATTAAAGATTGGACCATAAATAGGCCATAAATTCGGAGCTGAACGGCTTAGACTGCAAAATTAATTCATTAAAATCAAAACTTCGCTGCTGTTATCGCTTTAACAATAAGCAGGCAGAGACAATATTTTATTATCAGGAGGGGCTGATATACGGATAGTTCCACAAATTGGGTGATTTTGGATTAATTAATCGATTAAATCCCTTAATCAGTAAAAATCAATAACCAAATTTGGATTTTTTCTTAGTTAGAACGATATCAATGTGTATGCAAGATTTTGAATCTGAGTGACCTCCCGTTTTTTTTGTTATACATCGACACGTACATACCAAAATCTCTGTTTTATATATTAGATATATATATATATATATATATATATATATATATATATATATATATATATATAATGTTGTTATGGGTCCAACGGGAGAAAATCAAATATTTTATAAAAAAAAGAAGGTCCGCAAAATTTATTATGTTTTCTTTTTTTAAAGAATTTATAATTATTTTACATTTGCGACACGCTTTTCAGATCTTCTGATATCTTCTAAATCAGCGTTTTTTATTAACCATATATATATATATATATATATATATATATATATATATATATATAAGGTGTGTAATAAAAGTATCGAGATTTTTTGTACTTTTTGACACACCTTGTATTCTGAAAGAGAAATAACGTTCAATTCATTAATTTTTGTCAGAATCCAAGTTGTGTCAATAAATTACCAAGTTTAAAGCTGTATTTACCAAGATAGAAATGACGATTGAAAGGAAGGTTTTTTTTTTCAGAATACAAGGTGTGACAAAAAGTACAAAAATCTCGATACATTTTTGACACACAATGTATATGTGTGTGTGTATGTGCGCGTTTGTGTATAAATTTAGAATTAATCCAAGCGATTTCAATGAGTTCTGCTTAATAAGTTCAATCTATTTTAAACGAATATTCCTTAGAAATACATATTTTAAGTACTTATTGATGTTTATGTTTTTGTTTTTTTCTTTTTGTTTACTCTCGGTGATTAATGTATAAATTGTAGATAATTGAGAGATATTTTTGGTTGTCATGTTATTCTTCTGTGACGTCTATCATAAAGCAAGACAGTAATCATTCTAATTACACTTTGAATATTCCCCACGGGAAATAGATTGAAAAAATCAAGTTTTTACAATATTAAATTCCGATTTATTTATTCAATTTCTATTTCTACAAAAGAGTTCAATTATAAACCTCAGCTTCTTTTAGATTCAATTTGTTTTTGATTTTTTTATTAGCATTATAAATAGATTTCCCCCGCTGTTCAATTTCTTACAACACACAAGCCAATAATCCCATAGAAAAAAATCTCACTCATCAACACGTGCACGTAACCTACACAAAATATTTTTACACTTATTTATACATATGAGTGTGGAGATTTTAAAAAATACGAAAATAAAAATAAAATAAAAATAGAATAAAAAAAACAACAAACTCCCATGGGGCCTTGAACCCCTTTGCGCATGTCCGACAAAAGCGACTGACTCCCTACCCCCGGTAGGTCCAGTGTGCTTCGGCCACTGGACCGGGTTTAGGTACAATTATTAGCGTCGATCCCAGAGAGCCATCCCTCAAGGCAATAACTGCCCTTTATGGGCAGGGCTGGGTTTATTGCCCAGCGCCTGAGGCGCCCCCTTGAGGGGGAATGCCGAAGGGATCGACGCAATTTTTGTTCTCTCCCACCCATTAGCTTCGTCTTGTGGGTGGGCTCACGTTAAAACGAGGCCTGGTGCCCAGTCCATACAGGTGGGGTATGAGACAAATACCCCTACCCCTAAAATAATACATTGGCTATTCGAACTAAAGCCGCACCTGGTTGCAGTAGTTTTCCTACGACCGACTATGCCTTGTTCAATAAAGCCTAAGTCGTAAAACCTACCTCTTGCCTATGTCTCTTTTCTCTTATGTGCCTTTCGTTCCTAAGTTCCATTTCAGCATACCAGTCCACAAGAACAAAAAAAAACACTTTTATTGGGGACAAGATACCAGGGTCGGAACAATCATATAGATGCTAGGTCTTGATATGACCAACCGATTGATCAAAGAAGGACTTTTCGACCGCTCGTCTAACCTAAGTAAGAGCCAAAGTGGAGTGTTGCATGTCATGGATTCTATGAATAGGAATGAGTTTCATGACCACTGAAGGTGGTCTTTAAGCAAAGACAAACAAGCAATAAATAATAATCTAAAAAAAAAGAAAGATAGACATACAAATACAATACTTGACCATGCATACAAGGAAAGGGCGTCCCACTGTAGCGTAAGAATTAGCAAGCTAGTCTTGCAGATCCATTACTATTTAATTGGGATTCAATCCTCGCTTGATGTCCCATACTTGCAACCTTGTGTCACATCATACCTGTGACGAACAGGTTGGGTAAAAGGGACGTCACATCATGGTGTAAAGGTTAGAAAGTTAGTCTCGCAGATTCATTACTGAAGAGTGAATTCGCTCCTTGCTGTATGCTCCATACATGCGACATTGTGTCACATCCTACCTGTGCTAAACGGGTTGGGTAATAACTTACAATGTTTAGATATTTCTTTTTAATCTTGGAAAATTAATAACGAAAGAGCCGGACCTGTGGATATACCACAGTATGATAATTCAATTATTATAACGTTTGATTAAGAGCTACTGCTAAAATAGTTCAATATGTAAAAAATAAAATGATCTTGATTTAACTCACTCTTTGTATTTTTTTCTTTCTTTCTTTCTTTCTTTCTTTACTTCTTTTCCTCTTTTTATTATATTCGATTGAAACTGGGTAGCATTATCGCTTCCGCGCGCTCACATCTCTTTTTCCTCTACTCTGTTTCTCTCTTCCTTTCTTTCTTATTATATTTTTCTGTGTACATGTCCCTTTTCTTACCTTTATTTATTTATATTACAAACTGAATGGTCCATTATTTACCCGAGGGGACGAAACTCACAAGAAATAAGAATTCGGAGGATAAGCAACAACAGATAATCAGGATTTCCATATTTGCATTTCATCTCGGACGATTTGGACGGTCTCATATTTAACCAGAGGGTGTTGCACGATGATAACGACCGGAAGATTAAGGTACAAGAATATTATAATCCAAATTATCAAGCCACGCCTCAAAAATTCAGACAAAAACGTAATTATGTTTTCTTCGATGAGGCAGAAGGACACTCAATTTTCCTTGACTTTCAAATAATGAAGTCCCGCTGTAAGGTAGGCAGAGAAGATGGCGGCCAACAAGGGGGAAAAACCGAGTCAAAGCAGAATTCCTGTAAACACAGATGCTACATTCTCACGGCAATTGAATATAAAACCCAATTTTTCAAAAAGCGCGAATATATATACGTAATAAATCAGTGTCAGAATATCTCAAATTGAAACCCCTTAAGTCAAATCTTCTGTTCATTTCCACATAAACAAGAACAGATGCTGGCAACACACAAAACACTTTTAGATATCAGATGTTTTCAGCTATAAATTCGCCATTATCTCACATAATTGTCATCTCCAGATATGCTTGTTGGCGCACAATGAAGAATCTAATAAACCATACTTGAAACAAGGGCCAAAAATATTGTCATATCTTATTAGAGAGAATCAAAATCTCAGAGGTTGTTGATGGTATGGCAATAGAGGTTGAAAACTGCAATTTAAGCGATGATTGTTTTAGCCTTGTATTTATTTGATGGATGATTCTGAGGTATAAGCTAAAGACAAATTCAGATCTTGATACATTTTCTTATGTCGGAGGTTGATGTTGATGGTATGGCAATAGAGGTTGAAACTGCAATTAACGAATGATTGTTTTAGCCCTGTGTATGTATTTGATGGATGATTCTGAGGTATAAGCTAAAGACAAATTCAGGTTTTGATAAATTTTCTTATGTCGGAGGTTGATGTTGATGGTAGGGCAATAGAGGTTGAAACTGCAATTAACCAATGATTGTTTTAGCCTTGTATGTATTTGTTGGATGATTCTGAGGTATAAGCTAGAAAAATATTCAGACCTTGATAAATTTTCTTATGACGGAGGTTGATGTTGATGGTATGGCAATAGAGGTTGAAAGTGAAATTAATCAATGATTGTTTTAGCCTTGTATGTATTTGATGGATGAATTTGGGTTATAAGCTAAAAACAAATTCTGGTCTTGATAAATTTTCTTATGTCGGAGGTTGATGTTGATGGTAAGGCAATAGAGGTTGAAAGTGAAATTAACCAATGATTGTTTACCTTGTATGTATTTGTATGTATTTGTTGGTAAGGTATAAGCTAGAGACAAATTCAGGTCTTGAATAAATAGAGATTTACATAGCATTCCGGGTAAAATAAAGTTTCTTATGCTGGAAGTTGATGCTGATGGTATGGCAATAGAGGTTGAAATTGTAATTAACCAACGATTGTTTTATCCTTGTATGTATTGTAGCAAATAGTGAATTGCCTTGCGAGGTTAAAGATTGAACTCACAACCTCTAGTTTGTGAGTAGTGACTCTTGGTAAGCCTCCTGTCACCCGTTGTTGGTTATAGTAGCAGTTGTAATGCTTAAGTTCGGAATATTGGTGGTTAAGCAATCCATGATTTGGAACAATCCCTTTTGGCCCTTACTTACGCTAGACGGGCGATACGAGAGGCCACTTCCGACCAGTCAACCTGTCACGTCAAGCTCTAGCACTTATATTATTGTCCCAACCCTATTGTACTGATGGCAAACCACAACCCATTTTATCATTACGTGCTAGAAGGCTAGAAGGCTATTACTCCCAGGTCCACTCTGACCCGAAGTGGCTGTACCTGTTAGGGTTCCATCTATGAGTTAAATAGAAGAAAATGGGTTTTAAAAAAGGTGTTTAAACAAACTGAGTTTTTTAAACTAACATTTATTCGGTATGAAATAACCCAACAAGGGTTGCCCTGCCATAAAAACAAAATTCATTCGGCATAAAATAACCCAACAAGAGTTGCCATGCCATAAAACCAAAATTTATTCGGCATAAAATAACCCAACAAGGGTTTCCATGCCATAAAACCAAAATTTATTCGGCATAAAATAACCCAACAAGGGTTGCCATGCCATAAAACCGAAATCTATTCGGCATAAAAATAACCCAACATGGGTTGCCATGCCATAAAACCAAAATCTATTCGCATAAAATAACCCAACAAGGGTTGCCATGCCATAAAACCAAAATTATTCGGCATAAAATAACCCAACAAGGGTTGCCATGCCATAAAACCAAAATCTATTCGGCATAAAATAACCCAACAAGGGTTGCCATGCCATAAAACCAAAATCTATTCGGCATAAAATAACCCAACAAGGGTTGCCATGCCATAAAACCAAAATCTATTCGGCATAAAATAACCCAACAAGGGTTGCCATGCATAAAACCAAAATCTATTCGGCATAAATAACCCAAAAATTATTCGGCATAAAATAACCCAACAAGGGTTGCCATGCCATAAAACCAAAATCTATTCGGCATAAAATAACCCAACAAGGGTGCCATAAAACCAAAATTTATTCGGCATAAAATAACCCAACAAGGGTTGCCATGCCATAAAACCAAAATCTATTCGGCATAAAATAACCCAACAAGGGTTGCCATGCCATAAAAACCCATAAAATAACCCAACAAGGGTTGCCATGCCATAAAACAAAATTTATTCGGCGCCATGCCATAAAACCAAAAATTTATTCAAATAACCCAACAAGGGTTGCCATGCAATAAAATCCCAAACCAACCAACCGAAATGAAAAGCAAACACGCTCTGTATTTGAACTCTGGTCGCCGATTCCATTTCCTACGACGATAACCGTTACATGAAGCGTGCCTCGTTTTCCTTGTAACAAATGGCAACTTAGTTAGAGTCTGCGCTAAAATGATGTCTGACATGAAATACATCATGCGGAAAACATTGCAAACCGCTGAACATTCGATTGTTGAATTATTTGCTAGACCAACAAATCGATTTTACTCCATCAAGATTTTCTTTAATTCATTTTTCATTTTTACTCCTTTTATTGATAACTCACTTAAAGACCGTCTTAGGCATCTATTAAGTTCGATATCACGTCAAATCGATTTTTGTTGAACGTACATTGTAGTAGGGCCGATTTAGCTCAGTCAGTAGTGCAACCACCTAGGAACCAAAAGGTTCCGGGTTCGATACCGACACTCACCAACTCAGCGCATGATTAGCACAGATATATATATATTCGGTAAAGTGAGGAGCTGATGGTAGGAGTGGCGCTCTACCTCAGATAAAAAAAACAATCTTCTTAGTCTAGCGATAGTGAAAAGGGGATAGACTCCCTCGGTGTCTGACTGATACTGACTTTAGGCCACCCCAACGACTTTTTACTTTTATTTACTGACATCCCATCATGTCAGTTGTACACAAGTTTCGATTCATGCGGGGAGCCACGCATAAACCGAAGCTCATACAGTGGCCAGTGTTGCGCGTATCCCTTCGGCTTTTCTATTTTGAGGTGCCTCAGGAACTGGGTAATAAACCAAGTCTGGGTTCTTTAAATCAAGTGGGCAGGAATTATTAGTATCGTGCCTATCCAATGACTTAAACCATTGGACACAGGTTCCGAAAACGTGTAAGTACTTGCTGCTGTCAAAGATTCTTCGACTGATGTTGAATGTATATTGTAATCAGTTGCAAATGCATTAATAAACATGAGGAATTACTATATATTTAGTCACGTCAGGAGGATGAACAAAAGCCGGTTCTCCAAATTCCTACTGTATGGTGAATTAGTAGAGGGCACCCAACCAGTAGGGAGACCACGCCTGCGCTTTAAAGATGTCTGCTAGAGGGACATGAAGACATGTCATATCAACACTAACACATGGGAGGCTTGTGCAGAAGACCGTGCAACCTGGCGCCTCCTCGTCAAACAAGGAACGAAAAGGAGTGAAATAGAGAGGAAAGAAGCCGCCACAGAAAAGAGAGCCAAAAGGAAGGGGAGATAACAGCAACTCCAGAAAGCATCACTGTTTGTTTGCAGTCACTGCACCAGAGATTGCCATTCAAAAATTGGTCTGTTCATCCACTCACGCAGTTGCAGATAAAAAAAAGTGGACACTACGCCATCGTCTTTAGTTGACGGAAGGATGCCAACAACAACACAGTTATCTTACTTGTGAAATAATAATGATCAGAGTAAGGGCAATGTGGATTGAAAATTCCTTTTTATTTTTCAAAAAAGAATGGATACAACTTTGATATGCTTTTATTTTTATGACGTTCGAGGAAATGATAGTCAACCAACTATCGTTTTTCAACAGAATTCCTATTTCTTGCTTTTTACCTGTGCGACAGAGAACACAGAGTTGAGTGCGTATTCTCGAAGGAAGTGGGTTAGGCTTTCTTTGGCGTGTAGGACTTTGATCTAAGATCGAACCCGCGTCCCTATGAATATGAAAAGGCGTAGCGCTGAATATTGAGTTATTCCAAGTTTCCGTATGTAAAGCCCAGATGCCCGTATGACAGCTACAAGCACGTGTATAAATAGACCAGGAGAAACCCAGGGAGGGGGGCAGAGGAAAAAGCGCGTGTTACGTGTTAGAGACAGTAGCAGTTGGGAGAGGCTTTGAAGAAGAAGAAGAAGAAGAAGAAGAAGAAGAAGAAGAAGAAGAAGAAGAAGAAGAAGAAGAAGAAGAAGAATGTAAAATAGACCTTACACTGATCCAGGGTTGTGGGGTAAAAGAAGAAATTCTCAGACACATTGAAAAGAAAAATGAATGTATTCTATTTGAAATATTAAATGCCCAAAAATCCATGCTGTTACTATTTAAATTTTATTTCTTCCCACACATAAATCAAATCTTCATTAATTTTGCTCAAAATGCAATACCTGGTGATAGTGAATGTATATATATATATATATATATATATATATATATATATATACTTTGTGGTTAATTGTTTGATTTTCGTAGTTTACCCCGGACATACATACATACATACATACAACTACCCTTTATATATAAGGTGTATCAAAAAAGGTATCGAGATTCCATTCATTCTTCATTTCTATCTTGGTAAATACAGCTTTAAACTTGGTACTTTTTGACACACCTTATATTCTGAAAAATAAATTAATGAATGTAACGTTATTTCTTTTCAGATTACAAGTTGTGTCAAAAAGTACAAAAAATCTCGATACTTTTTTGACATGAATTATGTATAGATAGATGTAATGAATATATAAATACATTAAATATTGATCAGGATAAACATTCTGAAAAAAATTAAGACGCATTTTTTTAATGTTTCCTTCCATCTTGTTGTTTTTGTTTTTGTTTGTCTTTTTGTTTGCTTCTTAATACGTTTGTAAAGTTAACAATAGTTTTGCCAAAATGTCTGCAGACGGACGTTTTTGTTGTTTTTTTTTTGTTTTTGTTTTGTTTTTCTGGAATCCCCCAATTACAAAGAACTTATCAGCAATAAAAGAAAGAGAGAAAGAAAGAAAAAGAAAATCTTACAAAGAAAAGACACTTAGAGATAGAATTGCATGCAGCACGTAAGCAATTGGATTGATTTTTTAGCGATAAGTTCGTTTTAGATCGTTTTTTTGTGATTGCCTGATAAATTTTACATTAAAAGTAGACTTTAAGATAAAGGAATATTAGACATATCATTATTAACTCTAATACAGATCGATTAAAGGCTCCATTGGAGTCATCATCATCAGCAGCAGCAGCAGCCTCAAGGCGTACCGATGTTCAGACCTAAAACTTCTTCCAAGTTCGCATCGCCGCGAAACCATCATTGACGAGGTAATAACTCCATGTCCATGGTACCTTAATTCAAATATAAATGCTCTATCAATGATATTGAGCACCATCAGCTGAGAAATATAACACTCACATTATCCCCAAATATTGTATATATATATATATAATATAATATATAATATTATATATATATATATATATAAGATGGATAGATAGATAGTTATAAACAAAGTAAGATAGATAGATAGATAAATAGATAGAAAGATAGTTATGAATAGACTTAAATTTAATTCTTAATTCAAAATTCAACTCTTAAGTATGTATATATATATATGCACCTATGCACACCGAATACAACCATATACATCAACACCCACGCACACACAAAAAGTAAACATAGGCACATATACGTAGGCACACACATACACACACCCAAAAAGTATAAATTTAAGTAGAAAAACATGGAATGTCTTCAGAACAAAAAGCAAATTAAAAACACACACACCTGATATATCAAATGAACATCTGATGAACTTTATCAAGACAATCCGAATAAAAAAGTAATAAAAAAGTTATAAAATTCAGCTAATGAAGTTATTAGCAAACCACCCAAAAAACAAAAACACCTGTTTAAAAGACTAATTTTAAAAATGAAATTCCTTTCCACTCCCACAAAACAGGAAGAGGGAGTGAAATACTGATGTGTATAAATATACACATGCATGTAAGAATTCATTTTCATATTATCAATCAAAGCCTGAAGAAGATACCAGAAGATCTGAAACACGTGTTGCACATGTAAAACAAAAAGAATTTTTTAAAAATTTCTGAGAACAAAATACATTTTGTGGACCTTCTTTTTTTAAAAATAAAATATTGAATTTTTTCCCGTTGGAACCAGAAACATTTTTATATATATATATATATATATATTATATAATATATATATATATATATATATATATATCAATTGATGGTAATGAGTGAATGGACGTGATTTGGAACATTGAAAATGTATGATGAAGAAAAAAATACTAAAACGGAATATCTTCTTTTCTTTTTTCTTTTGTTGCTTGATTTTTTTTTCTCTTCGTGATTTTCACTCACATCTTAATTTTCAACGCTAATAGAAATATATAAGTAAATAAATAAATAAACTGAAATGACTCTCAATGTCTACGAGAACAAGAAAAGTAAATAATAACAATCAAATAAGTAGAAAAAAAGAAGAAGAAAAAGAAACAATAACATAAGTAACAGCAGGAAATGTAATCATACTAAATAACAAGAAATTGCTTTTTTTTTTCCTCGGGACAATTTGCTAGAGGTGTGTTGTTTTATTTATTTATGTAGACATGTGGTTGCTTGGTAGCTAGAGAGCTAAGAATTAAAGAAAGAACAAACAAAAAACAGTTTCTTAGCCAACGTTCTTTTTAACATGTTTTATTAAACAACCTTGGTTTCTTGTGCGTGTTTCCATGATTTGTTTAAGATCACACGCAGCATTCTTTTGTAGCTCACATCTTTCTTATTCTCTAGGAGTTTCGTTAGGGTGCAAGAGGTGCAGCCATATAGTAGCACTGATACAACTACGACTTGGAAGAATTGTTGCTTTAATTTGTTATTGAGATTGGATTTTCATATGACTGATAATCTGTTTATAGTTATTTACTAAGCTTAGCTTAGATGTTGCACAAGGCCAGTAGTATGAGGCACCCAATGAGAATCGAACTCACTAAATATGGTCTTCAAATCTAGCTTGCTAACCATCACACCACGTGACGGGCCCTGATAATCTGTTTATAACTGACCAGGTCTCCTTTAGGCGTGTATTAACATCACTTTCGGTCTGCACAGACACCTGCCTCCTATCAGACAAACCATCCGAGTGAGATAAACAATACATCCTGGATACTGCTGTAGAAGCAAATACGAACTCATAAGTGACCTTCCTCTGAGAAAACCAGCATATGGGCACGTCAGTGCGGGATGTCCGGCAAATAGTTACATTAACCAGCGATAACTTTCCGTGGACAATGAATGATAGGGACAGTTGGCGAGAGATTGTCATGGATATCCCTGCTACTAGCCCGACCTGATGATGATTAATCAACCGCATCCATTCCTATAAAAGTCTAGGCTTATTTGTATTGTGTCATTAAAAGGAATACAATCAGACAAGGTTGTAGTCGTGTGGAAGGACTAGTCAACACGTTCGTAGATTTAAGATAGAGGCTTTTATTGCAAAGAGATACAATAAGACAGACAGGATATAGTAAGGCACGCTAATAATCTTCGAAGTCAGCCAAATATAATGCCGTGCTCACTATATATGTATAATCAGACCATATGGGTGATAGAGAGTGTGGATTATTCCATTGAGCAATTTCATGTCAAATCATCCAGAAAAAAGTAAAATTGTCACCCACCCACTTCAATTTTTCTGTAATTTCATACAGGTATGGACTGTGTTAAAGTTAGACATTCCCAAAATTTGAGCTTCTAATTCCAAAAATTGGCGGAGTTATGTCGATTTTTAGTTCTCCAAATTTGGTGTGTTTCGTGAAAAATGGCGACCTTTTGTAATCTATTTTTGTCTGTAAAATGAGTTCTAGCAAATATGAAAATCCGAAAAATTGGTCTATAAAAGTATTTTTGCCGAAGGAATCCGAAAAAGTCTTGAAGTCAAATAATTTTACGTTATGGATGATTTTTTTAATTTTTTGATAGCAAGATCAATATCCCGATGTGGCACTGAATCTAAGACAATTTTTTTCTATTAATATTTCACATATATTGAACATTATTTGTACCAAAAAGATAGTTTGATGTTTACCCAGAATCGAAGCTACAACATCAGATAAAAATTTTGCAAATAAGAAATCATTAATTATAATAATTTTAAACTGGTTAACTTTTTAATAGCATTTTTGGGTTCCTTGGGCAAAAATACTTTTATATGCCAATTTTTAGGAGTAGAGAAGCTCTAGAAATAATTTTACAGACAAAAATAGATTACAAAAAGTCGCAATTTTTTGCAACCGACCACCCAAATTTGTAAAGTTAAAAATCGACATTTTGAAGATTGTCTAACTTTAAGATAGTCAACACCTGGACAAAATTTCAGAAAAAAGTGAGTAATTTTAACAAATTTTAACAAAATTTTGTAGCTTCAGTTCTGAGCAAAAACCAAACTATGTTTTTGGTACAAATACTGTTCAATAGATGAGAAATATCAATAAAAAAAATCTTTGTCATATATGCAGTGCCACATTGGGATATTGATCTTGTTATGGAACAAAAATCATTAATAACTTAAAATTGGTTAATTTTTGATTTCTTGTAGCAGGAAGCCTTTTAAAACCAATTTCTTGGAATTGGAAGCTCACATTTTAGCGAATGTCTAACTTTAACATAGTCCGCACGTGTATAAAATTTCATAAAAATTGAAGTGGGTGGGTGACATGGCCTGGATGATTTGACATGGAATTACTCCATTACATTTTGTTTGTTACAGATAAATGTGCATTTGGTAGCAGATGGATTATCAGTACCAATGAATTTTCACGAGATAATTAATGATATTAGTGATACGAGCAATGAAAACACATCCCAGCCGGTGTAAAAATACATTTTTGAAAAAAACCGCCTGGGAGGGGGGGGGGTAAAACGTAAATAAATGATATAAAACGTTTAATATTTACAAAAAAATTACTTACTTAAAAAGCATCATATTCACTCCAATCCATTGAGATATTTGTTTTGTTTTACGACAATAAGGACCTTCAAATGTCTTTTTTTTAATTTCTGATTTAATTATTCAGATTTTTATAGGAAAATTTAAAAATTATACGAGTAAAATATTTTGTTCGGATTTTATAAAATAGGGTAAGGGTTGACCAAGTAAAAAAATATTTCCACTAATATATTTTAGAAAAAATCTATTTTAAACATGAATTCATCTAAATGTGAATGAGTATGAACATTTTTGTTAAAATTTAACTCTCAATTTTTCATAGAATTTTAAAAAGAATTCCTGTTACGGAAGTAGTTTCGGTTATAGACAAACATAGACCGAATCTCTCCATTTACTTTCGAGTTCGAGGGACATACTATGGGAAATCTTCAAAACTAAATTTTTGTCTCGTTCCAGAAATTCGAAACCGAATAAACATGAGATTTTACAAATATATAAAAAGATTAATTTCAATTTTATTAATCGAGAAGACTTTTTTATTCGATTTATATACTCAGTTATTTGTTGTAGGGCAAATATTTTAGCCTGTATTTTCAACTATCGCTATACCTATAAACGTCTCGGTTTATTTGTTTGTCACTTTTTCGCGTTAATTTGGTAGCGGATAGACTATCACTATCAGTTCCAATGGGGACAATTTTAATTTGAGAATTAGTGACATTAACGTGTTTCCCCGAAAAAAAGCCTGATTATTATTATATTAATACTCGTGTTATTTAAAAGTTTGATCGTTAAAATGTGAGAAAAGAGTGAGAGTTAAATCAAGATTATATATCAAGATACTTTTACATATTGAACTATTCGCAATAGCTCTTTGCTCACATTCGAAACTATTGTATAACTTTTTTTTTCTTTTTTGCAACATCAAGGGTTTTGTTTTGATCTCATATTACTTTTGTCTCCGATCTTAACAACACGGAGTATAAACAAGCTCTAAAGATGATTTTTATAAAATCGAAATATTGTTCAATATCAGCTATGAATATGTTATAAAATGTTTTCACTTTAACAGCATTTTGTGGTGTTTTCTTATTCTTTTTTCTATACTCATATTAAATTACCATACTGTGGTATATCCACAGATCCTGTAAGTTATTATTATTATTAGTAGTAGTATTTGTAGAGTAGTAGTAGTAGTAGTAGTAGTAGTAGTAATTTCTTTGATTTTCTACTTGATTAGATTTCTTGCCAAATTGATATATCCTAGCTTATATTAAGTGTTATGGTTTGGATGGTCACAATTCTTCTTCCCACTGATGCATCCACTTTTAAACTAATTTATTATGTGATTACCTCTTTTCATCTGTTACCACCTAATTTATATATATATATATATATATATATATATATATATATATATTGAAGGAATCATATGTATGTAGGGAAATCATAAAAGTTATGAGATGGTAATATTTTATTACGAAAATAAAATATAAAATATGGGGAATACGAAGGCCTTTTCGACCGGTCCTTTTTCAAGTATAAACACCGGCAACGAATAAAATTCAGATCGTATAAGAAATATTCTTTAAGAACGAATGGAGGTGATCCAGAGGGGGACAAAAAGGGGGGATATATATATAAACCCTCAGGTCGAACCAGGATTGGAGATGTCTCCCAACAAGTAAAGGGAGTGTTTGGGTTTTTGTCTGCACAAAGTGGGATGAAATAATGAAATATAAGCAGCTTCAAGAATGGTTAGGAGCTGCTTAGACCTAGCTCTAACAACTTCCCTACTTGCTCAACCTGGCTCCATGTGATATTTTTCTCTTCCCCCTGCTCAAAGGGGTCATCAAGGGAACCCGTTTTGAGGATGTGCACAACATCAAAAAGACAGTGACAACAAAGCTACAAAGAATCGGGAAGAATTGAGAAGGGTTGGAAATTGCATTAGACTCCAGGGTGATTACTTTGAAGGGGGTAACTTGTAGTTTGTATTTTGGATTTGAAATATTTTTTTCGCTACCAGTGCTAGAACTTTTCTGACATACCTCGTAATTCAAATCATTCGTGTTTGTTCCGTAAAAAACTTATTAAATATATTAGCATTAATTACACAGAATGTCTATTCATTTGTTTTTCTGCTGCTTCTTTGAGTGGTAGTTGCTTTTAAAATAGCAATCTATTACATGTTTTCTCCTTTCTCTTAGCCATTCATTGATTCTGGTCTTTGTGGGTATCATTATATTGGTCATCAGTTATATTGAAGCGGTCGTACACGTCAGTGTGTCAGTAATTAGCACAACCAACATTCGCAGGATAATTATCGGGACCCCATGCTGGCTATCAAGGGATCACCTGCTGATTATAACACGCAGATCTGTCATTCAGTTCCACGTTTATTCATATCAATCCAATTTCATTATTAGTATACTGTCATAATACCGGGCCTATGGCGTGTTAATTAACCGGGTTCCTGTTACAGGAAACCCGAAGAGGGAAACTGAATCTATTTTAATAGCAGCACAAAATAATTATTTAATAATACATTGAAGTATAACAAGTGTTGGTTATCTGCTAATAACGATGGAAGAAGTAATCACATAATAAAATAGTTTAATAGTGGAGGCATCAATGGGAAAAAGAATTCTGATCATCTAAAGTAAGAAACTAAGCTAAGATCCAAATAATACAATCAAGTAGCAAATCAAAGAAATTCCTCCTACTCCTCCCACTCCTTGTTGGTTTATTTTACACCGAAGACATTATGTTTTATTTATTCTTCAATGTAAATGTAAACCAAAAGAAATTGTATCCCGATTTAAAAATTTTAAAATATTCTGGCGTTCTTTCTATTGTTACATTTTAATAGGGTTAAAAAAAAAGAATGGTTTGTTTTGTTTTGTTTTACGGCATATCAACCTCAGTGGGTCATTTAATGCCGATAAAGTTTTGAAATAAAGTCATTCTTAATGGATACTCAATTTTTTCATAGATACATTTTTCTATTTAACCCATAGATGGGACCCTAACAGGTACTACCACTCCGGGTCAGAGTGGACCTGGGAGCAATAGGGATGAAGGGGTGCTCCACAAACCTCCTGAACTTGAACCTCACCATTAGATATAGTTTAACGTCATTCCCAGGACATGTAGAACCTCAGCCACCGCCTCAGCACCAATTGTATAAAAAGGGTTGGGACTTGCCATAAGTACAATAAGGTTGGGCAATCATATAGTTGCTAGGGCTTGATATGACGAGCCGATTGACCGGAGGGGGCCTCTCTGACCGCCCGTATAGCCTAAGTAAGGGTCTAAGTGGAGTGTTGCAGGTCATGGAGTGCTCATCTACCAAGACTCCGTCCTTAAGCACCACGGGTCGCCACCCACGACCAAAAGGTGGCTCCATTTGGGGGAGTCTTACCCCCTGCAGATGTGTAGTCGGTGCATTCTAACGCCCTAGCCGACAGGGCGGAAAAGAGAATGAATTAAACGAATAAATGTTCTACTATTGTAAGACAAGAATAACTTGTATTTAGAAAAATAGAACTTTTATAATAGTATCTTTTTTTTTTAAATATTTTAAATATATTTACTTACCCAAGCCGTTCGTCACAGGTATGATTTGACAAAATGTCGCCAGTATGGGGCAACCAATGAGGTTAAAAGTCACTATACATTAGTGCAATAAGTAATTGAGTTATCTTCCCTACTTTATGATTACCTCCGATTTGGAGAAATCTCTAGGGAATACTAGACTATATAAACTCTTAATAAGTGTATCAATTATTCTAACTAGAATAAAGCCTTCCAAAGATTGTTTTAATGCATTATTATTGGGTTGTCAAATTTTTTAAACTAATTTTTAAACACATTTTCTGAACTCATTTATAATCTATTTAACCAATGGATTGGACTTTAACAGGCACTACCGCTCCCAGTCAGGTGGTCCTGGGGTAATGGCGATGAATGAGTACTCCGCACTCCCCAGAGATCCAGAGTTGGAACTTCACCATTAGATGCAGTTTAACATCTTACCAGCACACTATTTACGGAAGTATTCTTATTGAGGGGACCAGAAAGTTATTAGAATTTTATCATTTCGGTATTTCGGAGAAATCTCGTAGCACCTTTTGTGAGACGAGATTTAAAGATTACTGAATGTACCGATTCCTTAATCTTTGAATAATGAGATTCCATGAATGATTCATAGAATAGTGACACCATTCTGTCTTCGAATTTGATGTGACACAAGAGAAACCAACTCAAAATCTAGGGATATAGACAATGGCGCTGCAGACATCACTGTGATGAGCCTGACTATTTGACAAGATTGAATTTAAATGAAGATAAGAATAGAATGATGATCAAATGTCTCACTCTAAACAAAACTGAACGAAATAAAAATAATACGAGTTTGAATTGCTTTCATTTTTTTCTAATTTTGTTGGTACCTTCAGTCCACTAAGGACGATGGCGTAGTGTCCACAAAAATAGATAAATATAAATAAATAAATAAACTGTATTTGCGCAAGTGGCTGTGCAGGTCTATCCCTGAGTGACAGTCTTTGATGCACTGACCCCACACAAACTGTGATGCTTTCTGGGGCTGCTTTTTTCTCTCCATCTTTTTGATTTTCTTTGCTGTCAAGGCTACTCTCCACTCCGCGTTCCCCCTATTCGTGCATTGCTTAACCTTAAGACGCCAGCCCGCTCGATTTTCTTCATCTACCTCCCACGTGTGTGTGTCAATGTGGCATATACTCATGTCTCTCCGGCAGACATCTTTAATGCGTAGGCGTGGTCTGCCTACCGATCAGGAGCCTTTTATTTAATTCGCCATACAAAAGATCTTTTGGAATGCGGCCATTTTTCATATTTTTTCTTATTAATATTACCTATACTAGCAAAACAACAACAATAAAATATCCGGACGGTGTAAAATTACTTTTTGAAAGATTTTACCTGAGGGAGAGGGACTTAAAAATTCAATGTCAGAGTAAAAATCAAATTTATTAAAGGAGTTTAAAAAAATAAAACAATTTAAAATGAAAACTTACTTCTGTCCCCCTCAAGTAAAATGTTGTGCGCATCTATTAATTAAATAATTATTTTGAATATTTTACACATGAATTTTACACAAAATCGTTGGTATTTATTTATTTATAAACATTTTAGTTAACCTCTTGTTACGGAAAGAAAGGGAGAGAATAAAAAGTAATCTTAAAATTGATTAAAATTTTTTTTCTTCCGTTTAAAGTAATAATGCAATTTTAAAATTGATTTCATAGCTTATCTAAATTGGCATTATCATAAATGAAAGGATTCAAATGTTGAATTATAAGGAACTTATTTATTCATTCTATTAACATTGAATATTTAAAATAGATAAAGATATATGATATATGGTTGTTCTTTATTCTATTTATTAAGATTTTGGGTATTGTCACGTAGTATCGGTTACAGACTGATAGAAACCAAATCTCCATTATTAATGGATATTAATACTCGTGAGCCTAAAAAGTACGACTGTTAACATCGTTTTAAACACTGCCTGTAATCATTTCCTGGACACAGTTATGATATCAAATATTCCTACGCGATGCTTATAATTCATACAATATTATATAGTTTATAATATTTTTTCTACTCAGTAGTAGTAGTAGTTAATAATAATAATAATAATAATAATAATAATAATTATTATTATTATTATTATTATTATTATTATTATTATTATTATTATCTCCTTTTGAGTTTTCACATCAGTGTTAGCTGATGGTCTTTCACTGGAGTCTGAGTGACAGCAAGTCTCTTCATGTCTCCAGGACTCTTCTGAGTATTCTGGCGGATTGCAGCAGTGCATTGTTCTGAATGGTTTCAATCCTTCCTCTGATATCCAAACTTTCAAAACACTTTTCCAATCCTTTTGGGACCGTTCCAAGTGCACCAACTACAATTGGTATAACTTTCACTTTCATATTCCATAACTTTTTCAGTTCTTTGGCAAGGTCCAGATATTTGTCCATTTTTTCATTTTCCTTTAGCTTCACCCCTGTGATCTGCTGGCACTGCAAAATCCACCAGTTGATAAGTTCTTTCTTTTTTTTGTTTATCAACACTAGGTCTGGTCTTCTTGCTGGGATAAGGCGATCCGTTTTTATTTCAAAGTCCCAGAGAATTTTATGCGTTTCTTTCTCAAGAACAGATTCTGGTTTATGCATATACCATTTTGTTGTGTGGTCAACATTTAATTTTTTGCATTTCCCAGTGGTTCACCTTCCCAACCCAGTCGTGTCTAGTTTTGTATTCTCGTTGTGCTAGTTATATTATTATTATTATTATTATTATTATTATTATATATTATTATTATTATTATTTGTTGAATTCATATAGGTACTTGGGCTGACGTGTCTAACCGATAGATCGGATGGATTCTCTCCGAGTGACCGTCTAGCCTAAGGTCCAAGGTGTTGCATGTCATGGACAACTCAGCCACCAGGATTCCGTCTTTAAGTCAATACTGTTGGGAAATAAGATAGTAATAGTTTTTTTATGTAGAGAGGTTAGGGAATCTACATTGTTGCCCAGTTTGTTTCTTAAGAGAATTTTTTTTACATACAGTTCTATTGATTGCTAAAGATTTTGACAGATCTATTTGATGGATGATAACAGATACTATCACTCCAGGTCAAAGTGGACCTGGTAGTAATGGTAATGAAAGTACGCTTTCCACTCTACAGATCTTCAAATCTGGAACCTCACTTTCAGATTCAGTTTGGTGTATAACCAGGATATCTCTTTTCTTTAGGGATTCTTCCTTCTATGCAGGGGATGCAATCTACGTACGTTGCATACCCCTTACTTATTTACTTACATCTCTTATTCTTCTAGTCATCTTCTATCATCTTTCCATCTAAGTTTTCTAAGGTCTTTCTAAGATCTCTTCTTGTCTGGACTTGTTTGGGACTTCGTGTCTGGTCTTCCATTGGGGATTTTCTTTATCGAAGCCCTGTGTCATTGGTAGTTTTTTATAATACACAAGACTTCGATTTACTTAGATCACATTTTATTTCGAAATCCCCACCAGACTACCTGCGCAGATCGAGTCGGAGCGTGTATAACACGACTCACCACCGTCGTGGTTTCTCGCCGACTGACTAAATCTATTTCTAATCTAAACCGGAAGAGGGTTCCTCCACCGATTCTCCGGTATCCACCGGAAAAAATCAGGATGAGGTCAAGCCTTGTCAATCATCCTTCAGGCGTGGGCTGTAACTATAACAGCCATTTTGATTCTACACTACTGTACATAATATGGAACTTAATAATTATGTCACACGTTTTCTTAGCCCAACCGAAGGGCTAGTTA
>CM042138.1:92931191-92961191 GCA_023376005.1 Doryteuthis pealeii
CAGAAAGAGAGAGACTAGCCTTGTATGTTATTGTTTGATGATTCTGAGGTATAAACTAGAAAAATATTCAGACTTTGATAAATTTTCTTATGCGGGAGGTTGAGTTGATGATGGCAATAGACGGTTGAAAGTGAATTAACCAATGATCTGTTTTAGCCTTGTAAGTATTGATGGATGAATTTGGTTTACAAGCAAAAACAAATTCTGGTCTTGAAAATTTTCTTATGTCGGCAGGGTGATGTTGATGGTAGGCAATAGAGGTTGAACAGTGAAATTAACGTGTATGATTGTTTTAGCCTTGTAATTATATGTGGTAGGTATAAAGCTCAGAGACAGCATTCGGTCCTTGAAAATATAATAGAGATTTCATAGCCATAGTTCCGGGTAAAAGTGAAAGTTTCTTATGCTGGAAGTTGATCTGTGGTATGCGCAATAGAGGTTGAAATTGTAATTAACCAACGATTTTTATTCTTTGTATGTATGTGTAGCAAATAGTGAATTGCCTTGCGAGCGTTAAAAGATTGAACTCACAAACCTCTTAGTTGTGGTGAGTAGTGACTCTTGGTAACCTCCTTGTCACCCGTTGTTGGTTAGAGTAGCAGTTGTATGCTTAAGTTCGGAATATTGGTGGTTAAGCAATCCATGGATTTGGAACACACAACTTTTGGCCCTTACTTACGCTAGAACGGCGATACGAGAGGCCACTCCGCCAATCAACGGCACGTCGAAGCTCTAGCAGCTTATATGATTGTCCCAACCCATTGTACTGATGGCAAACCCCAACCCAGGGTTTTCAATTACTGCTAGAAGGCTTAGGCGCCATTACTCCCAGGTCACTCTGACCCGAGGTGCTGTACCTGTTAGGGTTCCATCTATGAGTTAAATAGAAGAAAATGTGGTTTTAAAAAAGGTGTTTAAACAAATTGAGTTTTTTAAACTAACATTTATTCGGTTATGAAAATAACCCGCAACAAGGGTTCGCAAACTGCCACTAAAACCAAAATTCATTGCATAAAATAACCCAACAACGAGTTGCCTGTCCATACAAACAAATTTCATTCGGCATAAAATAACCCAACATGAGTGCCCATGCCCATAAACCAAAATTTTATTCGGCAATAAATAACCGCAAAGGGGTTGCCATGCCAATAAACCCAAAATTTTATTCGGCAATAAAATAACCCAACAAAGGGTTGCCATGCCAATAAACGCAAAATTTATTCGCAATAAAATACCCAACAAGGGTTGCATGCCATACAACCAAAATTTATTTTCGGCATAAAATAACCCACAAGGGTTTCCGCATGCCAGAGTACAAACCAAATTTATTCGGCATAAAATAACCCAACAAGGGTTGCCATGCCATAAAACCAAAATTAGTTTCGGCATAAATAACCCAACAAGGTTGCCATGCCATAAACCAAAATTTATCCGGCATAAAAAACCCAACAAGGGTTGCCATGCCATAAAACCAAAATTATTCTGGCATAAAATAACCCAACAAGGGTTGCCATGCATAAAACCAAAATTTATTCGCAAAAATAACCAACAAAGGGTTGCCATGCCTAATAATCAAAATTTATTTTCGCATAAATAACCCAACAAGGGTTGCATGCATAAAACCAAAATGATTCGGCATAAAAACCCAACAAAGGGTTGCCATGCCATAAAACCAAATTTATTCGCATAAAATAACCCAACAAGGGTTGCCATGGCCATAAAAAAAACAAAATCTGATTCGGCATAAAATAAACCCAACAAGGGTTGCGATGCCATATAACCAAATTTCAATTCGGCATAAAATAACCCAACAGGGTTGCCATGCCATAAAACCAAAATCTATTCGGCATAAAAAACCCACAAGGGTTGCCATGCCATAAAATAAAATTTATTCGGCATAAAATAACCAACAAGGGTTGCCATGCATAAAAACCAAAAATCTATCGGCTAAAATAACCCAACAAGGGTTGCCATGCCATAAACTAAAATTTATTCGGCATAAAATAACCCACAAGGGTTGCCTGCCATAAACCAAAATTTAATTTCGGCGTGAAATAACCCAACAAGGTTTGCCCATGCCATAAAAGCACCCACCAACAACCGAAATGAAAAGCAAACACGCTCTGTATTTGAACTCTGGTCGCCGATCCATTTCCTACGACGATAACCGTTACATGAAGCGTGCCTCGTTTTTCCTTGTAACAAATGGCAACTTAGTTAGAGTCTGCGCTAAAATGATGTCTGACATGAATTACATCATGCGGAAAACATTGCAAAACCGCTGAACTTCGATTGTTTGAATTATTTGCTAGACCAACAAATCGATTTTTACTCCAATCAAGATTTTCTTTAATTCATTTTCATTTTTACTCCTTTTATTGATAACTCACTTAAGACCGTTAGGCATCTATAAGTTCGATATCACGTCAAATCGATTTTTGTTGACGTACATTGTAGTGGACCGATTTAGCTCAGTCAGTAGTGCAACCACTCTGGAACCAAAAGGTTCCGGGTTCGATACCGACACTCACCAACTCCAGCGCATGATTAGCACAGATATATATAATATTCGGTAAAGTGAGGAGCTGATGGTAGGAGTGGCGCTCTACTCAGATAAAAAAAACAATCTTCTTAGTCTAGCGATAGTGAAAAGGGGATAGACTCCCTCGGCGCTGACTGATACTGACTTTAGGCCACCCAACGACTTTTTACTTTTATTTACTGACATCCCATCATGTCAGTTGTACAAAGTTTCGATTCATGCGGGGAGCCACGCATAAACCGAAGCTCATGCAGTGGCCAGTGTTGCGCGTATCCCTTCGGCTTTTTCTATTTTGAGGTGCCTCAGAAACTGGGTAATAAACCAAGTCTGGGTTCTTTAAATCAGTGGGCAGGAATTATTAGTATCGTGCCTGTCCAATGACTTAAACCATTGGACACAGGTTCCGAAAACGTGTAAGTACTTGCTGCTGTCAAAGATTCTTCGACTGATGTTGAATGTATATTGTAATCAGTTGCAAATGCATTAATAACATGAGGAATTACTATATATTTAGTCACTTCAGGAGGATGAACAAAAGCCGGTTCTCCAAATTCTACTGTATGGTGAATTAGTAGAGGGCACCCAACCAGTAGGGAGACCACGCCTGCCGCTTTAAGATGTCTGCTAGAGGGACATGAGACATGTCATATCAACACTAACACATGGGAGGCTTGTACAGAAGACCATGCAACCTGGCCCTCCTTGTCAAAACAAAGGAACGAAAAGGAGTGAAATAGAGAGGAAAGAAGCCGCCACAGAAAAGAGAGCCAAAAGGAAGGAGAGATAACAGCAACTCCAGCAAGCATCACTGTTTGTTTGCAGTCACTGCTACCGAGATTGCCATTCAAAAAATGGTCTGTTCATCCACTCACGCAGTTGCAGATAAAAAAAAGTGGACACTACGCCATCGTCTTTAGTTGACGGAAGGATGCCAACACAACACAGTTTATCTTACTTGTGAAATAATAATGATCAGAGTAAGCGCAATGTGGATTGAAAATTCCTTTTTATTTTTCAAAAAAGAATGGATACAACTTTGATATGCTTTTATTTTTATGAAGTTTGAGGAAATGATAGTCAACCAACTATCGTTTTTCAACAGAATTCCTATTTCTTGCTTTTTACCTGTGCGACAGAGAACACAGAGAGTTGAGTGCGTATTCTCGAAGGAAGTGGGTTAGGCTTTCTTTGGCGTGTAGGACTTTGATCTAAGATCGAACCCGCGTCCTTCTGAATATGAAAAGGCGTAGCGCTGAATATAGTTATTTCAAGTTCCCGTATGTAAAGCTTAGATGCCCGTATGACAGCTACAAGCACGTGTATAAATAGACCAGCAGAAACCCAGGGGAGACATATTTTCTCTCAACAACCTGGGTTTGGAAATTGTTTATTTTTAGTTTCATCCGGACACCCATACATACATACATACATCGCAAGTTAGATCCTCACAGGATGCCTCATAAAAATCTCAGAGCAAAAAAGACCTTGCGCTGATCCAGGGTTGTGGGGTAAAAGAAGAAATTCTCAGACACATTGAAAAGAAAAATGAATGTATATTCCATTTGAAATATTAAATGCCCAAAATCCATGCTGTTACTATTAAATTTTATTTCTTAATTATTTTCCCAAATCTTCATCATTTTTGCTCAAAATGCAGTACCTGGTGATAGTGAATATAATATATATATATATATAATATAATATATATATATATATATACTTTGTGGTTAATTGTTTCATTTTCGTAGTTTACCCCGGACATACATACATACATACATACATACATACAACTACCCTTTATATATAGGGTGTGTCAAAAAAGGTATCGAGATTTTTATACTTTTTACTCACCTTGTCTTCTGAAAAAAAAATAACGTTCCATTCATTCTTCATTTCTATCTTGGTAAATACAGCTTTAAACTTGGTACTTTTTGACACACCTTATATTCTGAAAAATAAATTAATGAATGTAACGTTATTTCTTTTCAGATTACAAGTTGTGTCAAAAAGTACAAAAAATCTCGATACTTTTTTGACATGAATGTATGTATAGATAGATGTAATGAATATATAAAATACATTAAATATTGATCAGGACAAACATTCTGAAAAAAATTAAGACGCATTTTTTAAATGTTTCCTTCCATCTTGTTGTTTTTGTTTTTGTTGTCTGTTTGTTTGCTTCTAATACGTTTGTAAAGTTAAATAGTTTTGCCAATGTCTGCAGACGGACGTTTTTGTTGTTTTTTTTTTTGTTTTTGTTTTTGTTTTGTTTTTCTGGAATCCCCCAATTAACAAGAACTTATCAGCAATAAAAGAAAGAGAGAAAGAAGAAAAGAGAAATCTTACAAAGAAAAGACACTTAGAGATAGAATTGCATGCAGCACGTAAGCAATTGGATTGATTTTTTAGCGATAAGTTCGTTTTAAGATCATATTTTTTTTTGTGATTGCCTGATAAATTTTACATTAAAAGTAGACTTTAAGATAAAGGAATATTAGACATATCATTATTAACTCTAATACAGATCGATTAAAGGCTCCATTGGAGTCATCATCTCATCAGCAGCAGCAGCCTCAACGGTACGGATGTTGAGACCTAAACTCTTCCAAGTTCGCATCGCCGCGAAACCAATCATTGACGAGGTAATAACTCCATGTCCATGGTACCTTAAGTCAATATAAATGCTCTATCAATGATATTGAGCACCATCAGCTTAGAATATAACACACACATTATCCCCAAATATTATATATATATCTTATTATAATGGAGATTGTATGTTTTTCTGTCTGTACCGAAACTATATTACTATACAAATCACAATTCCCTTGTTATCGTGCATCCCATTCTCCATGATTTATTTTTATTTAAACCTCAATTATATTAAAATTGTTTTACATCATTAAGAACTGTTGACCATATCTACATACAAATAACATGCAGTTGTATTTATATATACAACAAAACGGCGTTTACAGTGTGAATGGGAAGGCTAATTTGCATATTGATCTTTAAAAAATTGATTTTAATAAATATGTGCTTAATATTATTGATTTCTAATTGTTTAGTTTTATCTTATTGAATATGAGCAAATTCTCTTCAATAAATCTTAACAGAAATCCCTTAAAAAAAATAACTGTAATATATTTCTTACTTCCTATTTTAACTAAATAGTTAAATTAGGAATAGGAGTAATTGAAAATGGTGGAAAAGTTAGTTTCAAAGTTGTTCTGTTTTTCAATCATACCCCCTCTGTTCCAAATCTTTTTATCTGCATTTTTATCAGTTTCATTGGCCTTTTCTAATTTAATATGATATTTTATTATATTAAAACTTAAATACTTGCACCCGGAGGGTGCATATATTTGCTAGTATATATAAAGATAAATCTAATAAACCTACTAAAAGTTTCGCTTAATGCTCTTCAGCATTAGAGTCAGATCTTAGCCCTGAAGAGTATTAAGCGAAACTTTTAGTGGGTTTATCTGAGTCATTAGATTTATCTTTATTATTTGCTCTACTTAGGTATTGAGCACTTTCTACTTATTAGCTTTAGTTTCCTGGCGGTTTTGTATGAATATATATATATATATATATATATATAAATTGTTTTATCTTTTGGACAAATATTGTACCAATCGATTATTTTTTGTTAGTACGATTATCTTGGTCTTTTTCTTTTTTCCAAAATATTTTTTTCTCCCCGGGTGATGTTTGGTAGTATAATTTTACAATCAAACTATTTGCTGGGTTTTTTCTCACCGCGAGGATTTACCAACAAGTTTGGTATATATATATATATATATATATATATATATAATATTATCAATTGATGGTAATGAGTGAATGGACGTGATTTGGAACATTGAAAATGTATGATGAAGAAAAAAATACTAAAACGGAATATCTTCTTTTCTTTTTTTCTTTTGTTGCTTGATTTTTTTTTCTCTTCGTGATTTTTCACTCACATCTTAATTTTCAACGCTAATAGAAATTATAAAGTAAATAAATAAATAAACTGAAATGACTCTCAATGTCTACGAGAACAAGAAAAGTAAATAATAACAATCAAATAAGTAGAAAAAAAAGAAGAAGAAAAAGAAAACAATAACATAAGTAACAGCAGGAAATGTAATCATACTAAATAACAAGAAATTGCTTTTTTTTTTCCTCGGGGACAATTTGCTAGAGGTGTGTTGTTTATTTATTTATGTAAGACATGTGGTTGCTTGGTACTAGAGAGCTAAGAATTAAAGAAAGAACAAACAAAAAAACAGTTTCTTAGCCAACGTTCTTTTTAACATGTTTTATTAAAACAACCTTGGTTTTTCTTGTGCGTGTTTCCATGATTTGTTTAAGATCACACGCAGCATTCTTTTGTAGCTCACATCTTTCTTATTCTCTAGGCGTTTCGTTAGGGTGCAAGTGGTGCAGCCATATAGTAGCACTGATACAACTACGACTTGGGAAGAATTGTTGCTTTAATTTGTTATTGGGATCGGATTTCCATATGACTGATAATCAGTTTATAGTTATTTACTAAGCTTAGCTTAGATGTTGCACAAGGCCAGTAGTATGAGGCACCCAATGAGAATGGTCTGAAAATCTAGCTTGCTAACCATCACACCACGTGACGGGCCCTGATAATCTGTTTATAACTGACCATGTCTCCTTTAGGGGTGTATTAACATCACATTCGGTCTGTACAGCCACATGTCCCCTATCACACAAACAATCTGAGTGAGACAAACAATACATTGGTTAATTTGGTAGCGGATAGACTATCACTAACAGTTCCAATGGGGACAATTTTCATTAGAGAACTATGTTAGTAACATTACTGTGTTTCCCCGAAAATAAACTGATTATTATTATATTAATACTCCTGTTCTTTAAAAGTTCGATCGTTATAATGTGAAAAAAGAGTGAGAGTTAAATCAAGATTATATATCAAGATACTTTTACATATTGAACTATTCGCAATAGCTCTTTGCTCACATTCGAAACAATTGTATAACTTTTTGTCTTTTTTGCAACATCAAGGTTTTTGTTTTGATCTCATATAACCTTTGTCTCCGATCTTAACAACACGGAGTATAAACAAGCTCTGAAGATGATTTTTATAAAATCGAAATATTGTTCAATATCAGCTATGAATATGTTATGAAATGTTTTCACTTTAACAGCATTTTGTGGTGTTTTCTTATTCTTTTTTCTATACTCATATTAAATTACCATACTGTGGTATATCCACAGATCCTGTAAGTTATTATTATTATTAGTAGTAGTATTTGTAGAGTAGTAGTAGTAGTAGTAGTAGTAGTAGTAGTAATTTCTTTGATTTTCTACTTGATTCGATTTCTTGCCAAATTGATATATCCTAGCTTATATTAAGTGTTGTGGTTTGGATGGTCACAATTCTTCTTCCCACTGATGCATCCACTTTTAAACTAATTTATTATGTGATACCTTTTTCATCACTGTTACCACATAACCTACATTTATATATATATATATATATATATATATATATATATATGTATATATATATATATTGGAGGCATCATATGTATGTAGGGAAATCATAAAAGTTATGAGATGGTAATATTTCATTACGAAAATAAAATATAAAATATGGGGAATACGAAGGCCTTTTCGACCGGTTCCTTTTCAAGTATAAACACCGGCAACGAATAAAATTCAGATCGTATAAGAAATATTCTTTAAGAACGAATGGAGGTGAGCCAGAGGGGGACAAAAAAAAAGGGGGGGTATATATATAAACCCTCAGGTCGAACCAGGATTGGAGATGTCTCCCAACAAGTAAAGGGAGTGTTTGGGTTTTTGTCTGCACAAAGTGGGATGAAAGAATGAAATATAAGCAGCTTCAAGAATGGTTAGGTGCTGCTTAGACCTAGCTCTAACAACTTTCCTACTAGCTCAACCTGGCTCCATGTGATATTTTTCTCTTCCCCCTGCTCAAAGGGGTCATCAAGGGAACCCGTTTTGAGGATGTGCACAACATCAAAAAGACAGTGACGACAGAGCTACGAAGAATCGGGAAGAGTTGTGCATGCAAGCATGACAGAGAAGGGTGGTAAATTGCATTAGACTCCAGGGGGATTACTTTGAAGGGGGTAACTTGTAGTTTTTATTTTGGATTTGAAATATTTTTTTCGCTACCAGTGCTAGAACTTTTCTGACATACCTCGTAATTCAAATCATTCGTGTTTGTTCCGTAAAAAAACTTATTAAATATATTAGCATTAATCTCACAGAATGTCTATTCATTTGTTTTTCTGCTGCTTCTTTGAGTGGTAGTTGCTTTTAAAATAGCAATCTATTACATGTTTTCTCATTTCTCTTAGCCATTCATTGATTCTGGTCTTTGTGGGTATCATTATATTGGTCATCAGTTATATTGAAGCGGTCGTACACGTCAGTGTGTCAGTAATTAGCACAACCAACATTCGCAGGATAATTATCGGGACCCCATGCTGGCTATCAAGGGATCACCTGCTGATTATAACACGCAGATCTGTCATTCAGTTCCACGTTTATTCATATCAATCCAATTTCATTATTAGTATACTGTCATAATACCGGGCCTATGGCGTGTTAATTAACCGGGCTCCTGTTACAGGAAACCCGAAGAGGGAAACTGAATCTATTTTAATAGCAGCACAAAATAATTATTTAATAATACATTGAAGTATAACAAGTGTTGGTTATCTGCTAATAGCGATGGAAGAAGTAATCACATAATAAAATAGTTTAATAGTGGAGGCATCAATGGGAAAAAGAATTCTGATCATCTAAAGTAAGAAACTAAGCTAAGATCCAAATAATACAATCAAGTAGCAAATCAAAGAAATTCCTCCTACTCCTCCCACTCCTTCTTGGTTTATTTTACACCGAAGACATGTTTTATGTTTTATTTATTCTTCAATGTAAATGTAAACCAAAAGAAATTATATCCCGATTTAAAAATTTTAAAATATTCTGGCGTTCTTTCTATTGTTACATTTTAATAGGGTTAAAAAAAAAGAATGTTTTTTTTTTGTTTTGTTTTACGGCATATCAACCTCAGTGGGTCATTTAATGCCGATAAAGTTTTGAAATAAAGTCATTCTTAATGGATACTCAATTTTTTCATAGATACATTTTTCTATTTAACCCATAGATGGGACCCTAACAGGTACTACCACTCCGGGTCAGAGTGGACCTGGGAGCAATGGGGATGAAGGGGTGCTCCACATTCCCCAAACCTCCTGAACTGGAACCTCACCATTAGATATAGTTTAACGTCATTCCCAGGACATGTAGAACCTCAGCCACCGCCTAGCACCAATTGTATAAAAAGGGTTGGGACTTGCCATAAGTACAATAAGGTTGGGCAATCATATAGTTGCTAGGGCTTGATATGACCAGCCGATTGACCGGAGGGGGCCTCTATGACCGCCCGTATAGCCTAAGTAAGGGTCTAAGTGGAGTGTTGCAGGTCATGGAGTGCTCATCTACCAAGACTCCGTCCTTAAGCACCACGGGTCGCCACCCACGACCAAAAGGTGGCTCCATTTGGGGGAGTCTTATCCCTCTGCAGATGTGTAGTCGGTGCATTCTAACGCCCTAGCCGACAGGGCGGAAAAGAGAATGAATTAAACGAATAAATGTTCTACTATTGTAAGACAAGAATAACTTGTATTTAGAAAAATAGAACTTTTTTAATCCCATCACAAGTCTAGGGTATCTTTTTTTTAATATTTTAAATATATTTACTTACCCAAGCCGTTCGTCACAGGTATGATTTGACAAAATGTCGCCAGTATGGGCAACCACTGAGGTTAAAAGTCACTATACATTAGTGCAATAAGTAATTGAGTTATCTTCCCTACTTTATGATTACCTCCGATTTGGAGAAATCTCTAGGGAATACTAGACTATATAAACTCTTAATAAGTGTATCAATTATTCTAACTAGAATAAAGCCTTCCAAAGTTTGTTTTAATGCATTATTATTGGGTTGTAAAATTTTTTAAACTAATTTTTAAACACATTTTCTGAACTCATTTATAATCTATTTAACCAATGGATTGGACTTTAACAGGCACTACCGCTCCCAGTCAGGGTGTTCCTGGGGGTAATGGCGATGAATGAGTACTCCGCACTCCCCAGAGATCCAGAGTTGGAACTTCACCATTAGATGCAGTTTAACATCTTACCCAGCACACTATTTACGGAAGTATTCTTATTGAGGGGACCAGAAAGTTATTAGAATTTTATCATTTCGGTATTTCGGAGAAATCTCGTAGCACCTTTTGTGAGACGAGATTTAAAGATTACTGAATGTACCGATTCCTTAATCTTTGAATAATGAGATTCCATGAATGATTCATAGAATAGTGACACCATTCTGTCTTCGAATTTGATGTGACACAAGAGAAACCAACTCAAAATCTAGGGATATAGACAATGGCGCTGCAGACATCACTGTGATGAGCCTGACTATTTGACAAGATTGAATTTAAATGAAGATAAGAATAGAATGATGATCAAATGTCTCACTCTAAACAAAACTGAACGAAATAAAAATAATACGAGTTTGAATTGCTTTTATTTTTTTCTAATTTTGTCGGCACCTTCAGTCCACTAAGGACGATGGTGTAGTGTCCAAAAAAATAGATAAATATAAATAAATGAATAAACTGTATTTGCGCAAGTGGCTGTGCAGGTCTATCCCTGAGTGACAGTCTTTGATGCACTGACCCCACACAAACTGTGATGCTTTCTGGGGCTGCTTTTTCTCTCCATCTTTTTGATTTTCTTTGCTGTCAAGGCTACTCTCCACTCCACTCCGCGTTCCCTATTCGTGCATTGCGTTAACCCAGCCCGCTCGATTTTTCTTCATCTACCTCCCACGTGTGTGTGTCAATGTGGCATATACTCATGTCTCTCCGGCAGACATCTTTAATGCGTAGGCGTGGTCTGCCTACCGATCAGGAGCCTTTTATTTAATTCGCCATACAAAAGATCTTTTGGAATGCGGCCATTTTTCATATTTTTTCTTATTAATATTACCTATACTAGCAAAACAACAACAACAAAAAATATCCGGACGGTGTAAAAATTACTTTTTGAAAGATTTTACCTGAGGGAGAGGGACTTAAAAATTCAATGTCAGAGTAAAAATCAAATTTATTAAAGGAGTTAAAAAAATAAAACAATTTAAAATGAAAACTTACTTCTGTCCCCCTCAAGTAAAATGTTGTGCGCATCTATTAATTAAATAATTATTTTGAATATTTTACACATGAATTTTACACAAAATCGTTGGTATTTATTATTTATAAACATTTTAGTTAACCTCTTGTTACGGAAAGAAAGGAGAGAATAAAAAGTAATCTTAAAATTGATTAAAATTTTTTTTCTTCCGTTTAAAGTAATAATGCAATTTTAAAATTGATTTCATAGCTTATCTAAATTGGCATTATCATAAATGAAAGGATTCAAATGTTGAATTATAAGGAACTTATTTTATTCATTCTATTAACATTGAATATTTAAAATAGATAAAGATATATGATATATGGTTGTTCTTTATTCTATTTATTAAAGATTTTGGGTATTGTCACGTAGTATCGGTTACAGACTGATAGAAACCAAATCTCCATTATTAATGGATATTAATACTCGTGAGCCTAAAAAGTACGACTGTTAACATCGTTTTAAACACTGCCTGTAATCATTTCCTGGACACAGTTATGATATCAAATATTCCTACGCGATGCTTATAATTCATACAATATTATATAGTTTATAATATTTTTTCTACTCAGTAGTAGTAGTAGTAGTAGTAATAATAATAATAATATAATAATAATAATAATAATAATAATATTATTATTATTATTATTATTATTATTATTATTATTATCTCCTTTTGAGTTTTCACATCAGCATTAGCTGATGGTCTTTCACTGGAGTCTGAGTGACAGCAAGTCTCTTCATGTCTCCAGGACTCTTCTGAGTATTCTGGCGGATTGCAGCAGTGCATGTTCTGAATGGTTTCAATCCTTCCTCTGATATCCAAACTTTCAAAACACTTTTCCAATCCTTTTGGGACCGTTCCAAGTGCACCAACTACAATTGGTATAACTTTCACTTTCATATTCCATAACTTTTTCAGTTCTTTGGCAAGGTCCAGATATTTGTCCATTTTTTCATTTTCCTTTAGCTTCACCCCTGTGATCTGCTGGCACTGCAAAATCCACCAGTTGATAATTCTTTCTTTTTTGTTTATCAACACTAGGTCTGGTCTTCTTGCTGGGATAAGGTGATCCGTTTTTATTTCAAATCCCGGAGAATTTTATGCGTTTCTTTCTCAAGAACAGATTCTGGTTTATGCATATACCATTTTGTTGTGTGGTCAACATTTAATTTTTTGCATAATTCCCAGTGGTTCACCTTCCCAACCCAGTCGTGTCTAGTTTTTATTCTCGTTGTGCTAGTTATTATTATTATTATTATTATTATTATTATTATTATTATTTGTTGAATTCATATAGGTACTTGGGCTTGACGTGTCTAACCGATAGATCGGATGGATTCTCTCCGAGTGACCGTCTAGCCTAAGGTCCAAGGTGTTGCATGTCATGGACAACTCAGCCACCAGGATTCCGTCTTTAAGTCAATACTGTTGGAAAATAAGATAGAATAATAGTTATTTTATGTAGAGAGGTTAGGGAATCTACATTTGTTGCCCAGTTGTTTCTTAAGAGAATTTTTTTTACATACAGTTCTATTGATTGCTAAAGATTTTTGAACAGATCTATTTGATGGGATGACTTACTCACTCCAGGTCAAAGTGGACCTGGTAGTAATGGTAATGAAAGTACGCTTTCCACTCTACAGATCTTCAAATCTGGAACCTCACTTTCAGATTCAGTTTGCTGTATAACCAGGATATCTCTTTTCTTTAGGGGATTCTTACTTCTATGCAGGGGATGCAATCTACGTACGTTGCATACCCCTTTACTTATTTACTTACATCTCTTATTCTTCTAGTCATCTTCTATCATCTTTTCCATCTAAGTTCTTCTAAGGTCTCTTCTAAGATCTCTTCTTCGTCTGGACTTCGTCTTGGGGACTTCGTGTCTGGTCTTCCATTGGGGATTTCTCTTTATCAGAAGCCCTGTGTCATTGGTAGTTTTTTAGATAATAACACAAGACTTCGATTTACTTAGATCACATTTTATTTCGAAATCCCCACCAGACTACCTGCGCAGATCGAGTCGGAGCGTGTATAACACGACTCACCACCGTCGTGGTTTCTCGCCGACTGACTAAAATCTATTTCTAATCTAAACCGGAAGAGGGTTCCTCCACCGATTCTCACGGTATCCACCGGAAAAAATCAGGATGAGGTCAAGCCTTGTTAATCATCCTTCAAGGCCGTGGGCTGTAACTTATAACAGCCATTTTGATTTCTACACTACTGTACATAATATTAGGAATCTAATAATTATTTAACACGTATTCTTAGCCCAACCGAAATAGTTAAACTTTTGATTACAAGGTTTTACAATTTTATTTCTAGTTAGAGTTTTAATGCTATAAATTTGGTAATAAGTAATAATAACACTGGGGAATACGATTTTGGTTGAGATGGATCTGGGTTTTTTTAATCTCTGTATACAAAAATGACCCTAGATTTTCTATATCACATCAACTTTTTGAGATACGGGATACCCTCGATTTTCTAAAAAAACCAACATTTAACAATTGCTTATTTTATAGAATGTTGTAAATATCTATATATAATGGTAAATACGAAAACATGACTCTGGGCATCACAACTTTGTTGAATTAGATCTGATACTTGTTTTTGACTAACATATCAGACTCTATATCCAGATCCCATCTATGGGTTAAATAGAAAAATGTATTTATAAAAATTGTATTATCCATTAAGAATTGTTTATTTCAAAACTTTATCGGCATTAAATGAACCACTGAGGTTGATATGCCGTAAAATAAAACAAAACAAACAAATCTATACCCAGAAATTACTCTGGATTTTTCTCTATTACATAAACTTTTTAAGTAACAGGATACCCTCGCTTGGTTTCAAAAACCATTAGAATACTGCATGTGACAAATTTGAGTTTATTTTATAGAATGTTTAAAAAATTTCCAATTGAAAATAATTTAAATGCCTAACCATAATGTCTACAAATTCATCTTGTTCATACAAATGATATTGTTACTGTAAGTAAAATAGTTTTTTACAACTGACAATGACTTTGTGATCCATAGTCAACCATCATATTTACATCCCATATACCTTGATACCATTTATCCATGAGTTTTAAATTTTGATGTGATCATTCATCTTCCTCATTGCTGACCACACCATGAATTTTCAAGGAGTTATCAAGATGGCTATGCAGAAAATGGGACTTGATATTCATATTGCAATCGAGCGTTTAGTGGCTATCCAATTTGAGTGGAATTCTTTGCTCATGCATTTTCAAGAAAACTCTTGACAAGATTTTGATCTTGTCAAGTACCGAGCACTCACTTTGCGTTCTGACATTATCCCGATGAAATGTTCATCTCTGAAAACAAACCGAATCTGTAGGCCATCAAACATACAGGCCTCAATTTTTTTTTCAATTGACAGACCAGGAAATTCCAAAATGCGCTACTTGAAATACCTGCCTTCAATTGTTAATGCCTTAATGAATTGCTTCAAGAGACCTAGTTTCATGTGCGAGATGGGAATTTGAATTTCTTTATGTCAACAAATGGCTCAAGTAGAATGTTGGGATAAACAGGTTTGATGCCAGATCTTGGAGATCAATTCCTCTCTACTCAATGCTTCTCTCAAACTCTACTACCCAACACTGGGGTTTCAGCTGAATGAAACACTTAACGTATAGCTGATAGTAGACTAAGATACTTAATTTTACATTTGTCTTTCGTGTTATATGGTGAAATTTTCTTTAAACAAAAGTAACAGTCTGCGCAATGATATTTTGGATCTCCCCAAATCATAGGTATACCAAATGCCAACTTATCACGTGTTCCCTTGATCCACGTCCGAAAACTCTTAACGCACTGCTTGTATATGTGGTGAAGGGCACAATATTTGTTTCAATTGCTAAGTTTTTTTTTATTTAAAACATGCAAAATAGAATAGCTTCACAAATGCACTGATGTTGGTTCTTTGACTGGGAATCAACTTAGTTACCAGATCTGAAAAATTCTCTTTCATTTTCAATATGATAATCAACGCAATCAGTTGACCAGTCCTATTACTTACAGACAAACGATACAATTGTGCTTATTTGGGGAGTAAGCAGTAGGGAAAAAAAACTTGAGATGCTAGAAGAAAACTGACTGCAGTTTTGAAATCAGCATGCCAATATTAATCTAAATCAAATGAAAAATCAAAATCAACAGACCAATTTGTCCAAGATTGTTCGACAGTTTTATATTGAATAAACTTGCCTAAGTGGCAATCACAGGGGAGATTGTTTCTGCTGAGGTGGAGCACAAAACCTACCGTCATCTCCCCACTTTACCACACAAATCAGATTACCTAAACTATTCTGTTCATGTGCTGAGTTGGCGAGGGCTGTTATCGAACCCGTGTCCTTGCGATTCATAGGCGGATACTCTCCCGATTGAGCTACACCGGAAAATAACAAATAGTATCAGATTTTATAGTAAATTGGACGTCTCTCATATTCTAAAAATTAGATAAAATATTTATTTGATTATCTATTTTGGTTACTTAGGTTATACAGGTGGTCGGGGAGGCCCCCTCCGAACATTCAGCTGGTTACGTCAAGCCCTAGCACGTATATGGTGGTCTCAACCCGATTTCTCTCATAGCAAACCGCAACTCTTATCATATATGTGTGAGAAGACGGTGGCTCGGGGTCTTGGTGTCTCGGGTATTACGTTAAACTTTATCTGATGGCGAAGTTCCAGTTCTGGTTCTCTTAAGAATGTTGAGTACTCCATCATCACCATTACGCCCAGGTTTACTGTGACCCGGAATGGTAGTACCTGTTAGGGTCCTATCTATGGGTTAAATAGAAAAATATGTTTAATAATGTGTTTAAAAAAGAATTATGAATACCCATAAAGAATAAATAAAACAAAAAGGTTTTGGCATAAAATAACCCAACAAAGATTGACATGCCGTAAAATCCAACCAGTTAAAAAATAGTATCCGTTTTTATTGTAAAATGGACGTCTCTCTTATTCAAACAATTAGGAAAATATAATTTATTTACTTGTTTATGTATATAGTGTTCCGGTTTTGTGGCCATTTTAAAGTTTCAAGTGAGAACACTTTACAGTGGAGATCTCTTGTGTTAAGCAGAGGCTAATCATTAGTGAAGAAAACTTTGGATGTTCCTCGCTGTACCTTAGTATTGGGTAGAATCCTTTGGTTGTTACTCAGTGTCCCTTAGTAAAGAATCCTTTGGGTGTCTCTTGGTGTTGTTCGGTGTCCCTTTGTGTTGGGAAGAATCTTTGGTTGTTCCTCGGGTCCTTAGTGTTGGGTAGAATCCTTTGGTTGTTCCTCGGTGTTAGTGTTGGGTTAGAATCCTTTGTTGTTCTTGGTGTCCCTTAGTGTTGGGTAGAATCCTTTGGCTGTTCCTCGGTGTCACTTAGTATTGGGTAGAATCCTTTGGTTGTTCCTCGGTGCCCTTATGTTGGGTAGAATCCTTTGGTTGTTCTCGTGTCCCTTACTGTTGGGTAGAATCCTTTGATTATTCTCGGTGTCCCTTAGAGTTTGGGTAGAATCCTTTGGTTGTTCCTCGGTGTCCTTACTGTTGGGTAGAATCCTTTGTTGTTCTCGGTGTCTCTTAGTGTTGGGTAGAATCCTTTTTTTATTCCTCGTGTCCCTTAGTGTTGGGTAGAATCCTTTGTTGTTCCTCGGTGTCCCTTAAGTTTGGATAGAATCATTTTGATTGTTCCTCGTGTCCCCTTAGTGTTGGGTAGAAATCTTTGGTTGTTCTCGGTGTCCTTAGTTTTGGTAGAATCCTTTGGTTCTTCATCGGTGTCCTTAGTTTGGTTAGAATCCTTTGTTGTTCCTCGGGTGTCCTTAGTGTTGGGTAGAATCCTTTGGTTGTTCTCGGTGTCCCTTACTGTTGGGTAGAATCCTTTGTTGTTCCTCGTGTCCTTAGTGTTGGGTAGAATCCTTTGATTGTTCTCGGTGTCCCTTAGTTTTGGGTAGAGTCCTTTGATTTGTTCCTCGGTTTCAATTAGTGTTGGGTAGTTGGGTAGAATCCTTTGATTGTTCCTCGGTGTCCTTAGTGTTTGGGTAGAACCTTTGTTGTTCCTCGGTGTCCTTTAGGGTTGGGTAGAATCCTTTCGGTGTCATTTAGTGTTGGGTAGAGTCCTTTGGTCGAGCAGAGTGTAGTTTTCAGATCCGTTTGTCAGTGGCGCATATGTGCAAATCAACGACTTTTCAGATTGGTGATTAAAGTTTAACGACGTATTCGAGCTGTTGCTTGGCTGGCTTTAATCAACGTGCCTACGCCGAGTCTATAAATTTAAGTGGTGGACCTTAGTATACCTTATATTACAAAATATTGGCACCTCACGTGGTGTAATGGTTAGCAAGCTCGCTTCGCAACCATTGTTAGTGAGTTCGATTCTCATGGGCGCCCCATACTTCTGGCCTTGTGCCATATCTAAGCTAAGCTTAGTAAATAACTATATTACAATATTGGGCACCTCACGTGGTGTAATGGTTAGCAAGCTCGCTTCGCAAACCATTGTTAGTGAGTTCGATTCTCATTGGGAGCCCCATACTTCTGGCCTTGTGTCATATCTAAGCTAAGCTTAGTAAATAACTATATTACAAAATATTGGACACCCGATGTGGTGTAATGGTTAGCAAGCTGGATTAGCAGATCATTGGTAGTGAGTTCGATTCTCACTGGGCGCCCCACACTTCTGGCCTTGTGCTATATCTAAGCAAAGCTTAGTAAATAACTATATTACAAAATATTGGGCACCTCATCTGGTGTAATAGTTAGAAAGCTAGATTAGTAGACTATTGTTAGTGAGTTCGATTCTCACTGGTTGCCCCATAAATCTGATCTTGTGCCGCATCTAAGCTACGCTTAGTAAATAACTATATTTCAAAATATTGTGCATTTCACGTGGTGTAATGGTTAGCAAGCTAGACTCGCAAACCATTGTTAGTGAGTTCGATTCTCACTGGTTGCCCCATAATTCTGGCCTTGTGCCTCATCTAAGCTAAGCTTAGTAAATAACTATATTACAAAATATTGGGCACCTCATGTGGTATGATAGATTAGCAGACTATTGTTAGGGAATTTGATTCTCACTAGTTGACCCATACATCTGGCCTTGTGCCACATCTGAGCTACGCCTAATAAATAACTATATTACAAAATATTGGGCACTTCACGTGATGTAAAATTTAGCAAGCTAGATTCGCAGACCACTGTTAGTGAGTTCGATTCTCATTGGGCACCCCCTTATTCAGGCCCTGTGCCTAATCTAAGCTTAGCTTAGTAAATAACTATATTACAAAATATTGGACACTTCACGGATGTAATGTTTAGCAAGCTAGATTCGCAGATCATTTTAGTGAGTTCGATTCTCATTGTGCTCCCTATACTTCTGGCCTTGTGCCACATCTGCGCTACGCTTAGTAAATATATTACAAAATATTGGGGCACTTTACGTGATGTAATGTTTAGCAAGCTAGATTCGCAGACGATTGTTAGTGAGTTCGATTCTCATTGGGCACCCCCTAATTCAGGCCCTGTGTCTCATCTAAGCTAAGCTTAGTAAATAACTATATTACAAAATATTGGGCATCCAATGATTCGCAGATCATTTTTAGTGAGTTCGATTCTCATTGTGCTCCCTATACTTCTGGCCTTGTGCCACATCTAAGCCATTCTTAGCAAATAACTATATTACAAAATATTCCAACATATAGGAAATGCTCTGTGTTTCTTAGCTTCGGTTTGTATTGTTTATGTTTCTTAATTATGCTACTTCGGAGCAAATATGCTATTCGCACTTTTTCTCCAATGTAAACAATTCGTAGTTAAAGGCATGTACATGTTTTACTTTACAAAGTAGAGATAAATTAATTATTCTTTTGTTAGTAAAGAATGTGCGCCTAAATCTTTTTCTGCGTTTTGTTTAATACAAAATCCCTGTATAGACTGACAATCAGATTATGCTTTGTTGATGATGACAACGAATGCCTCTCTTCTGCCACTATTCTGATAGAAGAGGTGGCCATTGTCTGGTGTTACTCACTCCCGGCAGCAAAACTTGCCAATTAAACGGACGCCCGCCCCCCCCCTCGCTTATGTGTAACTGTTGAAGATCTTGAAAACAGAAAAAAAAAGGTAATACCGACGGTGCATCGATTCAAGTTGATTAGGGTCTTTTGGTAGCTGAAAAACTAGGAAAAAGATATAAAGTTTATCATTTGCCGAAGTGGACAAAGTAGCCTCATCCTACGAATTTATCGTATCATTTTCTTCTTTCGATATTGTTGTTTTGCGAGAGAATACTATATGTCAAAAAGAACGTACAAGCAGAACCTAAATTCTGAGTTTCACGGATATATATATATATATATATATATATATATATATATATATATAGAGAGTTTCATAATTTGCTTGAAGCATTGTGTATGTATTGGTTAGGAGGTTGATTTAGAAGGCTATCACAATGCAGTTTGGAATAAATAAAAAATAATAATACGGTAACAATGGTGTTGTGTGTTGACCTGTATTTTTATTATTTCTTGAATTTTCGAGGTAATACCTCTTTATCAAAAGAATTGAACTGAAGCAGTCCAGCTATGGCATTTCTTCCCAAATGATTTTTTTTTGAAAATGATGTTATTTTTTAAATAACTGTATTCTCGTGTGAGCGTGAATGCGTTTATTTTTGTTTGTACGTGTGTGTATGTTGTAATGCGCGTGACATTGAAAATGCGTGTTGGTTGTGACGTTATGACTGTATCCTAGCGCAGGATTTTGTACGTGTGTATGTGCGAATGAAAAAGCGTATTTGTGTTTTGTGGCCATGGTGATGTATAATGTTTCGTGTTGGATGTAAAATCAATTTAATCATTTATTATTATTATTATTATTATTATTATTATTATTATTATTATTGTTTATTTACTTATTTATATCTAATTCAATTTATCTTTTTATATTTTATAATATTTTTTAAATATATATATATATTTAATTTATTTATTTAATTTATTTTCCTTAACAACTAGTGTGCAATGGCTTGTGTGTTTATATGTGTTGGCGGGATGTTGGGCTATAGATTTGAGTGCGTGTTTCGTATTAGTCTTCTCGTTGTAGATTTGTTTCATTAGTAATTCTCCATTGTGCACGTGGGTATGTGTTTCGTGCGTGTGTGCATATACTGTTACATGTGTGCGTTGGTTGTGGGTTTATTGTATGATGAACTATGCGCTGAGTTCCCTCCTGTTATTGATCTCTGGGTGTAATCTAACGATTAGCAAGGCCTCTTTAATTCTGAGAATTACCCGGATTTCTCCCTCGGGCCTCTATATTGACTGTTATATTTCTTTCTGTGTTGTTGCATTTAACTAAATGTTTACGAAAAGTGGATGCTTGTGTGTGTAGGTGTTCTTTGATTCTAATGTGTAATGGTCTTGTGGTGCTACCTATGTAAAATTGGTTACATATGTTACATTTTGTGCGGTATACCACATTCACTTCGTGGCACATACCTGTGTCGTGGATGGGACAGTTCGTTAATGTACAATTAGTGGTTTCCTGATGGCGGCTTTTGGAGAGTTTTCTCCTGAGTGATGGTCCGTAATGGGCAAGTTGTATATCCAGGCCCTCTTCTGTATCGCCCTACGTATTGCTGTGGTTATATTTTCGTTGAAATTTCATTACAGACCATCACTCAGGAGAAAACTCTCCAAAAGCCGCCATAAGGAAACCACTAATTGTACACTAACGAACTGCCAAATCCGCGATGAAATCGTTTGAATTTCAGAGGAAAGATTAAGTAAACAATTTAAGTATAAAGAAGAAATAACCAGTAATAATGCCCGAAAAAGACACAAAAGCAATAGTTCGCGCATTGGATGGTGACACGGATTTCAATTATCACTGGTGTCTTACAAGGAGATACATTAGCACTCTTGCTATTTATATTTTTCTGATACCACGTACAACTAATGAAAAAGATTTCACACTAAAAAGGAAACAAGCAAACGATACCGCCGGGAATTATTTCAGATGTGGACTACGTAGATGATCTAGCGCTTTGTTCAAATACATCTGGACAAGCCGAACCACAGCTGCATGGCCTAGTTATTACAATCAAAGATTTACAAATGAATCAAATTTTGGTATTAAATAAGCCATAAGGAGTTGATATGCCATTAAACAAATAGAACAAAGAAACCCATCTTAAAAGATGATAGCCTAAAGATAAGGAAATTTGTATATTGGGTTTCAATGTTCAAACAACAAAGAAATCAATGAAAATTTAATGTTAAGGAATTTTTTTGTCTGGTCAAATTCCTTTAATTCTTGAGTAACATCTTGTATGGTCAATGAAGAGACATTATTGATTTTTTCAAAAAATGGGAAAAAATTCTTTAAACTGATTGGAAGGGAAAAGAAGTATATTATAATTCATATTAAGGTCGTTATGCAAGGGTATATGAATATAATTAACTTTGGTGAGAGGATTTTTTGTTTTTGTTTTGTTAATGACATAAAAAATATGATTTAAGAAAGAAACAAATAAATAGTAGCTGAAAAACATGAATAAGTATTAAGTATTAATCTGAAAAGCAAGAGGTTTTAACGTCTTCATTAACTTAGATAAAACAGAAATTAATTGACCTGTCCACGTATAAATGTATAAATATCCCATCTATTGAATGCGACGTCAATATATGCATAAACGCATAAACAGCTATATTATGATTATAGACCATATGGAATATCGTATCTATCTATATATATATATATATATAAGGCAGTTACAAAGCGCGTGGTGTCATGGTTAAAGTCATGTGAAATGGACTCGTCACCCCGAGTTCAAATCCTGGATGTGGTAATTGCATTTCACTTAGCGCTAATAACCTTGGGAAAGGTATGAATCCTAATCTCCTCCAGCGATGGATAAATAGTAGGGCAGACTGGGCTCTTTAGCCCAGGTTAGGCAAGCAGTCTATGAGAAGGAAAGCTCTGAATTCAAACTGTTGAAATCAACTTAAGAAATTGTCCTTGTGTCAGATCCTGCTCGTGTGGAGGGGTTGGTAATATATATATATATATAATATGTAGCAATATCTCATCTAATGAATACGACACCAATATATGCACAAGAAAAGGCATAAACAGCTATATTATTATTATAGACTATATGGAAACCTGATATATATCTATACATATGTAAAGGGCAGTTGTGTGTGTGTATGTCCGGAGGAAACTACAAAAATAAAACAACTAATGACAAAGTAAATTAAAGTACATTTATATACACCTTCACTATTACCAGAGCTTGCTTTTTGTGATAAAATAATGAAGAAGGTATTTATATCTGGGAATATATTTAAAAATTAGGATTTGAATAGTAAGATAAGGGAAAGTCATTGGTGGCGTTTGTGATTAAAACATAAACCAATTATTTAGGACCAAAACAATCAATCTGCGAACTAATATTTTATTATTCCCCTCTACCAAGGCAACGCCGGGTAGCTGCTTCTAGTACACATATAAAGGGCAGGTGGTACGTATGTATGTAGGATGAAACGACAAAGTGTATATACATATTAAATATCAACTTTTACTTTTTGAGCAAAAATCCTGATTCCTTGATTTATCATCGGAAATATTTCAAAATTAAAATATACATAGAAATAGCATTGAAATTCTACTTAAAATTTCCAGAATTTGTAAATATCGAAAGTAAACAAATCAGTACACCTGTGTTTTTCTCTCCACCTCTACCCAGTCGACAGTGGGTAGTCGCTTCTAGTCTCTAATAAAATAAAATGGGAATTATTCCAAGCAGTAAGAGTATTAATGTAAGGCTGCACCACTTGGAGTTTAACAAAATCCTTGGAGATATAACAACAGGAGAACTACAAAAGGATGCTGTGTGCTGTCTTTAACAAATCCTGAATACAGCACCTAAAACCCAGCTGTACGGCCACTTAACTCCTATCACACAAACCATCCAAGTAAGACGAACAAATGCTGGATACTGATAAGTGGCGTTCTCCAGCTGGCACCTAGACACGGACACACCAGTGTTGGATGAACAGTAAAAAGTTACATACCATAGCTACGTGCTGACACTAGATGCGGTGAAAAGGACTTGCGATGAGCGATGTCTAATACGGGACGGGTATTCTACCAAGACGTTGACAATTATAGTTTTACAGTGCTTCCTTTCACTATAAACTATGAATAACATGATTATTCTTGTTTGAGATTGTCGAATAATTTGCCATAACCTTTTCTCTTTATTTAATCGAAATATCACTAGTTAACTTCCTCTGGGACATATTTATTTCCATCCCTACTGCGTCGCTAAGGGAATTTTACAGTATTTAAACTCTCAAAACAAAAATGAATATATGGCAGTCGAAAGTAAGTATACCCCCACCCTCTCTCTCTCTCTCTCTCTCTCTCTCTCTCTCTCTCTCTCTCTCTCTCTCTCTCTCTCTATATATATATATATATATATATATATATATATATATATGTGTTTATATCGTTGTCTTACCTTTCTGAATTTTGCATCAACTAACCATTGTGACCATCTTCACCGGTAAGTCACATTTTCCATAATAACACACACACACACACACACACACACATATATATATATATATATATATATATATATATATATATATATATATACACTAGTCAGAATATGCACCCTCTGGGCGTTTAGTATTTAACGTTTAATTTAATGATATATATTAGAAAGACGTGGTGTCATTGATCTCTAATATTATTGTTTTATTCTCCAACGTATTAAACTCAATCCTATGAATGATTTTATATGGAGACCAATTAAAATATAATTAAAATAAGTGTAACTTTTTTATATGCGTTCTTATTTAATTTCGTTAGTTTTTCTAATTTGATATATTTTATTATATTAAAACTTGAATATTTTCGCTCGGAGGTTGCATATTCTTACTAGAATACATAAAATCATGGAATAAATTAGCAATAGATAACCGAAAAAATTAATAAAACTAGCAAGTATGCACTCCCTATGCGTACTTATTGAAGTTTTAATGTGATAGGACCATATGACATTTAGGCACCCCTTTTTGATCTAGATTAAGAAAGGACATGTTTTTCATTTACACCGTCAATATCTGGTTGTTTTAACGATTTTTAGATTTTTTTTAAATTATAAAACTAACCCTAACCCTAACCCCTAACCCTAACCCTAACCCTAACCCCTATTCCTAACCCCTAACAAACAACCTGATATTGACAGTGTAAATGAAAAACATGTCCTTTCTTAATCGAGATCAAAAAGTGGTGCCTAAAGGTAATATGGTCCATGTAATAAAATATTATATCAAATTACAAAGACTAAATAAACTAAATAAGAACTAATATGAAAATGTTACACTTGTTTTAATGTTATTTTAATTAATTTATATATAAAATTATTTATGAGATTGCCTTTAATACGTTTGAGAATAACATGATAGTATTAGAAATCGGTAACAGGAGATAATCATTTATTAAATCCAGTTTTGTTAAAATCATTATGCAAATTATTCCCACCATATACTATGCAAACCTTTATTTCTTAAGAGATATATAACACCTATATCCGGATTTTAGATGCATTAATAATATTGGTAGTTTTGCGGCAAATCTAAATCTGCTAGATTTAAATAGACCTCGTTAATAAATAAGATGGTAATTAAGATTAATAACTATTTCATAATCGTTGAAAATGTAAATAAGATACAAGGTGTGTTCAAAAATTATCGAGATTTTTAAAACTTCTTAACACACCTTGTATTCTAAAAAGAAAAATAACGTTACATTCATTAATTATTTTCAGAATACAAGTTGTATCAAAATAGTACCAAGTTTGAAGCTGTATTTCCGAAGAATGAATGTCACGTTTTTTTGGAGGTTTTTGGTTTTGTTTTCAGAATACATGATGTGTCAAAAAGTACAAAAGATCTTGATACTTATTTACACACCGTATATATTCATGAAGGTTTTGGGTCTGGAATCCAAAACGATTCCGATATTTTGATTCGAATAACCGAACGATTTTTGTCGAAGCCATTAACTTAGATGCTACCAGTGTTTCGCTTCTTTATGTCACACATGTTGATTGTCTGCGCGATTCAGAGGGATATTGACCAGTTCAGTAAGTTTATTTGTGCTGATATCTTAACATGAATTACAACAATTCACAATAGAAGTTCGGCTTGTTAGTTTCTTAAAAGCTTTCCTGTCAGACATCAAACCCAGCAATTCTAACGAACATTTCGGTAAGCGACTACGTGATAAACATTGCGGTGTGTTTCAAAGGAATACACACTCGTTAAATATTCCTTCTCTCACTCTTTCCCTTTCCCTCTCTCTCACCTCTCTCTCTCTCTCTCTCTCTTTCTTTCTCTCTTTCTTTCTCTCTTTCTCCCTCTCTCTTATATACATATATATATATATATATATGTATATCCGTTCTCGTCTATTTATCTATCTGTATATATCTACATATTTATTTACCTTAAATTATCTTTCTATCAATTACAAAATGTTCATATATACATCCCCATATTAATTATCTATTTATTTATCTAGTTGTTCACTCTGATTATATCTATCTTATCCTCCTCTCCCTTATTCTCATCTATCTATCCATCTGTCTACCACACCATTAATTATCTCTCTCTCTCTCTCTCTCTCTCTCTCTCTCTCTCTCTCTCTCTCTCTCTATAATATATATATAATATATATATATATATATATATATATGCAATCCAATAATCATTTGGCAATTATAAATTTATTTCGGTCGGTAACTTCATAAAGGAGCCTAGTCTCATCATTACAAAGTCTGTTTATTACAAAATAAATAAAACATCTCTAACTTACCAGTCCATTGGATCCTTATATATATATATATATATATATGTAGTGGACAAACAATGTGTTTGAAATATCGATAGCCGACAATTTTTTGGGAGATTATGTGCTTAATTAAAGTCATACCTAATTTGTTAATTAATTAATTATAATTAGATGAATTAGGCGTGCATATCGGTTTAAATGTAAAGCGTAAACAAATCGAGAAAAAGTCAATCTCTGTATGTACATTTCAGCCTATTAGGCCTCATCAGCAGAGCTATAGACAGGGCAGTGCTTTGTGCGTGATTCGAATACTACCTGTCATGACTGACAGGCGGACACTCTAACCATTACACTAGCCGGCTTCCCCAGAATTTCTCGTTTATATATATATATATATATATATATATATATATATATATATATATATATATATATATATATCAGTGGTCTATCCATTCATCATCAGGACAACGTGTTGTCCTAATAAGTGGCTATTACCTATGGGCCGGGTTAGCTCAGTTGGTAGAGCATTCGGCTAGAAACCACAAGGTTCCTAGTTCGATACCGGTCCTCGCCAACTCAGCGTATGAGTAGCACAGCGATCTATGCGGTAAAGTAAGGAGCCGATGGTAGGTGTGGCGCTCCACCTCAGATGCTAAAACCAATATCCTTGGTCTAGTGCTATTGAAAAGGGGATAGGCAACCTCGCTGACTGGCTGATACCGACTTTAGGCCGCCCCGTTGATTTTACTTACTTACCTTGGTTTAAAACTAATGGTAACAATCACCTTTTTAATTGTATTGTTCCCTAGGATAAATAGATACAGCTCTTACACTGTAATAGGGCACTTTATTTTCATTTCTCCACATCTCTCTCTCTCTCGCTCTCTCTCTCTCTCTCTCTCTCTCTCTATATATATATATATATATATATATATATATATATATATATATATCAGTCTGTTACTATGTGTATCCCCTATTATTCAGCATTGTTATCGTCATTTTAATTATTTCAAGTATGTTGGAGTAGATTTGTGTGAAGGTGTGTGTAATCATCACATTTTGATCTTCCTTTGCTCAATACAAGTTAGGATAAAAAATAGTATCGAGACTGAAACTGATTTTTTAAATATTTCAATATTCAATCTTTATTTTCTTTTGCACAGTTGAGCAACACATATAATAAAGTTATGATTTGTATCTTTGCATATATATATATATATATATATATATATATATATATATATATGTGTGTGTGTGTGTGTTGTGTGTGTGTGTGTGTGTGTGTATGTATGTGTGTATATATACGGGTCATCGGTGACTAAACCGGTAACCCCACAGATTTTATCTGATAAGGAGGGTGGCTAGACATCCGGCAGGACGAAAAACAAGACCTGTTCAAAGGGCGGAGGAAGCTATTAGCTCAACGGCCATCTAGAACTTATTTTTTTTTTTTGGGGGGGGGTTTGACCCCTTATTCCTGTTAGGTTATCCATCTAGGAGAAGGACGACAATCATGAACATTTAGAGAGTGGTATTCCTGTTGTACAAGCGTTTACCACTATAATGATGTACAAATGTTCCCTTCTTTCTTTCTTTCATCTATCAGCCTCTCAAAAAGTCCCATCGGTTTGATGAGTCATTTGAGGGCTCATGCAAGGAATGGTACTGGTCCACCACCAGTACCATTCCTTGCATGAGCCCTCAAATGACTGGGATTGTGAGGGACGGCAATGATCTGTAAAGATTATGCTATTACCATATATATATATATATATATATATATATATATATATATATATATATATATATAAACGTGATCCTTTGGGTCACCTATTGATAGGGACTTCCAAAATAAGTGCGCGTATTAAAAGATAAAAAATAATACATATCGATTATAGGGATTTGTATAATTATAAAATGGATTTTTTAAAGTAGTAAATGAAAATGTAAAAAATCAAAAATAATAAAAATCTTTCAAAATTTATTTTCAACGTTTTGTGTATTTTTTACCATTTCTGAATTTAAATTATATTTTAAGAAAATAAATAGCTAAACTGTTTAAATTGATTTTTCTTATATATTTATTTTTAATCTAAATTTTCGATTTTAGGTCGACTTTTTGAAAAATCTATACATATGGACGATACAGAACTCAACTGTTTTATATTGTTAAGAGATCCGTCTTTAAAGTAACAATAATTATTTCTTAAAATGAAGAGCCTAAATTTTTTAAATATTGGGGTGGATTTATTTATAAACTAGAAGCAGATACCCGACATAGCCTGGGTAGAGGGGAGTGATAATAGAAATTAGTCTCGCAGATCCATTGATTGTTTTAGTCTTACATAACTCATTTATGTTTTAATCATGAAAGCAACCAATGACTTTCCCTTTTCTTACTATTTAAATCCAAATTCTAAAATATCTTCCCAGATATGAATAAAATCTACATTATTTTTGCACAAAAACCAAGCTCTAGTGATAGTGAGTGCGTATGTATATTTACTTTGCCTTTAATTGTTTTATTTTCATAGTTTTAGCCGGATATACATACACACCAACTTCCCAATTGGCCAGTTACCTGATTTTAGAAAGAAAAAAAAATTAAAATTATATTTTAAGACGAAAATTCGATTTTCTAATTTTTAATGTTTTTTTTTTAATCTAATTATTACGTCCCTTTTTTAAGTGCTCTAAACTTTAATTTTTCAAAACACGATTTCAGGAATTCTATGATCTGAAAAAAAATATTAGAGTTTTCTTTTATCTTGTTTCTTACAAATGATAAATGATATTTCATTTTCGTTAGTTTTCATCTGCTAAAGATGTTACGAAAGACAACAAAGTAGACCAGTATAAATAAAGGAAAATATATTATTGAATGGCAGGTGCTAAATGACTATATAAATACAAATATATATGTGTGTGCGATATATATATATATATATATACTAGAAAACCCGTGACCCGCTGGGTCACCCATTGAACACGGGTTATATTATTAAAAAATCACAATAATGTAAAATAAATAAGGGAATTTTCCAATTTTAATGAAATTTTCAGTGTTGATTTATCAATAAATGAATTTTATAATGCATCAGTTATTTTATTTCAAAACTTTCTGACTTAATTAGGTATTTCCGCTATAGTAAATTAATATCTAGAATTCATTTATAATATGAAACGCCTAATTTTAAGTTTCAAATTTCCTATTTTTAGATTCTAAAAACAAATATCTATTTAATAACTACTTTAGTTTATTATTGTTATCTAATTTTT
>CM042138.1:92966191-92996191 GCA_023376005.1 Doryteuthis pealeii
CCCATCGGTTATTACCTGTTAGGGTCCATCTTTGAAACAAATAATCTATTCAAAAATATTCGATAGGACATTTTGCCAAAATAAAACTCCTGAGAAATAGCTTCATAAAAATCTAAATACAAATATGTTGTACACTCCTCTTCTTACTTCTATTGTGTGTTTTTGTCTTCTTGAATTCTTTTAACGACTTTCTATGCTATCTTCTAAAAATTAGATCATGCACTTGTGCTAATTTTTAAAGATCGTACACAAAATGCACTGAAAAATCCTCGGTTTTGCAACATTTGGCTATCAACTTTAAAAATCTATCAATTTTAGTATTTAAAGAAGGGTATGTTGTCATTTTAGTTCATCAAAATTAAATTTAATGAAGAAATTATGGCTAAAATTCAAATTAAAAATGTCTCCCTTATTATCAGTGGGCCCGAAGTGTAGTTTTAGCTCATTAATTAAGCAGTAATAGAGAATACATTTAAGAAAATGAACAGCTGATTTTCTCTTATGGATAAAATAAACAAATAAATATGGAAAAACAAATAATCTTTTTTCTATTGCTTAATATAGTCAAAGCGCACCATACGAGTGCTTAGACGAAAAAGGTTTCAGTTATGACACAAAACTTTTGCATTGCCTCATCTCTAGTTCTTCTTCGGTGATTGTTCTTTTTTTGCTGTCATGGAAGAAACACCCAGACATATTTTCGTGTGCTATTTTATTATTTCGATTTCCGATACATTCTTTTTTGCACTCGCGCGGAGGATAAGTAGTGACGCAAATACATGCCCGCACAGGAGGATTGACTAGGCTCAACTCCAACTAAATTTTAGTTTATTTTCCCAGTGTTCCATGATCACATGACCCTCTAGGTCAATGAGAGCTCCGTTCCAGGTGAACCCGAGTAGAAACTTTGCCAATTATATTCTATGAAACTGATGCTTTATTTTTACATTTTTAGCCATTAATTTAAAAATCTACGCTACACTTCCTTACAAAAATGATAGGTTATGTCGATTCATTATGTAATATATACAGTGAACATTGTTTTAATCCCTTGAGGTAACACTATTGTTGGTAGATTTCTCCAAGGCATTTGACTCCATAGACAGAGGAAAAATAGAACAAGTACTATTAGAAAAAAGCCTCCCCAAAGAATCGGTTATTGGTTTCATGATACTAAGACACTAAAGCAATGGTTCGTTCACCTGATGGTGACACTGATTTCTTTGACATTGTCATGGATTCTGGATGCTGTACAGAGAACCCTCCAGGGGCGATGACAGATAGGGATGGTTGGCGAGAGATTGTCATGATATATCATCGCTGCCAGCACAACATGATTATGATGTTTCTATTGAAATTGGTATTATTTGTATGATTCAGACTCATCTTTATTGTTATATATACTATACTAATAGTAGTAATTATCAAGTCTCATTTAAAAAGTTCAGAGAAATAGTTTAGGAGATTGCTTCAAGTAAAAGTACAGAAAATATTGAAGGCTTTTGTAAAGACAATGTTACTGGACAATTCTTCTAGTTTCAGTGATTTCTTTCAATTAACAATTCCCTTTCCTTTTTCTCTTCTTTAACACACGTCTTAAAAGAAAACGACAGACGAGTTCCATTTGCGATGTATTAGTTACTGATAATTGTTGCACACGCAGCAATTACCTCTGTTAACAGAAAGATTTATACCAGATTTGCTCACTAGAAAGACAAAAAGACGGAAACGTCAGTTGGCACGAGTTCCGTCAACTAGGAACGAAGACAAAGTGATTCTCAAAGTGGGCTTTGCGGACACCAAGGAATTGACAAGAAAATCCTAGAAAAGAAATTATTTGAAGAAACAAAATCAAATACAAAAAAGAAAAGAAAAAACAGTATTTTGAAAGTGAGTTATTTTTTGCGGCACTCGCATACAAGCTGCAATCAGTGGCTATCAATATGGATGCTAAGTCGTAAAAATAAGATGGCGACGCGGTCTAAAGTCGGTATCAGCCAGGCAGCATGAGAGTCTATACCCTTTTCATTTAGGAAGCGCGTGGTGTAATGGTTAAAGTCATGGGAAATGGACTCGTCGCCCCGAGTTCAAATCCCGGACGTGGTAATTGCATTTCACTTAGCGCTAATACCCTTGGGAAAGGTATGAATCCTACTCTCCCTCCAGCTATGGATAAATAGCAGGGCTGACTGGGCTCTTTAACCATGGCTAGGTAACCAGTCTAGGAGAAGGAAAACTCTGAATTCAAACCTGCTGAACTCCGCTTGATAAATTGACCTTGTGTCGCATCCTGCTCGTGCGGAGGAGTTGGTAAATATATATACCCCTTTCATTAGTGCTAGACCAAGGGGTTGCTGGTAATCCTTAAATTGTTCCTCGTAAATTCCTACTATAAAATAAACTGAACCCTCATTTAATGTCCAAATTTTTGCAATAAGTGTTTTAAATATGTTTGCAGTAAATGTTAATTAATAAGGAAAATATATTCAGTATTGTAAAATAACGGGTGCAAGAAAAATAAAACATTCATTGCAAAAACACCGACATAAAATGAGGCTTCAGTATATTTTATGCTAGGAATTTACGAGGAACAAGTTAAGGATTACAGGGTTGCTTTGGCGTCTGAGTGGGGGCGCCACACCAATCATCAGCTCCTCACTTTGCCTTATTCTTATTCTACTGGTACGCTGAGCTTGCCGAGGGCCGTTATCGAACCTGGACCCGTGTGGTTCCAAGTCTGACGGTCTTGGAAAAAGAAAAAAAAGTCACTATTTTCCCTGCCACAACTATCGTCCCTTCCCGCGCATTTCTCAAGCTGAAGGGCTCATTAAGGGGACCCGTTTGAATATGTTGGGACCATTAAAAGGTCCGTAACGACGGAGCTGAGAGAACCCTTCCAGCAGGACACAGAAGCGAGACAGAGAAGGATGGGAATGTGAATTAGATTCAGGAGGGGACTTCTTTAAAGGAGAAAACATTTAGTTTGTTGTTTGAACTTTAAAATGAATTGTTTGTGACAACAGTCTCATTAATTTTAGAAACAGCTTGTACATATTCAAATTGAAAATATTTCAAATCATTTGCTCGCTCTCTCTCTCTCTCTCTCTCTCTCTCTCTCTCTCTCTCTCTCTCTCTCTCTCTCTCTCTCTGGTACCTTTTATCACGATTACTCCAGGCCCCAGCTACATACTTCCTAACCTCTCCGCACGAGCAGGATGTGACACAAAGCCAATTTATTAGCCGAAGTTTAACAGGTTTGAATTCAGAGTTTTCCCTCTGCTGGACTGGTTGCCTAACCAAATTTAAAGAGCGCAGTCTGCCTTACTAGTTGCACATAGCTGGATGGAAAATAGTTGAATCCATACCTTTCCCATGGGCATTAGTGCTATGTGAAATGTAAACAGCCTAATCCAGGATTTGAACTCGCATCAACGAGTCCATTTTCCACGAATCTAACCATTACACCGCACGCATCCATGTCCCATCTGTCGGTTAAATAGAAAAACGTGAGTTTTTCAAAAAATTGAGTTAAAAAAAGAAATTTAATAACTATCAAAAAATAACTGAACAGGGGTTGACATGCCGAGAAACCCAACCAACCAAACAAGCTCTCTCTCTCTCTCTCGTTATGTCTTCTCGTTTCTCTTCACCATCGTATTATAATGGAGATTGTGTGTTTTTATGTCTGTAACCGAAACTATATTACTAATCGAGTCACAATTCCCATAGTTATTTATATCACATTCTCCATGATTTTATTTTTATTCAAACCTCAATTATTAATAAAATTGTTTTACATTATTAATACTGTTGACCATATCTACATATTATTATACGCATATATACATACATGCGATTGTACTTAATATACAAATATAAGTGGTTTGCAGTGTGAATGGGAAGGCTAATTTGCATATTGATATTAAAAATTTGATTTTAATAAATATGTGCTCAGTATTATTGATTTCTAATTTTTTGGTTTTATCTTAATGAATATGAGCAAAATCTCTCTAATAAATCCATTAACAATATTAAAGTAATTCTATTCTTTACTTCCTAATTTAACTAAATAGTTAAATTATGAAAATTTAGCAATGAAACACGGGAGGGAAGAAAAGGCAAGTTTTAGTTGTTCCCCCTCTGTTTCAAATCTTTTTATCGGCATCTTATTTAGTTCCATTACCCTTTCTAAGTTAACATAATATTTTATTTCATTAAAACTTAAATACTTTCACCCGGAGGGTGCATACATTTGCTAGTCTATTTTATTTTTATTATCCCATTTATAGCTAGCTTTATATATTTTAAATGTTTGAGTGTCCAAACATTTGGGTAACTGGTTTGAACTGATTATCTATCAATCTATCTATTTTAACTCATTTTGTTAGTCTATCTTTTTTTCTTTTTCCGCATATTCCATTTTTAGAAATATGATTTTTTTTAAAATTAGTAATCTAAAAAATAACTGGCTATTTTTTCTTTGTTCATCATTTTTTAATTACTAAAACAATACCGTCCGTACGACGAATATTATTCTAGTTTAATGAAATGGATTTAAAATATCAGATTTGTATAACATCAAAGACTCTCCTTCTTCTATTCTGAGCTGTCACAATGTGAGTGGAGCTACTCCCGCCTACAACACCATCTTGTTCGTACTGTGTGCTTTCTCACATTCACATACACTCTTGGAGAAGACATTTCCTACATACAGCCCCACCCACCAACTTTGACCTGATGCCACCAGCTGCCAGGACCCAGCTTTGATCTTTTTATGTTCTGTCATTAAATCATATTTTGGACAATCCCGAAAATTTGTAATTTTAGCTCATTTTACAAGCAAAGTCTCTGTCTCTGTCTCTGACTCTCTCTGTCTCTCTCTGTCTCTCTGTCTCTCTCTCTCTCTCTCTCTCTCTCTCTCTCTCTCTCTTCTCTCTCTCTCTCTCTCTCTCTCTCGCTTGAGTCTCTCTATCAGGCTTGAATTTCCCTCTCACTCTCTCTCGCTTAAATCTTTCTCTCTTCTCTCTCTCTCTCTTCTTCTCTTCTCTCTCTCTCTCTCTCTCTCTTTCGCTTGAATCTCTCTCACCTTAAACTCTCTCTCTCTTCTCTTGAATCTCCCTCTCTCTCTCTCTCTCTCTTCGCTCTCTCTCTCTCTCTCTCTCTCTCTCTCTCTCTCTCTCTCTCTCTTCTCTCTCTCTCTCTCTCTCTCTCTCTCTCTCTCTCTCTCTCTCCCTCTCTCTCTCTCTCCTCTTTCGCTTGAATTTCTCTCGCTTTAAACTCTCTCTTTCCCCCCTCTTTCTCTCCCTTTCTTTTCCTCCCCTCCATCTCTCTCCCCTTCTCTCCTCTTCCTCTCTCTCTCCTCTCTCTCTCTCTCTCCTCTCTCTCTCTCTTCTCTCTCTGTATTATAACTTTATAACTATCTGTCCTGTCTTCTTGTTTGTCTTCGTCATATATTTCATTTTTATCCCCATTTATCGTTAGCTTATATCTTTTAAAAGTTTGACTGTCCTAACTTTAGACGAACTGGTTTGAACTGATCTCTCTCTCTCTCTCTCTCTCTCTCTCTCTCTCTCTCTCTCTCTCTCTCTCTCTCTCTCTCTATTTATAAAAAGATCCACTGATGAAAATTAATTTTCTGTGACATTTTTAAAAATACAAATTTTGGAAAATAATCTAATCTCCCAAACAATAGAATCATTAAGTCGATTTTGTCTGATGACAATATCTAAAAAAGAAGATAAAAGCTTCTTCTGTCACTGTGAATAGATTAAGGTAATCTGATTTTAATCAATTGAATGAAGAAGACAAAAAAGATTGCTTTTTCAGTTGGTAGATGATGATAGAAAAATTATTAGAATACAAAAAGGTGATAAACGCAGTAAATAATTCAGATCTCACCAATGATTTTTATTTGTATGCAAACCTGGCGTTGATGTAGGTTAACCCATTCATTGCCACGTTTTCCAATGTTCGCTAAATCCTGTAACATTGTGAGCTCATTTTTTTAAACTGAAGTTGTAGGTAAATCTCTATACGAGATATGTCAGAAAAGTTCCAGGACTGGTATCACAAAAAATTATTTTATATCCAAACTGTGGACGAGCAGATTCCCAGCCCCCACGAACGAAACGAGTCCGGATATGTGTGGCCTGTGCGAGGGGGAGGGTGTGTGGCGAGTGACCATGGAAATTGAACTCGTCACCTCTTCGTGTGTTGAAATGCTGGTGAAATTCCGCACCAGCAGTGCAAAGTGGCCCGGATGTGGAGTCTCGTCGTGAGGATTGACGCGTGCTGATGAATGTCAAACGTGCAATTGAGAGTGAGGAGCCCAGATGAAACACAGCAATGGAATATTTAGGGACCTGCCCTCCCAGATCGGGGAGAAAGTCTGTCTACAGGAGCATTTTGGCTGTCGAAACGAATGGAAAAGAGGACATAGTTGAATTGTGCTAGTGAGAAGACTAGAACTGCTGGGAGAGCACAGCAATTACAACGACTACGACTGTCTGATAATCTGAAGGTCCCTGGTTCATTCTCGGATTTCGGCACCACTGAAAACCTGAAAGAAGCAGTTTGCTAAACAAACTACAAACTACAAGTTATCCCCTTGTAACGTGACCCTACGGCAGATACGTTGACCATTGCGTTGTGTAGACTATAAGTAACACAACCGTATACAAGGCAAGGGAACGCGACGGTTGGTTGGTTTACGTTCGCCTTCTAGCAGCCGTGTCGGGTTCTTCCTGTCAGTGCTACACACTGACAGCAACAGTAGGAAGAACCCGACATGGCTGCTAGAAGGCGAACGTAAATATTCGGTTTAGCTCACCTGATGTTAAGTCTTCAACTAAAAGTCTCTTCGGTTGTTTCATCTCACCCGGTTGTATCGTAACATTACGTTCTCCTTTCGGACTGGAGAGATGTGTTAAAACATTTGTTACTTTATTTAGAAGGAGAAGAGGTCATTGGACACGCGTAGTTATTCTGAAAAAGTGGAAGAGGGTTTTAGAGGGCGCCTGTCGTCATGGTCAATTAACTTTAGTCAACAGATTATTTTCCTCTGGTTCTTCGGCTTGGGGTGGACTGCTTACTGTTACTTTTTTGTTGTTTTTTTTTAGTTGTTTTTTTACTCACAATATTCCATTCACAAGTCTCTTCTGAGTGAAGTACAATAGACTCAGACATTCCTTTTTTTTTTCATAAAATTTTCTCAGAACAGGGAATCAAGAGAGATAGAAAAATCTCATTCAGTTTCTTTCTCTATATCTTACTTAAGTTTGCTTGTTTTCTTCGTTCCTTAATTCGTCCGACCCAAGTTCCAGCTGCCAAGCCAAAGACTATAACTCTGACCCGACTCGTACAACGCCTGGCTTCCAACTAACCGTCTGCTTCTCAGGGCAGGAGTTTAAATCCTTTATCGTTCGGAACATTCTCGAACATTTCAACACGTGTTTATCTAGTTTAAATATCTTGGTCACTCCTTAGACATCTGTTTTCTAGGATCAAAAGAAATCCATTTCCTCCCAGTCATATGAGTATGATATTTTGGTGAAATTGTTTATAAAAGAATACGTGGTATCTCGTTTTTGTTTATTTCTAGCTAGTAATGGGAAATTAATTATCTCTCTCAATCAAAATTTTTTTCTCATTATTATGTTTTGAGTCATCCTCAGATATCATTCTTTCGGGCTTTGAGACACCTGCTTAGCCAATATCCAATTACATGAAACCCTTCAAAGTAATCCCCCTAGAGTTTAATGCACTTTCCCATCCTTCTCTGCCACCTTGCATGCACTCCTGGAAGGTTTCTTGCGGGATTCTCCGTAGCTCTGTCGTCACGGCCTTTTTAATGTGCACATCCTCAAAACGGATTCCTTTGACGATCCCCTTGAGCTTGGGGAAGAGAAAAAAATCACATGGAGCCAGGTAGGGCGAGTAGGAAGGTTGCTCCAGCAAGTGATGTTTTTCTGGGCCAGGAACTCTCGGATACTCAAGGGAGTGTGAGCAGGTGCGTTGTCATGGAATCAAGAGAGAGAGAAAAATCTTATTCAGTTTCGTTCTCTATATCTTACTTAAGTTTGCCTGTTTCTTCGTTCCTTAATTTAACCAGTTGTCCTGACACATCTCTCGTCTCTTCTCGCGCACTGAATGAAAACGCTGCAGTATCTATTTGTAGACATTCTGGTTGATCGTCTAGCCCTGTGGCAAAAAACTCGTAGTTTATTGTTTGGGTTTGAAAAAGATCTTTTGTGACACCTGGACTTTTCTGACAAACCACGTATGTGACGTCACGGGATCTATTTCGGGATGTATCTATCTACGGTCATTATTTTCTATATGTGACGTGGCGTCTAATTAAAGTAAGTAGTTTCTATCCTTATATGGATCTGAGTTGCTGGTTTCTGCATCTGTTTTTACGAGTTTGGAAATTCCTTGGGATATTGGGTTCTTTCTTAGGTGTCTTTACTTGTGCTGTTTATAGTTTTTAATAACGAACACAAGACATCCTTGTTTTTTGTTTTTTTGTTTGTTCGTTTTTTGTTTTTTTTCGTTGAATTTTTCTTTCGTTAACCCAAGACAAGCCTGGGGGGACAAACTGAATCTATCGTCAGTCCTGAAACACTCAGCCTAGTCTATCTCCTCTCACCATCTCCCTTTCACTCCTCGTCCTGGTGGCACTTTTCAACCAATCAGAAGTCACAGATCAGCCATTCACACGTCATCCTTAATCTTATTCATTTCCATTATTACATAATAATTAGCTTTGGTTAGGCAACCAAAGTAATAGAAGGAAACCCATCTTAACTCCACTAAGAAACTGAACTTTTAAGTTTAGTTGTAGTGGTTCTACGTCCTGGGCGCAGTTGTTTGCATTTTTACATAGCGCTAATATCATTGGGAATGGTACAAATCCAACATTTTCCTCGTGTTATGGGCAAATAGTAGGGCAGACTGGGCTCGTTAAACTTGGTATGGCACCGATCTAGATCTGAACTCAAAGCAATGGGCCTCTCTTCTCGCTAGTCAAATTTACTTTGAGAGCTCCTCCTCCGTCTGTTACTTTTGCTATTCTAACGGTGGCACTGAAGTTACGTAAATACATATTACAACTAAAATATTGGCGTTTTCCACATCTCATTATTTTTCACTCATTTGCCACACATTGATTCTCGAATATCCAAATTGTTCCTGTACTTTGTTTTTATCACACTCATTGTTGAAAAAGCAGCCTCGCATAGATATGTTGATTGAAATGGAAGAAGCATATTGAGAGCAATTTCAGCATGTTCAGAATAATCGGCTCTGGCTTTAACCCAGAAGCACACCAAGGATGCTGTAGATGTGAAGGCTATCTTATATATATTGGATGAAATGAAATGCCAAAGATTGTGTCTCTTACCTGACGAATAGTGTAGTATTCTCAAAGATATAAAGATCTCACTTATTTATGTATCAGATTGCATGAAATGATTGTCCATAAGAGGATTACATATTTAATGATGCATTTTTCTTTTGTTTTGTTTTTTTGTTTTGTTATCAAGAAAACAGTTTGAAAGACAAAACATTATCATGAAAATGATATATGAGGTTTAATATCAAATTAATGGCGTGTCAAAATACTTTCCAAATTGTCTTTGATATATTTGATAAATGTCTTTACGATCTTTTTCAAAAATGCATTTTACATTGGAAAAGCGAACATGGAAATCTATTGTCAAAAATATTTTATAAAGAATTATTTTTTGTTTAAGTCTCCTAAGGCAACTTAAGATGATTTTAAAGTTGTCTTAAAATTCTAACCATATTTATTATTTTTCTTCATATTACATGAAATAAAGGCAAATGTGAAAAGCTTTAAAAATCATCGAATAAATCTTTTGAATATTATCAATATTATTATAAAACTAGCAGGACCTGTGGATATACCACATTGTTATAATCTAACTATTACGTTTGGTATGTTTACTTAAGAGCTATTGCCAAATAGTTCAATATGTAAAAAGTATAATAATGTTGATTTAACTCTCCCACTCTTTTTATTTCTCTTTTCGCATCTTTTTATCTTTTCGTTATGTTTGATTGAAACAGATTGGCGTTATCGCTTGCGCACCCTCATCTTCTCTCTATCTTTCCACCACTCTCTTTATTTTTGTATTTTCTCTGTGTAGCATATTCTTTTTCTGTACTTTCTTTCTCTATGCATAATGTTACACAATGGGTATGACGTGGAACGATGGGGATGGTCTGAATGTCCTGATTATAACGGAAATATTTAAATGATGATGTGTGGATTAGAAAGGAAACGTTTGAGTGATGAGATGGCGTGTTTTGATTGGACGAGCGAATGGAACGTGGCGAATTAAATGTTTTGCTCTTGACAGTTGTAATCTGGAGGAAATAAAAGTGAGGAAAAGAAGCGACCTTGTGGTGTTACTAAAAACTCCAAATGGTACAAGACTGTGGATTAGATATACCGACAAAGAAGCATACGTGGATTCCACAACATCATTATATATATATATATATATATATATATATTATATATATATATATATATATATATATATATTATATTATTTTTCCTCTATTCTTTACCACATTCTGTCGGATTTACTCCAATCCTCCTATCCTCATATATATATATATATATATACATATATATATATATATATATATTATAAATTTTGAGCCCTCCTCCTACTTATTCCTACTGCTACTGTTTGTTTAAAAAGAAACAATGGAAACATCTCACCAGTTCCACAACTGATGATTGCACTAAGTAGTGCAGGAAGTACTCGTGTTAGAACCTTTGGATCCATACACCAATTCCACCCTGATATTAAAAAGATGACCAGAATTGTCTGTTGAGTTAAAAAAAATATGTATATATTATTAGATTAGTGTAACGTCATGAGAATGAATTATTATTCCACAAAATCATTGAGTACCGTGATTGAATCAAACAAAAAGCCTTCGGCATAAAAAAAAAACAAAAAAACAGTTAGTAACATCTTCGTTATTCGGACTATTGTTCCCATCTTCATTGTTATTTGTACAACGTTTCGGCCGATATAACCTCCGTCCTTCTTCAGGTATTTCTTGTCGGACTCGGGAAATACCTAAAGAAGGCCGGAGGGTATATCGGCCGAAACGTTGTACAAATAACAATGAAGATGAGGACAATAGTCCGAATAACGCAGATAATACTAATCTTCAAGCCTCATCTCAAACTTTCAGAGAAACAAATAGTTGTTGGCATTCTGTAAAATACAACCAATCATCCAAGTCTTAATTTTCAGGTAGTATCTATTTTTGTTCAGTTTATACCTGCTTGAAGAATTTACAACAATAGTGTGTTATATATATCATAATTTAAAATAATTCTATTCAGTATTTGCAAGCAGAAAACACATTTTGAATATCTTATTATAATGGAGATTGTGTGTTTTTCTGTCTGTAACCGAAACTATATTCCTACTCAAGTCACAATTCCTTTAGTTATTGACATCACATTCTCCATGATTTTATTTTTATCTAAACCTCAATTATTAATAAAATTATTTTACATTATTAATACTGTTAACCATGTCTACATACTAACAACATGCAATTATATTTATATATAAAACAAAATAGCGGTTTACAGGGTGAACGGGAAGGCTAATTTGTATATTAATATTAAAAAATCGAATTTAATAAATATGTGCTTAGTATTATTGATTTCTAACTGTTTGGTTTTATTTTAATGAATATAAGCAAAAATCTCTTCAATAAATCTTAAGAGAAATCCATTAACAAGAAAAAATAACTGTCATTTTATTCTTTACTTCCTCTTTTAACTAAATACTTAAATTAGAAAAATAACAATGAAAGACAAGAGTGATGGAAGAGTAAGTTTCAATTGTTGTATTTTTCGATTATACCCCTCCCCTTTGTTTCATATCTTTTTATCTGCATTCTTATTTAGTTTCATTAGCCTTTCTAATAATACAATATTTTATTACATTAAAACTTAAATACGTGCACGCATAGGGTGCATATATTTGCTAGTTTTGTTAATATATTTTTTTTTATTACAAACGACATTGAAGCACTGAGACTCGTCGTGGTTTTACAACGGTTAATATAAACTAAAACTGTTCAAATCGGAGTTTCACATTCAACGAAACAGGTAAACAGAGTTGCTTCTGATTTTCTATCTATCACGCAAACCTGTGATTAATATCAATGCCATTGGCTGCACCACTGGTTTTACGTGACAGAGTAGTTGTCTGTATCACAAAGGTTATAAATCTTGAACCAGAGTACAGCATTGTTTTCTTATACGCGGAGTGACAGTTCTCATCTTGGGGAATTGACTTGGTGAACTGAGTTGAAATCTTGGACAAGACAGTTTGCATTTCACTTTGCACAAATACCATTACAAAAGGCATGAATATCCCCCCCAGCTATTCGTAAATAGGTCTAGGTTGGTTCATTTGTTTAATCGTATATTAACCTTCATGGGTTATTTAATGCCAAAGCCATCTTTATAGAAGAACAAAATTGATACAATTTAACGTATAGCTTGGGCGTTTGAGAGGGGTCATATCGACTTTCATGGGTTATTTAACCATGCTGAAATGGAGTAACATATTTTGGGACCATATGACCTTTAGGTACCCTTTTTGATCTCGATTAAGAAAGGACATGTTTTTCATTTACACCGTCAATATCCGGTTGTTTTAACATACGATTTTTAGATTTATTTAAATTATAAAACTAACCCCTAACCCTAACCCTAACTCCTAACCCTAACCTAACAAACAACTGGATATTAACGGTATAAATTAAAGACATGACCTTTCTTAATCGAGATCAAAAAGGGGTGCCTAAAGGTCATATGGTCCTATTTTTTAACAAATTGGCTTAGCGGATAAACATCAATAGTATCAAAAGGATTCATTTGGGTGATTTTTGAAATAATAGTAAGAAAATAATTCAGGGGGAGAATCTTTGGGAACTATCGGGAGAATTGCTTAACAGAATCTGATCCTTATATATATATATATATATATATATATATATATATACAACCCTCCACACGAGCAGGATGTGGCACAAGGTCAATTTCTTAAGCGGAATTTAACAGGTTTTAATTCAGAGTTTTCTTTCTCCTAGACAGGTTGCCTTACCAAGGTTAAAGAGCCCAGTCTGCCCTACTATTTACGCATAACTGGAGGGAGTATAGTTGGATTCATAGCTGGGGTGATGAGGGGTTTCATACCTTTGCCAATGGTATTCAAAAGTGAATGTTTTCGCCTGAGTGGAGTTAGAACTCACTAATTATGATGTCCCAGTGCAGTACGTTATCCACTACGCCACGTGGACTCTCCCATTGGTAAATAATAGGATAGACAGGTAAGACAACAAGTCTTGGAAAAGAAAATCTCTGAATTCGCGATAGTTTTACAACAATAGCGTTTCATACAATTTCAACTAATTCTAATAAATATTTTGCTGGTAGTCCTGAGTAAACAGCAAAAACATTTTGAATATTTAAGTTCACCTTGTTAATATAATTATATGATAATACGATCAGATATATTTCTATATAACTACTACCATGTAACCCAAGACAATCTGTCATATATTATTTGGATATGAGAATGGCACCAACAATTTTACTAGTTTTAGGGCCGGGTTAGCTCAGTTGGTAGAGCGTTCGGCTAGAAACCACAAGGTTCCTAGTTCGATACCCGCCCTCGCCAACTCAGCGTTATGAGTAGCACAGGGATCTGTGCGGTAAAGTAAGGAGCTGATGGTAGGTGTGGCGCTCCACCTCAGACGCTTAAATAATCTCCTTGGTCTAGCGCTAGTGGAAAGGGGATAGACTGCCCTCGCTGCATGGCTGATACCGACCTTAGGCCACCCCGACGACTTTACTTTACTTTACATGTTGCTACACAATTTTTTGGTTGTTTTAATTAGCGCAATTGCATAGAAATAAAGTCGAGCGTTGGACGTGCACTTCCGAAAAGGATTTGTTTTTAAATTTCCACAAAAGTTTCGAACTTAACAATTATCAGATATGATGCAACACCATGGAAATTTGCCAGAAACAACAGTTGAAACATTAGTGAAGCGTGGTGTGCCCATAACCTGTTAGAATTTTTGTGGCCATTTTTAGGCTTCAAGTGAGAGCGCTTTACAGTGGAGATCCCTTGTATTCCTTAGTGAAGAATCCTTCGTTGTTCCGTTGGTGTTAGGTAGAATCCTTTGGTTGTTCCTTAGTGAAGAATTCTTGTATTAATCAGTGGCTGATCCGCTCGTCCGTGTCGAATACGTACATATGAACGGCTTTCTAGGTCGGTGATTAAGTAGTTAATTAACCACGTATTTGAACGTGTTGATTGGCTGGCTGTAATCCACGCGCCCATGCAGAGTCTATAAGTTTGGTCGGCAGCCTTCCGTCTACGAGAGACGATGGAGCAGTCTCAAATTTTTCTTCTTTTGAACTACATAGCCTGAGCGGGTTCGCATAGAGGATAAACTGTTGCCCATGCAGCAAATCCTCCCTCTCCACACTACCGCTGTGATCCAAAGGAAAGGTAAGGTACCAATGCGGTTTGGCAACGGTAGTGTCGCAGGAGTTGATGGGTAGCACTTGATTTCAGTATCACACCACCTTTAGGGGCTCCGGCTCTTGATTTGTTTTCTGGTTTCCCATAGCCTTTAAATAGAGGTTTAAGTGGCGGACTTCAGCACACCCAATATTACCAAAATATTCGAACAGTTTTAAGGGTTTCTACTACCGTTTTATTTTTACTCGCGCAAAACATTTTTTGCGCGAGTAAAATAAAACGGTAGTAGAAACCCTTAAAACTGTTCGAATATGAACACAATTCGATTTTTACGTGTTTTCCTTAGATTTTGATGCATACGAATTCTTTTTACGAATTTGACCAGAATGTTTAATGTTGGCCATTATCAGGTATTATTTCTCAGAAGGATGTCATAAAGGGAATTACCAAATTCATTGCCAACTTCGTCGTTTTATTATGGCCTTTCAGCTTTGTTTTTCTTTCATTTCGCCTGTGTCAAGTTGTATAGGGAAATCATCCCTGTCTGAAAAGGCACACTGATACTTAAAGACTTGACAGCAGACTCCATTGGGCCTATCATAAAGAGATACCTGCTATATACTAGAATACTCTGAAGAGTCCTGGAAAAGAGACTTATAGTCACTCATCCCCCAGTGAAGAACCATCAGGTTATGCTGGTGTTAAAAACTCGAATAATAATAATAATAATAATAATAATAATAATAATAATAATAATAATAATAATAATGCGCAAAAGAATAGCAAGTGTAGGATGTCTGGAAACAAAGACGAAAGATCATGTACTCAGCGAATACACCAAACTAATAGAAAAAGATCGCAAGACTAGTTACGACTGGGTGGGAAAGGTGATCCACTGGGAAATTAAATTTTCACCATGCAACTAAATGTTATATGCACAAACCGAGGCGCGTGGTCAAATGGTTAAAGTCGTAGGAAATGGATTCGTCAACCAGATTTCAATTCCTCGTCGAAGCTGTTTGCATTTCACATGGCGCTCATACCCTTGGGAAAGATATGAATCCAATCCTCCCTCCAGCTATGGCTAAATAGCAGGGCAGACTGGGCTCTTTAACTATGGCTAGGTAACCAGTCTATGAGAAGGAAAACTTTGAATTCAAACCTGCTAAATTCCGCCTAAGAAATTGACCTTGTGTCGCATCCTACTCGTGTAGAGGGGTTGGTAAATATATATATGCACAAACCGAAATTCGTCCTAGAGAATGAGACGCATAGAATTCTCAGAAATTAAGAGACTAATTCAAAAGAAGGAATCAGTTAAGAAAGTCGATTTCTTCCGATGAATTTATACTGAGAAAAGAGTTCGTAAGGCTCGAACCCAAACAGAATTCGCAGATATATAGTAATTGAGCATAAACTGAGACAACCCAACCCAAATGTAAATTAATGGTGACCACTTGATAATCACCAGACCATTAAAAGAATAAGCCCATTTCCAGTGCAATTTGCAATTTCATAATAATAGTGTGGAATCTGCATTTGCTCTCGCCCCGATCACTATAATTGCTTAAGGCATAACCATAACACAGCAGAAATAGCACTTCACGGTGAGATCCTTAATAATTTAGTAATATAAGAATGCTCTTACTAGAGCTGGGTTAGCTCCGTTGGTAGAGCATCCGCCTACAAGCCACAAGATTATGGGTCCGATATCAGCCCTTACAACTCAGCTCATTAGTAGTACATCTTGGATCTGTGCTGATGGTAGGTGTAGCAGTCCACCTCAGGTGCAGAATGAAATGGAACTGAGCGAGAAAATCTGGAATTCAAACACTATTGATTGGTTACTATTCACACTCTGTTAGTGCTAACTAACTTAGTCGAAATATTTGAGAATTGACGAATCTGGGTTAGATGAATCTGGAATCTTGTGGTTGCAAGGTGGATCCCTATGGACTGAGCTTAACCGATACTTAAATCACCGAATTTCAAGGGAAAAGGCAACGGTATGGTCAATTAATCCCTATTAATCAAGCCATCCAAGTAAGACGATCAAACCCATTGCGGGAGAAGTAAAGACGAACTCATAAGTAACGTTCTGCTAATAGATACCTACACTATGATTTCACTTTTTTAAAATATCAAATTATTCATTTATGTGAAAGTTGTGTGCTAGTATATTGAATACTGATACTAAAAATTCAATATTTTACCTGCACCATTTTTTGAGGAAATAGCATCAACGATCATCTCTTACAGCTTAATTAATGAGGTAAAACGCGGCATATCAGGTGTCGGTGGTGATGGGGGATACATTTTCCATTTGAATTCTATTTATAATATTTAATTTGTTTCAATAAGATAAAATAACATTTCTGTTTCTGAATATTAAAATAACATTTCTGTTTCTGAATATTAAAACGATAAATTTCCTAATCAATTTCTAGGCTAAATTCTGCGAAAACGAGGATTTTAGTGCATTTTAGTAGACGATCTTTGATGCTATTTCCTCAAACAATGGTGCAAGTAAAATATCGACCTACCCTAACGTACATATGGACACACACCAGAGTGTGCTGACGAGCAATTAACTATATTGATTAGTTCTGTACCGATACTGGATGTTGTGAAGAGGACTTGCCAGGAGCGATGACCGATTGGAATAGTTGGGAAGAAAGTCATGAAAATCTATGCATGTGTTACATAATCATTAGATACCTAATGATTATGACAATAGTGTAGAAATCATATTAGTGCAGCTGAGGGCCTTGAGAGTGAGTGACAGCGTTTGACCTCACTCTGACCTTGCTTTCTGGCCGTGAGAACCCCATAGAAAGCCCCCTTCCGGTTTAAGGGGTAAGCAACTCAGTTAGTTAGAGTTAGAACTTAGTAGCGAAGCTAGCAAGATGTGAGTCTCACTGCGCAGATGTTTGGTCTGGGGGTCTACAAATAAAGTAACATCATCGTAAATCGAAGTCTTGTGTTTATTACTAAAAACCAACAATGACACAGGGCTTCTGATAAGGAATGATCCCCAACAGAAACCAGATACAGAATCCTCAATAGAAGACCAGACGAGACCTTAGAAGAAATACCAGACCAAGATAGATAATAGACGATAGAAGAAGCAAAACCGGCCAGAAGACTAGACGACAGAGTAAGAAGTAAGAGAAGTATATAACATATAGATATTTGGTACCGTCAAAGAAGGCTATGCAACACATGCAGTGCGACAAGATAATGATTTATAAAAGCTTATTTCAGTTCCGGTTAAAACAACATTTTATTATCGTTTTAAAAATCTTTTGATGACCTCGCCCATCATAGTTGACAGCGAAAAAAAAAAAAAAAAAAAAAAAAGAATCACCATTCATATGTTATATATTGTACAAACGGAAATATGAATTTCCGGTTTTATTAAACAAAGAAATATAACAAATGCCCGTTATCAGATCAAGAGATAAAAATGCGTGGGAGTAGCTATGAATAAAAAAGAGCCGAAGGCTCGAGACAGGTCAGTCGTCAGTCAGCCCAGGAGGCAGTCAGCCGGAGAGAGAGTGAGGTGATCGGGGTCAGTAATCGGGAGAGTCGATGCGAGTTAGTTGGCCGAGCGGGATCTCGTGTAGTTGGTGTTGGAAAAGCTAGCCTTAATATTTACCAACTGAAAAAGCTTGTCGCCCAGAAATTTAATCGAAGGACCGAAAGTCTAAAGACTGAATATATTAATTAAACTGACCCTCTCTCTCGAAGTTAAGAAGCTTGAATTTATCTTAATAAACTTCTGGAGGATAACTTTGGTGTTATTGTCATCCCTTACAACGAAGATAAAAACTATTGCAATTTAGTACCGTGACGACGCCGCTACGTTACACATAAAATCAGAAGGTACACGAGTGAAAAGCAGTTCACAATCAGCACAGGGGAAGGGGAAGTCAAACAGTCGTCAACTGGATCTACCGCCCTGTCGGTGGGGCGTTAGAATACAACGACTGCACCTCTGCAGAGGGGTAAGACTCCCCCAATGGGGCCACCAGTTGGCCGTGGATGGCGACCCGTGATGCTTAAGGATAGAACCCAGGTGTCTGAGCAGTCCATGACTTGCAATATTCCACTTTAGGCTCTATCTTGGGCTAGACGGGCGGTCGGAGAGGCCCCCTCTGATTAATCGGCTGGTCATGTCAAGCCCTAACACCTATATGATTGCCCCAACCCTATTGCCCTTATGGCAAGCCCAACCCCTTATGATCTGGGTGCTAGAAGGCGGTGACTGAGGGTCTACATGTCCTCGGAATGACGTTAAACTCTATCTGATGGTGATTTTCCAGTTCTGGAGGTTTGGGGAATGTGGAGCACCCCTTCATCACCATTGCTCCCTGGTCCACTGTGACCCGGAGTGGTAGTACCTGTTAGGGTCCCATCTATGAGTTAAATAGAAAAATGTATTTATAAAAAAATTGTATTATCCATTAAGAATTGATTTATTTCAAAACTTTATCGGCATTAAATGACCCACTGAGGTTGATATGCCGTAAAACAAAGCGTTATAAGTCTTTGTCGGGTTTTGGTGTGGCAACGTGGAGAATTTTAAAGTGCTCGAACTGACAAAGGGATGAAGAAGTGGACAGAGAAAGATGATGAAGAGACACAAAAGCATACCTGTTGGCAGCTAGCTTTGACTTGGCCTTGCGTCTTAATTGGTTTTCGAGAGAAACAGAGAATTTTAAAGTAGCAGCTGATTCAAAGAGAATGTTCAGATTACAAGGACGAACTAGTCCGTGAAAAGAAGCGTGTGAGAGCACACAGAAAGATATATATATATATATATATATAATATATATATATATATATATAAGAGAGAGAGAGAGAGAGAGAGAGAGAGAGAGAGAGAGAAGTAGTTATCGTCAACCACAAGAGACACAGCCAAGTCTCGTCATTAGGTTAGAATGTGAAAGGAATATTTGTGAAAGGAATAGTTGTGTTCAGCTGGAAAATCCAGTTTTCCAATTTAGCAACAAGCCAAGCCAAGAGAGGAAGAAGAACTTCAGCCACAACAGCAATCCTTTTTTTTTATCCAAGAAACAATATAGAAACTTAAGACCTATGCCAGGCATCAACTTTTAGCTTGGAGGATGTTCTCGACAGCTTATTAAAAGCAATCACACACGTTAGTTTCATTTGAATAGAAATGTTATTGTTCCTCTGCCTTTTATTAATATGGCGCCAAATAATTACGTGTGGATTAATCTAATCCTGTGTACTTGTTATTGTTGCTTTCTATTGCATTGTTAGGTGTTTGCTTGGTTAAATTTAGGATATGTCAATTGTTGTTGGGTTATTTTATGAAAAAATCAATATTTTCTTGTTTTTTGCAAAAATAATTGTACCAGTATCAGGGAAGAACAGAGTTTTCAATTTTAACTGATATTTTATTTTGTGGTCTTCTAAACTCCCTGTCGGCTGAGGGTTTAGAATACACCGACTACACCTATGCAGAGGGATAAGACCCCGCAATGGGGGCCATCTATTGGCCGTGGGTAGTGACCAGTGATGCTTAAGGACGGAATCCTGATAAATGAGCAGTCCATGTTATGCAACATTCCACTTAAAACCTTACTTAGGCTAGGCGGTCGGTCGGAGAAACCACTCCGATCAATCGACTGGTCATGTCAAGCCTTGGATATTATATGATAAACCCTATTGTCTTCATGGCAAGTCCCCAACCCTTCTTATCATATGGTTGCTAGAAGGCGGTGCCTGAGCGTCTTCATCTCCTGGGAATGATGGTGAACTCTATCTGATAGTTAGGTTCCAGTTCTGGAGTTTTTGGGAATATGGTACACCCCTTCATAACCATTGCTCCCTGGTACACTCTGACCGGGAGTGGTAGTACCTGTTAGGGTCCCATCTATGAATTAAATAAAATAATTTTTTTAATAAAAATTGTGTTTAAAAAAACTTTGTATCGAACTATCGCTTATAACAAACTTGAACTTTCCCCCATAAACTTATCCCTTAAAGTTATTTCCAATCCACTTAGCAAAATTCAACTGCAAACAAGCCCTTACAAACTACCACGTAACATAGAATAACCCTTTATGGGTTGACATGCCGTTAAAATCAATCAATCATTCTATACTCTTGTACTTAATTTCTATTCTTTAATACTGTTGTCCATCAAGAACACCATAAACCAAAAAGGTAGAACAATAACAACAAAATAGAATAAATGTATAAAACAAGTTCGTCATAAAGAAAGGAAATCCTACTTAATATTACACGTATTTATATTCATATTATGAGCATCATTCAAATTAAGATGGATAACTTCGTGCTGTTACAATACCCAAATGGATGAAAAAAGTAATAACTACCCTAATCGAGAAGGATCCATAAAAATTAACCATCCCTAGCAATTATAGGCCGATCACTTGTGTACCCATGATGTGGAAAATTCTGACACTAATAAAAGAATAAATATATAACTCGCTTAATTGGCGCAAACTATTTCCAGAACAGAAAGGATACCGCGAGAAAATAGTAATATGTTAATTACTTTATATTGGTCAAGTAAGTAAAACTAAGCACAAAAATCTTGCAATTGTATGGATCTATTACAGAAAGGCGTATAATATGGTCCCGAAAAATTGGATTTATAAAATGCTTAAAACTGTACAAAATATCCGACAAGATTTAAATTTCATCACGAATGCTATGGAAAATGGAACAGATTTAATTGCCTTAGTTTGGAATTAAATAGATTTTTCATAAATGTTTAAAATAAAATCGTTAACTATGCATTTACATTGTATAGAAATTGCAATATTAATGTTTCTATTAAATTTATTTCTAATTTTTAATGTATTTCCTTAGTAAAGTTCTTTAGCAATGCCCTTATATATATATATATATATATATATATATATATATATTATATATATATTATATATATATATGTGTTAGCTATCGCCTTAAGCAAACGGGAGGATACCAAGGAATAGCTATATTATATCAATGATGTTAATTACTAAAATCATTAGGAATGCACTCGCATTATACATATATATATATATATATATATATATATATAATATATATATATATATATTAAAATTGCATAGGCAAGAAAACTTTCAGTAACCAAGCGCCCTTGAATTCATGTCCCGCTACCTTAATTTAGATATACATGCTCTATCTACGATATTAAGCACTATTTACTTATAGATATAGCACTTTATATATATATATATATATATATATATATATATATATATATATATATATATATATATATATATACATTGATCTCGTCTTCGCTGGTCTGGTAATCTAGTTCGCATGAATTATTGCCGAATCCAAAAACAACTATTTTACCGGGAAATCTCAACTGGCTAACGTCGTCAGTGCAAACCCAAATTGAGGTTTCAAGTACACTATGAAGAACACTGCTATTGCTCTTGAGGACTGGGAGAAGCTAGCTTGTAATAGGCCTGGCTGAAAAGTCACCATCTACCTGTCCGTGGACGAATTTGTATCCAACCGAATTAAAAACCAAAAATTGAAGTGGGTAATTTTCAGCCCAGCAACATTCATCTGGTGAGTCATCTGGAAAAAAAGGATAGAGTGTCAAATGCTACTTGCACCCAACTATGATAAAAAAAATATTTAAAAAAGAATAGGAAATGGTCGCACTCGAACACGAGTTGACAGCTAACAACATTGAGAGATGGATTGTCTGAGTGCCACTTCAACTTTCTAAAAACAATGTATTTTCCCCTGATAATGAACTCAGGTCAAGACTAGTTGAGAACAATTTAAATGTTTACAATGGTAGCAGATTTGTTGCCATGCAAATAAATATATACTAAAATGTATATTTATTTATTTATTAACGCTCTATCCCAGATATTGAGCACTCTTCTAGTAATACTGTACGTTGGATCACTACTGCCTCTTCAAGTGTAATAGTGCCAACCATACACATTGATTATATATATATATATATATATATATATATTATATTTTGAAGGCAATTACAATGCGTATAAAATAAAATAAAATGTTGTCCCATGTCTAATCAATTTCGAAGTATCTTCTTCTTTAGAGACTGTTTTTGAAATGGACGCGGTCTTGTGTGTTTCTTGTTTTGGACGTTATAAACACGCGTCGCGGAAGAGACGAGATTTCCGTTGTTCAAGCAATTTCAATTTCATTCTTTATCTTTTTTATGTGTGTATTTATGGAATGTGTATGTTAATTAAATATATATTAAGTGTTTAATTCTAACCTATTGTTTATGCGAGGATGTAACTTATCTATTAATAAACTTTCTCTAATTCTGAGATTACCAACATTCCGTATTATTGTCTTTATCTTAATGGAAACATTATTGTCCTTATTTTTGCATTTGATTAAATGTTTATGGAATGAGGATGCACATGTGTGGATATGTTTTTTAATTCTAATGTGGAGGGGTCTGATTGTACTTCCTATATAAAAATTAAGACATTTAGAGCAAGTTAAACGATAAATGGTGTAAGTTTTGTGGCATATATTTGGATCTCTCATTGGGCAGTTGGCTAGTGTGCATGCTGTAATAATATTGTTATGTTTTTTCCTTATGTGTTGGCGTAGTAAGGGTCCAGAGTGGGCTAGGTAGATATCTATCCCCTCTTTATAAATAGCCCTGCGTATATCTTGGGGATTGTCTCGCTGAAATGTGGTAGTTTCAGGAAACAAGTGTTAGAGTGTGTGTGTAGTGTCCGTGATTTTCTATTATTTCAATGGCATATATATGACGTTGGGTATCCATTGTTTCTTAGGTTGTTCATAAAGTGTGCTGTGTGTGTAATTTTATCATATATATATATATATATATATATATATATATATATATATATATATATATAGAGAGAGAGAGAGAGAGAGAGAGAGAGAGAGAGAAAGAGAGAGAAAGATAGATAGATAGATAGATAGATATAGATATGAGCTATATTCTACCATTGTTGGTTGTATTCCACCATGACCACGAAAAATATTTTTTCTGATATTCAATACATTCCTTTAGCAAAATAGCAATTACTCGACATTATGCATGAGATAAAAATGCAACTCCAATTTCTAATATGCGAGTGCCTTGAAAAAAAAACTCGCATAAAAATGAAGTTCGCACGTGACGTGAATTAATATTATATTTTGCAAAAAGTTAACAGTCAGAAGAGAAACGTGTTGGTAAGATACATGTTAAATTGCAAGACTAAATGCAATAGAAATATTACAAACTATACGTTTGTCTGAATGAGGCTTGATAATTTGTGTTATTTGGATTTTCGGAGTATTGTCTTCATCTCTATTGTTATACTAGAAGCATTGCATATATATATATATATATATATATATATATATATATATATATATATATATATATATATATTCTCCCTACAGCTATGGGTTAAATAGTATGGCAGACTGTGCTCTTCAGCCTTGGGTAGGTACCCAGTCTAGGAGAGGGATAACTTCTCGAGGTCGGTCGTTGATTGGGTTTGTGGCAACATTTGATGCACCAATTCTTTCCTATCGACTGTGCCAAAAAGTGTAGATGGTCCAACACAAGCCTTCACCACTATAAACAAATCCCTGTGTGAGAGTTCATTGTGTGTATGAACCCTCATATGTCGAAAATCGACGGGAGAGTCCATTTTAATATATATATATATATATATATATATATATATATATATATCTTTGCCATTAATTGTTTTATTTTTGTAGTTTCTTCCGGACATACATACACACATACACCCCAACTGTCTTTATATATGTATATATAAATAGCACATATTCATCCAACTGCTCTCCTCTCAGCTATGGATAAATAGTAGGGCAGAATGTGCTCTTTAATCTTAATATGGCCACCTGTCTAGGGGAAGGAAATCTCTGAACCTCTGAAACTCCGCTTAATGAATTGACCTTATGTCAACGCCCGCTTATGTGGAGGGGTTGAGTAAGTATATATGTATATATACACAACGTTTCGGCCGATGTGCTCTACGGCCTTCTTCAGATGTTTCCCGTCGAACTCGGAAAGCAGTTGGACAATGACCTTTTATAATCTACAACCCCTTAAATGATCCTGCTACGTAAAATCTGAGCCGATTTGTGTTTTGTGTTTGTTTATCGTCAAACACTAGACGATTAGTCCATCATTATCCTGTTATTCAACATAACAACATCCAGTAGATGCGAATTTCTAGACCACACACTTAGTAGTTATTGGTGACAACGCCCTTCACTAATTAAAGTACAACATATTTCTGCAACATGACACACAAGAAGAAGTGTATAATTTTTCTTCGACTACATCATCACTAAGATCTGGCCACCTAACCACAGAGATTACAACCCCTTGATTATTATGTGTGGGCATGGTTGAGCGAATGACCCCACCCACCCAAAAAAAAGAAACTGTACAACACCAAAGATTAAGTGAAGGCAAGGATATCAGCAGCATTTACCAATTTAAACAAGGAGACTAGAATCTCCTGTAAGCCTTTCTCACAAAGTTATCTTGAGACCGTAGTTGAAGCCAATAGTGATTTCTTTGAATAAACTTCATCCATATTATTTCAAGATATTTTCCTGTAATTTAGGTAAATATATCTGATAAAGTGAGATGTCAGTGGTATTTTCTGTTTTGCGTAATTTAGGCGACAATTTACTAATCACAGCCTATGTACACATACATTATTGACAATTATTCAATACATCCTTAACAATAACAACCTATTTTAGAAAAAGGAAATTTGCATCTAAACCAAATATATAACCACTTTATTTCTTGTGGAACATTATACAATCATAACTGTTATTATTCAGTATTATTACCAAACTCTACAGCATTGAAACTCTGTAACAAAAAAAATATAAATATGCAGCAGTCCAAAAATAAGTACATCTTTTATTCAATTTATAACGGCAGCATTTACCAATTTAGAAAAGGCGACCACCGGAAAGGTTTGTAGGAGATTCCAAAGTCGTCTGGTGACTGCTGTTGAAGCCAATAGATATTGGTTTGAATAATTTCAATCAATTATTTACTAGCAGTGGCTACCCGGTGTCGCCTGGGTAGAGGGGTATTTTTAACGTTAGTCCCGCAGATCCAGTATTACTGAATCGTGAATTGAATCCTCGTGGGATGCCCCAAAAATAGACCTTGCATTGATCCAGCTACTCTGAAAATAAATGTTAATGTCTACTACCTAAAATATTAAATGAAAAACAAAATTCAACCTGTTATCATTTAAATTTATTTTTTAATCATCTTCACGAATATAAATCAAATCTCTCTTATATTTGCTCAAGAACCAAGCCCTGGTGAGGTTTATTTTCGAAGTTTTCCCCTGACATACACAAACTGCCCTTTATATATATATATATATATATATATATATATAGCATGGATGTTTACAAATACAAACAGCAATGTATTAAATATGTATACAAAGACATTAAATATATATATATATATATATATTTATACAATAATATTGTACAGAGTTAACCGACTTACAAAAACTTATTACACGATATTACCCACTAAATATAGTGTCAAATCCATCAATGAATTAATACAAATACTGCGAACATAAAAACCAATAAAACTATTGCATCCCTCGATGTAGAAAGTTTATTTACAAATGTACCGGTTAAAGAAACAATTGATATCATTATAAATAACATCTACAACAACTCATTTCTCCTTAAAATCAATCCCATTATACGCCGTAAATTATTACTAGTTTGTACAACTGAAGTTCCCTTTTACGACCATAATAGTAAATATATTGTTACAATTTATGAGCAATCATAAACTTCACCTTCCGGTAGAAAACGCGCCATTACAGACGCGTGAGAATAAGTTTAGTTAAGCAGTTGCGACCCGATCTTGAAGGAGTGTAGATGCAATTTTCGGCTCTGGTGGGTCGATCACCCCCTTCCTCGAGGCGGAATCAGTAAGGGCAGGGTTGAAAATAAAAGCTTGATCAAGTACAACCATGTCTTGTTGATAATTAAATATTAAAGGCAATGTCCATCCCATCCCTGTAAGAAGAATTAACAAAGAAAATCAACACCCAACAGAAGACATGAACAGAAGCAAGCCCAACGATAGAACAAGTTAGACAAGTTAGACGACCTAGACGAAGTAGCAGTAACCGTCGAGTCAGTAATCAGAAGTGTAATCAAGTACGAACTATCATCTCTATCATCTAATGTATCTCTCTCTCTCTCTCTCTCTATATATATATATATATATATATATATATATATATATATAAGTTATCCACAAACACGTGTTTCGAAGTTTACTGCTCATCAGTGTGACTTTACCTTAACAGCTACCTCTAGCTGGGATCGAAACCTGACTGAATGTTCGTCTGCCAACAATTAATTGATACATCCCTACACAGAATGATATTATTAACACCGGAGGACTCTAGACTTGTAAACAAATCGAGTTTCAGCTTATATGCCGAGCGGTGAATTTTCAACTAATGTTCCCTTCTACAGTGCGTATATATATATATATATATATATATATATATATATATATATATATATATATATATATATATTGGTCTGGAGGTTGATTTTGAAGGCTTTTGATCACAATGCAGGTGTAAAGAAAAAATAAGACATTCCTTTGCACAAATGTATATGTTGTAAGTATCTAATAATCCTTAGTAAACATATATATCTTATGTTAATCATCTTAATAAGAACGATTTACAGTTAGATGGCATCAAGTATTCTTATCAAACACGAATAATTCTTAAGCAGATCTATTTGAACCATAGGTGGGACCCAAACAGCTAATATCACTTCGGGTAACAATGGACCTTGGAGTAATGGCAATGAAGAAGTATTCAATATCAAGAGTTGTTTAGTTTCATACCCACGTTACCACTTTTTTTTGGTGTCCTGTTTATGACGTTAAATAATAAAGGGGTACTCCACACTGACCAGAGCTCCAGTATTGGAACCTCACCATATGAATTGCATCTAATGTGAGGCTTCTTTTTCTGGAGCACTGGAAAGCGTGGAGTACCCCTTCATCGCCATTACTGGCCCTGAGTGGTAATACCTGTTGGAGTCCCATCTATGCGTTAGATAGAAATTATGAGTCTAAAACATTTGTTTAAAAAAACTGAGTTTTTTTAATTGAATACCCATCAAGAATGAATAAAACAAAACATCTTCAGCATAAAATAATCCAACATGGATTAACATGCCGTAAAATCCAACCAACCAGTTCTTTTGAAGGAGGCCCCACCATTCTGCAGAAAATAAAATCGACATATTCTAAATCCCGCCGACAGGTCAAACCAAACAAAGGTCAGAGCAACATACACTGATTTTCCGATTCATCGTTGGAACTTCTATTACGATTGTGTTGTACCGTATAATCTTTCTAGTCGTCCGTGGTTGCACAGGCGAATATACAGGAGAGCCCATTAGCGGCATATTATTCTCAAATAACTAATTTAGATATCCTATTAGGTCCTATAAGAAGCTGTTGTCAAGTCCAGTGACTATTTATATCGCTAGAACATTTTAGCGGGAATGAAGCAATTAAAATGTCTTTATTAGCTGTTAATGGTCTGCCAAGTCTTGCTGTCTGATTATTCGTCGTGTGTGAAAAACATTACCATCTTGGCATTGCCCAGCAGAAATTTGATTGGCTGAATAAATCAATTAAAATATTTCCATATTTTTTTGAGTTTTGTTTAACGGCATATCAATATTTGTGGATCATTTAATGTCACAGTCCCGCACATTAGCCACTGCTACACAATATATATATATATATATTTTATAAATAATAAATAAGCTCCAATCTTGTGGCTTTGTGGCATACTAGGATAAATTTAAAATCTAAAGTCGTCCTTGATTAAGACGATGAGTGATAAATGGTATAAATTTGATTTTGGACCTCACCCGCGCTCTAATACTTGTGACCTTATGCCAGACTAATCTTAGAAAATAAACTTGGTTAATTGGTGTAGAATAATCAAGCTAAGTTTCAATTACCGTCGAATTGGTAAGACACGGCAACAAGTAGTTGTAACTTAATACGAACTTGTCTTGCTGCAACCCCTACTGCAGAATGACAGGGTATTTATGAAACTCCTCAACATCCATTCAAGCAGCCAATCAGAACTCAAGGAATGTTATCACCCAAATACATGAATGGACCATTCTTGATTTCCATAAATACCAACTGACTTGAACACTGCTTCAGTTGTGCTTAGCCAGTTGCTGTTGTTCAAACCAACAGTAGACTGACTGACTGACTGACTTCAATAATTGGTTGGTTGGTTGGGTGGGTTGTTAATTGGTTTCTTGCTTGGTCGGTTGGTTTTTACGGCATGTCAACCGTTGTTGGGTTATTTTATGCTGAAAACATTTCTGTTTTATTCATTCTTGTTAGTTTTTTTTATTCAATTCTTAAACACATTTTAATAATTTTAAAAAATCTATATACCATTTTAGATATTAGTTTGTTTTCCATATGTGTTTCGGTCTTTCGAATACGTGTTTTATGGTGATATATGGTTATTTTTGGTCAGTTTTGGTTAAACGATCAGTTTGGTTAGATCTTGTTGAAAAGGTTGCTTTTTTCAGAAAGTTCAAGATGTCTTTCGTTTGAGATTTTTGAAGAGGTCTCTTAAATTGTTTATCCAGTAATATTTAGTGTGGATTTGTGTGAGACTTTTGCAGTATAGAAGGATGGGTTTGACAGTGAGCGGTACTTTGCATGTTGATTATTTGAGCGTTCTCTTCTTTTAAAAGGTGAGTGTGGGTTATGTGGGTGTGCCCAATACGCAATTTGGAGAGTATCACTTCCTCTTTTCTCTTTTTTTTTCTATGGCCAGCCTGCCACTCAGCAATGGGGTCTTGTATATCGTGGACATTACTGTTAATTTCATACTTATCACATTGTCCTATTTCTCACACTGTTACAATTCAAGTCATTATTAAAGTTATTAGTTTCGCTGTTGTATTGAGTGCAGTTTCCCACTGGATATTACTTGTGGCGTAAAGGTTTGATTTATTCCTTGGAGTAGAAAGAGGCAATATCAGTTTTAATCCTTGTCTGTTGATCCTTGAAGTGGAAGAGGCAATATAATTGTAATCCTTGTATGTTGATCCTTGAAATATCCCTTGAAGTAGAAAGAATTTGTATCAGATTTAGTCATTGACTGTTGATCCTTGAAGTAGAAAGAAGTAGTATCAGTTTCAATCCTTGTCTGTTGGTTCTTGAAGTAGGAAGATGTAGTATCAGTGTTAATCCCTGTTTATTGGTGCATGAAGTAGAAACATGTAGTATCAGTTTTCATCCCTGTATGTTGGTGCTTGAAGAAAAAAGATGTAGTATCAG
>CM042138.1:92998691-93056191 GCA_023376005.1 Doryteuthis pealeii
ATTAACAAATCTTACATTTCTTTTAAGAAATAATTTTTATAATCCAACAATAAAGTCTACTCAAGAATTTCTATTATCTAATTTATAAAATAGACAGTGGGGTCATTCAGTACTGTGTGCTTATTTCCACACCTGCTTGATGATTGAAATCTTAAGAGAACAGTGTGCATGTTTCGTTTTTGGAAATTTCTTGTGTAGATATTGACAGAGGAAAGAAAGCACCTTACCTCTGTGAATTGAAGAAAGGGTTTGTAAGAAAATCCCCGAAGTTGGTTGGGTTTTCCGGTATGTCAACCTATTTGGGTTATTTTATGCCGAAGACGTTTTTACTATATTCATTCTTGATCGGTACTCAATGTTTTAAAACTCAATTTTTAAAACATTTTAAAACTCATATTTGAATTATTTAACCCATAAAAGGTACCACTACTCCGAGTCAGAGTGAACCTGGGAGTAATGGGGATGAATGTGTACTTCAGATTCCGCAGAGCTCCAAAATTAGAACTTCATCATCACATAGTTTAACGTTGTACCCAGGACATTTAGACTCTCATCCACCGCTTCTAGCACATAAATGATAAAAACCCGTTGGGGGTTGCCATAAGGGTAATAGGGGCGAGAAAATCATATAGATGCTACGGCTTGACATGACACACCCATTGACCGTAGAAGGTCTCACTGTCAGACCGTTTAGCCTAAGGGGCCAAGTGGAGTGTTACCCGCCATGAGTTGTTCAGCCACCAGGTTCCGTCCTTAAACATTACGGGTCACCACCCACGGTCAACTGGTGTCATATGGGCAATAGCATTAGTTCAATCATATAGGTGCTAGGGCTGGAAATGGCCAACCGATTGATCGGTGGGGGCCTCTCAAACCGCCCATCTAGCCTAAGTAAGAGCCAAAGTGGAGTGTTGCATGTTATGGACTGCTCAGCACCTGGGTTCCATCCTTAATCATCACAGGTCGTCACCCACAGCCAATAGGTGGCACCGTTGGGGAAGGGTTACCCCTCTGCAGAGGTGCAGTCGGTGTATTCTAAAACCCCTGCTGACAAATACCTACGGCCGAAACGTTTACCAGCTGAAAGAATCATGTAAATAAGAATTATTCTCTTATAAAACTTTCTGAATTTGCAATATAAATAATCTTTTTCGACTTTTGCTAAAAAAAGACGTAACAAGAAGTATTCCACTCCCATGAGCACTCTGACCCTAGGAGTTAGCTAGTACCTGTTAGAGCAGGGGGAGGGGGCAAAGTTTAGATACCGAAGATGTATGCCGAAAATGGGGCGTCCCTTAAGGAAAGATTGTGATATTGAGAAAAGTACGTGGTACCTATTACTGAAGCATGACATTTATTATCTAAATATAGGTTTAATATAAATAATTCATTTATATATCTAGATAATAAATTAAATTAATCTATAATAAACTATTCCGATTTTTTTAAATGTATGTAATCATGTCATTGTTTCTAGTAACTTTAACATTTATTTTAACTAGTCAAGCCATTTTAGAATTTAATGAAGATATACAGTTCATTCAACTGTGGCATATGGAAATCTAATAGATTGCAATGGAGTTATCAGAATGATAATTAATTAGAATAATTGTATTTATTTTGTTATTGTCTAAAAGATCTACGATGGGTAAATTATAAATATACCAACAGTACTGGGTACTCGCTTGATTACCACATTTTAGTAATGAAGCCGCCTCCCTTAGAGTTACTAGATACTTTTTACAATATCACAATTTTGGCCCCCCGTCTGGTTAGTCACCCATCTATCAATAAAATAGGTTAAAAATAATTCGTATTCGATAGGGCTGTGTGCAAAGTTCATCAGAGACAACTTCAGAAAACTATAAATATGAACATCATTACCGAACCTCTAGGTATAAAATAACCCTAGATATGTTGATATGCGTTTAAACAGTACATAGTAGTAGTCTGTGCAGTGTTATCTGAAAATGGCCACCAACCGACCAGCATAATGCAATGTCCAAGGAAGCTAGAATTCGCTACGCACCCAGGGAGTGAAAAAAAACATAGACGTGCTTATCTAATGTGGGAAACAATGAACGGAAGTTCGTAGTCGCCATGACACTTTTGGAAATAAGTTTTAAAAAGAAATTTCTAAGAAATTGATTTAATTCAAACGAAATGAAAATCAACACCAGCATTCATTCTGAAATTGTCAAATTTAATTTTTAGTCATTCTTATCTTTTCATATCAACATATATTTTCATGGCTTTAAAAAATAAAGTATCATTCCACTCAAGCATCGATGATGAACTTGGGAGATTTAACGAGAGCTGGTGATTACAGCGTATACTGAGTGTAAATCCTGACTTGTTATGGTTTGTTTAATTTGTTTAACGGCACACCAACTCCTTATGAGTTAGTTAATAACGAAACTCGATTAATGTGTGTATTCTTGTAATCATAACTATATTTTCAATGTCCCATTGCATTTTTTGAAAACTGCACTAGTATCTAGTCATTTGTTTGCACACTTATTTAATATCAAGTATGGCTATCTAATGAATAATTTCTACATACTTAATGGTTTGAAGTATTTCTGTCTTATTCATATTTAATGGAGATTCGGCATTTGTGTGTATGTAACAGAAACTATATCATTGCTTACGTCACAATACCTTCAGAAATTGCATAAGTTTATCAATGAGTATTTAATATATGGTCAAAATTATTAATACATAGAATGAAGAACAACCCTGTATTATATATACTCAGAAATTAAATAGGCATCATTAAACGGTTGAAATATTATATATGTCCAGTATTATTGATTTATATATAGTTTGTTTTATTTTAATATATTTATTCAATGTTATCTAACGTAAAGAGTTTTACGAGAAAATTATTTACAAACAAGAAAGAGTCACATAATGTTCTTCTTCATTAAATTTGGTATTTTATTAGACGGTGAGAAAATCGTTCTATTTGATTATCGGCTGCCGTTAAATGTTGTTTTACGATGGATGATAAGTTATTTGTATCAAAGTAACTTTTCCTGTTTAATAAAAATAATTTTTGATCATAGTTATAAGATTTTAAGTGACTAATAATGAATCAACATTTATATTTTTAAGGAAAACTTTTTGACCCATCAATGGGGTACATAAAAAATGGGTTTTAAAAAAATGTTTAAAAATTGGGTTTTAAAAAAGAATTTTCAATACCCATCAAGAATTAATAAAACTAAATGTTTTCAGCATAAAATAACACATGTGTTGGATGCCGTAAAATCCAACCACCCAAGCAGCCAACAGTTTTTAAAACAAATAATCTGCATATATTCATAAGGTTATTATTATTATTATTATTATTATTATTATTATCTAATACAAATAATTTGCATACAATTATATGATATAAAGTATTCTTATTTAATACAAATAATTTTACACAAATTTATTCGACCCATAAATTCGGTGTTAACAGGTAACACCAATCCGAGTCAAAGTGGACTTGAGAGTAATGGCAATGAAGGGGAATTTCCTTAAAATTCGGAATATCTCCAGAACTGAAGCGACACCACTAAATTCATTTTACTATCCTAAACGAAACTTCACTTTTTTAGGGGTGAGGGGTTCTTTCCTCACTTCAAGTGATGGAGATGGCATATTCTAAGCCCCGCCGACAGGGTCGACCGTGAGTCTAGTTGCTTTCACTAACACATTAGTGATAAGCATTGAAATACTTTCGGTAACAACTTAAGAAACGTTTGAAAATAGAAATGTGCTTTTCAAAATGGCAGAACAGGATACAATTATCACATACGTCGTTGTGAGTGACACATTGTTAATGGCGTTTCTCTTGTATCTATAGAAAGAACACAATTCCCCCGAGTAAATACCAACACTTAATTTGGTAGCACTTCAAACAAACACACTATGGCAACAAAAATTTCGAAAGCTCCAATAATGTGACTTGTTCCTCCGTTTTTATACAAATCAGCCAAATTCCTGCAACATAGCCTGGGAGAAGTAGCAAGAAACATCGGCCACTATGTGAACTCTGATAAAATCTAGTTCATGTCTTTTAAAAACAAAAGGAGGCATCTTACACTTGACGGTAACCAGTGGTACAATTCACGTACCTTGGCAGTAAAATAAAACTCCTTTGTTATGTATACTAGCAAATATATGCACCCTCCGGGTGCAAGTATTTTAGTTAAATTTTATAATAAAATATGATATTAATTTAGAAAGGCTAAGGAAACTGAATAAGAATGTAGATAAAAATATTTGAAACAGAGGGGGTATGACTGAAAAATAGAACAACTTGGAAACTAACTCTTCCATCATTTTCCGTTACTACTGTCTTTCATTGGTAAATTTTCCTAATTAAACTGTTTAGTTAAAATAGGAAGTAAAGAATAATATTACAGTTATTTCGTCTTGTTAAGGGATTTCTTTTAAGATTTATTGAAGATATTTTTGCTCATATTCTATAAGATAAAACCAAACAATTAGAAATCAATAATACTAAGCATATATTTATTAAAATCAATTTTTTAAGATGAATATGCAAATTAGCCTTCCCATTCATACTGTAAACCTCTATTTTGTTGTATATATAAATACAATTGCATGTAATTAGTATGTAGATATGGGCAACAGTGTAAGTAATGTAAAACAATTTTATTAATAATTGAGGTTTAAATAAAAATAAAATCATGGAGAATATGATGTAAATAACTAAAGGAATTGTGACTTGTATAGTAATATAGTTTCGGTTACAGACAGACAAACCCACAATCTCCATTATAATAAGATATCATTTAACCATTGTATTATAAATAAAGTCTCTTTTTAAAACGGATGAACTTAGCTTTATCTGAGTTCACATAGAGTCCAATGTTCCCTGCTGCCTTTTCCAGGCTGTTTAACAGGGATTCGGCTAGTGTCGTTACTTCTTGCAAATATACCTGCACAAGCCGAAGGCCTGTTTCATAGCCTGGTGAAGGCAGCAGGGAACATCGTCCTGTATGTAAATTCTGACAAAATTGAGTTCATGCGTTTTAAAAGGAAAAGAGACAACTCCACACTCGACGGTAAGCCTCTAAAGCCAGTAGAACAATTCACATACCTAGGTAGTAATATCTCATTCACAGAAAGTGATGTTAATGCACACATAGAAAAGGTATAGACTGCTATAAACAGATTATCACTCATATGAAAATCCGATCTCACTAACAAGCTAAAGTCACAATTCTTCCAAGCCACAGTTGGATCAGTACTACTGAATGGCTGCACCACTTGGACCCTAACGAAACGCCTAGAGAATAAGTTAGATGGGATCTGCTCAAGAATGCTACGTGTGATCTTAAACAAATTCTGGAAACAACAGCCCACGAGGAAGCTGATGTACGACCACTTCCCCTTATCACACAAACCACCCGAGACGAACATGACATTCTGGACACTGTCTGGGAAGCAAAGACGAACTCAACGAGCGACATTCTCATGAGGAGACAAGCACTTAGCCAAGCCAGTGCGAGCCGCCCAACAAAGATATCATTGACTAGCTATGCGCGTATACTGGATGCTACGTAGACGACCTCCCGAGTGAAAGGACTGATAGGGACGGTTAGCGAGATATTTTCATGGATATCCGTGCTACAAGCACATGATAGTGAAGATGATGATACCAATCAGCATTTCTTGCTTTGGTTCTAAACATAATGTTACAGAATTGGGTTATTGTGACGGGGATGGTTGCATTTACTTCGCGCTGTTTTAATAAAACTGTATATTAATACTGGTGTTCCTACAAAACATGACTGTTATTATCCTGCAACACCATTACATCGATTCACTGAACCAGAAAAGTGTGTATATATATTTACCAACCCCTCCCTATCAGCAGGTTGTTACAATTTTATGGGCCATCCTTTAGGCTTTAAACAAGAACGCTTGTCCAGGGCAAATCCTTTGTGTTAAACATAGCGTAGTTTCGATCTACGGGTAAAAAATCCTTTGGTTGTTTCTTGGTGCTCCTCAGTATTGCAAGTCATTCGTCAATGATAGCAAATGGACGCCTCTCAGTATCAGGGATTAAGTAATCAACCAGCCACGCATTCGGGCTGTTGATTGGCTGAGGTTTGAACCACGTGATCTCGCTTAGTCTATGAATTTAAGTGATGTATTGTAGCATACCTTATATACAAAATATTCCAACACGGGTTCATTATAATAATCATATAATAGGCGTTTTTCACTTCCGCCGGTGTTCCTGGGTTATGTGTTCTGTCTGAATATTAGACCAAGATACTACAAAAGACATTTTATGCCATTTGCAATATTTTCGTCGGGAATCATTTCTATCGATCCTAACGAATCTAAATATCAGTAATAAAACTAACAGAAAATTGGATACGGCATTCCTTTTGAAAAAAAAAAGAAGTAATAATAATTTTCGTTATTTCCCGAAGCTACAATATCCAATCAATTCGACCATAATAAATCATTTATAAAAAGACCTGATTTACAAAACAGAATTCGATTGTGATAAGATGAATCTATTCCGGATTTAGGGTAGACATGGCTATTGTACTGGCTTTAAATTGGATTCTTTTAGAGCCAAAAAGAACGACTGGCCTCATTTTCATATCTGTTTGTGGAAATGACACATATTGATCTACAGTTACCATTGCTATACATTATATGAAGTGATCAAACAAATTCATTTGCAATCTCCATATGTTTTCCTTTGTAATTTCAAGTCTCAATATAAAATAGCAGTATTGAAAAGAAAACAAAAACCACTTACTTATATACACATAACTTCTATAAGCTTTCCCCGTTTAGTAGGGAATTAGTTTAGAATCCATTATCAGTATGATGAAAAATACAATTAGTAGTAATGACCTATACTAGTTGAAGCGCGTGGTGTCATGGTTACCGTCGTAGGAAGTGGACAGTTCAAATCTTGGACGAGGCAGTTTGCATATCAAATAGTGCTAATACTTTTGGGAAATGTATTAAATGTATTTTAGAAACATAAATATGTAAACAAAGACTAAAGAGTTTAGAAGAACACAAAAATCCAAATCTAAACAACATAAACTTTGATAATAGCACTAATGTTCTAAAATGCCTATACTTATATTAATAATATACAATAATAATAATATTAACAATAATAATAATACTGAAAACAAGGATAATAATAACAATAATAATAACACAAATAGTAATAACAACAACAATAATTAGAAGAAAAGGAAATAAACACAACCTATATAAATAACGGAATATATATATATATATATATGTATATTAATATATATATATATATATATATATGTGATATGTATGTAAACACGGTGTGTTTGGATATGGCTTTTTGACAAAAAGTCACTGCAATAGGAATATTAAGCTACTCTAAACAAATCGTAAAATCTAAGAAGTCCGTTTGGTGTAGGGGTTATGGTACTGGCCTGTCAGTCCGGTTCCGAATCACGCACAGGGCGGTCTTCCTATCTATAGCTCTGCTGATGAGGCCTAATAGGCCGAAATGTACATACAGAGATTGATTTTTCTCGATTTGTTTAGCATTACATTTAAATAGGCATCCCTGCCTAATTAATTAATTATTAATCAATTAATTTCCAAATTAGGTACGACTTAAATTAAGCACATATTCTCCCCCCCCCCAAAAAAAAATATATATATACATTTTTAACTCCTTCCAATCCCCTCAACCTTTCATATAATTTTTGTGGATTCCTCATCCTACTTACTCCCACTGCTACTCAGTTCTTTAAAAATAAGCAGAAACCCACTCGATTACAGCGACCACTGATGATAGCACTTGGAGTGCTGAAAGTACTAGGGATAAAAACTTCGTTGGACTAATCAACAGACAGCACCGAGAAGTTGGCCAGAAAACTAGAGAATATCGAAAAGAAACTTGTTAGTCATGAAATGTCCGTCTTGTTATATATATATATATATATATATATATATATATATATATATATATATATTGTGTGTGTGTGTGTGTGTGTGTGTGTGTGTGTGTGTGTGTGTGTGTTACACTGGGAACAAATTTGACATAATTTCTGTTGGGTTAGATTTTTCATTTTATTTAGACTAAACTTTGCATACTACAGTCATTTTTCTCTGCAGCTTACTCTCTAAATAGCACCACAATTTTATTGTTTCTCTAAGGAGGACTATTCAACTGATTGTGTCGATTATTTTATTGAGAAGGAAGGGGATTTTTCTATATGGACTAGATTGATTCCTGTCAAAAAGTACACATCAGCCATTTGTGAAGCTAGTCTATTTTACATATTTTAAATTACAATTTGTGATGTGTCCTCACAAGATGTGCAAGCAATGTTAAGAGTTAACGGATGTTGATCTAGTGATAAGTTGATATTTTATATACCTATGTTTTGGCGAGAGCCAAAATATCATTACACAAACATTTACTTTTATTTAACAAAAATATATAACAAGAAAAACAAATGTAGAATTGAATATTTTAGTCTAGCATTAGCTAGACGTTCAGTTCTTCATTCAGCTTGAAACCCAGTGCGAGTTTTCATTCAAATTCCATCCTTGGATATCTCAGTTATAAGAAGTGAGAACAATAATTCAAATTTTGAAAATGAAGATGATTCAGCATCAGTTGATCAGCATCAGTTGAATGATTTGGCACACGTTTTGGGACGATCAAAAAAAATTCAGTATTCCTAGCATCAAGACTGAATAAGAAGGAAATGCGAAGGTATTTTACTTTTAATTGAGAAAAAGTGTATTTCTGCAGTACTTCCGAAGGGAAGATGCATTGTCATGGCATACAGGGTTTACTGGAGGAATATTTGTGGTATATAAGGAGTGCTCTAATTACCCACCTGGTCACGTGATTGGATCATGTAACCAATCACTAAACATACTGCGTGTAGGACACACTATTTAAACCCCCCACTGGTCATAATTACAAATGCACTTTGGGGGGGACAGACATGGGATTGCCGGACCTTTACCAATAATTAGGAGGGACTTATACTATTACTCGGGTAGCCAAAGGATTTATCATCGAAGGAATCCTTACCAAGAACTGAGAACTCTTTACTAGAGGAACCAAAGGATTCATTATCGAGGCAGTCTTTACAAAGGATCCAATTCCACGGGATAAGCGCTCTGCTTTAAGGCCAAAGGATGGCCCTTAAAAATGTAACAATTAGTAATTCCTATTCTCAACTCAACTGAATAGTGACTGTTCATCGATTGCTCAAAGCAGATCTTAAAGTGTATCCTCATCCAAAATGGTAATTCATAAGTTGCTGTCCCAATTAGACATTCAGTTTTTCTTCATTAAAAATATGAAGAGATAAAGATTGTCATGGATTTGTTGCAATATAACAAACACAGTAGGATCATCTGTGTTGACCTTAAAATGTTATGCTTCGTTCTTGGTCAGCAACGCAGATACACCTGCTTTCTGTACATGTGAGGTAGTAAAGCTGGTCAATTGAAAAGATCAAGGCAAATTATCAATTATGAACATTTCATTTGAATAATGTCAGAAATAAAAAAAGAATGTTTTGTTATTATATCATTCAAAGACATTGTCAAGAACTTTCTTGGATATGCACCAGCAAAGAATTACACTGAAATTTTCCAGAATCTATTGATAGCCACAAAAGTTCCATTTTTGCATAGCCATCTAGCAAACAACTTGGAAAACTTTCATGTGGTCAGCAATGTAAAGGATGAATGATTCCACCAAGATTTGAAATTCATGGAGGAATGATATCAAGGCGTATGAGATGTAAATATGATGGCTGATCATTGTTGAACCTTAAACTTCAATTTCCCACAGATTGAACACTGTAGAAAAAAACTATTTGTGTAAATATCTACCATAACTACTTGCACACAATTTGATGTACAGTAACAATATCCTTTGTATCAACAAGATTAATCTGTACAAACATTACAGAGAAGCATTTTAAGGATTATTTAGATGGTAAATTTTAAAGATATTCTATAAAATAAGCACAAATTCGTGATATGCAGTATTCCAATGGTATTTGAGACCATACGAGGGTCTCCTAAAAGAGTTGATGTAATAGAGAAAAACTGGAATAATCTTTTTGGTTCAGAGTTCAAAAGTTAGTCAAAAACAACTGTCAGATCTAACTCAACAAAATTCCGTTTCCCAGTGTTATAACAGTGTATAGTTATCACTATCCTACTGTGTGAGTCAGTGGTGGACTAATAGTTGCGGTATTATTAAGAGAGTGCTCAATATCTGTGATAGAGCTATTATATAGTAATCATAATAAATAAATAAATACAAATTATTTTGTGGGTATATAAACTGCGACTCTGGGTTTCATGTCCATCACTTAGGCAATCATTGGGCAGAATCATTTCGCAGAGGAGACGACGCCTATAAGAAATAAGAATTCGGTGGATAAGCAACAAATGATAATAATGATTTACATTTTTGCATTTCATCTTGGAGGAGTTGGACGTTATCATTTTTAGCCATACAGTGCTGCAAGATAATAACGACAAGTACGAGGATATACAACTATAAAAGGAACACGGGTATTAATATATAGATTTATTTCTCCACATATTTAAAGAATTTCAAATTCTGAAAATAAAAATTATTTGGAATCACTTTTGTTTGGTTTGCAGCTGTTTTGCTTGGTGAGTTAAACTTCCCAAATTCAAAACATATGTTTTCAATAATTCTCTATTAGTGTGGGTTTGTTTTTATAATAACAGTGTTTTATATGTTAGTTGTCTCCTCTCCTAGAAGTACATCATAGCCGGGTTCCTTGTTTCTATATAAAAAGGTAGAACAAACAACATTCGAAAGACAAGTTACACGTTCGAATGAAATGTAAATATTAAAATGTCCTTTTTTTTTTCATCTTTTTTAACAGCATTTTCTAGCTTTCAAGTAAAGAACTTTAACACTTTACAATTGGTATCAGTTTTACCTTCATGTTCTACGGTTTGTTTTGTTTGTTTTATTTTCAATTCTCAGGCAAGGTCCAGGAAGGTGTCAATCTTTTCATTTTCATTCATCTTCACCCATGATCTATTATTATTATTATTATTATTATTATTATTATTATTATTATTATTATTATTATTACGAGTTTTTCACACCTGCCTTAGCTGGTGGTTCACTTGAGCCTGAGTGACAGCAAGTCTCCTCAGCTCACCAAGACTCTTCTGAGTATTCTAGCCGATCCCAACAATGCTGTTGTTTGGGTGGTTTCAATTCATCTTCTGATTTCCAATTCACCCAAATTCTTTTCTAGAGCTTTTGGAATCGTTCCAAAGGCACCAATTACAATTGGTACGACCCTCATCTTCATGTGCCAAAGTTTCCTCAGTTCTCTGGCAAGGCATAAGTATTTGTCTATTTTTACGCTTTCTTTTATTTTCACTCGGTGGTTGCTCGGGACGGCAAAATCCACGAGATGACAGTTTCTCTTTTTCTTGTCAATCAATACTAGACCCTATCTCCTAGCGGGGATTAAGTGTTTCATCTGCTCCCCGAAGTCCCTAAGAATTTTATGCGTTTCGTTCTCTAAGACAGGTATAGGTTTGTGCATGTACCATTTGGTTGTATGGTGAAAATTGAATTTATTGTACAATTCCCAGTAGATTACCTTTCCCACAAAGTTGAATTTCTTGTACAATTCCCAGTAGATTACCTTTCCCACAAAGTTGTGCCTAGTCTTGTTCTCTCTTTGAGCTAGTTTGCTGCATTCGCTTTTTATACTTGCTATTCTGCTGCGTCTTATCTATTTTGGCCTTTATATAGTTTTTCTAATTGCACCGTGTTGTGCTGCGATTATAAGGGTTTCTGTTTCTCTTTTGAGGTTTACTTTTCACGTTCATGTCTTCTGATGTGATATCTCATGAGTTTGACACTTAAAATACCGATGTAATTGTTTTTCTTTACATTTGTGTTTTTTAAAGTTTTCGATGTATTTATTATTATTATTATTATTATTATTATTATTATTATTATTATTATTATTATTATTATTTCTGTCCTGTGAGTTTTTTTTACACCAGCATTAGTTGATGATCATTCACTAGAGTCAGTGACAAGTCTCTTCAGGTATCCAGGACTCCTCTGAGTATTCTAGTCGATTTCATCTATGCTGTTGTCTGGATGGTTTTAATTCTTCCTCTGATATCTAGATCTTCTAGTCTCTTTTCTAAGCATTTAGCGACCGTCCTAAGTACACCAACTACAATTGGTATCATATTCACCCTCATATTCCACAGCTTTTTCAATTCTCTAGCAAAGCCAAGGTATTTCTCTATTTTTTCGTTTTCTTTCATCGTCACACAGTGATTTCCCGTAACTGCAAAATCTACCAGTTGACAGGTTCTCCTTTTTTGATCAATACTAGGCCTGGTCTTCTTGCTGGGATAAGTCGAGCCGTCTCAAAGTCTCATAGAATTTTATGTGTTTCATTCTCAAAAGATTCTATTTATGCATATACCATTTTGTTGCATAACTGAAATTTAGTTTTTTGCACAATTCCCAGTGGATCACCTTCCCAACCAATTTGTGCCTCGTCTTATAATTTCGTTGGGCTAGTTTGCTGCATTCGCTTAATATGTGGTTTATTGTCTCACCACTGTCACTATACATCCTACATCTGCTGATTTATTGGGTTTTTTTAAATAAATTTTAGCTTTGATATAATTTGTTTATGACATTGTTTTGTGCCGCAAATATAAGTGACTCGGTTTTTCTCTTCAGGTTTCCTCTTCTTAACAAGGTCCAAGTCTTTTCATGTGCAACGCCCCGAACTTGGCATCTGAAGTGTCCATATAATTGTTTTCCTTGCCAGTTTCGTTCTTATATTTTTCTTTTTTGTTTGTCCACCTGTTGCAGCTGCTTTTATTGGCTACTGTAATTTATCTTTCCTTGCTTTTGTGTGTGTATATTCTTATATATGCAAGACCTCTTCCATCTTTCTTTCTTGATACAAATAGCCTCTCTCTATCATCTCTAGAGTGTAATGATATCAAGGCATATGGGATGTAAATATGATGGCTGGCCATTGTTGAACCATAAAGTTAAATTTTCCACATATTGAGCACTGTAGAAAAACTATTTGTGTAAATTTTTACCATAACTACTTGCACACAATTTGATGTACAGTAACAATATCCTTTGTATGAACAAGATTAATCTGTACAAACATTACAGAGAAGCATTTTAAGGATTATTTAGATGGTAAATTTTAAAGATATTCTATAAAATAAGCACATATTTGTGATATGCAGTATTCCAATGGTATTTGAGACCATACGAGGGTCTCCTAAAAGAGTTGATGTAATAGAGAAAAACTGGGATAATCTTTGGGTTCAGAGTCCAAAAGTTAGTCAAAAACAACTGTCAGATCTAACTCAACAAAATTCCGTTTCCCAGTGTTATAACAGTGTATGGATATCACTATCTCACTGTGTGAGTCAGTGGTGGGCCAATAGTTGCGGTATTATTAAGAGAGTGCTCAATATCTGTGATAGAGCTATTATATAGTAATCATAATAAATAAACAAATACAAATTATTTTGTGGGTATATAAACTGCGACTCTGGGTTTCATGTCCATCACTTAGGCAATCATTGGGCAGAATCATTTCGTAGAAGAGACGACGCCTATAAGAAATAAGAATTCGGCGGATAAGCAACAAATGATAATGGATTTACATTTTTGCATTTCATCTTGGAGGATTTGGACGTTATCATTTTTAGCCATACAGTGCTGCAAGATAATAACGACAAGTACGAGGATATACAACTATAAAAGGAACACGGGTATTAATATATAGATTTATTTCTCCATATATTTAAAGTATTTCAAATTCTGAAAATAAAATTATTTGGAATCATTCTTGTCTGGTTTGCAGCTGTTTTGCTTGGTGAATTAAACTTACCAAATTCAAAACATATGTTTCCAATAATTCTCTATTAGTGTGGGTTTGTTTTTATAATAACAGTGTTTTATATATTAGTTGTCTCCGCTACTAGAAATTTGGTACATCATAGCCGGGTTCTTTGTTTCTATATAAAACATTAGAACAAACAACTTTCGAAAGACAAGTTACACGTTCGAAAGAAATGTAAATATTAAAATGTCCTTTTTTTTTCATCTTTTTTAACAGCATTTTCTAGCTTTCAAGTAAAGAACTTTAACACTTTACAATTGGTATCACTTTTACTTTCATGTTCTACGGTTTGTTTTGTTTGTTTTATTTTCAATTCTCAGGCAAGGTCCAGGAATGTGGCAATCTTTTCATTTTCATTCATCTTCACCCATGATCTATTATTATTATTATTATTATTATTATTATTATTATTGCGAGTTTTTCACACCTGCCTTAGCTTGTGGTTCACTGGAGCTTGAGTGACAGCAAGTCTCCTCGGGTCTCCAAGACTCTTCTGAGTATTCTAGCCGATCCCAACAGTGCTGTGGTTTGGGTGGTTTCAATTCATCTTCTGAATTCCAATTCACCAAAATTCTTTTCTAGAGCTTTTGGAATCGTTCCAAGGGCACCAATTACAATTGGTACGACCCTCATCTTCATGTGCCAAAGTTTCCTCGGTTCTCTGGCAAGGCATAAGTATTTGTCTATCTTTACTCTTTTTTTAAATTTTCACTCGGTGGTTGGTCGGGACGGCAAAATCCTCGAGATGACAACCTCCCGAACTTGTCGCCTGAAGTGTCCATATAATTGTTTTCCTTGCAATTTTCGTTCTTATATTTTTGCTTTTCTGTTTGTCCACATGTTGCAGCTGCTTTTTATTGGCTACTGTAATTTGTCTTTCCTTGCTTTTTGTGTGTGTATTCTTCGAGGCTATGTTGGCAAGACCTCTTCCATTTTGTTTATACATATAGACTCTCTACATCATTTCTAGAGTGTAATGCCTTGTGCAGTGCCATTATTTTCTTGTCTTTTGGTCAATCTTTCGTAGTTCCTCTCGTGCCCATTTTAAGAATGCTACAGAGTATCTTACAATGAGAACAGTCCAGGTATTCAATCTCTTGATGAGATTTCTGCTGCTGAGTTTGGTTTCTCGGATTTTTATTATCATTAGTTTTTCAAACCAGTGTTAGCTGATGGTCTTTCTCTGGAGTCTGAGTTACAAAAAGCCTTCTCAGGTATCCAGGACTCTTCTAGGTATTCTGACCGATTGCAAAAATGCAATTGTATGGATGGTCTCAATTCTTCCTCTGATTTCCAGTTCCTTCAGTCTTTTACCAAGCTTTTTGGGACAGTTCCAAGTACACCAACGACAATATTATTATTATTATTATTATTATTATTATTATTATTATTATTATTATTATTATTATCTAAAATATATGTGTGTATATGATAACACAGGTGTTACAACTTTCTAATCTGGCTAATGAGAAATCTTAACCAATTCGTATAATATTTTTTACTAATATTTTATAGAAATATTAACTCTGCTTGCTTTTGTGTTTTATTTTTTACAACGCAATTTGCATAAGAGCCATCAGTGCATCTATAAAATACAAAACTAATTAAAACTTCAAACGAAAATCATATGAAATAAGGTAACTTTTGATTTCGATTAGATAAATAGTATATTATGTATTTTTTAAATTTCGATGACATATTTTGAGAATTTTGTTTAAGGAAAATATTTGAAAATTTGGTACTTTCAGACTGATCTTCTAACATAATCTGTTATGAACTAATAAAGCCATCAATTTATTCACTATATATATACTAGGTGTGTCAAAAATATATCGAGAGTTTTTGTACTTCTCGACATTATTGTATTCTGAAAAAAGATAACGTTACATTCATTATTTTTTCAGAATACACGGTGTGTCAAACAAGTACCAAGTTTAAAGCTGAATTTACCAAGATCAAAATTAAGAATGAATGAAAGGTTTTTTCAGGATAAAAGGTGTGTCAAAAGTACAAAAAAACTCGATACTTTTTTGACATACCTTGTATATGCAGTTCCAGCAGATCACAGGGTGAAGCTAAAGGAAAATGAAAAGATGGACAAATATCTGGCCCTTGCCAGAGAACTGAAAAAGTTATGGAATATGAAATTGAAAGTGATACCAATTGCAGTTGGTGCACTTGGAACGGTTCCAAAAGGATTGGAAAAGGGTTTGGGAAGTCTGGCAAATCAGAGGAAGGATTGAAACCATTCAGAACACTGCACTGCTGCAATCTGCCAGAATACTCAAAAGAGTCCTGGAGACCTGAGGAGACTTGCTGTCACTCAGACTCCAGTGAAAGACTATCAGCTGATGCTGATGTGAAAACTCAAAAAGAAATAATAATAATAATAATAATAATAATAATAATAATAATAATAATAGTTCATTATGTAGAAAATGTAATAATCTTGACTTAACTCTTTCTCTCTCTTTCTTTCTCTCTCTCTTCTCTCTCTCTCTCTCTCTCTCTCTCTCTCTCTCTCTCTCTCTCTCTCTCTCTCTCTCTCTCTCTCTCTCTCTCTCTCTCTCTCTCCGCTATTCTTTTTTCTTCTTTCTTTATTTCTTTGTCCTATGTAGCATTCTTTTTGTTCCCTTTCTTTATAATAAAAACGTAATGGTCCACTATTTAGCTGAGGTGACGCCACGCATAAGAAATGATAATTCGGTGGATAAACAACACCAGATAATTGGGGTTAAGTTTTTGCATTCCATCATGTACGATTTAAACAGTCTCATTTTTAACCAGAGGGGTGTTGCAAGATGATAACAGTCGTACTTTTAATGAACAAGTGTATTAATATACTTTTCAATAGTTTGCTACAGTAGAAAATTAGTAACTGATACAGTGGGTGAAATAAGTATTTCTGAGTTTGTCACCTTACAAAAATGCAAATGATGTATACTTTTCCGGGTAGGTCCGTCTTGAAAGTGAGATAGAACATTAAAAAAGATAGAAAATCACATTATATTAATTTTTGAACATTTATTTATATTTTATTGAAAAGAAAAAACTGAAACGTACAGTATTTGTTAATGGATTTCATTTAAGATTCATTGAAGAGATTTTTGTGACACTGTAAACCGCTATCAAGCACAGCAATCATGTGTGATGTCAATAACTAAGATGTTGGTATTTGGTGAACAAATCTTCATTGGCAATCACAGCAGTCATGTGTTTCCTGTAGTTGGTTACCTAGTTTTTACAGATCCCAAAGGGGATTTTGGTCTATCCGTCTTTGCGAATCCTCTCCAAATCCTTAAGGTTTGTAGGTTGTCCTCCGGAAACTCAAAGCTTCAGTTCTCTCCGGATTCTCTAAACCTTGAAAATTATGCACCATTTTTATTTTTGTAAGGTGGCAAGATCAAACCCTCTTTCATGGGACCGAAGAGATGATAAAAACATTATTCCAGTGACGAGGAAGGGAAATATGTAGTGAAGAAGTGGCTCAAAGAACAGTCAACAGAATTTTACGGGGCAGGGATACATGCACTCATTCGATGGAGAACATTGTTATTGAGAAAACGGTGTCTATGTGGAAGTAGGGATGTGATCCACAGAGGACCAGCTTCATTTTGATGTATGATACATGTTTCTGTTTTGATAATTATACATGTCCTAAACAAAATGGCATTACTTTTTTATTCTTTCCAAGTACATTCTACACCATCTTATTTTATGCATAATTGAAAGAATTCCACAATTCAACATAATCTAACGTTGCGAGTCTGATTTAAAAGAATAATGACATGTTAATCGTAATCGTAAAATACTTATCTTCTATTCCTGTTTTACTTCTTCAAGACTGGGATTTGGTAGTTGGATCTGATGTTGAGTTGGCTTGCATTCTTGCTCTTTTGAGTCTGGAACAATTTGGGATGCACTTGAAGATATTTTTCATTGTGCCACGACGTTTTTTTTTTTTTTGTTTTTTTTTCTCATGAGCTATTTTTTTTTATCCCCAAGTCAAAATGCCTTGGGGGTACGGATATGCATTTTGCATCTTTTCACCACAACTGCTTAGTTCCAACTGATCTTTCATCCACCCATCACTCCTCTCTCTCTCTCTCTCTCTCTCTCTCTCTCTCTCTCTCTCTCTCTCTCTCTCTCTCTCTCTCTCTCTTCACTGCTTTCTTTTAAGCACTGAGAATTCGACAAGTGGTCCAGAGATTCGTAATCAAAATCTTTCTATGTTAACTACACGTAATCTATTAAATTCCTGGCTTTTTCCACCCTATTATGTTACAATAAGAAATAAAAGCAAAAACTCTGTACTTACTAAAAATGTATTTTCTTTTTTTAAAATCTGATTTTAAGGTGTTTTCTAAAGAAACTAAGTTTTCTTAGGAACTATTTTATTTTATCCCCAATTCAAAATGCCTTGGGGACAGATAGGCAGTGTCACTGCAAAAGATATCCCCCACGTTAATTTCAGCTCAGAACGGCACCTTCCATATCCATCCAATCCTTTCCCGCATTTTCAATACTTAAACTAATCTTATTAATGTCCGGTGTTTTCCCTACAACTTGAATTGGCTTTTCTCGTGTCGCTTGAAATTCTAAAATAAAAATGGTGTCACTATTCTCTGAATTATTCATGAAACTTCATTATAGAAAGATTAAGGAATTGGTACATTAAGGAATCTTTAAATCCTTTCTCATGGGTTTTTGAGGTGACAGGCACCTCTGGCTACAAGACAAAAATTATCACCAAAGTGATGGAGAAACACCTCACCCAGATGTCTCATGACACCAGAGAAACAAAAGTTTTGTCACATAGACATTCATCGATATGAGAAAGTAGATAGATTTTTCTATACTAGCAGGATCTGTGGATATACTACAGTATGGGAATTTAATTATTACTACGTTTTATATGTTTACTTAAGAGCTATTGCAATATAGTTAAATTTGTAAAAAGTATAATTCTGATTAAACTATCTGTTCTTTTTCTTTTTTTTTTTTCTTTCTTCTTTTATCTTTTCAGTATGTTCGATTGATCAAAAGTCATCTTCAGAACATTCTTTTTTATGATCCGTATATGAATTTCTACTAATTGTACTTTCCATTTTAACGTTGTTTGTTCATTTAAATGATTCGCATGTTTAAACATGTCTTATAAGAATGACACATCACTAGTGAAATAACACAACTCGGAAAAAACGTATTATTAAACTACTAGCAGGAACTATGGATATACCATAGTATGATAATTTAATTATTACTGCGTTTATATGTTTACTTAAGAGCTATTGCTAAATACTTCAATCTTTTATTTCAGTCCCTTGCAAGAATATGCGCTCTCCGGGCGTAAGTATTTAAGTTTTAATATTATGAGATATATTAATTAGAAAGACTAACGTAATTAAATAAGAACATATACACACTTATTTTTTTATATTGGTTTCTATATAAAATGACTCGTAGGATTGATTTTAATACGTTGGAGAATAAAAAATATCGCAGATCAATAACTCTAAGTAATTATTTATTAACCCGGTTTTGTTAAAACCAGTATGCAAATTAACCACGCCATAGAACTTTTATGTTATTAATGAAATATAAGACACATTGCAGGAATTTAAATGCACTAATAACGTAGGCTTTTAAAAATTTAACAGATTTTCATAAAGACATCGTTAGTAAATAAGATTTATTCTATGCATCAATGCTTTTAGCTATAATAAAAACTAAGTATTCAATGACAAACTTATTCCAGAGTAATTCACGTAAGCAGTGACATAGTTTCGGTTACAGACAGACACCGTCTCTCCATTATAATAAGATATAAATTCAACCACTTCAATACTCAATCTCATCAGTTATGACTACAGTTCCAATGGGTTCACTTTGTATTGGTTTTTGCTCTTTTGCTTGAATTAAAGTTCGATGACAGAATGGTGTCACTATTCTATGAATCATTCATGAAATCTCATCATTCAAACATTAAGGAATCGGTAAATCTCGTATCTCATTTTTCTAAAAAAACTTTTTGGTAACTACAATTAGAACAAATCACAAACCTCAGTCGAAACTGAAACATTGGTTAAATGATGCAGAATTCAACTGAGGAAGACCGGGAAATGTATCGATCGAAAAGTTTTTTCCTAAAACTATAAGAGTAGGAATGATATATAGAAGGATTGATGAATTAGGTTTTTTTTAAATAACATCTATATATCAATACTCGTGTTCCTTAATTGTAATCTTATACTTTTTATATATTTAACTATTTGCAATAGCTCTTAAGTTGTATCAAATAATGTATAATTAAATTCTCATACATCTATCATATATCTACAGGTCTTGCTATTACTATTATTTTATATTATTCAATAGTTACTTGAAGTCATATAACAGTGTGCAAACAAGTGACTATTATTAAATAGAAATATTTGCTTTTAATCATAAAAAATCAACCAGAGGGTGTTGCAATATAATAACGTCGGGAGATTAAGGAACAAGAGTATTATTTGATAAGAATACTTGAAACCATACAACTGTGTGAAAGTATTTGTATCAAACAGGAATACTTGTGTGCAAAAAACTGTTAAGAAATAACTATATAAAAGATTTCATTTAAATAAAAATCTAACTTCAATTATTAAATAAAATTTTAACTTCATAATTTCTATAACAAGTTAGTTATGAACCAATATTTTAGAAACATTTTTTGCACAATCATGGGAGACCGGTTCATAAATTCACATTTACCTGAACAATAAGAATCTTTATTGCAAATCCTAAACTTTGTCCAATAAAAAATATCCAAGTTAAAAATGAAAGAGGGTCAAAATACAAACTAAATTGAAATTTTGTCATCAATATTTTCCAACCTATGAGGCTAAAAATCCAGTCAACCCTACTACTTACCCGAACTGGGGATTGGGAATACACATAGGATTCATTTTTTTTATCAAGGGCATTATTGCAAATAGAAACGCAACATCAGTCTTTTAACCCATACCTATTCTTTTAATTTCCATTATTTTTTATTTTGATAATGTAAGTAAAGTTAGCGGAATGACCTATTGTCGGTATCAGTCGGTCCGCGAGAGAGTCTTTCACCCTTTCACTAGCGCTAGATAAGGAAGATTGTGTTGCTGAAGTGAAGCGTCACATGTACCGTCAGCCTCCCACTTTATCGCGCAGATCAGATTACCCAATCTGTGCTACTCATACGCTAATTTGGCGGGGACCAGTATCGAACTCAGAATCTTGGGATTCCAAGGCTGGTGCTCTACTGACTGAGCTAAACAGTTGTATGTGTAATTTTTTTACCTTTAAGAAGGTATTTAGGGGGTGACAATATGGCGATACTGACGGCGTTTTTCCATTCTGAAAAATCACAACGTTCACCTCTTTTACTTAATTTGAAAATTGCTTTGAGTCACCGAGAAAGTAATAATTGCAGACCCCAATTAAATTACATTTGCTGAAAATTATATGCATTCCAGTTTTCTTACGATGTTTCTTTGTTCGGTTTTAAATTCATCAATGCTTAGGCAATTCGCTTCAAGTTAATGGGTTTTTAGAATCTAATAAAACTGAAATGATGACGTAAATTTAGTTTGCTTTAAGAAATTAATGTTGTTTTTATTTATTTATGTATTACTGTGAAATTCATTTGGAGACAATTTGATAAATGAAAATAAGGTTATATTCCATGCTCTACTTTCTAACTATTCTTCATTACCACACTTTTATCTCCCCCAGCTAACAGCAAAGATACCCATGACACTTTCTCTCTCTCCCTCTCTTTCTCTCTCTCTCTCTCTCTCTCTCTCTCTCTATACACACTATCTCTCTACCCTCCCTCTCTCTATTTTATATATATATAATATATATATATATATATATATATATAATTTTTACTTGAAGGCACTTACAACACATGTATCGCATAAAATTCGATATTTTTTCTTATAGAAAATGAACTTGACAAGTGTAATCCCGGCAAAGGATCGCTCGGTGTGTAGAATATCGTACAGACTGTTTCGACTTCATTAAGTCTCATCAATGATATATACTAACGATTTCCCTCCGACAGAAATCGAAACCGGGACCTCAGCAGGCACAGTGAAACACTATATCGCCTCGACCACAGTACACAGCTAACAATCCCAGCGAAATTAAGCTTGTCAAATGATACTACACGCCTCTACCATAATAGGTAAGGGGGCGTTTTTGAGAGAATAATAACAACAAACAGACCGCATGCCCTTCGGCGAAGTGAATAAGATTTTTGGATGTTTGTTTATTTTTAGAAGCGCTGCTGAAAGTATAATTTTTATTTTTTTAACACATTACACATACATTAAATATACTATATATTATATATATATATATATATATTATATAATAAAATATAATAATAATATTTTCGGAGATTTGATCTCAGCTTCTTCTGCCTTCTTGAATTTTTGGTTACACTATTTCCCCCTTCTATTAAACACTTGTATGACCCTAATAGTTCAATAAAGCAGAAGAAGCTGAGGTCATTCCTCCAGCGAAATATACTACACATGTTTGTCTGAGTTTTGTTCTTTCATTCCTTAAAACATCACACAATGCTGTTAAAGAAGAAAACAATTTATAATATAATCATAGCTGATACTGATCAATATTTCGATTTTACAAAAATCATCATCAGAGCTCATTCACTCCCGTAGTTGTTTGGGTCGGAGAGGAAAGTCAAATGAGTTTACAAAACAAAAAACCTTAATACTGCAAAAAACGAAAGACATTACAATATTCACCAACGTGGGCATTCGCGCCATTTTCCTCTCCGACCCAAACAACTACGGGAGTGAATGAGCTCTGATGATGATTTTTGTAAAATCGAAATATTGATCAGTATCAGCTATGATTATATTATAAATCGTTTTCTTCTTTAACAGCATTGTGTGATGTTTTCATTCCACCTTTTCTTACTCATATATATATATATATATATATATATATATATATATATGGGTGCGCGTGCCATAGATTCATAGGAAATGGATTCGTCGACCAGAGTTCAAATCCTAGACAATGCTGTTTGCATTTCACATAACGCTAATGCCCTTGGAGTCCATTGTTTTCTTTATAGTTGTGAAGGCTTGTGTTGGACCATTCGCACGTTTTGACACAATCGATTGGAAGGAATTGGTGCACAAGGAATGTCACAAACCAGATCAACGACTGACCTCAGGGTTTTCAAATTCACAGTTTTCCTTTTCCTAGACTGGTTACCCAAGGTTAAAGAGACCAGTCTGCCCTACTAGTTTACTATATTAGAAAATATATGGACTCCAATATATATATATATATGTATGTATATATAAATATATATATGAATATATGAAGCATATAAATTTATAATATATATATATATATATATATATATATATATATATATATATATATATATATGTGTGTGTGTGTGTGTGTGTGTGTGTGTGTGTGTAGATTTTTAATTTTTTTATATCTTTTCATATTTACATGCATTTGATAATATTTTATAAAACCGAACATCATGTTCCAAAATGTCATAAATATAGGCCTTTTGGCTAAGATCAAAGTGTAGTGTATATATACATATATATATATATATATATATTATATATATATGTGTGTGTGTGTGTGTGTGTGTGTGTGTGTGTGTGTGTGTGTGTGTGTAAATCGATAGATAGAAGATAAAGTAGTTTTTCATCTATACCGAGAATATGAGAGTTTTTTTATCCATATAAATAGATGAATTTTCATTTTTATCTACATGTTCATTCCCCCACCAACCCCCAACCGTATGTGAATGCCTTCGTCTACTTTTATGCTGCTGATTAATTCTACCCAAGTAGAAAAAAAAATGTAAACTTTTTTAGCATTTCAAATTTACATAAATAATATCCATTTTTGCAGATATGTACACGTGGTGAATTTTAACGAGGATCAAAGGGAAAATAGCGCAACAGGATCACTTTCGTGTAAAATGTAAAATGAAAAATATTTATAGATTTATCTACAGTCAAACACGCTCAGAGAAACTTGAACTTAAAGACCTTTATATTTATATGCTCATAAATTTACAGCACGCGTCGAAAGATGCACTCTAGTTTTTTTTACGTTGATGCCAAAAACATAGAAACGTTGAAATCGCTATAATAGCCATGAGTCAAATACAAAAAAATATTGGTCACCATTTTAAAGTAATGATGAAAACTACATTACCAAAGTTGGGATCACCGAAAAGTTCATATACCTGTCGGCTATTTTATAATAGACTGTTTGTATCCCCCTCAACACATGCAGTGTGAGCAAGAACTTATAAAAGCGTGTCCCAGATCTCTCTCTCTCACTCTCTCTCACACACACACACACACACACATATATATATATATATATATATATATATATATATATATATATATATATCCTGTGGAAGCCAAAACATGGGTGTGCTAGTGTGGGCCGCCCAGCCAGGACCTATATTGACCAACTATGTGTGGATGCTGAATGCTGCGCAGAGGAGCTCCCGGGGGCAATGAATGATAGGGAGGGTTGGCGTTAGATTGTCATGGATATCCGTGCTACTTGCGCGACATGATGATGATGATGATGATATATATCAAACCCTCCGTACGTAGAAAGTGACTCAAGGTCATTTTCTTAAGCGGAGATTAACAGGTTTGAATTCAGAGTTTTGCTTCTCCGAAACCGGTTGCCCAGTCTGACCTAATCTTTATCCATAGCTGGAGGGGGATTTGCTGGATTCCTACCTTTTCCAGGCGTATTAGCGCATCATGAAATGCAAACAGGTTTGAACTCGTCCCGTCGTGTCCATTTCCGACGACGGTAACCATTATACCACATGCCTAACAAAGATATGATTTCAAGGAACCTATAATAATCGTTTGTAATCAATTAAATCTTCAAGTAACTATTCTTAAATTTAAGGATTTGTTCAATTATTTCAAATATCCCCATGTGAAAGCAAGGATTTATACTTAATAATATGGTTTCTAGTAACTATTCTTCAAACTAAATATTTGTACAGTTATATGGTTTTAAATATTCCCATGTGAGATAAAGGATTTATACTTAATTATATGGTTTTAAGTAACTATTCTTCAAATTAAATATTTCTACAGTTATATGGTTTCTAGTAACTATTCTTGTTTAATAATAGTAGATAATAGTTTAAAATTTAAAAGGTTATTCCGCTGTATTACGTCCTTCTTCTGATATTCTGTCTGTGAGTGAATACATTTTTTGACGAATGTGTAAAGAAAATCTGATTAAATATTGTAATCATATTCGAAATTTGGTCTTTACACGCGTAAAGTAAAAACAAAAGAATCACGGATGTTATAAGCGGAAATGATTTGAGCGAATTTTTATCTTGTTTGTTAGTATTGTTATTTGTGCCTCAATTCAGCTACTAAAAGAAAGATCCTTCCCTTCTATAAAGATAGGACATCTTTCATAGTTGAACAAGTATGGATGTTCAGTGTCGGCTATCAAAAGGTTACCACACACGATATCATTCTAAGATAGATCATCTGTATGTAATAATCCAAAGCATCCATAGGGATAGGATGCCACACAAGGTGTATTATTAAACGAATTGCTGCTAGTATTATTTGGATTATTTGCACTATTGTCCTCATTTTTATTGTTATATCTACAAAGTTTCGGTCGATGTGTCCTGGCCTTCTTCAGGTATTTGTTTTCGGATACAGGAGCCTTCTCCAACTCGGGGACCTTCTTTTCGAACTCTGAAACCTTCTTGTCGTAATCGGGAGCCTTCACGGAACTTTGAACCCAACCTTTATTCAATCCACGGGGGTATCCTGTTCTCAATCCGATAACCATAGCTGGGGTACAGGTGTTAAGCTGTGTTAATTATTATTCTATGTTTACTGTCACCCTTGACCAGGATTGAACCAGCAGCCTAGAGATAACTGTCACTTAGAACTGTATTAACCTGAGGAAGGCTGGAGAGTACATAGGTTGAAATGTTGTACAGATAACAATAAAGATGAGGACAATATTCGAATAATCAAAATAATACTAAATGTGTTTTAATGCGCTCGCACCACATTAATAGAATTTATTTGGATGGATTCAATGACACAAAATAATTATAGCTCTATCTTTTAGGAAAACTGAATAAAAATTGAAAAAGAAACTTCAAATATTTCGATAAATAAATAAATGTATGTATTATTGACATCCTTCCGTCTCCTACAGATAATGCCGCAGTGTCCAATTTTTTTTATCTGCATCTGCGCGTTGGTAGACGTTGATGAATATACTGCTCGCATTGATGCTTGCTGTGGCTGCTGTTGTCTCTTCTTATGGCTCTTTTTGCTTACGATATATAAATGTATGAAATATGTATATATTGGAAACGTCTTTTCTGTTTTACAAAATAAACTCCTAGCGTTATTTAGCGTCACCTTAGAGAGGAAAACAAAACAATAATTAAGAAAAATAATTACAATCTTTCACGGACTGATGATTGCTCTGCTTAAACAGGCAAGTGTAAAGAGCATGAAACGAATATGGTAGCAGATTAGTTACCATACCATATATATATATATATATATATATATATATATATATATATATATATATATATATAAGAGAGAGAGAGAGAGAGAGAGAGGAGAGAGAGAGAGAGACTGTGTTCGGAATAAATGTGACATATTTATATTTGGTTATTTTTAATAGGCTTTAAAACTGTCAAAGTCTTCCAAACCCACGCCTCCTTCCATAGCACTAAACAACACACTAATCAACACGGTTAACCTCTTCCCTGATTATCCCGAGTATTCAAGGGATAGCCATTCTGAACATTTTTTTACAATCCCGAGTATTTGCGTTCTATCACTGAAGGCAAATTTACTAGCCCGAGACGTTTCATTCGCCGATAATCTCCCGTTTTCTATGAGTATCAAATACTTTTTTAGCAATTAGGGTACGTTTTAGTTACTATTTTCAAAATATAAAGGAATACGCGTGTGTGAGTGTGTATATGTGTGTGTGGTGCCTATACCGAGAATACTCGGGATAATAATAACAGGATAAATTTCAAACCTATATGACTTCAAAAATATTACAATGATAATGGAGGTATTTATACTTAATAATATGGTTTCAAGTATATGTACAACACATTATTTAAAGGCTTGAACCCTTCTTCATTCATATACGTGATGACAGATAGAATGGATGACTGGACCCACCTGAATCATGGAAGAGAATGACTTGTATGATGATGATCTGCTCTGGCCATTAAGATAAGGAGATTGTTGTTGCTGCCCAATGCACCCTGAACACTGTAAAAATAATCAGGCATGAAATGGAGAATTGTAATGGAGACCACGAGGCCGTGGCTAGAATAAAGCAACATAACAGATGATCTGATTGCGTTCGTACAGCAGAATTACTCGAAAATCTACAGAAAAAAGTGTTGGAGGACCTTGGCATTTGAATTCGGACTTTGCCAAGCCCTGGATAACAAGGTAGGCCATATGTATGGCCGCAGGATTCGGCACCCTGTCACATCTCTGGGAAAAGTCAAAAGGGTTGTCGGCGAATTTTTACGACTACACCAGTCCCAATGTTTGGCCTCCGAACTCCCCAGGTCTTTACCCATGGACTATTATGTATGTGGCGCTGTTGAGAAAGACAGCAATCGCCGTGCCAGTACTAAAAAGCACAGTTAATCGACAGAATTACGGTAGTTGTTGAGACCCTTCCCAGGAAAACTGTAACATCAGCTTGCTCCAGGTTGCAGAGCAGGATTGAGGCTGTGATCGACGCTAATGGCGGTTATCTTGAGTGAAACTTGTTAACAGTGCCTGTTGTATTTCTTTACAATCCATTAAATTTTATAGTTACCATGCACTTTTTCCTTTTGAAACTGTCAAATTTATCCCAAACACCCTGTATATATATATATATATATATATATATATATATATATATATATATATATATATATATATATAAATGCTCTTGCATTGTAATGAATTATTATACGTATTATTAATGTTAACGAAATAATTCCTCTCTGTTTCACTCCTTTAAAGAGAATATATATTGTACATATTTATCAACCACTTTGCACGCGAAGGATGTGTCACAGGGTCAATTTCTTAAGCGAAGTTTGATAGGTTTGAATTCAGAGTTTTCCTTCTCCTATGCTAGTTTCCAAACTAAAGCTATAGATCCAAGTCTGCCTTACTATTAACCCATAATTGGAGGGACCATAGCTAGTTGCACACCTTTCTTAAGGTCATTAGCACAAAATAAAAGTACAAAAAGCCTCACCCAGGATTTGAACTCACCTCGCCGCGTCTATTTCCTACGACGATAATGATTACACAACGCACCTGCTACGAAGAGAATGTGTATTGTGAGTGAAAAAAATGTAAATTTGGCGGAGTGGCTTATTGTCGGTATCAACCGGACAGCGAGGGAGTCTATCCCCTTTGCGCTAACGCTAGAGAGCTTATTTTGTTGAGGTAGAGCGCCACATTTACTAACAGCTCCCTATTTTATCCAACGGATAAAATTACCCAATCAGTGCTACTCATGTGCTGAGTTGGTTGGGACCGGTATCGAACCCAGAACCTTGTGATTCCTAGGCTAATGTTCTACCGACTGAGCTAAACCAGCCATTTCATAAGAGTACTTAAAGTTTTTAAGTTCCTTCTTTTTTCTTTTTTTTGTTCTCTTTTTTTTCTTTTTTTTTTTTTTGTTAATACATTTTTGAAAACTATTTCTTTCGCAGACAACTTTAATAATGCAGCCTAACGGCCTTCTTAATGACTTAACACCACCGGCTGGTATACGTGCCGGGTGGTAATTCATGAAATTAACAGCTCAGTTCCAAGGAGACCCCAACACACCCAAGCAGCAGGAGAAAAGCCGTAAAAAAGAACGAGAACAATGTTTGTATCCGTTCATTGCGAGTCTTGCTTCCTGCAATGAATCCAATACTAAACCGACCATATATCACATTTTGGCCTTGTTTCCAGCCAAAAAAAAAAAAATTCCGATAAATGGCCATCTCCAGCTGTTCTGTTTGTATCCAAATATAGTGTCTCTTTTTGGCAGTTGCGTAATGCAAACAAGTTTTCTTTTAAATATTGTATCATATCTGAAATTTAGTCTTTGCACGCGGAACTGAAAAAAACCAAAAAAAACAAATTGAATAACAAACGTAATAACTTGAATTGCTTCGAGGGCTTTTTGTATTGTTTGTTATGAATTTTTCTTTTGCTGAAAGAAAGAATCTCTAATTCCATAGAGACAGAACACTTCAGTTAGTTTAAGGAGTGTGAATATTCATTGAGATCTGTCAAAAGTTTACCTGGCACACTATCATTCTACGATAGATCTAAGGTATGTATAAACTATCCAACACCATTTCCAGGGTCATGATTCGACAGAAATAAATTATTAAACGGATTACATTATCATGTTGCGTTAGTTGCACGGATATCCATGACAATCTCTTGCCAAGTGTCTCTATCTTTCATTGTCCACAGAAGGTCTCTGCGTAGCATCCAGTATCCGTGCAGAGTTTGTCAACGTAAGTGTTTGCTGGGCTGCCCACAGTAATGTGCTCATGTGAAGGTTTCCCCGAAGAACGTTACTTGTGAGTTCATCCTTGCTTCTCCGGCAATGTCCAGCATGTCTTGTTCGCCTCACTCGGATGGTCTGTTTGATAGAAGGCAAGTGACTCTACATCTGCTTTCTTGTCGGGTGTTGTTTCCACGATTTGTTTAAGATCGTGCGCAGCATTCTTTTAGCTCCCATCTAACTAATTCTCTAGACGTTTCGTTACGGTCCAAGTTGTGCAGCCATACAGTAGCACTGATACGGCTTGGAAGAATTGACAATTTAATTTGTCAGTGAGATCGGATTTCGATGACTTATAATCTGTCTATGACAGGCCATGCCTAACCTTTCAGTTGATGAGATATTGCTACCTAGGTACGTTAATTGTTCCACAGAGTTTAGAGGCTTGCCGTCGAGCTAGGGGACCTACCTCATGAAACTAAATGAGTGAGAACGTGTCTTGATGTAAGATGAGTGGAGAGCTCGAAAGAAAGGAAAATATGACTGCTTTTCCATCGTTATCTAAAAGAAGAGCGATCCCGAAACAAGGGGGTTTGGCGAGTGTGTATTTGAACAAAGGCAATTTTTTTTCGAAATCGACCCGTGCATAAAACAAAGCGTGACCAAGAAAAGGAGGAGACGCTTTGGGGCTGTTATCGAGTTTCACGTTCGATACTATTCCGTTATTGTACGATTGACTTTGTCGTCGTACTTTTAAAGTTGGAAAACCGATTATTCTGATCAATTTCACAAACCATACCAAAAATGTTTTATTTAAATAATATATCAAGTCGCTGGCCAAAATTAGATAAAAATCGAATAAATGATGTTAGAAACGTTGCTTATCTAAAGGCGTTTAACCTATTCTCTTTGTTGCCGATTTTCTCTTTGTGGGAGAAACAGTGACATATATAGAGTAAGACTGGCCTAGTTCTTTAAGTACAAACATTTGGTGCATCTAAATGATTAAGAATTTACCTCTTAAATATTCTTTAATTTAAATAAACGGTAGATGTTTGTTCAAATTGACTGATATGGCAAAACGAATGAAACACTTAAAACCTTTCAAGATTAACCCGTGAAATCGTTTATGCTAGTAACATTAATGACTTCAATGAATACGCAAGTATATCTAGAATATCCACCAATTTGAATTCATATATTATATGATAGACAATAGAACAATTGGAGTAAAAGGACTGTTTTAAACATGGTTTCCATATGTTTTTAAAACCCTTCCTCCTTATAGTCGAGCAAAAATTCCGTTAAATTGCATCAATAAAACTAACAAATAAATCACCAAAATAAAAATCAAATAATTCAAATTAGAAAATGGATTTCAAAAATAAAAAGATAATAAAACTAAAAATTAAATAATTTAGATTAGAAAATGGATTTCAAAAATAAAAAGATAACAAAACTAAAAATGTAATAACTAAAAATGTGTTTCACTTTTATTTCGTTTCCTTAAATAACATGCTCATAAGCGACATTCTCCTGTGGAAAACAGCACATGGACATGCTAATGTGGGCCGCCCAGCAAGGAAATACATTGACCATCTCTGCGCGGATACTGGATGCAGTGCAGAGGACCTCCCGGGCACAGTGAACGATAGAGAAGGTTGGCGAGAGATTTTCTTGGATATCCGTACTAATTGCGACATCATGATGATGGCGATGGTGAAATAATAGGCTGCTGCCAAGTTTCCGTCTGACATATCGGCTTGGACTGAAGAATACACCAACTGCACCACTGCGGAGGGGTAAACTTCCCCAATGGTCTTACCTACTGGCCGCGGGGAGCTGACTATGATGCTTAAGGACGGAATCCTGGTGGCTAAGCAGTCCATGGAGAGACCCCCTCCAATCAATCGGCTAGTCACGTCAATCCCTAGGACCTCTATGATTGTCCCAAGCCTATAATCCTTATGGCAAGCCCCAAATATTTTATAATATATGTGCTAGAAGGCGGTGACTGGGGGTTTTAATGTCCTGTGTATGAAGTTAGACTCTATATGATGGTGAAGTTTTAATTCCGGAGCCGTGGGGAATGTGGATTACCGCTTCATCACAATTACTCCTAGGTCCACTCTGGCTCAAGGTGGTAGTACCTCTTAGTGTTCTTTCTATGTGTTAAATAGAAAAAATGTGTTAAAAATGAGTTTAAAAAATTTAGTTTTTTTTTTAAATTGAGTACGCATCAAGAATGAATAAAGCAAAATCCTGTTCGGCATAAATTAACCCAACAAGTGTTTACATGCCGTAAAAACCCAACTATCCATTTATCCTAGTTTCCATTGACGTTCTTGAGTTCTTCCTTTCACGGCCCCAATGAGTCGTTGGGGCGGCCTAAAGTCGGTATCAGCCAGGCAGCGAGGGAGTCTATCCCCCTTTTCACTAGCGCTAGACCAAGGAGATTGTGTTTTTAGCGTCTGAGGTGCAGAGCCACACCTACCATCAGCTCCTCACTTTACCGCACAGATCCCTGTGCTACTCATACGCTGAGTTGGCGAGGGCCGGTATCGAACCAGGAAACTTGCGATTACCTAGTCAAGTGCTCTATCGACTGAGCTAAACCGCTAGAAGGAACGCATCAGCCATTATTTACAATCTATTCATATACATATATATGTGTCTGTGTGTCTGTGTATGGAGAAAATGTAGAACAAACACGGATGTTGTAATGGATGGAAGTTTATTAGTCGATGTTCGAACATTTCGGTTTACAAAAGACACGTTCTTTACTGCTTGTTCTACATTTTCTCCACATACTGTCGGATTAATTTCCTCATCTTACTCCCATATATATATATATATATATATATATATATATATATATATATATATATATATATGGCTGAACCTGCACAAGGTGTCAAAATTAAGTGACCCAGAAAAAACAACCCATAAATTTTGTAATTTTGTAATAAAACTGTTAATTTTAACTATGGTCAACCCTAACCCTAATCCTAACCCTAACCTCTAACCTCTAGGGTTAGAGGTTAGAGGTTAGGGCTAGGATTAGGGTTAGGGTTAGGGTTTAGGGTTAGTTTAATGGGAAAATTAATACATAATTTGGGTTCTGTTTTTTCTGGTTCAGTATACCGGTGACCCATAAAAACAGAACCCACAAATATTGTAATAAAACTGTTAATTTTAACTAGGGGGGTTTATGGTTAGGGTTAGGGTTAGAGGTTGGGGTTAAGCTTAGGGGTTAGGGTTAGGGTTGGGGTTGGGGTTTAAGGTTATTTTTTCTGGGTCACCCTAATTTGGACACCTTTGTGCAAGTTCAGCTATATATATATATATATATATATATATATATATATATATGAACGGCACATCAGGAAGAAGAAATATTTGGCCATTACAAATTTCTTGAGACTTTTTGAATACCAAAGTAAGATTTTATTAGGAATAGGATTTCTACAAAGACAAGAATTAAAAAAAAACGAAATTTTGGTTATCAAAGAAATAAGCAATGATAATTTAATTCAGCAAAGTACATTCAGCTTTATTAAAATTATATTTTATAATTCACCAGTGCCTGAGACGCCTCATTTTTGGGAATGCCGACGGGATTAACGCATTTTTTGCACCTACCATCCCATGAGCTTCAGTTCATGGGTGGCCCCAAATAAAAATACCTTGTGTCACACCCAAATACGTGGGATGTGAGGTAAATACCCTTATAACATGGGCTTTTTTGACGCAAATCTAAGTCAGATTTTCATTGCTACATCATTGATCAATAAGATTTATTGTATGTATTAATGATTTTGACTATATATTAAATACTCATTGATAAACTTACTCAATTGCTGAGTGTGTTGTGACATAAGCAGCGGCATAGTTTCGGTTACAGGCACCAAATCTCGATTATAATAAGATACTCAAATTGGAGAAATAAACTGGTTTAATGTGTAAGCACGTGCATATTTATTAGATGGATGTGTGTATCTTATCTGCGTGTTCATCCCCTCTCTCTATCATTCTCTTATTCCTCTCTTTCTTTCTTTCTTTCTTTCTTTCTTTCTTATTATATTTTATATTTTATATAATTATAAAAATTATAATAAATATTTTATCTTAATTATTATATTATAGGTTGGTTGGTTGGGTTTTACGGTATGTCAACCCCGTGGGTTATTTTATGCCGAATACTTCTATTGGTAATTAGGTATTCAAAAATGTTTAGGGTATTATTTTCTGTAATCAAGTTTTCTGTTGAGAATTTTAACATCAAGAGAGTGAGTGGGTGATTTTTGTAGGTCTATGAACTTACATCCTTGATAAGAGGCCGGTTCTTTTCAAATAGTTTAATATCCTTAATAGATACATATCGCTACATTTTAAGCAATATATATATATATATATATATATATATATATATGTATGATAAAGTTAAACCTACTGAGTCAGATATACCTATTAATAGTTTCGCTTAGTGGTCTTCAGGGCAAATATCTGACTTTGCCCTGAAGAGTACTAAATGAAACGGTTAGTAGGTATATCTGACACATTAGGTTTAACTTTATTATTTGCTCTACTTAGGTATTGAGCACTCTTTACTTTTTAGCTTTAGAGTATCCTGGCGGTTTATATATATATATATATATATATATATATATATATATATATATATTAATAAATTTGAAAAAACACAGGTTTAAATAAATTGAGTGGTAAGTTTATTAGCCGACGCTGCAGTGTTTCGATCTATTAATTAGATCCTCTTCAGGGCATTTGTTGATATAAGAAAAGGTAATAAAAACATTTTTTATCACAGAATAACGGGAAAAACTGCGATAGTCCTTGTTTAGCATTCTGTTCAAAATTTGAAGTTTGAAGAAAAAACGCTGGAAAGGTGGACGGTTTGAAATATGACGTCAAATATTCTTCTTTATGATGTGAGTATGAGTGTGTGTGAGTCTTTGAATCGAAAAAGACATTGTGTATTTTTTTTTTCTTTTCAGGTGTTTTGTGTGTTTGCGTGTTCTTTCCAGCGTTCTTTCTTCAAACTTCAAATTTTGAACAGACTGATAAACAAGAACTATCGCAGTTTTTCCCGTTATTCTGTGATAATATTTTTTTAAATTACCTTTCCTTATATCATCAAATGCCCTAAAGAAGATCTAATTAATAGATCGAAACACTGCAGCGTCGGCTAATAAACTTACCACTCAATTCATTTAAACCTGTGTTTTTTCAATTTTCTTAATATACTACATACCGTCGGATTCACTTCCATCTGTTCATATATATATATATATATATATATATATATATATATATATTTAAAAATTTTTGTGTATCTTTCCAGCAAATTATTCTCAAGGCATGTGTTATTAAACAATACGGAGTATTCCTTTTTCATTTTTTGTATCAATATCTTTTCCAGTCGTCTGGCGATCTTTTTTGAGTCTGGATCCAATTGATTTATATTTCCCATACTAATATCCCGAGCGCTTTCCTAAAAATCCCCTAAGCCAAACGAACGTAGTACATAGATTCATTTGCCTTGAGAATATATATATATATATATATATATATATATAAATTGTTTTTTTCTTTTGGCCAAGTATTATAGTATCAACCGATTATTTTAGGTTGGTACGACTATATTGGTCTTTTCTTTTTTGCATTTTTCCCTGGTGATGTTTGGTAGTATATTTTTACAATCAAACTATTTGCCGGGTTTTTTCTTACCGAATGGGTTTACAAACAAGTTTGATATTATATATATATATATATATATATATATATATATATATATATATACTATCACTATTGATCATCAGTGTGTCTGTCATTACTAAACTCAGAGGTTTCTATAGCAACGGATACCAATTTTTCTATGGTTACTAATGGAACTCCCCATGTTCTTAATAACATTATCGCTACTGAAAATCACAAAACGTTTTAAGCTTTTAGTGTGTAATTGTATTTACAATATAAGTATCAGACTAATTCAAAGATATACTAAATAAACGTCAACACTCTATATTTCTAATTATGTTCACTTCCGTATTAATACACTTGGGAAATGTATAAATCCCCACCCCGCAGCTATGGGTTAGATAATACAACTACAGTTATTCTATTAGGGTGGCTTTGGCATTAAATAACCCATGAAGGTTAATATGCCATTAAAGCAAACATCTATGGAAAATCAAGAATGTACAAAATATCGTGTTATCTTATTATAATGGAGATTGTGTGTTTGTCTGTCTGTAACCGAAACTATATCACTACATAAGTCAAAATGTTCTTAGTTATCTACGTCACATTCTCCATGATTTCTTCTTTATTTAAGACTCAATTATTAATGAAATTGTTTTTACATTATTAATACTATTGGCCATATCCGCATACTAATAACATGCAAGTGTATTTATATGTACAACGAAATAGCTGTTTACAGTGTGAACAGGAAGGCTAATTTGCATATTGATATTAAAATTTGATTTTAATGAATATGTGCTCAGTATTATTGATTTCTAATTGTTTGGTTTTATTTTGATAAATATGAGCAAATATCTCGGGGATAAACCTTAAAAGAAATCCATTAACAAGCAGAAATAACTGTAATGTTATTCTTTACTTCCTATTTAAACTAAATATTTAAATTCGAAAAATTTAGCAATGAAAGACAAAAGTGGTGGAAGAGTAAGTTCTAGTCGTTCTATTTTTCGATTATAATCCCATTTGTTTAAAAACCTTTTATCGCCAGTCTTATTTAGTTTCATTAACCTTTCTAATTTAATATATTTTATTAGATTAAAACTTAACTACTTGCACCCACAGGGTGCATATATTTTCTAGTGGTTATAAATGTAGTATAATAAATAGTCATTACCTAATTTATGATACTTATTAACTTATATATATTTATCTAACCCCTCTACACGAGTAGGATGTGACACAAGGTCAATTCCATAAGCGGATCTTAACAGTTTTTGAATTTAGAGTTTTCCTTTTCCTAGACTGGTAGCCAAGCCAAGATTAAAGAGCCCAGTCTACCCTACTATCTACCCACAGCTGGAGGGAGAGTAGGTTGATGCATACCTTTCCCAAGGGTATTAGTGCTATCTGAAACGCAAACAGCCTCATCCAGGATTTGAACTCGGTTGACGAGTCTATTTCCAATGACTCTAACCGTTACACTAAGCGCCTCCATTTATTAGATTATATATACTCACAAAATATAGTTAGATGTTATGTGCGTGTTTAGTGCTAAAAAACTGCCCGGTTTATATAATGTTACTAATATATCTATTTGTTATGTATCTTCAATAAAGAGTATCAACTGATTCTATTTAAACAAAGGACAATATTTAGCTGTGGTGTTACCAACAGAGTGGAGGTAAAGTCCGGGATGGTTGGAAATGCTCATTTGTGGCCAGTAATCTCAATCTGACCCCGAATTTCAGTTGCCGTATGGGTCCATCTATGAGTCAGATATACAATGTGTGTAAAAAATTATCGCCATTGAAGCTGTATTTACCAAGATAGAAATAAAAAATGAAGGGAGCGTTGCTTTTTTCAGAATACAAGGTGTGTCATAAAAGTGCCGAGTTTAAAGCTGTATTTACCAAGATAGAAATGAACAATGAATGGAACGTTAAGCTTTTTCAGCGTACAAGGTGTGTCATAAAAGTGCCGAGTTTGAAGCTGTATTTACCAAGATAGAACTGAACAATGAATGGAACGTTAAGTTTTTTCAGCATACAAGGTGTGTCATAAAAGTGCCGATTTTGAAGCTGTATTTACCAAGATTGAAATGAACTATGAATGGAACGTTAGTATTTTGAGAATACAAGGTGTGTCAAAAAGTATTTAAAAAATTCGATTCTTTTTTTATACACCTTGTATGTTTGAGATTAGGAAGTGTTTATCTGTTTTAAATGATTTGGAAAATCCATTTTCGTATCGTATGTAATTGGAGACTATAATTGTTAAAGAGCCGCGTAACGGCATTCGATTTATGTAATAAATCGGTGAACTGAGTTTAGATACTGTTCAAGGCTGTTTACCTTTCACTTTGCGCTATCACCCTTTAAAAAGGTATGAATCCATCTGTCCCCCTAGCTATGGGTAAATAATAAGTCAGACTGGATTATTTAACCTTGATAAAGCAACTAATACAGGAGAAGGAAAACTCTTAAATCAGATAAGTTTTCTCAGCTTAAAAACTGATCATTTCCTCATGGAGTATGGAGTTTTTGCTTCCAACCAGAAAGAAACATTTCAACGCAAATAATATGAGAGATCTGTTTCAAAATATTAATAGGAATGACATTTTATCCTTCTTTGAGAGAAATAAAGATATATCGCGAATTATGAATCAGATATAAAATACATCCACGAAATACATCTACAAAAATTACATCTGTAAAAGAAACATGAATAGCAACTTTTATCTCACACTCTAACAGTTTTGGCATTAGATAACCCACAGGATTATTATACCATTAAACAACCCAAACCGAACCAAACCAAATGAAGTTAATGAAAATAATTTATACCAATTTGAAGAGATTAAGTACTTGAAACATATGAACTTTTATCAAAATGACTTGTTTCGGCATTAAATAACCCGAAAAGGGTTGATATGCTGTAAAACAAAGAAATCAAACCATGTTAGTGAAGTGCTTGGATAAATACATAATTTTTAAACTGATTTCAGTTTAGGATAACCCGACGAGAGTTGATACGTCGTAAAAATAGACCATCAAACTACCAGCCAAAATTATTATTCTAGTCTTAACATAATGCTCTGAATTTTAAAAAAAATTACATTCCTCGAAAGTCATTTGGAAATATCTGAAGTTGTCCTTTGTTTAAAAAGAAAAAAAATGATTTATGGAAATATGGAATTATTAAATAGGCTTTAGGTAGTAGAAGATAGTGAGAGAAAAAAAAGATTAATGTTTTATTCAATTGTGTTAAATTTTTTTAAAAATCCTCCTCCTTCTCCTGCTGCTGCTGCTGTTGCAGCAGCGTCTCACATTCAAAATATGCGTGAGATATTTTTGATATCAAATCTTTTGTCACGACCTTGTATAAGTTATGCTGTATTCTTTACGTCAATTCCCACTGCAATGTGCATGTGAACCTCTGAATTTGTTTATAAAGAATTATTTTAGTTCTTTTTTCGTCAACTTCGTTAGAGCTTAACATGAGCTGCATAATGTTTTATTACTGAATTTTATGATATGAAAACATTGACAATTCCTTTTTTCTTTATCACAGCTGTTAAGTGCTCTTAGAGAAATAGAGAAATAGCAACATAAGAAAATAAAGTCGTTATATGCTTTCGTATCTCTAGATTTTTTTATAAGCGCATAGAATAACATACAAACACTTGATAGCGCTTGTCGTAGAGTAATTTTGACAAGATAATTTCGCAGGTGACGTTACTTGCCACCCTCCCTACCCTTAGGGTGAATAAAACGTTAGGCAATGTTTTGCTACCGTGAGACACAATTCGACTGCTGCTCTCTGGATGCTACTCGCCAGAAACGCCTCTATGACTCCATTGTTCTTATATATATATATATATATATATATATATATATATATATATATATATATATATACCAACCCCTCCGCACGAGCAGGATGTGACACAAGGTCAATTTCTTGAGCGGAGTTCAACAGGTTTGAATTCAGAGTTTTCCTTCTCCTAGACCGGTTGCCTAACCAAGGTTAAAGAGCCCGGTCTGCCCTACTATTTATCCATATCTGGAGCGAGAGTAGGATTCATACCTTTCCCAAGGGTATTAGCGCTAAGTGAAAATGCCGTATTGTTCTTTTAGCAAACCCTCAACTCTTTTTATCATATATGTGCTAGAAGGTAGTGACTGAGGGGTTTAGTGTCCTGGATATGACGCTAAACTCTATCTAGTGCTATGATTTCAATTGTGGAGTTCTTGGGAGTGTTGAGTACCCTCTCATTGCCATTATACCCAGGTCCACTCTGACCCGGAGTGGCAATACCTGTTAGAGTCCTATCTATGGCTTAAATAGATAAAATACATTAGTTTAAAAGATATGTTTTTTAAAAAGAGTTAAACTAAACCTTTATCTTCAGAGATGCTGAAGATAAAGGTTTACTTTGAAATCGATAAGACAAAAAAAGATATTTTTGTTTTTATTTTTATGTGCATTGTATTGGCCTTCAAATCATTAATATATAATAATAATAATAATAATAATAATATGTATATATATATATATATATATATATATATATATATATATATATATATATATATATACTACCACAATATATATTTATTTGTTTTAATGGCATATCAACCTTCACGGGTTATTTAATGCCAAACCATCCTTATAAATAAATAGTATTACTATTCTGGTAGATGAGGGTGTAACCGTATTAACGCGACTGGAGTTTGAACTCAATTAATAACATGCCACAGTCTAGCACGTTTATGGCTATGACATGGGGACTCTCTCTCATAATAACATGACACAGTCTAGCACGTTTATGGCTATGGCATGGGGATTCCCTCTCATTACAATATTGGTAACATAATCCAAAAGGTTAATTATTCCTCATGTCATATCTAAATTCTCCATTTATATTTGTTTTATATTAAATTATCTTGGTGGTATAAGATGTACACCAAATTCCCACTCATATTTATGAACTTTCCCAAAATCAGCAGCATGCATTCCGGTAAAAAAATACCAATAATAAACGATTTATAAATCATTTAAGGTCTTTGGTATTTGTACTAAAATCACTTGTAAATTGAACTTTCTGGGACCAAGATCTACATAAGAGGATTACAAAGAATACTACAGACTTTCTATTACAAAGAATATCTACAAAACTACAATCTTTTCTAAATGGGATTTCAAAAAATACCACAGACTTTCTGTCACAAGAAACTGAACAAGGATTGATAAAACTTAATCCAAACTCAATGTAAATTTCATCACATTCAATAGAAAAAATATTATTTGATGAAAAAGAAAAATTCTTCGTCAGTATTAGCTGGAAAGCTTTCGGCCACAGTGTTCTTGATGGGAGGACATTCCTTATTCATCCGGTAAACAATTGAAGTGCATGGAAATCATTTTGCCCAATTTAATATATCGAGTAATGAAGACCCACCAAATTTATTATCCACATTGTAGTAATGGAGAACCCATTCATGGTTTGCGTACATTTATCTAAAATCTATTCAATACTTCTCTGATTTTCTAAAGCAATTTTAACCAATGAATGGATTCTTGGAATGTCATTATTTGTGAATGTTAATCCCGACCCGGAACTACATGGTTAGTGTATATGAACCGACTGACAAACTGCGAATTATGTTTAGAATAATCTTTTATTTTATTCCGACAAAGGCAGCTGTGAAAACACCACATGAAAATAAGCATTTACATAAACCATATATTTTACAAAAGAGAGATGACAAATTTTACATACGTTTAAAAGAACAATATAACAAAGAAAGACAAATAGATTTTCAAATAAATGTTCTATGCAAACATGCGACGATCATAAAATCAATAGGAAACGTTTACGCCTCATATGAGTTGCGAATTCTTACATATGTAACATTTAAACTTATTCTTCATTTACAAAATATAATAAATGTACATTTTAAAAAGAGTTTCTTGGGTATCTAACTTATTTATCCTAAATGCACAAACTATGCGTGAGATTTAGTAAGAAATAACTTAGAATTTCAATTATATTTATAATTTACAAGAAAATATACAGCTTAAGAAGAATGCAATATAGTTTAACTTGTCGGCACCTTCTGGGCTGGGTTAAAATATATATTTTCTTAGTACTTGGTTTACTAGAATTGCAGTGTCTTTGACAGCCTAAGACATCATCTCAGTTTCGTTTACTGGGCAATACAAGACACGGCCGACTTGTTTGGCTGTCTATTGGAAAATTCTGGTTTTCGACTCTTTACGAGTAACTGTGATTAAGCTCTGGATTCCTACGCCTTGGAATCTTAGAGCCGTCAAAAACATTCATTCATTTGTATGTCTAATACTACTAATAATATTTTTAGAAATCACACCGCTAATCTCTACAATGTCTTATTACTTTTATCTAAAACAAGAGAATAGTTTTCCATTCCTCCAAAGCCATATTTAAACTATTTTCGGGATTCTAAGACCATAGGAACTACTTTTTTGGTGACATGCCATTTACAGTGACCAGGTCACCAGGGGTCAAGGACATAGGGCGAGGTTGGTGTAAAAGAATTCATTGATTTCCTAGCTTTGCTGCTGCTGCTGCTTTTTGGTGGTTCCAAGCGACACAGTTTTAGAGCACATGTGATGTAGTGTCAGTACTTGGTATTAATACGTAATGAGCTGACATCTTTAATTGCTACTAATTCCTCAATGTATTTCCTTGAAGTGGAATATTGTTAACCAGCAAATTCTTTGTTAACACTGACACGCCATCAAGAACTCTAACATTATCATCAGCACATTTGTAGTGATTCAGAGCAGTATTGTGTAAGACTGATGTGGACTAGCCAAGCTTAAATTTCGTAAATAGTAAATGAGCTGGTCCAAGATTATTTGTACACTGCTGTTTTAGAACATATGTGGTGATTACTGAGTCTGCGAAGATTACGAAACCATTACGCGAACCGTCTCCCTCGATGTTTTAGCACTCTGTTGCGAGTTACTCTATATCTGGCGCAAACTGTATTTGGATGTACCAGTATACTGAATACTGTATGGTTCATTATACAACGGAAACAAACTCTGACGTTTATAATGTTGATCTTTCAGACTGTAGTCCTCATCTTTATTGTGGTATGTATAAACACAATATTTCAGCCGCTGCGATCCCGGTGTATCTGAGCATAGTAATGAACCAACCTGAGAAATCATTTTAAATAGTTTGTTGATCAAACAGGTCGAAGAACCTTTGAAGATCTCATTGTTTTTGCATGCCTTTAATTTCGACGTGTCGCGAGAAGAATCCCGATCATTTACTGTTATAGGTGATATACCCTATAGACTAATGGAATGCGCCGACGGTTACTATAAGTAACAGGGACAATTATGGCTTGTAGAGTAAGCCAATGCGAGTCAGCTCATAACTCTATAGTCGGACGTATTCCCCACTTCTCTGTACTGTAATTGTCTACTCTTTTGTTAATACATTTTCCTACATTTGCTACCCGTCGTTTTATTCTTATTTGACCCCTTAAAACTTCCACAACATTTACAAAAAAATGTTTTTCGTCGTTTTCTGTACAACTCAAGGCAGAAAATCCAATGGCATCAGTTATTTTATATATTTTTATTTTTAAAGTAATTTACTTTAAGAACAAATTAATTCATCCTTTTTAATGATTGGTTTTTATATTGTGTTCATCTCTATATTTGGTCGACTCTAAATATTACTATAGCCTAACACATGAGCAGCTTCTTTAATATGACTTTTATCTAATTTCCTTCTCTATCTACTATTTTAACTTTATCCAACAAGGGTAGAGAGTTTCTCCTTTCTTGTCATATGTGGTCAACCATACCCGATTTTTCTGTTTCCCCTCGTGCCACTGCTTTACAAAAATATTGACAAATAAAACTCTGAAGTTGCTAACAACTGGGAAGGAAATTTTTGAAAATGAAAATTTTGTAACCTGAACAAAATTGCATCTTAGGTCGCCCATCAATTTTCCCATCACTATCACTTACAGCAAATCGATCCTGTTTATCTGGTTTATCAACTTCCGGTTCATAGACTTTCTTAATTGCAAAAGTTTGGAAATTATGGAGGAAGAATTCTCCCAGCAATAGAAATATCCTAAACAGATCAATCCACAGCTGACCACAGTAGGTATGGAATCTATGGAATGAGGTGCTAATTTCCGTTCATATCGCTAAGGTTTAACAGTGGTATCAGGGTAATATCTTTCTTTCTTCTTTTCTAGAAAGCACACCAGCTCTCAAATTTCCTCCCAAAACAATAATAATAAATCAATAGCCTCATTAAATTTGGAAATTCTTCAATTATTGTTAGTGAAGTTGACGATATAACATTTCGGTGTATGAAACCTTCATCAGGACATGTAGTGAAAGGTTGAGTGGAGATGGTGGAGGAAACCAACATTTCTCATATTTCGAAAAGTGATCCACCATCTCCACACAACATTTCACCACATGTCCTGATGAAGGTTGCATAAACCGAAATATCATAAATTTGTCAATGCAAATAAAACATTTCAATGTAGTTAACAATTTTTTTTGGTTAGAATGAGTTAATATTTTTAAACACTGTACGGTTTGGAATGCGCAGCATTTTGGGGAGATAAAACAAGCTGAAGGAACGCCCACTTCTCATCAAGTTTCTAGTTTATTTTAGATTTTGCGTTTTTTTTCTGTTTTGATATTTAATAACTGGATCCATTTCAATTAGTTTTGTTCCTTTGTTTCTTTTGTTTTATTTTTTATGAAACGATGCATCATTTAAATTTTGAAAAAAAAATCTATTATTTGTCAAATTCAATTTTCTAACTTTAAACATTATTACGGCTAGTTTTAGGATTGGGACTCGTTTTTAGATGGTTTATCTCTGAATGAGGTTTGAAGATTCCATTTCTAATGATTCTTTTCACGAGTAATTCTATCTTCAGATATTCTAGTGTTTTGAGTTTCTTGAAGAATGTTGGCGAAGACAAAGACATGACGAAGATATGATAAACAGGAAAATACACGTGGCCACAGAAAAATAACATTCACTTTTGATGCTTATGTTCGACCAAGTACAACCAGTTTGAATTCATATATTTCTTTCTCTCAGACTTCCATACAAAAGCTTTAAAAAAAACTCCGTCTGCTCCACTATGTACATATAGCTGGAAGTGAAGAATAGATGGTTTCATGCCTTTCTCGAGGGTGTTAGCATGAAATGAATCACCGATTCCATTCCCTATGCTAAGCATCCATGGGTTATCTGTATATTAGAATAATCCCAAAGGTATGGTCTCCAAAATATTTAGAAATCACATAAATGGTTTATCAGATTGAGAACAGGATTCCCCCGTGGACCGAAAAAAAAGGGTTAGGTTCAAGTTTCCGTAATGGTTCCCGATTACGACAAGAAGGTTCCCGAATCCGAAACGGTTCCTGAGTCCGACATGAAATACCTGAAGAAGACCTAAAGGCACATCGGCAGCAACTTTTTACAGATACCAATAAAGATGAGGACAATAGTCCGAATAATACAAGTACTACTAATCACAGAAACTTGTATTGTCTATTATCAATGATGATTATATCGTTTTAAAGTTGAACATATATCTATATTCCTACATATTTCGACCATTTTGGTCAATGCATTTTTGTAGACGCTATACCAGTTTTTGTATGCCCATGTCATACCAGCTCAACCCCATGTCGTTGAAGAAGCGTTTAACCTCATCATTACTGAAAACTCCCTACACTACTTTGTGAAAATCATTGTCCCAATTGTAGAGGTTCAGTTGTTCTGCTGATCACTGAATCCAGTTGATTAATCCTAGTCTGTAGGTTTCCACTGTAATCAGTAGTGTTGCTTGTAATCTAAAAGATTGGTGTTCCTGACAGAAATTTCAAATAGCAATTGATTTAAGAAGAGTTGCAAACGATCTTAAATGCTTTCTGTCCTCGTCTCCTCATTGGCCATTTTTACCGGAAGTGCCTGTTGTTGATGGGAAATTTCATCAATAGGAGTGGAGTGATTACAAAAACAGCAACACATGAACAGATATTTTCAAGTGAATCAAGAAATGTTCCATTCTTTAACAAAAGGGAGAATAATATGCTTGATATCCTTTCTGTGGCTGGGTGCGAAGCGCCTGTCTCTCGAAGAACAAAGAGGCTACCACGCAGTGTCTGTTGTCCATTTTTCCTGTTTCTATGGTTTCAAAGTACTAATTGGGGAGACAGTAAACAACGAAAGATCCTAATTTTAATATTGATAATATAGTTTATTATATTTATGAGCAAATTTATGAGCACCGTACCTTGGAGCTCAACGCGTGCACAGACACGTCTTGCGTTCAAAATGGGTGAAGGGATCGAAAGGAAAGAAAATATGACTGCCTTAATATCACAATTAAAAAAACGCGATCTCGGAGCCAGAAGAATTGGCGAGAACGGTTAGCATGTATGCATTATTTTTTCGAGATCAAGCTGTACATAAAAACACTAGGCGACGTAGAGAAAGAGGTGAGACGTATTGAAACATGATTTTGAATATATGTTGATAGGTAGATAAATGAATAAATAAATAAATAAGATAAATCTAGCAGAATCTATAATTAAAATTTCTGATAAAAATTAGTTTCATTCAACCCTTTTAAATCCAACACACACATACACACATGTAAACGTATGTGGGCAAAGCACACACACAAACAAAACACACAACCCCAACAAAGATACACACACATGGGCAAGGCACACACACACACACACACACACACACACATATATATATAATATATATATATATATATACATATATACATATATATATGTGTGTGTGTGTGTGTGTGTGTGTGTGTAAGTGAGAAAAATGAAAGTGAATCTGACAATTTTGTTGAAAAATAAATAGAAAGAGTATGTTGTATGGCTAAAAATGTATTTATAGAAATGCCGATGCGTGTTTCGACCAAGAGTTTGTCTTTGTATACATAGTACTTTATTTAGTATTATTCTAAATATAAAATAAAATAAAATAATGATAATAGAGAAACATTAAATGTAAGTATATAGACAGCGTTCTTCTGCAGGGTAGGATATTTGATTTTAAAAAAAAAGAATTGTGAATACAGAAAATTCGGATATCTTCGAAAAAAGAATGTAAATAGGATATTATGTATACAAGGAGAAATTCTAGCTCGAAACATGTATCGGCATTTCAATGAATACATTTTTATTCATACATTGTCTTTCCATTTATCTTTCAACACACACACACACACACACACACACACACACACACACACACATATATATATATATATATATATATATATATATATATATAGTCGGATGCAAGAGTCGGATGTGACACAAGGTGAATTTCTTAAGTGGAATATAATAGGTTTGAATACAGAGCTTTCTTTCTCCTAGATTGGTTGCTAAGGTTTAAAAGCCCAGCCCGCTCTACTATTTACCCATAGTTGGAGTGAGATTATTTGGATTCATACATTTCCCAAGGGTATTACCACAATGTGAAATGCAAACTGTATCGTCCAGAATTTGAACTCGTCTCGTCGTGCCTATTTCCTACGATGGTAACCATTACCTCACGCGCCTCCATTTTGGGAAATTCATTTTATGCATGGGAAGGTCGTATTTCAAATTAGTACTAACTGTATGGTCAGGCATTTGATAATTTAGTTGTTTATATACTACATATGAAGCCGGCTTATCTCAGTCAGTGGAGCATCGGCCTAGAAATCGATTGGATACTTTGATCTGTGGAGTAAAGCATCTTGAAGCTGATGGTCGGTGTACAACTCCACCTGAGAAAAAGCAATCCCCCTGGTCTAGCGCTAGAGAAAAGGAGATAGAATTTCTCACGGAATATACCATTACGAGTAGAAAAAAAAACAAGTTAACTCAACTAAAAATATATGCACACTTATCAAATTTATTTTTAGATTTAGCGTTCAATTATAATTTATTGTGTTATTTCTATTTTCGGACTGTTGTCCTCATCTTTACTGTTATCTACACAAAGTTTGGACCGATGTGCTCTCCGGCCTGTTCCGGGTGTTTCTTGTCGCGCTCGGGAAACTTCTCCAACTCGGAAACCTTCTTGTCGAACTCAGGAGCCTCTATATCGCAATCGATAGCCTTCACAAAACTTCGAGCCGAACTCTTTATTCAATCAACGGAGATAGACTGTTCACATCCCATTAACCCTATGAAGGTTCCCAAGTTCAAAGAGAAGGTTACCGAGTCCGACAAGAAACACCTTGTGAAAGGGCGGCAGGCATATCAACCGAAACGTTGTGTAGATAACCATAAATAGACCAAATAATCCAAATAAAACAAATTATCAAGCCTCATCAGAAAAATTCAGAGAAATAATTATAATCTTATTTCCAACTCTTGTCGGCAAGAACACTGATGTGAAAACTCAAAAGGAGTAAATAATAATAATAATAATAATAATAATAATAATAATAATAATAATAATAATAATAATATCTTTTTTCAGCTAGCATATTAGGTCTGAGACCTGTCAGCTGTTCTTTATAAACATTCATCTTAATTGCACAGAATATTTATAATCTTTCCACAGATTATCTAACATTGCCTTAAAGGAGATTAGAGATGGGGTATTCACTATTGATGATGGTAGTTTATTCCATGTATTTACCACTCAGTTACTAAAATAATTTTGTCTTGCGTTTGCTTTACAAAATTTTTAAAGAGTTTTAATTTATGACCCCTGGTATTGATATTTTGAGCAATGTTTAGTAGATCATATTCAGCATAAAAGTGATATTCCCAAACTCAAACGTTTAGGAAATACTTTTATTTAATTCATGTCTGTAACAATTGAAGTTGACAATTCGATTTTGGTGCGGGGGGAGGGGGTTGAGCAGAAAGAAATAATTAGTTTTAATTAGTCTTTATGTTCTTCAACTGTCTCAAAGCATTCACAGTTAGTGTGATTGATTATCTGTCGGAGAATTAAAGAAAATTATTAGCTTCATAAGCGGCGCGGCAAACACTTCGTACTTTGTGTTTCTGTAATTTTATTAAAGATAATTTAAACGAAGAACACATCGTGTTGTCTTTCAAAATAAAAGTATTTTATTTGTTCAGACATTTTCAGTAGTTCTTTCCCGTCTTTCTTTTTCTTATCTTTTTTTTTTTCTTTTTTTCTTTTTCGACTTGAAAATGAGTAGTCATGATAGACTCTGCACATATCTTATTATAATGGAGATTCGGTGTCTGTTTGTAATCGAAACTACGTCCCTGCTTGCGTCACAATGTCCGTGCGTAAGTTTATCAATGAGTATTTAATGTATAGCCAAAATCATTAATGCATATAATAAATCTTAATTATTAACGAGGTCTCTATAAAATCTGATTTAGATTTGCCTCAAAACAGCCCATGTTATTAATCCGTTTAAAACCCTGCTACGTGTCTTATATATCACTAAGAAATAAACGTTTACATAATATATGGTGTGGTTAATTTGCATACTGGTTTTAACAAAACCGTGTTTAATCAATAATTGTTTTTTTCTCCAACGTATTAAAATCAATCCTTGTAATTATTTTATATAGAAAGAAATAAAAAATATAATTAGAATAAGTATAAGGTTTTTATATGCGTTCTTATTTGATTATGTTAGTCTTTCTAATTTAATATATTTCATTACATTAAAACTTAAATGCTTAATCCCGGCGGAGGTCGCCTATTCTTGCCAGTTTTATTAAATATAAAATGTCTCTGTTATTTTATGTCGAAACATTTTTTTATTCATTTTTGTTAGGTAATAAATATTCTAAACTCAATTTTTAAACACATTTTTAAAACTCATTTTTCTATTTATCCCATAGATGGGACCCTAATAGTTACTACCACTCTGGATCAGAGTGAATTTGGGAGTAATGGTGATGAAGGGTTACTCCACATTCCTTAAAACTCTGGAACTGGAACTTCCCCATCAGATAGAGTTTAACGTCATACTCTGGACATTAAGACCCTCAGCAACCGCCTCTTGCACATATATCATAAAAAGGGTTGGAGCTTGCCATAAAGGCAATGGAGTTGGGAATATCATATAGGTGCTAGGGTTTGACATGACCAGCCGATTGATCGGATAGGGCCTCTCCGACGGCCCGTCTAGCCTAAGTAAGGGCCAAAGTGAAGTGTTGCTTGTTGTGGACTACACAGCCGCAAGGACTTTGTCCTTAAGCATCACGAGTCGCTAACCACGGCCAACAGGTGGCCCCATTGCGAGTGGAGCCCATTTTTACCCCACTGCAGAGGTGCATCGGGGTATTGACCCAGTCAAGAGAGCTGAGCCGAGCTGAGCCGAGCTGAGCGAGATTAGAATAGAAACAGTATCTTTTGAGACTTTAAAAACAATGTGAATACAATCTTTTGAGCAATACGTTCTTTGTTTTGCCTCATAAATTGTGTCCAGGATCTAGAATTGTTTTAGCGCTTTATTTAGCCGAGGAAAAAGAAGGGAGAAAACTCGCAAAGTGAAAGAGAAAGTAACTGCACATAAATTTATAAGCCACGAAAGAAGACATTGTAACACCATGGATACACCAGTACACAGAAAAAAAACAAGCTTAGATATTCAACCTTCTTCCTATCACCGCTCAGGGCAAGGTTATTTAAGGAACAGTGGCTGAAACACTTTAAAATCCTAGCATCGGTTGTTAACGTCGACTACAAGCAAGTGAAGAGATTTTAATGTTGTCCGTTTTTTTCTTTGTTGCTACTAACACAAGATTTTATAAACGAATCGTGTGATTCTACTGAACAGGTTTATCCCAGCAGAAGAGGATTGAATGAAAATAAAGAAAATCTAAATACTCGATACAATATATATTCGAGGAAAAACAATAAATGTATCTTCCGAAATCTGTTAACAGATATAAAAATATTCGTTAAATCCATATAAAAGAATAATACGAGGGTGAGTAAAAAAAATAATACCATTCTGTTTAGGGCAGATATAATTACCAACACAGGAACAGGTATCATACATCAAAATGATGCTGGTTCTCTGTGAATCACATCCATACTTTTCCACATAGTCACCGTTTCTCTCAATAGCAATGATCTACCTTCGAATGAGAATATGTATCCCTGTCCCATAAAAATTCTGTTCAATGTTCTTTGAGTCATTTCTTCACTAAATATTTCACTTCCTCGTCACTGGAATATTTGCCTATCAAACCCTCTTTAATGGGACCGAAGAGATAATAGTCTGAAGGCGCTAAACCTGTTGAGTAAAGAGGATGAAGTAAAGTTGTCCACCCAAATGAGGCGTTTTTCTCCCTTGTCCTGATGCTTATGTGTGGTAAAGCATTGTCAAGCAGAAGGACATTGTCGATTGGCAAGTTATGTCTTACTCGTAGGGTTCTTTCTCTGAGCCTTGTTAGAGTCTCAATGTTAGGACTTAGTTTTATAAAATAAACTTCACATTAAATAAAGACAATGGCATTACTTTTTGACTTTTAGTATATTTACTATGGTGGGTTAGAAACTGTACAATACTTTGGTAACGAGAGACACAATTCGGCTGAGGCTTTAGAATACACCGACTGCACCTCTGCAGAAGGGGGTAAGATCCACCCGTTACTGTGGCCGTCGATGGCGACTCATTATTTTTAAGGATGGAAGATATAAGCGTTGGGTTGATATAGTTCTAAGGGACAATCATCTGGAGGTAGCAAGTTAAATCCTGACTACAGGCAAAAACCATCGAATACTTAGCATAGCTTAACACTTGTATCCGGCCATGGTTAATGGAATAATAACAATCTACACCAATGGATAAATAAACGGTTTGTTTCGTGAACGTGATAACGACATGAAGGCTCCCGAATTCGACAGCTAATACCTGAAGAAGGCCGGTGGGCACATCGGACGAAAATGTTGCGTATATAAAAATAAAGATGAGGACCACAGACCAAAAAATCTAAATAATACAAAAGACAAATCAATTGGACACATAGCGTAGTGGGTATAGGCGTTGATTTTAATACAGTTCTAAGTGACAGCTATCTCTAGACTGCAGGTTCAATGCTGGTCAAGGGCAACAGTAGCATAGACTGATAATTAACACAGCATAACACTTGTACCCAGCTATGGTTAGCGGAATGAGAACAATATCCCCAGTGGATTGAATAAAGGTCTGGCTTCAATGTTCTGTCATGGCTCCCGAGTTCGAAAAAAAAGTTCTCGTGTTCGAGAAATACCTGAAGTATGTCGGTGGGCCCATCGGCCGAAACGTAGTACGGATAACAATAAATATGAGGACAACAGTCCGAATAATCCAAATAATAAAAGAAAAGTTTACTAAATAAATATTTAGCAGAACAGATAAAAATAACCAGTTGAATTTCTTGGGCATTGTTCAAAAGTCAGGTTAGAGGTTGGTTTAATGATATATCAATCCGTGTGGGTTATTTAATGCCAAATTATATATATATATATATATATATATATATATATATATATATATATATGGTTGTAAACTCACACACGAACAAGAACAATTACGTCTTTGTTTTATTCTTTTGCAAGCACCCGAGAGGCTACGAGCACGAAGATTAATCTTCAGTCCACTGAGACTTCTGAAGAATCTACTACATAGTAAACATACTTGCGTACCAGTAGCACTTGGCACTGTATCCTTGTTTATTCTCAGATGACTCACCAGACCAGCCCTGGAAAGAAATATTTTTGTATAATACATGAATACATGTTCTTATGTAATACATGTTGTAACTTCTCCACCTTGGACTGTTGTTTGAATATATATATATATATATATATATATATATATATATATATATATATAGAGAGAGAGAGAGAGAGAGAGAGAGAGAGAGAGAGAAAGAGATAGATAGATAAATAGATAGATAGATATAGATATATTGGTTTGGCACAGTAACTGGTCTATTAGGAAAATTCTTAATTCAAACCAGCTGCATTCCGCATGTAATTGACTTTCTGTCATGTGCTGCCTGTGGCGGAGGGTTTGTGTGAATACATACACTTACTTTATATATATATATATATATATATATATGTGTGTGTGTGTGTGTGTGTGTGTGTGTGTGTGTGTGTGTGTGTGTGTGTTTGTGTGTGTGTGTGTGTGTGTGATTATTTTTATTTTTTAATGTTTAAACAAATTTCACAAAGTGTTGTTTTTTTTTTTTGCTCTTTCTGGTTGACTAAATATGTTGACACATTGAGAAGTGCACATTCTTAAAAATATCCCGTTTATAATAAAAAAATAAAGAAAGCCATAGAAAACATTAATTTTATAAGGTTTAAGCATCATTATTGATTGCAAGAAACAAAGTTGGAAGAAGAAGACAGTATAATTCATTAGTAACATCATTGTATGACTTTGTAACCACGAATAGGATACTTTTTTAGAAATCTAATGTGATCTCTATTTGGCTAAATGTTTGAGATAAGGCATGATAATTTGTATTATTTGTATTTTTCGGACTATCGGTCTTATCTTTATTGTTATATACCCTACGTGTCAGCTGACACTCTTCAGGTGTATCTTGTCGAATTCAGGAACCTTATCTTTGAACTCGGTAACCTTCATGTCGTAATCGGGAACCTACTCTATTCTCCCTCTTTCTGTGGGTAAATAATAAGACTGAATAGGCTCTTTAACCTTGGTAAATAATCGGTCTAGAAGTAAAAATCTTAATTCAAACCTGTAAAACCCCGCTTAAGAATTGACCTTGTGCCGCACTCTGCTTGCGCGGAGGAGTTGGGCAAATAAATAAATTCATTGCAAGAACATACAACCAATTTGCTGTTTCTGTTCTTCTAGCTCGTGTTATTAAAAAGTGTAGCCTCAATTTGACGAACGTATGGGCGGTAAATTCCGGTAATTTACCTGGAATTTTCTTATTTTCTTTTCTGATATTTCCATTTCACATGCCTCGTTTCTCAAGTGCCATGAATTAATCTAAAGCTCTGGCAATATGTCTCCATAGATATTTGATATGAAAAGTCATTTGTTTGCTTGTTGTTGTGTATTTTTTTTAATTGCCTCTAAATTCAAGTTTATAGAATTTCTGCAAAAATAACCATTAAAACCACCATTAACACCACAGCCATAATCAGCCCATTATCAATGGTTTATTAGTATTATCATTATTATTATTAGTTGTAGCAAGAGAAGTGATAGTAGCAGCAATAGTAGCAGCCAAATAATTCTATTATTCTATTCTGTAAAATTTTATAAAAATTGTAAAATAGACCACTATTTAGGACCGAGCCTATTCTAGTAGTGACCACCCCAAGCGAGGTTTAATAGATATGAATTCAGAGTTTTCCTTTTCCTAGACTAGTTGCCTAGCCGAGTTTAAAGATCCCATTGTGTCCTACTATTTTACCCATAGCTGGAGGGAGAGTTGTTGGATTAATGCCTTTCCCAAGGGTATTAGCGCTATTTGAACTGTATCTTCGTCCCTCACATCAGATGGCGTTTGTGTTTCATGTCTTTTCCTCGGTATATAGATTAATTGTAAAATTTGCATTTACCTATATACACAGGTGTGTCAAAAAGCAATGCCATTTTATTTAGGACAGGTATAATTATCAACACAGGAACATGTATCATACATCGAGATGAAGCTGGTCCTCTGTGGATCACATCCCTACTTCTCCACATAGTCACCGTTTCTCTCAATAGCATGTCCTTATGCTTATATGTGGTCGAGCATTTTCATGCAGAAGGAGGACATTGGAAGTGGCGGCAACAAAGCACCGGCACATCAACATCTTCAGGGACAGCCTTCATATGCAACATCTGTCGTCGATTCTGTTTTTCGAACATTGGACTTCACAGTCACAGGAGGCACTGTAACTTCAGAGGCAGAAGAATCATATAGTCTTCCGAGACTTCAAGGCGAATACGATACGATACGATACGATAAGATATGTAAGTATATATATATATATATATATATATATATATTATATATATATATATATATATATATATATATATATATATATATATATATATATATATATATATATATATATAAGCTATGGCATTCCTCAGGTAAAACGAAATTACTTTTGGTAAATGATGCGAACAGTATGATTATGGTTGAATGTGTCCGTTTTTTTTAACTGTATTCTCGTGTTGCATGTTTACGTGATTGTCGGATGTGCCTTTTTGTTTGTATGTGTGTGTATGTTGACATGCACGTGCGCATGAAAGTGCGTGATGACTATGACGTTATCACCGTATCCACGCGCGTGTGTGCATATGAATGTGCGTATTGTGTTTGGTGACCTTGGTGACGTATAGGTTTTGTGCGATTAATAGAATGTACTTTTAGTGCGCTATCAATAATAATTATGTGTGCATGTAATAATCGTGTTATGTAATTTGTTTGTGTTGTGATGTGAACATTGTATTAGTATAGCATTATTGTACAGTGTAGACAGGTTTAATATTTCGTGTTGGGCGCAATATAACGTAATATAACGGTATGGTAATAAATGGCTAGTTTGTGTGTTACAGTGAGTGGAGATTGTGATAATTACGGAATTCTATTGTGCATAATGAGGTGCAATAATAAGGGTACTTGTGTGTATGTGGAGGAGGGAAAGGTACTTACGGTTTGACAGATCTATTGGGGTATTTACTATTGTGGTTTGGTTAATTCTTTTTTCTTTTTCTTTATTTTTTTTGTAATAAATGATTTGGGTGGTGAAGATGTATGTGATTTATGTATATGGATCTAAGTGTGATAGTAACTGTTTATTAGTTGAAATGATTATATCATTCGCTATCCTCAATCAATCATCCGTTCCTTATTGTTATATCAGTTTTTTTTTTTTGCCGTGGACAAATGTATTCCGATTATTTAACCGACTGTGGTATCGTGATTTTCGATACACATGTAAATAAAACAGGAAGTTTTGTTTCCGAGAAGATATACGGTACACGATGAAACACGATTAGTCGTACGTTGCTCATAAGCTGTTTTCCCCAGCTTCGAGAGCTGGCCGCTACATAGTCCTCAGACTAGTCCATCTTGTGGGAGGTAGTCTGTCTACTCCTCAACACAAACGTGGAATTTCCAAAGTCTCCACTTGCCAACAAGTTGACATTACTGCATTTGATTTATAAAATTTCATGTCATTGGGAGTGTACGGGATTGAAATCACTCAAAGACAGGAATCTTTGTCAAATGCTGAAGTTATCCGCTCCTACCAAGATGTCAGGATATGATATAAGTAAAGTAAGTAAAGTCGTCGAGGTGGCCTACAATCGGTATCAGCCAGACATCGAGGGAGTCTATACCCTGGACCAAGGAGATTGTTTTTGCGTCTGAGGTGGAGCGCCATAACTACTATCAGCTCCTCATTTTACCGAACAGATCCCTATGCTACTCAAACGCTGAGTTGGCGATGGCCGATATCGAACCAGGGACCTTGTTGTTCCTAGTCGGACACCCTACCGACTGGTCGGTTCAACGTGAGGAATGTACCTTCCGACTACAAGAAGTGACTTTCCCGAACTGGCAAAATGTTTCCAAACCTGTCGGCATTCCCAATGAGTACGTCTTAGATATCCAACAATAAACCCAATTATGCCTCTCTTATAAAATTTTATTAAACATTTTTTTTTTATTTTATTTTTAATATTTTTTTTTATATTTGTAAATTTTATTTTAAATTTTCTAAAAAAAAGCAACCTTTTCAACAAGATATAACAAAACATAATCGAATATCTCCTTAGAACCACTACTTTCAAGACTGAAATCCAAAATAACCTTTTTGGCATTAAATGACCCATAGAGGTTGATATGCTGTTAAACAAAACTCAAACTCAAAACTCTTATAAAGGTTGGGGATGGAATGCTGCCTGTGTGTGATCCCTTAGTATACTCTTCTCAGCAAAAAGGCGAAAGTTCTTGAGGATGATTGAGAGCATTTAAATCGCTCACCAAGAACATAATAAAATGGAATCGTTGTGACTGGGTTGTCTCATTTTAAGAGGTACACATTGATTAAATAACTGAAATGCAAGTTGTCATGGGTGGTCGGTTGGTTAGATATTACGGCATGTCAACCCTTGTTGGGTTATTTTACGCCAAATATGTTTTATTTTCTTCATTCGTTATGGGTAATCAATTTCTTTAAAACTTAAATGGTGATGAAGGTACTCATTCCCTACAATCCACAGTTGTAACTTCATTATCAGATAGAGTTTAACGTCATTCCCAGGATACTAAGACCCTTCGTAACAATCTTCAACATATATGATAAAATAGGGTTGGGGTTTGCCATAAGAGCAATAGGGTTAGGGCAATCATATCGGTGCTTGACGTGACCAGCCGATTGATCGGAATGGACTTCTCCGACTGCCCGTCTACCTTAAGTAAGGACCAAAGAAGTGCTGCATGTCATGGACTGCTCATCCACCTGAATTCCATCCTTAACCAACATGGGTCGCCACCCACGGCGAACAGGTGGGTACATTAGGGTGGTGTTACCCCTCTGCAGAGGTGCAGTCGGTGTATTTTAAAGTCCCAGCCGACAGGGCTGGCAAGTTTTCATAAAGTAGCTGAAAAGTTGCTCTATCTGTTGTTTCTTTTTATCTGTTGTATTTTCCAATAAATAAAACTCTTTACTTTCGAGTCACCTGTGTATATAGTTCATAAACCTCTGAATGGAGATAGTTTGATCTAAAATTAGTGTAATATAACTCAAGTTATACAGCAATTCTTATTGAATCCTAACACAGCTTTATTGACAAAAGAATAGAACTTTGTCATCGAAAGCAAAACGGAGAGTAATTACTTATTTATATCGCACACGACGGCTAAAATGTTCAATTTTAATGACATGCGTGTCTCGCTTACAAACTATTGTGATATGGAGATCTCAACTCATAACAAAATAAGTCGAGAATTAAGTTTCCGCCCATCTTCTAGGATTTACGCTTCTGGCTACTCAGAGATAACTAAATAGATACAGTTAACTCAACATCAATATTATCACTCTATCGATATAGGAATACAGTTGTAACTACCTACTTACTTTAGTCTTCGGAATTTAGTCTTCGTGCGTCA